>CM050518.1:50960178-52160178 GCA_027563665.1 Antrozous pallidus
AGGGCATTTACACCAGAGAGCTACTTTTGTGCTGGCTGTTGTCATTTTTTTTTATTTGACAATCTAAGAGAAAAGAGGTCAGTGCTCCTAACTAAATAGTCAGGTGTTGCATGTTTTAAAAATACTTGGGGCATGTCAGTTGAAATCACTGCCTTAGGGAATATAAATAAAATGGTACTCTGGTTTTAGCACTCTCTTGATTTTTTTTTCTCCACTGCTTGCTTCTTCTCTCCCTTGTTAGAGGTCACCTCGTGAAATCAGGTATTTTTTTCTGGGAATGTATTCCTTATTACTCAGATACTGATGCATTTTCAGCCTTTTAGTCTTTCTATCTGAATTCTTCCTTATTAAGTACATCCTTATTAAGTATTTGTGATCCTTTACAGTTGTGTTCAAACCTGAAAATACATCAGAATCTTTAAAAATATAGATTTCTGGACAATACCCTAGGATTGGCTTGAACATAGTAATCTGTACTTTTAGAAAGCTCTACATGTAACAACAACAGCTCCAGGAATTTGAATTTAGGAATTAAAGTTAGAGAAGAAAGTTGATTTCTAGTGTATAATTAACTTAGAAATGGACATACATAATCGATATGCAATATTCAATCTCTACTAATGAAAATGAGTGTATTTTAAAATAATGCCATTTCTCATCTCCCAACTTTTGCTTTTGCACCCACTATTTCTAGTCCTATATTTGACAAACCTAAACACTCAGTTCTTCCCCTTGGTATAAGAACCCCAGGTTCAAAGCTGGTGATAGTTAAACATCTCTGGTAACTTCTTCAGCCAACCCCTGTCCTTTAGTTTCCATGACTTGGTAATCCTCTCTTTTAAATAGTTATTAGATTATGCAATCCAATGCTGATGTTGAGATTTTGTGTTGGTTTTCCAATTTTTAGTTAATTCTAATAATAGAGACCTCGCTGTCTGCATTTAATTTGCAAACCTTTATTTTAAACTATGAGGGTCAATTTGAAATGTCTTGTTTCAACCTTGATCCACATTCTGATGTAATATATATCTAATTCTCAATACCTTGTCATAAATTGTATCTTTCACTTATTCATGCCATTTCTATCAATCCTTATTTCTAATTAAAGGCCTGGTGCATGAACATTCATGCACTAGAGGGGGGATCCCTCAGCCCGGTCTGCCCCTTTCCACAGTTGGGGAGCCCTCAGGGGCAGGAGGTGACCCAGCAATCAGGGAAAGGCAACACCCCATCACACCTCTGCTGCTGCCACTGCCAGCAGTGCAAACCTTGGTTACCTGAGCTGGGCAGCCACCATACAAGACTTGCCTGTACCTCAGGCCAGCCCTGGGAGGCTGGGAGGCTGAGGGGACTGGGCGCTGCCATCTAGTGGCTGTGAGCACCACCGTCTTTGAGGGCAGGACACTCAATTAGCATATTCCCTCCTTATTGGCTGTGGGCACTACCATTTTTGTGATGGCATGAGGGTCAATTAGCATATTCCTTCTTTATTAGCCAGAATAATAGTTTGACTCAGTCCCTATATTTTTGAATATAAATGGCCTGTCTGACTGGGCTTAAAAAGTATTCCTTGAGTTTCCATATCATTATTTCAATGTTTGAGACACTATTCATTTAGGCAATGAACACTCCCTAACTGCTCTTAGTTTGGGTAAACTCCTATGTATTTGACCTTGATTAATTGGGAGAAGTTTGCTTGTCAGTCAGCCTTGGTCAGGAAATCCTGTCCTTGAGCAGAAGGTGAGGATAGGGCTACTCATTATCTTTGATAATTTCTCAATGAAAACTATGAATATATTAGAAAAAGTTTACAGCAAATTATATTACTTACCCTGCACATTGTCATGACCTTATCAAGACCATGTCCCTATATGCTCCAAGGTAAGTGTTTCTTAATATAGATTATGAAATAATTTAGGGCATGCAAATTGAGTTATCAGATCAATAGTAATATAGAGGAATTAATTATACACAAACCCACATCCAGAATACAGAAACGTACAACCTAAAAGCAGTTTCGTGACAGGTGTAAATGGCAATAATTTATTGCTTTATGAAATTATTAATAAAGCTCTTGCTTCATTATCATGCATACATCCTCATCCTTAATGGGCAAGGTTTGCAAAAGACACATACTGTGATAATATAGAGCTTAAGCTGTGAATAGCCTTTAAAGGGGTTGTTTGACTGCACAGTTAATGACTTCAATATCTTGATTGCAGTGTACTTCACATGCATATATTCACTTTTTATCTGGAATTTTAAAGAATACTGAGTTTAAGCCATTACATCCTTCATAAATGAATTCATAATGCTTTTTTGTGAAGTCACTAAGGCAAATTGGCTTGCTGCTCAGCGACAAAGATTTAATACTTAATGAAATAACAGATGGCAGGCAATCATTTCAAAGGGGAAGGTCATGACTAATAGCATAAAGAAAATTGATTGCATGGATATGAGCCTTTGATACTGTCATGGCAAACATCAATCACCCTAGAATTTTTATAAAACTTTTTTTTTCTGTTCATATTCTGAGTTGTCTTATAGAGACTAAACAAGTAAACAGAACTTATTTGGGACTAGGACACCTTTAAAATCTATAGCCCAGAGATACCATAAAAGGTAGTACAAGGATATATATAACATCATCCAAGGAAGATTTTCTTATATGATTATATGTAGATAAACCTTTGAGTGATAATGTCACTATTCTCAAACCACATCATATTTATACCAGATAATGGTACAAGAGTGGTGATGTATTGCAATTATTTTCATCTCTTTCCAAATCTCCATCATGTTGGTAGTTTAAAATGACTCATTGCGTCAGTTTATACCATGGAAACAGATGATTGTTACACATTAGGGATTTTTTCCAACTTTTTGAGGCTTGATTATTAAACATTTTCTATTACAATATAAGGTTAATAGGGGAGGTGCAGAGTAAGGATTTCCTGACTCCAATAAGACAGCTAATCAAATCATCCTTATTTACACTAATAAAAGAGAAAGATGCAAATTGATTGTACCTTTGTGATACCCACTAGCCAATCAGGAGTGAGTATGCAAATTAACCAAACAATTGTGGTGGGTAATTTTCATATGCAGGTGTGAAGCAAAGACTGAAGTCTCTGGCCTGAATGAAGACTGAAGACTGAAGACTGAAAATGACTGAAGACTGAAGAGGCTTGGCTTCTCAGTTGTGTCCAAAGCAAAGGCCTGGGTCCTGGGTGTCAGAAGAAAACCAGTGCAAGCAGCCAGGGTAAGGAAGACCTATTGCATGAATCTTCATGCATCAGGCATCAAGCCTTTAGCTATATAATAAAATAAAAAGAAATATAAGAATTTTTTTTCTCATAGTCTCCAAGAATTCATTCTCTGTGCTCAGTAAGTTAGTCCCTTGGAGAAGTGAAGAGAACTGTCACATGTGTTGGTCTTTTTTTTTCTGTCTTTAGTATAGTACTACAAGGGATCTAAGACCCAGTCCCAGACAATGCATCTGTACATGTAGAAAGTACATACAGCAAGTTTATAACTTTGCTAGAATTTCTTACTTTCTGCGTATGAATAACTGGAAAAAGTGTGGATCAACTAGATATTCATCTGTCCTGCTGAACTACAGAAATTCGATCACATCCTAAAGGCAGTAACTGATCAGTAAAATGTAGGATACTGTATATTAGAATCAGGTATTAAAATATAGAATTCCAGGGGGTCAAGATAACTAACCCAACCTCCAAAGCAACTCTAGTTGCATGCTTCCACTCAGGAGATCTTAGATAGATATTTATAGTAATGAAAGTGCTATAGAATATTGAAGATGAAAGAAGAATGACTCTTTAAGCAGCCTAGATGTTTTATCAGTTAGTTGATAAAACAGATTAATCTATATTACTATTGATCTGATCACTCAATTTGCATTCCCTGATTTATTGCATGACCTAAATTAAGAAACATTTAACTTGGGTCACATAGGGACATGATCTTGATAAGGTCATGGAATGAAAAGCTTGTGCAATTCTGATTTAAGAGTAAAGCTGGATGGAATTTCCTACAACAGTAAAGTCAAAAAAGTTCCTCAAAATGAAATAGGCAGCCTCCAATTAAGTTTGAAGAGACAGCTATTGCCAAAAATTCTCAAAACCAGGAACATATCAAGATATAATAAGTTAAGGCCTTGTTTGAGCCCAAGTGCTAGTCCTATTACAAAGTAGGATACAAAAGAGGTGAAAGACTAAATATCAATATTTCAATGCAAGTTTCTCTCAAAGGCAAATTAGAAATGTTTTATTGAAACATGGTCTTTTGGGTTATTCAGCTCATGCAATACCCAGGACTTAATCTTTGTGTTAGTATTTTCAGATATTAGTCCTCAAGTCTTCCCTTCAATATCTCTCTTTTTCATCTATTACTTTATAGCCATTATCATGCTCCCATCTGAGTCTTCTGTCCAGAAATACTGCCTTTCTGGCATTGTCCAAATGATTTCCATTCTGTAATTCATAATCCTGTCCCAAGTTTATCCAAAAGGCCATTTATTCAACTTTGATGATCACATTGTAATCGTGTCTTTAAAAGTAATTAAGAAAGTAAATAATTAGTGAAAGTTCTTTAAAAAGAAATCAATGATGAGCCTAAAATAGAGAAACTCATGGCAAAGAACAGTCAGAGGAGAGTTGTATTTACAGTGTGATTCTGTCTGTGCATCTAGTGCTAATACCCGGAGGGGCAATTCGATCTTCCCAAGGTTTATTGCTTTTAGAAGCCTTTCTAAATCTAATTCTGCGTGGTAACTTGATGGATATTTAGGGTACTTGTTTACATCTTGTTGGCTCTCTTTATTCAGGATACAATTTTGAATGAGAGGTCAATATTTCCAGGGTACATTTTCTTTCACTTCCTTCACTTCAGAGTCAGAGTGGCCACCAAATCACTAATGTCATCACTACCACAATCTGCAAAGTCATTCACGCGATGAGATTCTGCTGAGAGCAGCTTCATGCTCAGCACTGTAAACACTGCTTTAAAGAGAGAGCAAGCAAGCAAGCAGAACCAGAAAAATGCATTATATTCTCTGTTGAAGAGTGATCAACATGGCAAGGGACATTAGGGTGCAATGTGCTATTGGAGTTTTGGAATTTTGGCATTTTTTTATTTGTTTTCAACATGCTGCTTACTCAAACTCCCAAATTAATAAAACCAACCCTGTTACTCAACACTAAAGAATTTAATGTAAAGTAGTGCCTGATATAGTTTATGTAAACTAGTGCCTGATACAATTTAGGCACATATTAATGTCAGATAATAATCATATGTAAATATACAATATAAAGGTATTTGAATGGGGGAAGAAAAACATGGCTCTTGTGCCAGAACCCACCACTTATAAATTTACTAATTGTAATCATGGGTCAGTTCTTTAGCTGGTTTGTTTCCCAAAATTTCTAGATGTTTAGTAATTAGTTGACTATTAGTGTTTCTTCCTATTTTATTGTCCCATGAGTACTGAGTAATATCTTGCAGGCATGTGAGACTTTTAAGTGGCTGTGTGTGTGTGTGTGTGTGTGTGTGTGTGTGTGTGTGTGTGATAACTGCTTTTGAATTTATATTGTGAGGATTTATGCCGAGAGCAATGCACATATGAATACCTGCCATGGTTTTACATTTAATTTCAGGCAGTGTGTCTGTCCAGGAGAGGCTTGCCTTCCATCTATAACCATGGCTCCCAGGAAGGACCTCTGTGGTCTGTGCTGCAAGTGTGCAGAGATTAAAGAAATCTACATAGGCCTTTTCAGATGAAGTGTCATGGAAGCTTCTAAGTCTAAGGGAAGTCCTGGCTTCCTCTGCTCTACTTCCTTTTTTCAGGATATGCCCATGAGGACACAGAGTGCTGCTGCTTTTTTCTTTTTCTCCTTTGTTGTATTGCCTTGATGCACTCAAAACAATTATGTCTCTCCACCCCATCTCTCACAACTGGAATGGAACAAGAAATGAAAACAGAACAAGAAATAATTCCCCAATTTCTCCTCTCTTTTGATGCCCCTAGAAGACATTATTTACTTTTTACTTTTGAGATAATGGATGATAATTGAGAAAGCAGGAGGTGAAGCTAACTACAGAGGGCTGTTACAAAGCTTAAGTTGTTAAACTATGCACATTCATCTGTGTTGCTCCAGCAAGGGGGTCGTTGGAAGCTCCAGAGTCAAACTGTTTCCACTGAGGGTGGAGCTCGGCATACCTTTGTTATTCTCCTTGCCTGACTTTTTCTAGCTTCATTTAGTTGCACTGAAAGAAATATCTCTAATTAGAAGCTGGGTTTTTTTAAAATTCATAATTACTTTTGGCAATGGGGAAAAAAAGGTCTTTTGTGAATATGCTCTTTTCAAAATGTTTCTAGCATATATAGTCTGGATCCATAGAACATTAATATTTTTAGTATTCTTTTAATTAGGTGTCATTTATGACTAAAACTGTTAGTAGTGAGAATGTATTAATGCATGTGAAGCATGATGGTAAGGATTTGACTTGTGTTCTCTCATTTGCTGATAGTTCTCACAACATCCCTATAGGTCATGTACTATTATTAGCTCACTTTGTATGCTTGGTAAATAAGATAGAGAAAGGTTAGACAAACTGGAAATATCACAAAATAGCAAGGAATGAATTTGATATTTAACCCATCTTTGTAGCCCCAAATTTCTTGCTCTTAATTACCATATATCAACATGCAATCTTATGCAACCAAGACACTGTAGGCAGGGCACCATACACCTGAACTCCAGGTGTCCTGTTCATCTATCTATCTATCTATCTATCTATCTATCTATCTATCATCTATCTATCTATAGCTATAAATTAACCATTCAGAAAATAAAACTGTTAAACTGAAAACTTTAACATCACCCCCAAGTTATGAGTAACTAGAAGCCCGGTGAACAAAATTCATGCATGGGAGTGGAGCGCTGCCCTCAGCCCATCCTCTCCAATCTGGGACATCCCTCTCACAATCTGAGATTGTTGGCTCCTAACCGCTAGCCCCTAACTGCCTCTGCCTGCCAGCCTGATTGCCCCTAACTACCTCTGCCTGAGAGCCTGATCACCCCTAACCGCCTCTGCCTGCTGGTCTGATTGCCCCCTTACTGCTCCACTGCTGGCCTGATTGCTCCTAACCGCCTTGGCCTCGGCCTCCACCACTGCAGCTTTGTCCAGAAGGACGTCCAAAAGGATATCCAAAAAATCATTCGGTTTAATTAGCATATTATGCTTTTTTTTTTAGTAAAGATTTTCTGCCTCTAAGTAAAGAAAAAGAATCAAATTCCTTTTGAGAAAAACAAAGCAAAACATTGATCATCAGGATATGGACATTAAATAATCTACATTCAGCCCTAGCTGTTTTGGCTCAGTGGATAGAGCATCAGCCTGCAGACTTAAGGGTCCCAGACAAGGACATGTACCTTGGTTGCAGGCACATCCCCAGTAGGGGGTGTGCAGGAGGCAGCTGATTGATGTTTCTAAGTCTCTATCCCTCTTCCTTCCTCTTTGTAAAAAATAATAAAATAAATTTTAAAAAATAATCTACATTCAGTGAACATTAATGTCTATTACTCAATGTGTCCCGTTTTCATTTGTGTTTTATTTTGACATTGCCTATTCTGATTTATTTTCAAAGTTAAATGTCTTTGTTTTCATGATTTAATTTGAATTTAAACATTTTGTTTAGATAGAACAGTTAAGAAATGTAGGAGTGTTTAAGCTCAAACAGTTATTAGTAGGCCATAAGCTGGATGGTAAGAAACAGGAGAAACTCTATAAAATGAGTCTGATTCAAGGTTCCTGGTTATCTTTACCACTAGTTTATCTATGATTCAGTGTACCAGGTAAATAGAAACAATTTCTTATAAACAATAATGTATATTGAGTATATTTAAGAGAAAATTTAATGAATCTATCTCAAATTGATTCAGTGAATTAATAAGCATGTCTTCAGAGAGACTTCTAAGACTAACATCCTCCTTTCCTTTAGAATATAAATTTTATTAGCAATTAATATTGCAATATCAGGCAGATATCACCACCAACAATGATAGAGCTAGTATGGCTTTCAGTTAAACATCCATGATTTGTTTCGTTAAAATATTTCAATATACTGTCAGATTTTTTAAATGTCTCTGAGCACATCTCATAATTTTTTGAGATATTACAAGTAATTTATTTTCTAGAAAGCATAATTTCCATGCATATTAAGAATGAGGGTACAGAGGAGAACCAAGATGGCGGCATAGGTAAACACCCATACTGCTGCCCCGTACAGCAAATTCAAAAGTACAACTAAGGACAAAATGGACATCACTCAGAACCACCAGAGGGCTGGCTGAGTGGACATTCCACAAACAGAAGGAAAAATAAAAGGACACTGAAACTCGGGGGAGCTGAGGAGGACAGAGTTGCTGATACACACGGAGTCAGAGGTTTGGAGCTGCACACAAATGGAAAGGGCAGGCGGCTGCAAACTCGGCTGGTTTTCTTGAACTGGGAGGGAGATAAAGGCATCCCACTGCACTGAGCCCTGGTTCTGGGCGAGTCTTTGGAACCCAGACTAATATGGGGTGAAACTGGGCTGTAAAGAGGAAACATGCTGAAACTCGGTCATTGCAAAGGCATGCAAGCTATCTGAGAGGGCTCGTGACTGGCTCTAACATTCGGGAAGAAAAACAAAACAAACAAACAAAAAAATGCCAGACTACTTTGTTTTTCCATTCCGGTGAGTCTTTGGGTGTGCAGACTCATTTGGAGAAAAACTAGACTGTCTGACAGCGGGCAGAGCTCCTCGGCAGCTTTCTCTCAGAGGTGCGTGCAGCCGTTGCTACAGGGCATGGAGACCCAGGAGCCGTTTAGGGCAGAGCTGACCAGAAACCAAGGCTGCCAGCTCAGCCCGGAGACTCTGCCCCATCCAGGCTGAGCACAGAGGCCCTCACAGCATAAACACAACTGATCCTCATGGCCAATGGGCCTGGAGGTCAAACCCTCCTAGTGCTTAACTTCAACAAGACTGTGCAGTCCATAAAGGGATGCACCAAGAGTATCCACCTCAGGTAACTGGGGAGGCTGAGCCACAGTCCCTTAGAGGACATCTACCACATAAAGCTAATCAACCAACTCAGGGAAGCGGCCATAATGCAGAGACATGGAAAGAAATCCCATGTGAAAGAAACGGAGGAAAAACAAACAACTGGACATAGAGTTCAAAACCACAGTTATAAGGTTTTTCAAGAGGCTCCTAGAAAAGGCTGGTGAACTTAATGAGAACTTCTAGGATATGAACGAGACCCTCGAGGATATGAAAAAGGACCAACTAGAAATTAAGCATACACTGACTGAAATAAAAAATATTATACAGAGACCCAAAAGCAGACTAGAAGACTGCAAGAATCAAGTCAAAGATTTGAAAAACAAAGAAGCAAAAATCACTAAGCCTGAAAAAGAAGCAGAAAGAGTCCAAAAAAATTGAAGATAGTCTAAAAAGCCTCTGGGACAACCTCAAGTATACCAACATCCAAATTATAGGGGTGTCAGAAAAAGAGAGAGAGCAAGATACTGAAAACCTATTTGAAGAAATAGTGACCAAAAACTTCCCTCACCTGGTGAAAGAAATAGACTTACAAGTCCAGGAAGCTCACAGAACCCCAAACTATAGGAACCCAAAGAGGAACACACCAAGACACATCATAATTAAAATGCCAAGAGCAAAAGATAAAGAGGATATTAAAAGCAGCAAGAGAAAAACAGTTAGTTACCAAAAGGGAGCACCCATACGATCATCAGCTGACTTCTCAACAGAAACTATGCAGGCCAGATGGGAATGGCAAGAAATATGCAAAGTGATGAATAACAAGAACCTACAACCAAGATTACTCTATCCAGCAAAGATATCATCCAGATTTAAAGGTCAGATAAAGTGCTTTGCAGATAAGAAAAAGCTAAAGGAGTTCACCAACACCAAACCAATATTATATGAAATACTGAAAGGTGTTCTTTAAGAAGAGGAAGAAGAAGAAAAAGGTAAAGATAAAAATTATGAACAACAAAACCACATCTATCAACAAGTGAATCTAAAAATCAAGTGAATTAAAAATCTGATGAAAAGAATAAACTGGTGAATGTAATAGAATCAGGGGGATAGAAAGGGTCTGGACTGACAATTCTTGGGGAAAAGGGGTGTGGGGGTGTGTGGGAAGAGACTGGACAAAAAGCATACACCTATGGATGAGGACAGTGTGGGGGAAGTAAGGGCAGAGGATGGGATAGATATGGGGAGGAGAGGGAGGAGAGCTATGGGAGGGAAAAAAGAGCAACATTGTAATAATCTGAGCAATATAGACTTATTAAATTAAAAAAAAGAATGAAGGTACATTTTCAATAACTTTATGTATTCTAATCATGAGCTTCCCTATAGTGGGATTCACTCTGTTCCCTATTTATTTTCATTTTTGCTATGATAATGTCAATTTGAAGTCAACTTATGAACATTCACATTAAATATAAAGTGTCTTAACTGCATACGTATATTAGTAACCTTTGGATGTTTTATTAGAAGAGTTGGTGAACTTAGTGAGGGATATTAAAACACACACACATGCACGCACGCATGCACGCACGCACACACACACACAAACACCTTTTCACCAAAAAGTGCCTATTTAGAAAAGAATGATTTTTATGAAATATAGTAATGAATTGTTATATGTTTAAAAAGTCCTTTAAATATGACAAAAGGAAAACTTACAAGAGCTGTAGAAAAACTGAGAGGGACAGCATTCCAGATATTTTATGTAAGTTACTATTATTTGAACACAATAAACTATTCAAGTAAGACTCACTGAATGCATTTGCATGTCTGTGGAGAGTCTACCTAAAAATTAGAACACACATTTTAATTAAACACTTTACTTTCTGATTCATTTCCCCCACAGTTTTTAAAATCACATACATTTGTAGGAGGGAGGAACAGAAAGGTTAAATATGACTTTAGGTAAGGAAATGTTCAGATAGGTAGTTGCTAACTGAACTCTTCCCACCACTGTGCACTGGGCACTCGGAGAGTGATTGCGTTGCTTATATTTTTCTAAATCCACATGAAGTTTACAAACAAAAAAGCCAAACCAAACAACTAAAGTCTTAAGAGTCTCAAAAGTTTTATACAAAATATAATATAGCCAATTTTAATTGTGATTTAAGCAATTTCAAATGTATCCCCTTCTCCCTCTGCTGGTGCTATTGTTTGTTTACCCAGCAAACATGATTATCATCTATGTCAGAGACAGTAATGACAAGTTCACCTCCAGGGCCTCAAAGCCATATCTAAGCGAATGTGAGAAAAAAGTAATCTGAGGAAAGAATGAAATTATACTACTGCAGCTATAGGACCACATAAGTAAGCATAATTAGACTTTTTTTTTATTTAGCACCTACTTTGCACACTAGAATATCTCTCTGAGTTTTGTAATTAAATATAAATAAACAAGCCATCCGTAAATACAACTGCAAAAAGAGACAAAAAAGAAACCACTCTATGCCATTTTCAGGACAAGATAGAGAATATTTTTTGAATTTAAGCTACAGAATGAATGCTGCTTGAAAAGTTATTTCTCCACTAGAATGCACCAGTTTGTGTTTTTTAAAAATATGTCTTAATTTATTTTAGAGACAGAGGAAGGGAGAAACATCAATGTGAAGGAGCAACATTGATCAGCTGCCTCTTACATACCCCCAACTGGGAATGGAGCTTACAACCTGGGCATGTACCCTGACTAAGAATCAAACCTGAGACCTTTTGGTGCATAAGATGACAACCAACCAACTGAGCAACACGGGCTGGGGCTGAATGCACAGGTTTTTTATTTTTCAACTTTTTTTTTTCACTTGACAAAGGCAATTGCTATTAAAAATAAAAACTCTTAAAAAACACAAAGTTGTTATAAATTATTTCTCTCTCAATCTGAAAATGTTAACTCAGCTATTTACAAAGCAATTTTGTATGTTTATTTTGCTCACTTAAATATCCTATAAAATAAAAAGATAATATGCAAATAATATGCAAATAAACCAAATGGCAGAACAACCTAATAACCAATCAAAGTGTAATATGCTAATGATAAGGCTGCTCAACTGCTCGCTATGACATGTGCTGACCACCATAGAAAAGATGCTCCAACCAGTAGGTTAGCTTGCTGGTGGGGTCCAGCCAACTTGGTACTGAATAAGATGGGCCAGGTACACCCTGGAGCCCTCCTGTGGACCCTCCCTGGCCCAATAGTGTACCGGTGGGATCCCTCAGCCTAACTTGCACCCTCTTGCAATCTGGGACCCCTTGGGGGATATCGGAGAGCCAGTTGCAGCCTTATTCCATAGGCCACTCCCATTGGGAGGATGCTAGATGCAGGGCTCATGACTGGTGAGTACTGCTATGGCAGCATGAGCCTCTCTCAATCAGGATTGATTGGGCATGAGCCTGCAGCAGGCACAGTGGGGCCAGGATGATCAGGAACAACAGGTAGAAACTTGTAGGAACTGATCCCTGCAAGCCACCCAGAGGGACCCCACCTGTGCATGAATTCGTGCACTGAACCTCTAGTCGTTTAAGAAACTACTGGTTGGAGCATTTTCCCTCTGGTGGTCAGTGCATGTCATAGCAAGCAGTTGAGCAGCCTTATCATTAGCATATTACACTTTGACTGGTTGTTTCGTTTATTTGCATATTATCCTTTTATTATTAAACAAGAACATTGAAATAATACAGTTTGGGTTTTATAAGTAACTAGAGGCATAGTGCATGAAATTCATGCATGGGGGCAGGGGGCTGCCCTCAGCCCAGCCTGCAGCCTCTCCAATCTGGGACATCCCTCTCAGAATCTGGGATTGTTGGCTCCTAACCGCTCGCCCCTAACTGCCTCTGCCTGCCAGCCTGATCACATCTGTCATTTTACAATAAACTCCTGAATTCAAGATGAACACTTTATGTATTTACTTATTTTAAAAATCAAACTAAACACAATTCCTTGTAATTTCCATTTTACATTTTGTAAGTCAAAACTCTACCTATGAGTATTAATATATCTAAATTTTAAAGTTAAAGTAAAGGAGAGAGAAATTACAAGACTATTTTACATTAAAGTTAGGGGTAACTCTAAAGCCAGGGATGAGAGTTAAATGAATGTGGTTGGACACTGCAAGAGAGTGAAAGAAATGGGCAGAAGAAAAGACAGGAGAGAGAAAAGAGTGACAAGTAATAAATCTTAGTAATCTACAAAAAGTGTTAAAGGCAAAGTAAATATTCTGGGAGCTATGAGAATCTGTTATTAAACTTACTTCCTTTTATAATGAAGTGAATTTTCCTGCAGGATCAGTTTATTTTACATTTTACCTTCTCGATTTTTAATCTAATCATATGGAAAATCTAATAATGATGATGCCTTATGCCTCTCCCCACCTCTTTTTAAAAAATATATATTTTATTGATTTTTCACAGAGAGGAAGGGAGAGGGATAGAAAGTCAGAAACATCGATGAGATAGAAACATAGATCAGCTGCCTCTTGCACATCCCCTGCTGGGGATGTGCCTGCAGCCACGGTACATGCCCTTGACCAGAATCGAACCTGGGACCCTTCAGTCTGCAGGCCTATGCTCTATCCACTGAGCCAAACCGGTTTCGGCTCTACCCATCTCTTTAATGAACATCTAGAGATAAAAGAGTACTGGGTCTTAACCAAATACTATTCAGTTATTCATTGAGTAACCTAAGTACAAATCTAGAACATACATTATGGTTGCCAATTTACAATATATAACAAATGAAAAGAAACAAAACTCAAAAGGCACAGCAATAAATGTTTCAGTGAATGATGTAAGGAATAAATTAGGAACATCTGCACCATTGTCAGTAAATGTAGCAAAATTAACAGTAACAATCTTCAGATCAGGAGTACCGTGAGTGACCACCTCTTCGGAACAATGGCGTCCCTTTCTCTTGCACCTGTCAACATCTTCAAGGCTGGCACTGATGAAGAGAGAGCAGAGACAGCTTATCTGTCTTCCTTTATTGGTGCCATTGCTATTGGAGACTTGGTAAAGAGTACTTTGGGACCCAAAGGCATGGACAAAATTCTTTTAAGCAGAGGATGGAAGCCTCTCTTATGGTGACCAATGATGGTGCAACTATTCTAAAAAACATTGGTATTGATAATCCAGGAGCTAAAGTTTTAGTTGATATGTCGTGAGTTCAGGATGATGAAGTTGTTGACGGCACTACCTCTATTACTGTTTTAGCAGCAGAATTACTAAGGGAAGCAGAATCTTTAATTACAAAAAAGATCCATCCTCAGACCATCATTTCAGGTTGGAGAGAAGCCACAAAGACAGCAAGACAGGCTTTGTTGAATTCTGCAGTTGATCATGGTTCTGATGAAGATAAATTCCACCAAGATTTAATGAACATGGCAGGAACAATATTATCCTCAAAACTTCTTACTCATCAAAAAGATCACTTTACTAAATTAGCTGTACAAGCTGTTCTCAGATTGAATGACTCTGGTAACCTGGAGGCTATTCATGTGGTCAAGAAGCTAGGAGGAAGTCTGGTGGATTCCTATTTAGATGAAGGATTTCTGTTGGATAAAAATTTGGAGTAAATCAACCAAAGCTAAAATTCTTATTGCAAATACTGGTATGGATACAGACAAAATAAAGACATTTGGTTTCAGTGTAAGAGTTGATTCTACAGCAAAAGTAGCTGAAATAGGAGAACCAAGATGGCGGCATAGGTAAACACCTATTGTTCTGCCCCGCGCAACAATTCAAAAACTACAACATAACAACAAAACAAACATCACCCAGAATCACCAGAAAGCTGGCTGAGTGAAAACTCTACAAATAAAAGTAAAGGTGGGACACTGAGACTCAGAAGAGCAGCGGGAGTGCAGACTTGAAGATCGTGGGGAAACAGGTTAGGAGCCGTCCTGGCCGCACGTGGGAGGTGGCTGGAGCAGCAACCCCAGCTGGATTTTACCAACGGGGAGGGCAGAGACGTCCCACTACATGGATTCCCCAGCGCCATGCAAGGTCCGAGATCCGGGGTACGTGGAGACGTCCCACTGCACAGATTCCCCAGTGCCATGCAAGGTCCAAGGTCCGGGGGATGCACCCTGGAAGCCGGGCATGGCATAGGTCTCCTGGTCTGTGGAGAAGCCCGGTAGCTGTGAAAAGAAGTTTGCATGCAAGTGTCGCACAAACGCGCAACTTGCTCCCTGGAAACTGGTCTCCTGGTTCCGGAAACCACCTGTTTTACAACCCTGGGCGAGACTTTGGGTGTGCAGACTCATTTGGAGAAAGGCAGAGTTGTCTGGCAATTGGAAGAGACTAGCGGCTTTCTCTTGGAGGTGCCTGCAGCCATCCCCATCCAACAGAGACCCGCATGCACGCAAGCTCCACATAGGACGTAGCTGACACTGAGGCTGCCTGTGCAGCTCAGAGACTCCGCCCATCCAACCTGAACACAGTCTCCCTTCACAGCCAATTGGCCTGGAGGTCAAACCCTCCTAGGGCTAACAACAAGCTGGGTTTAAATTCAAAAATACTGTACAACCCATAAAGGATTGCAGTAAGAGTACCCATCTCAAATAACTGGGGAGGCTGTGCCACTGACCCTTAGAGGACATCTACCACATAAAGCAGCCACCATGCAGAGATATGGAAAGAAATCAGATGTGAAAGAAATGGAGGAGAAAAGACAATAAGACATAGAGGTCAAAACCACAGTTATAAGGCTTTTCAAGAGGCTCCTAGAAAAGGCCGATGAACTTAATGAGAACTACAAGGAAATAAACAAGACCAACCAGGAAATGAATGAGACTTACAAGGAAATGAATGAGACCCTCAAGGAAATGAAGAAGACCTCTGAGGATATGAACCAGACCCTCACGGATATGAAAAAGGACCAACTAGAAATCAAGCATACACAGACTGAAATAAAAAATATTACACAAAGTCCTAAAAGCAGTCCAGGGGGCCACAAGAACCAAGTCAAATATTTGAAATACAAAGAAGCAAAATCCACTCAGCTGGAAAAGCAAGAAACAAAAAGAATTCAGATAATTGAAGATAGTGTAAGGGGCCTCTGGGACAACCTCAAGCATGCCAACATCCGAATTATTGGGGTGCCAGAAAAAGAGAGAGAGCAAGTTAATGAAAACCTACTTGAAGAAATAGTGATTGAAAACTTTTCCCACCTGGTGAAAGAAACTGACTTAAAAGCCCAAGAAGTACACAGAATCCCAAAATATAGGAATCTAAAGAGGACCACGCCAAGACATATCATAATTAAAATGCCAAGAGCAAAAGATAAAGAGAGAATATTAAAAGCAGCCAGAGAAAAACAGTTGGTTACCTACAGGGGAGCACCCATACAATTGTCAGCAGATTTCTCAACAGCAACGATGCAGGCCAGACAGGAGTGGCAAGAAATATTCAAAATAATGAATAGCAAGAATCTACAACCAAGATTACTCCTTCCAGCAAAGCTATCATTCAGAATTGAAGATCAGATAAAGTGCTTCATAGGTAAGAAAAAGCTAAAGGAGTTCATCACCACCAAAGCAGTATTACATGAAATGCTGAAAGATATTCTTTAAGAAGAGGAAGAAGAAAAAGGTAAAAATATAAATTATGAACAACAAATACACATCTATCAACAAATGAACATAAAAATCAAGTGAATTGATAGGCTGATGAACAGGATAAACTGGTGAATATAACAGAAACATGGACATAGAGAGGGAATGGACTGACAATTCTTGGTGAGAAAAGGGTTGTGGGAAGTACAGCAAGAGACTCGACAAAAATCTTGCAACAATGGGAGAGGACAGTGGGGAAGGGGAGGTGAGGGTGGAGGGTGGGATAGGTACAGGGTGGAGGGGAGATATAGGGGGATAAAAAAGGGGAAACAATGTAATTAATAAACTGAACAATAAAGATAAAAATAATAATAAATTAATTTTTTAAAAGTAGCTGAAATAGAACAAGCAGAAAAGGAAAAAATGAAAGAGAAAGTTGAACGTATTCTTAAGCATAGGATAACTTGCTTTATTAACAGGCAATTAATTCATAATTACCCTGATTGCCTCTACTTTTGACTACCCACAACTTGTGAAACTTGGAAGATGCAAGCTTATTGAGGAAGTCATGATTGGAGAAGACAAGCTCATTCACTTTTCTGGGGTAGCCCTTGGTGAGGCTTGCACTATTGTTCTTTGTGGTGTTACTCAACAAATTTTAGATGAAGCAGAAATATCTTTGCATGATGCTCTTGGTGTTCTTGCACAAACTGTGAAGTGTTCTAGAACAGTTTATGGAGGAAGCTGTTCATGCCATGCCACAGCTTGCCAATAAAACACCAGGTAAAGAAGCTGTTGCAATGGTGTCTTATGCGAAAGCACTGAGCTGTTGCCTACCCTTATAGCTGACAACATAGGCTACGACAGTGCAGCTCTGTTGGCACAGCTCAGAGCTGCCCATAGTGAAGGCAATACTACTGCTGGATTGGATATGAAGGAAGGCACTATTGGCGATATGGCAATATTGGGCATAACAGAAAGTTTCCAAGTGAAATGGCAAGTTCTTCTGAGTGCAGCTGAAGCAGCAGAGGTGATTCTGCATGTGGATAATATCATCAAAGCAGCACCAAGGAAACGTGTCCCTGATCACCACCCTTGTGAAGCATTCCTATATGCTGTTATGTTCTGGACCAGTTCATAGCAAAGTTTAAAGGACTTCGACTTCTTAAAGACTGTGGAATCAAATTTGATCTTTGGTTCTTATATCCTTCAATTTAGACATTTAGCTGACCTTTTATTTTAACATGGGTCTAACTTATTTGTTCATTCTCCATAAAATTCGGGTGTTTCAAAAGTACTTTTCTCATACTGTGCATCAAAATAAAAATTTGAACAATTTAAAAAAAAAGAATCTTCAGATCAACTCTTGACACTTTTCTGGCACTTTGTGTAAACATCTTATGATGATATAATGGAATAATATACCTGCATTTATCACCTGTCTGTGGTTCATTAGTCTAACTCAGGGTTTGGCAAAGTTGACCAACTCTATCCTATGTCTGTTTCTGTAAATAAGTTTTATCAGAAGACAGCCATGCTTACTTGCTTCCTCATTGTCTGTGGGTTACTTCACACTGTTACAGCAAAGTTCAGTAGCTAAGAACATTTTTTGATATCTGATGATGTAGAAAACAGTCAAGCATAGTATTGCTTTTTACATTTATAATCATGCACAATTCAACTGAATATTTGGATAAATACATCATACACAATTTAATTAGAATTTTAAAAATTTACTGTATTTTAATGGTAATTGAAGCCAAGTTCCTTTCTCATTAATCACAATTAACTCTGATATTTTTCAAGAAAATAATTTTGCAATTTATATATATAACAAAGTAGGAAATCTTTGATGGGGTGTTGGTTTTATGCTATGAGCATTTAAACTATTTTTAGTATCCTTGATTTCTAAGTATTTCAAATGCTTTACTGTATTATAATATTTGAATTACCTATTGACCTTTAATTATTTTTTTTCTTGTTCTGCTTGATCAAATACAGTATTCTTACATCCCAAACAATGTCATAACTTAGCCCATTTTTTTTACCTTCATCTTAATTAACTTAACATCTGTTAATGGAGTGATAATAATATAAACCTCAAAGGTTTATTTCAGTATTAAAATGAATGCATATAAATTAAATAGTATAGCAACCTACATGAAACAAGTAATTTTGTAGTGATTTTGATGTAGAAAGTATAATCTGCTCATTTGGGCTACTTTAACAAAATACTGTGGACTGCATGGCTTATAAATCACAGAAATTCATTCCTCACAGTTCTGGAGGCTGGGAAGTCCAAGATCAAGGTGCCAGCATGGTTCCTCTGGTAGGGGCCCTATCCTAGATCCTAACTGCCACAGTCTTACTGTGTCCTAAAATGGTGAAAGGGGCAATGACACCTGTAGAATCTCCATTATAAGAGCATTAATCCCATTTATGAAGGCTATAGAGGCATAACCTAAGCAGAACCCCTAAGTCCCCACTTCCTAAATACCATCAGATGTGATACAGAGATTTCAGCACCAATTTTGGGGGAACAGAGAAGCATTCAGAACACAGCAAATTCCTTACATTGTTGTTGTACATATGAAGTGCTAGTTGGACTATACACTAAAAATATCTAAATTGATTCTTTTCTGAATGTTTCCGCTTTAAAGATTTTTTATTTGTTTCCTAAACATTTGTAGATTAAAGTATATAATTAGTATCTGAACCTCGCTTTATTTTGCTTTGTATTCTTTCAGAGGAAATAGCCAAACACTATCGAAATTGAATTTAGATAGACATAAAATGGCTAATTATAAACTGTTCTTAAAAAATCAAATGGAAAAAAAATGTTCACAATGTAGATCTTAAGAGTAGTTAGAACTTTCTAAAAAATGTTTTAATTTTGTTTTTGGCCCAGGGAAGCAGGATCTATATATATAAAAGCCTAAGTGACCGGACAACCAACAACCAATCAACTGGTCTCTATGACCTTCACTGACCACCAGGGAGCAGGCCCTTAGTGCAATAGCTGTTCCCTGCTTGTCAGTGTACTCTCACAGCAGGAGCACCTCTCAGCTGACCAACAGGCACCAGACACAAGGCTCACGGCTGGCCACCACAGCCTGGAGACCATAGCAGAGCAGAGTGAGTCTATTGAGCAGCAGTGGCAGGCAGAGTGGGGCTGTGATGATCAGGAGTGGCAGGCAGGAGCAGCAGGCAATGTTGGACTGCTAGTTTTGGTCTGATTCCTTTAGGCTATGCCAAGGGACCCCACTGGTGCACAAATCCATGCACACAGCCTCTAGTCTATAATAAAGAAGCCATATGGTTGATGATTAAACACATGATTAGAAACAGAAATCACCTTGCAAAATTCAAATCCCAGTGCCACAACAACTTAACATTGAATGTACTTTATTTTGCCTTCGTTTCTTCATCTATACAATATTGCTTCCCTCATAAATTACTGTGCAAATTAAATAAATTAATATAATCAAAGGACATAAAATAGCACTTGGAACATAATAGGCACTCAGAAATAGTGCATATTATTTATCATATTAAAGTAAAATATAATATAAACTTTGATATGATATTTGGATATTTTGGAAAAAAATTATCTGTGATCTTCAAATCAAAATTATAAGTGACAGAAATAAAATAATAATATTGGCACAATTTCGACTCTCACACTTAACAGTGATTTTTGTATCGCTCATTCCTTACCAAGAGGAGAAAATTAGTTAATTCCATTTTAGCACTTTCCTTCTCTTCTTAAATAAATATATTCAATAAAATCAAATTATGAAAATAAAATTCCAACTTGGATTGATATTGAACTTATTTCTCTAAACAATCTATACTAATAAAAGGGATAATATGCTAATTAGACCAGGAGACCTTCCAGGAGACTTCCAGATGTCTTTCCGGACAAAGCCATGGTAGTGGGGTCTAGGGAGAGGCAGTTAGGGGTAATCAGGCCAGGAGGGTAGGGCAGTTGGGGGTGATCAGGCCAGCGAGGTGGTGGTTGTGGATGAGGAGGCTGGCGGGGGGGGGGGGGGAGAGGGGGCAGTTGGGAGGAATCAGGCCAGCAGAGGGGGGCAGGAATAGTAGCGTGGTAGAGAGTGGCAGTTGAAGGCTAGCAGGACAGCAAGGGGGTAGTCAGGGGTGAGAAGGCTGGCAGGTGGGGCAGATGGGGGTGAAATGGCCAGCATGCAGAGCGGTTAGGGGTAATCAGGCAGGCTGGCAGGTGAGTCGTTAGGAGCCAGCAGTCCCAGATTGTGAGAGGGATGTCCAACTGCTGGGTTAGGCCCTGTGGGATTGGGCCTAAACTGGAAATCAGACATCCCTTGAGGAATCCCAGATTGGAGAGGATGTAGGCCAGGCTGAGGGACAACCCACAACCCCTGTGTACAAATTTCATGCACTAGGCCACTAGTAAAACAGATAAATACATTATGGTAATAACATTTTTTAAGTATATATATATATATATATTTATTTCAGAGAGGAAGGGAGAGAGAGAAAGAAATAGAAACATCAATGATGATAAGAATCACTGATTGGCTGCTTCCTAATACTGGGGATTGAGCTGGCAACCCAGGCATGTGAACTGACCAGAAATTAAACCATGAACTTCTGGTTCATAGGTCGATGCTCAACCACTTAGCCATGTTGGTAGGGCAAACTTTATTTTCCTCAACATAAATTTAGGACTTTCTGCTCAAGTTAAAATGTAATTATATTAAGGAAGTAAAAAAATCTACTTTGTTTTAATACTCAGCATTTTGATATTATATTTTACCTCCCAAACTCATGTGTGCATTATCTAACTCTCCAGAATAAAGAAGAGAAATATCCTATCTAATAAAAGAGTAATATGCAAATTGACCATACCTCCTATCAAGCCATGCCCACAGCCACACCCATCAGCCAATCAGGAGCAAATTATGCAAATAAACCCCAACCAAGATGGTTGCCGCCACTGAGAGCAGGAGGGAGGCTTGGGTTTCCCTGGAAATGGAGGAAGCCAAGCTTTCTGCCTGCAGTTGCTGGCCAAGGCCTCCACTCAATGCTATAAAGTTTCAATTATAGAAAATACATATATCCAATAGAAATGGCAGCAGCCACAGAGCTGGACAGAGCAGAAGGCTTGGCTCCACTCCAAGCTACAAAGTTTCAATTGTAGAACATAAATAAATCCCAGACCTCAGGGCCTCCACTTGGGTAGCTAGGGGACATGGCCAGCCTGAAAACTACAACAGGCCCCTCACCCAGGTTGCCCCACGCCCCAAGGGAACCCCTGATCTGAGACACTCTTCAGGGCAAACCAGCTGGTTGCACCCATGCACCAGGTCTCTACCCTATCAAATAAAAGAGAAATTTGCAGATTGACCATCACTCCAACACACAAGAGGGTTGCCCCCATGTGGACACAAGATGGCCACCACAAGATGGCCAGCAGGGGAGGGCAGTTGGGAGGGACCAGGCTTGCAAAGGAGGGCATTTGGGGGGGGTGATCAAGTCTGCAGGGAAGGGCAGTTATGGGTGACCAGGCCAGCAGAGGAGGGAAGTTGGGGGCAAACAGGCTGGCAGGGGAGCAGTTAGACATCAATTAGGCTGCCAGGGTAGTGGTTAGGGGGTGATTAGGCTAGCAGGCAGAAGTGGTTAGCGGCAATCAGGGAGGCAGGCAGGTAAGCAGTTTGGAGCCAGCAGTCCTGGATTGTGAGAAGAATGTCCAACTGGGACCGGGCCTGAACAGGCAGTCAGACATCCCATGATGTGTCCCAGATTGGAGTGGATGCAGGCTGGGCTGAGGGATATCCCCCACCCCCCACATTCAGATCTAGGTTCAGTAATCTCAGTACTTGAGTCTGGCTAGGAATTCAGAGCCAAGACTCACACTATAAAAGAATAGGTATTTAGAAGATCACAGAGTTGGAAGAAGTGAGTGGTGGAAGACCTGGGCTTAGGAAACAAGTTTTCAAGGCAAAAGAAGGGCCCTTGGAGCTTAGAAGAAGGTAAAGCTTAAAAGCCTGGGGAGATGTGGAGTGGGAAGGGAAAGGCTCAGGTGTGCTTCCAGCAGGTCGAACACCCTGGGTCCTCCATCCTAAGGATTTTAAGAGTGGAGATTTTAGGGGAGGTTCCAGGGAAAAATCTCAATAGACTATTCAGCAGCTTTCCAGGTGTGTCCTTTCAGGATCATGGTCTCTACTGATTGGTCAGTGCCAGGACAAGGGTCATTATTCAATGTTGTTGATACTGAGGTCAGCTACAGCATTCATTGTCTGCTTTTCTGGGCCTGGAGCTGAAACACAACTGAGACCTAGATGTTTTCTCTAGGGAAGAAAGGTCAGAGGGTCTGTACTGCCTGACCAGAGATATGCTAGGAGAGCAACAGTCACCCTGAGATCGAGGTACCACCTGCAATTGTCCTTTGCTAAGCACATAGGGCTCTCCACCCTGGTGACCTCTGTACCTGGCCCATCATACTTGCTCTGTTCATGTATGTCTAGCTGCCTTCCACAAATGGAGGTCTGTGATTCTTCCTCTGAAGCAAGATACAAAGCCACATGACAACAAAAAAAAGTCAAAATAAACACTGTCTTGGATTCATTCTGCTTGCAATTATGCAACTTTTGAAAACATGACTCTACTTGATTTGCTTTTCAAATTTTTAAAGTTAAATTTATTGGAGTGATGTAACAAAATTATCTATATTTCAAGTGTACAGTTCTATGATACATCATATATATATATATAGTTTGCTCACCACATAAAATCAAATCTTCTGTCACCATATATTTGATATCCATTATCCTTTACAATCTTCCTTACCTCCCTTTCCTCTGATAATCATCATATTGTTATCTGAGTCTATGAGTTTTTGTTTGTTTTTTCTTGTTTGTTCATTTGTTGCTTTCAGTTATATATCCCACATATAAGGGGCTCATATGATATAAATCCCATGGTTTTTGACTAATTGATTTTTAAGAAACTCTATTTTATAAGTCATTTTCCTCTAATTTTAATGAGTATTCGAAACAGAGGAAAATAGAATAAAAATGAATTTTCTTATACCTATTACCTATATTTATAGTTGTAAATATTTTACCACATTTTTTTCATCCATTCTTGCTTGGTAGATTTCATCTAGAGTCAAAATCCCCTTAGTTTGCTTTTAAAATAACCATGATTCCCCTCAGATATTTGGTGACTTGGGATACTCCTGTCCCTTTCTCTGGCTTTCCGAAGCCTGAACCTAAAAGTTAGGCAAATATATGTAGCTGTCAATATAAATGAAGATCATTAGTTTTCTATAAAAAGTGTTTGACGTATTAATATTGCAAAGGACAGAAACTATTTTTGTTTAGATCAAATAAGTGATTATTTCTAGAGGAGTTTTGAGAAAAGACCGAACAGGGGGAAATTTTGTCCAATCTTTTTTGTAATGTATATTGCTTTCATTTAAAGAGAAGGCAAAGTAAATGTGGCAAAATGTCAACACTATAAATTCTATGAGCATACAATTATAGTTTAGTTACTCTCTATACTCAAATGATTTTCATATTCTCAATATAACGTGGAATGGTTGCCATACTTATAACTGCATAGGGTATTTTTGAGCACATAAATTTTTCTTTTTAATTACAAGGTATTATTTAGAATGTCTTATTTCATTTAGTTTGATTTTTAACTAAATATATATTATATTTGCTTTATATTAATCAATTCCATATATTATAAATAATTAACATTTAAAACAAAATAATTGGTCTTTTATTTTAACTAATTCGGTATAATATTATGTATGTATTTTTAGACCATTTCCATAAAAATATCTGCAAATTGAACAGTATTATTTTCCTGTTTCTATCATTCCAACCTTAGTCATGATGGCTTCTAGTGTTGAGTGCATTTCTTCCCTCTAACCTCTAAGACTTCCAGAATCAGAAGAGAGCCTGACTAATAACAATGACAAGACTCGTTGTGTCTGGAAAGTACTGATAATGCTCCACGCACATTAATGATATCTGTGTTACTGCATACTGTGAGCTTTAAGTGGGTCTTGGAACCATAAAACTGTAGCAAGCAATTTCCCATTTTTCTGCAGGGTGGAATGGTGCTTCTTCACTCTGTTTACCTTCTATGGGCTTCTGAAATCAATATATGTGGAAAAGCAGATCATTTTTAATAGGGTCACTTTATTAGTTTAAGAGCTAAAATGTTATCCTAACTGAATACTGATTTGTTCTCAGATATAAGAACATAAATAACTTCCTCTAGAGGGGTCATTCTGATCAATATTGAGTCTGCCATAGGCTCTTTTTATAGAGGTAATGCAATAATGGTGAAAGGGCCTGTGAGCCAAGAATTTTAACTGAGTTAATGGTGGTTAGTATTTTAGGACCTTCAGAGGAGAATGACCTAGAGAAGGAAGGGCAAAGTAAAGTTTAATTTTGTAAACTGCAATAATTTATCAAATATTTTGTAGCATCACTGAACC
This sequence comes from Antrozous pallidus, assembly GCA_027563665.1. Classification (NCBI taxonomy): domain Eukaryota; kingdom Metazoa; phylum Chordata; class Mammalia; order Chiroptera; family Vespertilionidae; genus Antrozous; species Antrozous pallidus. Next base: position 50,985,341 of record CM050518.1, read on the forward strand.
TTTGACATAGATTTTGACTTTTAAACATAAATATTCAAACAATTTCATTATATAATCATGGTGTATCTTTCCAAATAAGTTATTTTTGGTAATATAATCTCATCTACAACCCACTAAATATTTTAGACCAGATAATAAGAGTTATTCTCTTAATTAAAGAGAAGGGCTAGGCTTTGACCTTGCAGTGTTTAGGTGCTCCATCATCTAATACTAATAGTGAACATTCATATACTGTTCATTTACAAACCCACATTTGAGCCACAGTTTAACACATTATATTGTTCAATACTCCTATCCCCCCCCTTTTTAAAACGTGCTAGTCAATTCTAATATTTGGCAATGTATACAGCTATTAATTTGTGCAATACAAATTCAAACTCAAGTCCAAGACTAAACACCAACTTGAATATTGTTTCACATCACTCCTTTAGTTTCTTTGTTAGTTCCCAAATGCCAAAGCTGTTTTCCACAACTAAGCATATATCCTTCTGTCTTTTTCTTTTTACTCTTATTTTTGAGTCTATTATTCATGTTATCATCTTCTAATTTCACTCAAGAGCCTTTAAGACCCTTATCTTCAAATCTAGTCTATGTCTCACTCTACGTGTGCTCTTAGAATCACGTGTCCAAACTGTGTCACTTGGGTAACTGTCTATTATCTCAAATCAAACACATTTTCTTCCTTATGCAGTAGCAGTTTTTATCTATTCATTATTTAATCATTTCCTAACCAGTGTGGTTTCAAAAATCTTTGTAATATTTAAAAATTGGTTAAGGTTGGGAGAGACATGAAGAACGAGTACTGGCTTTATTACATAGCTGTTGCCAAAATCGAATCTTCAGCAAGTGGCAGGCAAAATTCCTACTCTTGTGGAGTTTATCCTATCTAATAAAAGAGTGATATGCAAATTGACTGTACCTTCGCTACATCCAATAAACCATGACCATAAGCCATGCCCACCAGCCTATCAGGAGCAACATGCAAATTAACACTCAACCAAGATGGCTGCTGCCCATGGCAGGGCGATCACTGGGTTCCCAAGGCCAGGGAAGAAAAAACCTCTTAGAAGAGGCTTTTTTGCCTGGCCCAAGCCTGCCCCAAGGCCAAGGGAATAAAGCCTCTTCCAAGAGGGATTTTTCCCCAGCTTTGAGGTAGGCTTGGGTCAGGGTGGGGTAGGGCCAGCCAGCCATAGCTGGATCGCAGGGCGACCTCTGGCTGAGGTCCCCTGGCCTGAGGTCCCCTGACCAAGGATGAAAGCCTCAGCCAGAGGAGAGCCATCAGTTGGACATCCCCTGAGGGCTCTCAGTATGTGAGAGGGGGCAGGTTGGGCTGAGGGACCGCCCACCCCCAATGCATGAATTTTGTGCACTGGGCCCCTAGTTACAGTATAACTGAATAAATGGATTTTAAACATGTAAATATAAAAATATTTGCATAATAATAATAGCTTATAATAATTGCTATAAATGAATATTCCACATTTTTCTTAAATAGCACAATAAGGGAACTTTAAATGAAAATGGCACATACCCTAGTTGGTTTGACTCAATGGATAGAGCATTGGCCTGCAATCTGAAGGGTTCTGAGTTCAATTCCAGTCAGGGGCACATGCCTGGGTTACAGGCTTGATTACCAGTAAGGGACGTGCAGGAGGCAGCCAATAAATGATTCTCTCTCATCACTAATATTTCTATTTTTCTCCCTCTCCCTTCCTCTCTAAAATCAATAAAAAATATATTTAAATAAATAAATAAATGAAAATGACACAATAGGAAAAAATCAGTATAGGGAGCTGTCACATAACACATCTCAAGACAGTGACATTTAAACTGAGACTTGAATGATGACTACAAATTCAATGAGTTCAGTGGGGGACAGTGTGTGTGTGTGTGTGTGTGTGTGTGTGTGTGTGTGTGTGTTGGCATTTCTAGTCTGTTAAGATGGAATGAGATAACTCCCTGGTATTTTTCTTGCACAATAAACTTCATGAATGGTGGTCTCATTCACTAAGCAGTGGAGGGGATAACATTTTGGAGTAAAATTGTGATATCAGGCAAAAATATATCTGTTTTTTTGAAATGTTTGTCACATATGTTTCTACTATTAAAAGTCTGGTTACCCAATGTCAAATGACTTAATCTACGCCATATTCATAAACATACAACTTGACATGGTTTGACTTGCAGAAACTATTATGAATTCCTATTATTTGGGGGGGAAATACATGTGTTTTTTTTTCATTGTCCTTAGTCAATTGATCCTGCATGAACTGCATCTTCAGAATCTCAGGTCTTCTTTCTTAAGTCACAAAGCTGCAACTATAGTGATATTTTTCACTTGAATATACTAGACTTATTACCATGACCAAGGGACTGACCCAGGCTTTTAACACTGTGGACGGACTCTCCTTCCACCCACTCTCCTCCCCCTCAAAGAGGCTGCTCCAATCCTGGTACAGGCCTTTAACCAAAGAGGTGGGAATGACAAAGAACTGGCAAAGCTTGATGTAGAAGAAGCATCTATCCCTTCTCACATTTCATTGTCTTATTGGAAGTTATCCATTACAAGGAATATCCAGTTTTAGGGATTTTACTATGAAAATTTAAAGAAAGATCTAGGCTGGTGGAAAACTATCAAGGGTGGTCAAGGCAAAGAAATGGCACTGGCGAAGACATAAGACAAAAAGAATCTTGTTTGAACACATTATGTTGTAATGACTAACAGCTTTTGTGAATAAGCATACACAAAACTCAAACCCTCTACTGGCATTTACACATGCTATCATATATTGTGCACAATATTTCTCCTAAAGTGCCTTGTTTTGAACATCCGATTTTGTTCCATGGCCAACAAAATGTGTATACTAAACATATATATTGAGTGTATTGCTGCAATCAAATAGAAGTCAGGGGAAATTTAATTGGATATATTTTTAATGAAAGGTACAACTATCTATGGGCTTCATGCTAATTATGTAGATAAAAGTAAAATGCCATTTCCAAATAATACTAATTATAGTCATTTAGGTAAAAAAGAAAATCACACATTTAATTCCCCAATATTTCTATTAGGTATTTTCACTACCAGTGTTTAACATCCTCCTCAACATCCATGTGAGGTAAAGCAGACATCAACACCAACAGTGAGATTTTACCATCTTTATTGTAAATTTATTTAATATTTTACTCTGAGTTTTCCTGTGTTTATTTCAAATTAGTGGTTGTCTCCTGTACCTGTCATATCTCTCAAGAATCATCACATTGCTGTGGCTCATACCAGGGTAAAGAGTAAAGTTATGGTAGAGAAAGGGCACAGACTTGGAAAGAGGAAATAAATGTGTAGGTCAGTCCTCACATCCTACTTGCTTATTATATTTCACCCCTTTTTTTGCCTCCAAGCTCTAACAGTTTAGTCATTATCCCCCTTAGACAATGTCTACCTTAGACACAGGATAGTCACAGGAACCTCTCTCAGAACTGCCTGCTCTAATTGTGCTTCGCTCGAAATGTCGAATGACTTAATCTAAGTCATTCCCTGATTAAAGGCAAAAATCCACAGTATGTAAATTTTTTAAAGGTTAATAAATTATAACATAGGAGTTTAATTTACTATTCAATTGACACAATCAGAGGGCATAGGAAACAATAAATCACTGATGCTTGAAAAATGGGAGATTCTGCCTTTGAAAAATAAAGGGAACAAGAGACCTAAGTATAAATCACCTGTTTTATAATGAGTTCCTTAACTGTTTTTGTTTGTCTGCTCATGAACACAAGTCTTTAGTTGTATACATATAAAATCATTTTGTTAAATATTTCTTGGCCACTAAAATTTTAAATACTGTGTTTGAAATATTCTTTAGGAGTTCCAAATCTTTGAAATTCTGATTGCATTGGTTTCATTAACAACCAATACATGCCAGGCAATCTAACTTACATACTTCTGCCATTATTCTATCCTTTCTCCAGCACATGAGATCACACATCATTTTATAAGTGGGCTGGAGATTTTACAGTGCTAAGGATAATCTCCCATAGGGCCAACTGCTTCTCAATCTTCCAAAAAATGTCAAAATGTTTTATTTGATGCACTTAAATATCTTTATAGATTATTCAGACTAGAAATCCTAAATAATTTATATGTATTATGTGTAGTTAAATTATGTTATAAATACAAGTAGATTAATTATGATGAAAAGTTCTTGGGAATCTCAATTTTATGTCACAATTCTTTATTTTAGAAGACAAGAAGCATCTATATTAATAAAAGTCTAGGTAGTCCTCATGCCCTCATGCAACGCCCTCTAATCATCACAAGATAGCCACCAAAAGATGGCCACCACAATATGGCTGCCCTCACATCATCACAAGATGTTTGCCACAAGATGGCCACCACAAGATGGCAGGCTGGGGGCTACCAGGCCAGCATGGGAGGGCAGTTGTGGGTGAGATCAGGCCAGCCATTGGGAGTGAGATCAGGCTGGCACGGGAGGGCAGTTAGGGGCAATCAGGCCAGCAGGGGAGGACAGTTGAGGGTGATTGGGCCAGCAGGGTTGGGCAGTTGTGGGTGATTAGGCCAGCAGGAGAGGGCAGTTGGGGATGATCAGGTAGAAAAGGGAGCAGTTAGATGTCAATCAGGCTGGCAGAGGAGTGATTAGGAGGTGATCAGGCTGGCAGGCAGAAGCAGTTAGAAGCAATCAGGCAGGCAGGCAAGTGGTTAGGAGTCAGCAGTTCCCAATTGTGATATCGGACCTAAACCAGCTGTCAGACACCCCCCAAGGGGTCCCAGTATGGAATTGAAATGCACCCAATTTTTAAAGAATATTTACCATAGAAGTGAGGATATTTTTTGAAAAATAAAAATACCAAACTTAAGTAAAATTATAAACTTGCTGGAACTGACATCTAATTCTATCAAAATGTTTATATTTCCTAAATTCCTAAAGAAATTAAGTATATGCTAGTATATCTCATGACATGAATACAAATGGAAAATGCTATTTGCTAATGAATTCCTATTCATTAATGTGGTAATATAGCACTTATTCATATTTCAAGTTTGAGATAGCCAACCTCGGGCAACTTTTTCTCTCTTTTGCTGATAGAAGTCAGTATATTATCTATGGTAGTTGTATCCTGCTTTCAGAACATCTCATATAGATTGTTCGTGTATCTCTGCATATCCTATATATCTATGTAGGAAATAAGAAATGCATTCTATTCCTGTATAGGACACTGGTTTCTAGAACAACATCTTGGCCAGGGTGGCTACATGGGAAAATTTAGTTGAGAGACTATGTTAATGAAGTTCTATTCGTTAGGAACACAAGCAACAAAAAGATCAGCTTGTAATACTCTTATTTAATCTGTAAGAAGATCTGATATTTCATAATATGCTTCATACATAGCCTGGAGGTTCATATTCAGATGTATGAGAGGATATTGGAATAACTGCTTGGATATATTTGATGCTCTGATGTTTGCCAGTGACTTCATTCTCTAGTGATGTGAAAATTTAGCTTTTATTAGAGCCTCTCTGAGAATACTGGAATAATTATTGCAACAAGTGTTGCTGGCAGGATTACTGAAACAACTGAAGATTTAATTTACATCTGGCTAAGGCTTTGTTTGGGAGGAGAAAGAAAAGAAAAGGGAGGATGAGGTACCTCTAATGCCAGGTTGGTGCTCAAGCCATCTGATTTGAGGTTGTCCAAGCACTACAGCCAATTAAAGGATATGGAATGTAGAAGCGGTAAGTCCAGAGTTAGCAAAATGAATAAAGAACAGGATACAAACCAAGGGCAAAGAGTCAAAGAATTTGTTCCCTTGGTTGCTATTAGCTATATTGTTGAAAGTCAAATTAGAGCAGCTGTCCAGTGAACTAGAATCGGCCTTGTTAAGTGTAAATCATGAGCCTGGTTAGGAAGTAAAAGATCTGTTTAATGAGAGATTGTAAAAGTAATCAGGTCATAATAGGTATGACTGATTTCACCCCCTCCCATTATCCAAAATTCTATGAAGATAAGTGATTCTGAATCCTTAACTACTTAAATGTGGGGTTATTCTGTCAATGAATTGATTCTTTTTACAATGAATTTTACATACAGTTAAGTGGGGCAAATTTCACTGGCTCTACTCACACCAAAAAGGAGAGGGAAATTTGAGTTAGCACAAGACTCAGTAGACAGCTACTTTCACCACGATGTGTATCTGATGGATGATTATCTTAATCTTCCTCTTAATTTGTTCATCTGTTAAAGAAATTAGAATAAACTATAGAGAGAAAAAAAACTGTTTAATGTTTCCTAAATATGTAAAGATGCTGAGAATATAAGTCACTTTGGATTGGTTATGTCAGTGAGTCTCAAATAAGATTGACTTTGTTCCCTAGGAACATAAGGCAAAATCTGGAGACTGATGTAAATATTTTTTGAGTTGTTAAAAAAAGGATTTCAAATTTTAAAAAGAGAAAACACATCAGAAAAATTAAGTCTAGTGGAAATCGTTAGGTGGCTAATTGAAAATGGAAAGAAAAAGGAGAAGATCAATGATGCGGTTACTAATGTGCTGATGGTCCACTAACAGAGATTACGTGTCCAAACAGTTCATCTTATCCATCAATTCTTCAGACTCTACAAGTGTCAGTCGGTCTGCTCTATACACAACAGCCCTTACAAGGTAAAGAAACATGAGAAAAATACAAAGAAGAAATCTAGGTTCTTTGAAATAAAACCAATGAAGATGGTATGAGGCGATAAATGGTGGTTGCCACTCTGAATAATGGGTGGCCAAGGTTTCTTGTCACAGCACCCAAGTATAGACCCAGGATCATTCACATTAGTGAGGAAAAATGCCATGGGTGAGTAAAGAACCCTCATTGACCTTATTGGACACCAGAGTACAATATACAGTTTCCAATTTTGTAATGCACTTGAAAGGTTATGTGATGAAGTTTGAAGGTTGTGATGATTTGACTGTGGAAGATTTAAAGGGGGAAAGGATAGCTCAAGATAGTAATTTGTGAAAGTTATGCATAATTTCTGTGATACCCCTTCCTGAACTCTTCAGTGAAATTGTGCAATATCTGACTGGGGTTCTCTTCCCTTGAACAGTCATTGGGGAAAGGGTTGTCTTGAAATTATTCTATTTATATGCTCTTAGTAAGGTATTCTGATGGGAACATTTAGAATTACAAATAATTTGAAACAATATTGATTATGTGGGATGGAATGAGAAGGCTAAGGGGTTTTCTTCTCTTACTCAGGACATTATAGCAGATATACTAATATGGAATACTTTACTTACTAGTCTAGTATAGCGTGTAAAAAAGTTGACAGATCTGGGAGATAAACAGTGGACTATAGGTGAGTAAGAAAAGCGATGCTTCCAAAAATGTTAAGTACAGAGAAATAGTGTTAATAAATCACAATGTCATAAACCTAAGAACACTGGCATTCTGCTGAGACCCATGTGGCTAATGCTATCTCTTACTCCTGCTTCAGAAGAAAGTGGAAGCAAAGTTGCCTTCACACACTGGGGCCAAGAATAAATTGTTACAGTGCTCCCACAAAGATATTCTCTTACTTATAATTTCCTTGATAAATAAAAGCACTAGGGTTATTTTGATAATACAATAGTATCTCAATCTTAAAATGAAGCCAAGACTGAATTACAAATGTAGAATAACCATAATCTGACAGATGTTCCATTATAAAAAAATTTTTTTAAAGATAAATTCTCTCAGCTCCCCAGATGCCAAGGTGGAAGAAATGGATGTACAAGTCCTGGAAATGTACAGAAGGCCAAACAAGAGGAATCCAAAGAGGACCACACCAAGACACATTATAATTAAAATGCCAAGGGCAAAAGACAAAGAGAGAATCTTGAAAACAGCAAGACAAAAGCAGTTGGTTACCTACAAGGGAGTACCCATATGACTGTCAGCTGATTTCTCAACAGAAACTACGCAGGTCAGACAGGAGTGGCAAGAAATATTCAAAGTGATGAACAGCAAGAACCTACAACCAAGCTTACTCTACCCAGAAAGGCTATAATTCAGAATTGAAGGTCAGATAAAGAGTTTCACAAACAAAAAAAAAAGTTAAAGGAGTTCATCACCACCAAATCAGGATTATATGAAATGTGGAAGGGTATTCTTTAAGGAGAGGAAGAAGAAGAAAAAGTTAAAGACAAAAACTATGAACAACAAAATGACAACAAATGCATACCTACATGAATCTAAAAATCAAGTGAATGAAAAATCTGATGAACAGAATGGACTGATGAATATATTTGAATCAGGGACATAGAAAGGGAGTAGACTGACAATTCTCAGGAGGAAGAGGGTGTGAAGGGTGGGGGAAGTGATAGGACAAAAATCTTATACCTATGAATGAAGACTGGGTAAGGGCATGGTGCAGGGTGGGGGATTGGGTGGAGGAAAGCTATGGTGGGGGGGAAGAGGAATACCTGTAATAATGCAAACAATAAATATTTATTAAAAAAAAAGAAAATTCCCTCAATGGACAGAATTAACAGTGGGATTCTTATAATAGCAGAGGAAATAAATTATAATAATAATAGTAATACTGTAGTATTAATGTATCTATTATTTTTCAATAGTCATTGGACTGGCCATGTGGTCTAGAAAAATAGCTCTTGCATAGTAAAGGTAAAGGACATATTTGTAGAAGATGCTGTGGTATCAAAACTGTTATGGACATAGAAGAAAAATTTAAATTTATTATTTAAAGTAATGAGAAAATTCTCTCTGGTAGCAACAAGCAGTATCCTTACCTACTCTTTAAATGTAGCCTTCTGGGTAAGAGTTCATGCAGGAATTTCAGCTATGTACATGGGCAGAAAAAGATAATTTCCTACAGTGGCCCTGAAAAGGAAGAAAATAGACCAAAATTTTCACACTTCTCAACAGGATCACCCATCACTAAAATCCATCATGGGCCAGACCTTGAAGATCTGAACCAATCCATAATGTGGGCAAGTGGATTACATTAATCTGTCATCCACAGTTCTACATGGATACCTATGGACTTAATGGAATGGAGACTTATTTTGGATTTGGATTTGCATGCTCAGCAACAAAAGCAAATATCTCTAACACTACTGCATGGTTAACACAGAAGTTTTTATTTTCAATTTGAACCCCTTCTTAAATATCATCAAATAAATATCCATCAGTTTTACTTCAGGTATCTACCTAATAAAAGAGTAGCATGCTAATTGGCCATACTTTCACGTTGCCCACCAGTCAATCAGGAGTGACAACAAAGATGGTGGGTTAATTTGTACACACAGGCGCACAACTGCCGGGGATGGGGCAGGGATGGCAATGCAGGCATTCTGCACCACCCCAGTTGCTCCCGGCCTCTGGGCAGCATGGGAAGGAAGAAAGGCAGCTTCAGGCCACAGCAGAAAGGCTGCTCAGGGCCAGAATGAAGGCAGTGCTGGCAGCCAGGGGAATAAAGGCCCATTCTTGCACGAATCTTCATTTGTGCATTCATTTGGGCATCGGGCCACTAGTGGGAAAACAATAGTCTAAAAAAAACATGACATATAAAGTATCATATACAAGATAGTGTATTGTTGGAAAGAGCAACTAAAGCACTTACAAAATCCATGGATAATAAGTGTCTAAAAGGATGACAGTGATTATATGGTGCATGTTTAAACTTAAGCCTAGAAGCACAGGAGTATCACCATTGCCCCTACTGTTGAGATACTGTACAAAATATAGGGGAGAATGGTTAGGGGTTGTGGAGCAATTCATATAAGCTTCTTCCCAACTTCTATGAATATTTCATTTTCTCTGACCGATCCTACAGTAGTTCTGGGACCTGATTGCGTTTAAGAGTTCCAGAGAAGGGATTGATTTCTAATATCATGCAATGGCAATACCTTTAAAAATACCTGCCCAAATTCTTAATAGATGTCTGAAGTGGTTGTTTTACTCCTCAATTCCATATTGATGTAACAGTTATAGTTTCTTTCCTACCCAATGGCGGAGATCATGCTATAAACTTGTGCTAACCTAAACCTACTCCATACGACTAAGAAGGGACATAGAGGGAAGCATTGGCAAGAATCATACTTACTGAGTACAGTTATATGGATTAAGCCCTTTGGCTGAACCAGAGGTTTCAGGTAAAAATTGGTGAAAAATGGAATAATAGGGAGTGATTGCAGAAAAGCAGGAGGGTAAGACATAGTTTCTGCAATTAGGAAAAATGAACTTTACTTTGGTCTCCTGAAAAGTTGAGAGTGATATCCACACTTGCTTAAGAGGTGAAACCGTTTATCTGCTGAAATCTCCTTTATTTGAAGTAGAAGGCCCAGGATGGATTCCAGTAAAACTGACATGATCAATCTAGATTTATCTGTGGGATGCTGCTCCTGATAGCTTGTGGATGAAAGTAGCTATAATTGGAATGGTACTTTCATGATTGCTTCTCTTATTAGATGTTATATTTATATAGAGAATCCCTTTGCAGATTATGCAAAAACTGTGACCTCCAAAATGAATGGAAAATGTTTTATTTTACACTACCACTAATGAATTTGTACCTATAAGTTTAACTGACAGTTTGTAAGGAATATGTCAGGGGGATGAGAAACGGTGGCTTACAGTATAGTATATTTGTCATTGAATCAACAAATAATGACAAAAACATGGATCAGTTAGCCTGTAAATGTTTAGTGGCTCAGTAGCAACTTACTTAATGTATAGTATAACATCCTACATAGATTTCTTCCAACAATCTGGAGAAATAAGGATATTCAGTTCCATTTTAGAAGGAAGAAAATTGATGTGTCTATAGATTTAATGGTTTATAAGAGGAATCATACAATAGTTATTCTTTTGTGACCAGTTTGTTTCACTTAGTTTCCAAGGTTCATTTTTGTAGCATACTTCACAGTTTCATTCTTTTAAAGGCTAAATTATATTCTATTGTATGTATACATTATATTTTGTTTATCTACTATTCTGTCAATAACAACTAGGTTCCACCTCCTGGTTATTGTGTGTGATGATATTATGCGGGTATACAAATATCTGTTCAATTCCCCTCACAGCCAAAGAGTGGAATTGCTGGATTATGTGGTAATTCTTTGTTTTGTTTTTTGACAAATTGGATTTGAAATAATTTTAATCTAGTATTTATTGAGGTTGAATGGCTTTATGTTGAACAGTTATGCCTCAAATCTGCTTTATTATTCAAAATAATGCAAATTAATGGTTAGTAATATAAAACCTATAATCACTGATTGACAAGATTAGCCTCATAGGTGGCTTATTATGAGGAAAATGGGGAAATACACTTTATATACAGCCCTACATTGTATTCACCTATTTAATATTGGGAACACAAAGATCTGCACTTGGCATTGATTTGTGTTTGGTATATTTTAATGTATTGAATAATATCCTATGTTACATACATTCCTCTCTTTCAGCTGTTCTTATAGCCCACAACTTTTATTAGAGCAGGTTTGAAAATGCTTTCTAGAACTGGAGAATAACTAGCTAGAAGAAGCATAATAACTGTTTGTGCCCTTGACTATGTGGATCTCATTAAATAAATATGAAATATATTTTATTTTGAGAACACTGAATTGCTTTGCTTATTGAGATATATCAGCACAAATTGGTTTTGCCATTTGATTGCTTTGAAAAAGTACCCATTTAATATCTTCTAGCTTTGTAATAAACATTGCTTGAGGTAGTGTATAGAGTTTTATTTCATTATAACAGACAAAATTGCTGCTTGATAGCAGACTTTTGTTTAACTTTATTTTTATATGCAAAAAAAATTTTACTGAAAGTTAAATTAGTTTTATTCTGGGAAGATCATAAGCTGAACTACCAGGATGTATAAAAAGGAAAATACAATCAATCCTTGATAAGTTTCCATTTCTTCTGTGATTATTGAATTCACATTTGGAATTCCTCACATTTTGAATTCTTCATCCATAAATTTTTCAATTTTGCCTTTCAACAATTTTCAATGTTATTAAGACTTTCTAATTTTATTAATTTAGAAAATTTATAAATTTATGTTATTTCTTTAAGTCTTTATATTTGTGGGTGTATATGCTCTTGTTATTTTAAATATTGGTGCATTTTTCTTCTTGCTTAGATGTATTATAGACTCTAACTCTGATTTTTTCTAATGTCATTTATTTTCTTTCTGAAATATATTTATTTTATGTTAATTATTTATGTCTTATTTCCCATAAAGTTTCTGTTGTTCATTTTTACAGCATTATGTTGCCTTTCTTCTACTTAAATGATGAACTCCAGCCTATCACATGGGCGTGGTAGTTTTTATTGCTGTTCACAATACCCATTTTTTCTTCCTGATAATGATCATATTTTTTTGCCACTTACAGTCAGGCTTGGTTGTGTGTTTTTCTTTGGCCAATAAAATGTGAAATGTGGCACATATCATGTCTAAGCAGCAGACTGAAGATGCTGATTATGATTACTTATAACCTTTTTTCCCTCTGCTTTAAATATCAGAAATATGTCTGCATCACCTAATCTCAGAGTGGAGACAAATATTAAGGAGAGGGGGCAGTAGGAAGGGCCAGCCAAACTATAACACACATATAGTAAATTGATAAGTAAATCATCGCTTTACTTGCTAAGGTTTGGTATTATTTGGTGCAAAATAAACTAGATTGTGTTGTCTAAATAGTTCTTTACATCATTAATGGGCTGGGGGGGTAGGGACATAGTCATATTATTTGAAAAATATATCAATAAAGATGGGAGTATTCCATTTCATAACTTATAACACTGGCCTATCACCCCAGTCATCATGAGAACAGACAAATTTCAATACAGGACATCTTACAATACATCTGGCTGATACTTCTAAAAACCATCAAGGTCATCAAAACAAGTCTAAGAAAATGGTAGAGACAATTGGAGCTTAAGGAGACATAACAACTAAATGCAACCTGGTATCCTAGATGGGGTCCTGGGACATAAAAGGGGCCTTAAATAACCAACAAGGAATAAACATCTACAATAACATATGTAACCCAACATCCTGTAAGTAATAAAACTCCATCAAAACTAGAGAGAGTGCGAGGAAGGTGGAGAGACAGAAACATTGATGTGAGAGAGACACATTAACTGGTTGCCTCCTGCATGTACCCCAACCATAGCTGGAGATTGAGCAAATGAGTCTTCTAAATTTATTTGGGGGCAGACTAGGTTTTAGTAGATGGGCATGAACTTCTTAGCAATTCTGACCCAAATACTAGCAAATCACCATAGCTTACAATGAGGCTGAGATAGAAGTCCCACAGGCCTGCCCATTTAGCCAATCTCCATAGCAGGACATTTCCCAGCTGTTCGCAGCTTCCACTGTGCTCAGTACAAATGATCACCTTTGATGGGTCTTAGAACCTGAAAAGTAATGTAGGCTGTACCAACACATACATTTTGTCATTTTTCATCTTGAATTTTGTTTTGTGGATCGATGACCATATCAAACATAAAATCTAACTTTTATTTTTTTTCATAAAATGAAAAAGATTGACACAAATGTCAATCAATAGTGGGTGTGCCAAAACATTATAAAATGGTCATTTTTGCTCTTATTCGAAGGGTAGGTAATGATCCAACTGCAAATTATTCCCTTGGTCAAATTGCAGATTAAGCACTAACCAGCCAGATGAAAGAAGGCAAATAGAAAGTTGTGTTTTCTAAGGCCAGTTGGAAAGCAGATCTGTTTGCAGCTGAATCACATTGTTTAATTATGAAACATTCATTAAGCATTTAAACAATATTTTTCTTAAGCCTTTGAACTGCAATGGTCTTTCCACATTTTTTTTTTCAGATTTAAAGTGAATACTTTCCTTTTACTTTTTAATAAAAGACTTTTTGTAAAAAAAAAAAAAATTAGGTTTACAGAAAATTTAAGCACAACATTCCCAAATACATCCTCTCCCTCTGCTCAGTTTATCCTATTGTTAGTAACTTGCATCAGGGTGCTGCCAAGGGAACAACTGGGGAACCAACTGATACATTTTTTATTAAAATTCACAGTTTATATTATGGTTCACACTTTAGGTTTGCATGCTATGGATTTTGGCAAATATAGAATGTCACATATTCACTATTAGAGTATCATAGAGAATAGTTCCACTGTCTGAAAAATCCCCTCTGCTCCACTTACTCAGCTCTCCTTTCAATAAACACCCAACAACCACTGATCTATGCACTCTCTCTATAATGTTGCCTTTTCTAGAAAGCCATGTAGTTGGAATTATATAGTATACTAGAGGCCCGATGCACAAAATTCATGCAAGAGTAGGCTTTCCTTCCCTCAGGCCACCAACAGGCACCTGGGACTTGGGCTTTATTCACAGCCCTGGCTTCATCCAGAAGGTCACCCAGAAGTATTTCTGGTCTAATTAGCATATTATGTGGCTATTACAGACTGGAGGCCTGATTCAGGAGTTTGTGCATGGGGGAGGGATCCCTCTGCCTGGCCTGTACCCTCTCTCAATTAGGATCCCTCGGGGGATGTCCAACTGCCAGTTTAGGCCTGATCCCACAGGCAGTCAGGCATCTCTCTCCCAATCTGGGACCACTGGCTCCTAACCATTCACCTGCCTGCTCATCTCATCAGCCCTAACCCTCTCCTGCTTGTCTGATCTCCCTTAACTACTCTGTCTGCCTGCCTGATTGTCTTTACTCACCTGCCTGCCTAATCACCCATAAACACTTGCCTACCTGAATGATTGCCCCTATCCACTCACCTGCCTGCCTGATTGACCCTAACCACTCACCTGCCTGCCTGATTGCCCCAACCACTCTATGTGCCTTCCTGATCGCCCCTAACTGCTCACCTGCCTATCTGATTCCCTCTAACTGCTATCCTGCCTGCCTTATTGCCCCTAACCATTCTGCCTGCCTGCCTCATCACCCCTAACTGCCTCTGCTTCAGCTCCCACCTCCACAGCTTTATCTGGAAGGAGGTCCAGAATGATGTCTAGAAGGTCATTTGGCTGTCCGATTTAATTAGCATATTTTGCTTTTATTATTATAGATAGCTTTTTCACATTAGCTTCTTTCATTAGCTATAGACATTTAAGGTTTCTCCTCAATAGAACAGGGACCTCAACCTTAAAATCTGCAGGAAAATGTGGGCACAAGTATTTATTATATTGTATTTAGCAACGAAGTCTTAGATATGACAACAAAAGCATAAACAACAAAAGAAAAAATTGATAAGTATCAAAATTAAAAGCTTTTGTTCATAAAAGAACATTAGCAAGAACATGAAAGGGCAAGCTATGAAATGAGAAAATATTTTCAAATCATCTATAATAGAAGTGTATCTATAATAATAAAAGGCTAATATGTAATTAGACTGGATATCTTCCAGATGTCCTTCTAGACAAAGGCATGGGGCTGAGGCAGAGGCAGTTAGGGATGACCAAGCAGGCCAGGAAGCAGTTATGGGTGATCAGACTGGCAAATGAGCAATTAGGGGTGTTTAGGCTGGTGGGGGAGAGCAGTTAGGGGCAATCAGGCTGGCAGGGGAGTGGAGTAAGGGACAATCTGGCCATCAGGGAAGAACAGTTAGGGGCGATCAGGCAGGCAGAGGGCTTAGACGTGATCAGGTAGGCAGTTAGACATCCCTCAAGGGGTACCTGATTGAAGAAGATGCGGGCTGGGCTGAGGGTCATTTGGCTGTCCAGTCTAATTAGTATATTACACTTTTATTATTATAGACTAGAGGCCTGATGCATGAAATTCTCCTGGGGAACTGAGAAGATCACAGTTCTTTTATGTCACTATAAAATCTGAACACAGTGCAGGCCTGGCTGAACACAGACTTGTGCACAGGGGTAGGGTGGGTGGGTGGGGAGGGAACCCTCTGCCCAGCCTGCACCATCTTGCAATTTGGAATACTTCGGGGGATGTCTGACTTCACACTTACTAGGGTGGCTATGAAGACAGAAAATAGCAAGTATTGGTAATAATGTGGAGAAATTGGAACCCTTAGACCTTACTAATAGAAATGTAAAATAACATAACTTTGAGGAAAAAATTGACATTTTCTAAAAAAGCTAAACATAGAATTACCATGTGATCCAGCCATTTTATTTCCAGGTATATACCCAAAATAATTGAAAATAGGGACCCAAACAGACATTTGTATGCCAGTATTCAGTGCAGTATTCAGTGCTATTACTCACAATAGCCAAAGTGTAGGAAAAAACCAAGTGTCCATCTGCAGATAAATAAATAAACAAAATGTGGCTGTTTGGGTTGAACTCATCCCTGCAAAATTCCTGTATTGATTCTCAACCTTTAGTGTTTAAGAAAGTGATCTTATTTACAAATTGGGTCGTTACAGAAGTAATTAGTTCAGATGGGATCATACTGGAATAGGATGGGCCCTTAATCCAATATGAAAGGTATCTTTATATTGATGGGGAATTTGGAGATAAATAGGCATAGAGGGAAGACAGGTGCTATAAAAAGTAGACCATTTATAGTCAAGAAGAGAGGTCTGAATTAGACCCTTTTCTTTCAGTCCTTGGAGGAAATCAAGCTTGCTGACAGCTAACTGTGGACTGGAGTGCTAAGCACGGACTAGTGAGAGCAGAAGGTGGAGGTCAAGTGTTAATGAGGGAACCAGGCCAACTGGGACCAATATTCTATCCTGAGCAGCCATAAAAGTTTTGCTAAATCTCCATGTGGCAGTTGATATGAATGGGATATCATTCAATACCTATTTATAATCTTGAGTTTCCTTTTTAAGTATTCACTGTTGTTCTCATATTTCATGCTCTTTTTTAAATAAAACTAAAACAAATAAGTAGTTGGGAAATATTAAAGTATTCATAACATATATTAACCAATGATAAATACTGAAGATTCTTCTTGTTTTATTTATGTATTTATTTATTTTTTAAATACATTTTTATTGATTTCTGAAAGGAAGGGGGAGAGAGAAAGAGACATCAATGATGAGAGAGAATCATTGATCGACTGCCTCCTGCACATCCCCTGCTGGGGTCAAGCTAGGAACCTGGCATGTACCATAACCAAGAATAGAACCATGACTTCCTGGTTCATAGGTTGATGCTCAACCACTGAGCAACACCAGCTAGGCTTATTTTATTTTTTATGTAGTGTCAAATCATTTAAAATACATATCATCAGGAGAAGAAACCAAGATGGTGGCATAGGTAAACACCTGAACTACTGCCTCACACAACAATTTCAAAACTGCAACTAAAATCAGAACCACAGGAAGGCTGGCTGAGTGGAAATTCTACAACTAGAAGGAAAGAGGAAAGCACACTGAGACTCAGAGGAGGTACAGAAGTAAAGGCAGAGGTACAGAGGTGTGAACATGGAGAGGACTAGCAATTGAGTATGCAGTTGTGTTTTTCCAGCAGGAGGGAGACAAAAGCTCCAACTGCTCTGAACTCCAGTTCAGGGCGAGTTGCTGGAGATCCGGACTCATACGGGGAGAAACTGGACTGTCTGGCAGCAGACAAAACACAAACACGAGAGCAGCTTTCTCTCAGAGGTGCTTGTAGTGATTACTGTGGGACACTGAGACCCTGGGGTCTCTTAGGACAGGGCTGAAGGGAAGCCATTGCTGTTTGCTCCACCCTGAGACTTCACCCCACCCCAGCTCTGTGAAGAGGCTTTTGCATGTGAGTGACCTGGTCCTTTGAATTCTAAACTTACCTAACAAACTATAGCTGAGTCAGTGAGACCCAGGACATTCAAAAGAAGGCCCAATGCCTCACAGCAGCTTGCATTGCTTCACAGTTGGGCCTCATCTGGGCACCTCCAAAACCCAAACAAAAAAGAGGAATCTGCAGCTCTCTCTGTAGCTTCTGCTGGGTGGCCTTAGGCAGAGGCTAAATTAACACTTCCTTGGAGATCCAAGAGCTAATGTATCCAGGGGTCAGAGTGGGACCATCCAGATTACAATTCCTCAGATCAAAGGGACAGACTCAGTGAGCACCAAATCCCCACTGAAGCAAGTCTTGTCTCATAAGGGTGTCTCCAGCACAGAAGTTCTCCCATCATAGAAACAGCTGATCCTCACAGCCAATTGGCCTGGAAGTCAATTCCTCCCAGTGATACCAACATCAAGGCTTAACTACAACAAGACTATGCACACAGCCCACAAAGAGGTGCACCAGCAGTGTCCACCTCAGGTAACTAGGAAGACTGAGCCTCAGAGCCCTAAGGGACACCTAGCACACAAGGCCATTCTATCAACTCAGGGAAGCAGTCAAATTGTGGAGACAAAGATACAGATCACAAATGAAAGAAATTGAGGAAAGGAAATGACTGAATATAGAGTTCAAAACCACGGTTATGAGGTTTTTCAAGAATTTCCTAGAAAATCTGATAAATTTAGAGAGACCCTTGAGGATATGAAAAAGAACCAATTAGAAATTAAGCATACGCTGACTGAAATAAAAAATAATATTCAGAGATCCTACAACAGACTATCAGATTGCAAAAATCAAGTCTAAGATTTGAAATACAAAGAAGCAAAAAACACCCAACCAGAAAAATAAAGAGAATCCAAAAATATGAAGATAGTGTAAGGAGCCTCTGGGATAACTTCAAGCGTACAAACATCTGAATTATGGGGGTGCCAGAAGAGAGAAAGCAAGACACTGAAAACCTATTTGAAGAAATAATGATCAAAAACTTCCCCTACCTGGTGAAATAAATAGACTTTCAAGTCCAGGAAGCCCAGAGAACCCCAAACAAAAAAAATCCAAAGAGGACCACACAAAGAACAAAAAAAGATAAAGAGAGAATATTAAAAGCAGCAAGAGAAAAAGAGTTTACTACCTACAAAGGAGCACCCATGAGATTGTCAGCAGATTTCTCAACAGAAACTATGCAGGTAGATGGGGAGTGGCAAGAAATATACAAAGTGATGAATATCAAGAACCTACAAGCAAGATTATTCCACCTAAAAAAGCTATTATCATTCAAGAACTGAAGGTCAGATAAAGAACTTCACAGATAAGAAAAAGCTAAAGGAGTTCATCACCACCAAACCAGTATTATATGAAATGCTGAAAGGTATTCTTTAAGAAGAGGAAGAAGATAAAGGTAAAGATAAAAATTATGAACAACAAATACATATATATCAACAAGTGAATCTAAAAATTAAGGGAGTAAAAAATCTGATGAACGGAATAAACTGGTGAATAGAATCAGGGGGATAGAAAGGGAGTGGACTGAGAAATCTTAGGGGAAAAGGAGTTTGGGGGATGCAGGAAGAGACTGGACAAAAATCATACACCTATGGATGAGGACAGTGGGGTGTTGTAAGGGCAGAGGTTGGGGTGAGAACTGGGTGGAGGGGACCTATAAGGGAGAAAAGATTGTAATAATCTCAGCAATAAAGATTTATTTAAAAATAATAATAAAATAAAAAACAGTAAACTATAAAAAAACTCATAAAAATAAAGTACATATCATCAATTTAATTTTCATAGAAATTATAAGAGAGAGATTTTGAGGCTAGACTATGTAACATATGCAGGCCAAGAAGAGGTAGAAATGGGATTAAGACAATCTGATAAACTCTGACATTCCTGATTATTTAATTGTATCCTTCTATGGCATCCTGTTGAAGAAAATGTACAGTAATGGCAAGGAAAGATAAATCTGTTTTCAGAGTTTGTAGTGACATAAAAGAATTGTGGTCTTCTCTGTTCCCCAGGGGAATAGCTCTATTGTGTTCTATGTTGCTTCATGAAAAAATAATGACTACCTTATTACAAAGGCTAATTCTCAAGAATCTTATAACAACCAAGGGGGGGCCGTAAATCATTTTATTTTGGAATATATATATATATATATATCCCAATACATATTCCAAAATATATTCATATATTTATACTATTTTTTTCCAGAAGGTGAGCAACTTCATTAATTAAGTATAATAAAGACAGACAAATATACTTAATTTCTAACAGCTTGAAATAATCTAAATAAATAATGCCATGGAAAATCTGAATAATCACAGATTTACATATTTAAAAGCAGAGTGGGCTGGAAAAAAATGTGAGATAAAGAGTAAGGAAGATCTCTGCTCAAGTAACAGTGAGTGAGAAAAATGATTTAAAAGTGCCTGATATATATTTTCCTCTTGAAATGTAAGAATGGCCTTCTTCCCCTCTTTCCTTCCTTCCTTCCTTCCTTCCTTCCTTCCTTCCTTCCTTCCTTCCTTCCCTTTCCTTCCTTTCCTTCCTCCTTCCTTCCTTCCCTTTCGTTCCTCCTATCTTTCTTCCATTCTTCCTTCTCCTTTTCATTTCTCTAATGCCAGATAAATATGAAATTAAACCAACTTTTTATAAATCACAAAATAAAGCAAGTGACACTCAGTTAAGGAGCATCTGCTATTCTGGTGTGGAGCCATCAAGTGCCTTTTGAATATTTACTGAGCAGCCTATCTGCAATTTAAATACCTTGTTCTGGTTAATAAGAGTTGTCAAAGAAGCACATTAACATGCCTTAGGGACTAATTCTGCACTTTGCAGACTTTATGTGTGGGAATAGGCAAGCCTTTAACATGAGTTGCACAATCCCAAAGGCTATACTTACATGTTTTATGCAATTATGGTTTGAACAATCAAATATTTTGTCTTATATAGTATTTTCATAAAAATAATTCAAATATACACTATGGAAGATGTTATGAAAAGGAGCCCCATACACTTACATTTATGAATTAACAGTAATATGTTTATATGTGTAAAACAAATTTTTCTCTTTAAAGATAAAATATATTTTAGTAAATAGTGAACAATGGGTTAGAATAATTCACTAATAGATTAATGTGGAAAAATAATTGCTTGTAGGCAAGTTTTGAATTGTTATGCCCAGATTTCATGATCCCCAAAGACCACCAGGGAGCCGAAACCGGTGCAATAGCATAGAACCTTTATTACAAGCCCGGGCTTGGCCCTCTGCCCCCGCCGCCACAGCTGCAGGAAGCCAAAGGAGCGCAAATGTCCCGAGCATTATGATTTTATGGGGAAGTGGGGCCAGACTCGAACCAATGAGTTGGCCGATTCCAATTGGTTGGGTGATGGCTGGGGCTAGTGACACAAATAATCCCTAATGCATGTGACCTGTCCTGTCCTTTGCTCTTGATTGGAGCTCAAGCACACAGTCTTTCGCAATTGGCTAATTCAAAGGGAGGGGTTGGTCTTTGTGATTTCAAGATGGTAGCCCCCAGGTAAGTTTACATATATCATGCGGCCAACATGGTGACTGCCAAGTCACACAGTCCAAAACGGCGGCTGTCTAAATTGTTCTTTGCAGTCGTGCTCTGCCCTTTCAGAATCTTATTGCTACATTACAAAAAACCTTTAGCTTACCTTTCATGTCTTATAAAAAACTCCTCTATTACCAACAGAAAAATGATTTCCAAGTATGAACATCTACTATCAACCCCCAAAAGAGAGAAGAATATGTGGAGAGAGGTAACATACACATTGAAAAATATACATTTTCCTCTGCATTTTCAATTCACCTGAAAGTAAGACAATCAAATTACATTCCTTTTGGATATTTCTTTTTTTGCATTGTTGTCATTGAATGTGGGGCTTTTTAAATAATTTGTACATTTGTATCATTGAGGCCATAACCTTCTCAAATATCATAGTATGTATTTAATTTTATCTTCAAAAATAAGAAAAGAAGAGACGGGAAAGGAAAAGGAGGAGAAGGAGAAAAAAGAGGAGGAGGAGGAGGAGGAGGAGAAAGAATAGGACATTCTGTACCTCCTTGATTCTCAGGACCCTGAGGAGCGGGTTGGGCTCTACAATAGCAATGAGATAATGAATACACGTTTATCCCTCCAACATGTACAACTGTGTAATTCTTTTGTTAAATCAATTCAAGACAATAATTCTGCTGATATTACAGACAGAAATTCTGCAGTGAGTGAACATCACAACTGGTAGCTCTGTATACAATGTGCTCTCTAGGAACAGTCCTTAGTAGGAACACTACAACTAGACAGAAATGAGGAACACAGAAAACAGAGACACCAATTCCATATAGATGATGCTTCATTAAAGAAATTCTGCAAATTCCAAAGAAAGCAAATTGTCTAAAAATTACCCAATGCAGGATTCATACATACAGTTCAGCGAATTGTTCAAAAGCTGATATAAAAGTCAAAGATATATCTTATATAATAAAAGAGTAATATGCAAATTTGACCATACCTTCGCTATGCTACCAGCCAATCAGGAGTGGGGGCAAGGGCATAGGGCACTAGGCGAGGGGTGGGGTTGAGGTGTGTGTGAGGCAGTGGTGGGGCCAGGGGATGTGGTGGGGCTGAGGCATGCAAGGAGTGGGAAGGCGGGGCTGAAGCATGGGGGGCGGGGCTGAGGCATGTGTGGCAGCAATGCTGGGGTGCAGGCTGAGGCATCGGTGGCATCGCCAGGGTGTGGGGAGCAGCGGTGGCAGCACTACTGCACCATGTCTCCTGGTGTTGGAATGGGGAACCTGAGGCCAGGCCAGGGGACCTAAGGCTGCACCCCCCACCTGGAGGGGCTTGACGAGACAGCTGAGGGCACATCCCCCACCTCACCACTGGGGGACCTGAGGCCACGCTGGAGGTCCTAAGGCTGTACCCCCTGCCCTGGTGCCAGGGCCGAGAGACATGAGGCCTGGCCAGGGGACCTAAGGCTGTGCTGGGGGACCTGAGGCCATGCTCCCTGCCAATAGAACTTGATGGGGGACCTGAGGCTGCACCCCCCACCTAGTGCTGGGCTGGAGGACCTGAGGCTGTGCCCCATGCCCTGCAGGGCTTCATGGGGGTGAGGCTGGTAGAGTCTGGGTCTTGTGCGATTTCAAGGTGATTTCAAGGTGAACACTGGTGGGCTGAGACTTGACCCTTGGTCACGTGGCATGCCCCAGACTCTGACAGGAATGGAGATTTTCATGTACATTTTATTAATTTTCTTTAATCTCTGACACTTCTATTATAGAGAAAGGGAAAATAGCACTATTAAAATATTTCCTCTAATTCCCTTTTACTGTGCATGAATTTCATGCACCGGGCCACTTGTATATATATATATATATATATATATATATATATATATATATATCTTCTCACCAGAGAACAAAAACCTTGAGTTGAAAAGAAAACACAGTAATCATACAAGACAGTAAGATGAGCTCTGAATTGAGGAATTGTTTAGATAATTTTGAATAAAAAACATCACTCATGGAATAAAAGTCTGCGTTGGAAATCATAAAAGCAGAGTCAATAGTGTGGGATCAGTGAAGCAGAGGACACTGTGAAGCCCTCCCTTCTTATATGGTCTAGGGAAGGGAAAAATATAGGGAGGCAAGTTAGAAAATACACAATACAACGAATGTCCAAAATAGGAGAATAATAACATGTCTGAAGAGTAAAACAGATATATTAGAATACAATTTGAAGTGAAAATATTATAATTTTTGCATTTATAAAATATTTAAAATTTATGCAATACATAAACATTTCTGAGCATTGAAGACCTACCTACTTTATGCAGACTCAAAGGGCTCACCATGTTTTAAACCAAATCAATATTGAGCGATCCACCACTACACATAAACAGGCACAATTAAATATTATAACAACAAGCAAAATATACTGAGTGCAGGCAAATTAAAAAGATATTTGCTCTGGTCTGAATATTTGAGTCCCCCCTCCAAATTCATATGGTGAAATCCTAATACTCAATGTGATAGTATTAAGAGGTGATGGAGTTTGCAAGGTGATTAGGTCATGAGTCCTCATGAACACAATTAATGCTCCCACAGAAAGACCCCATAGAACTCTCTAGCCCCTTTCATCAAGTGAGAACACAGGGAGAAATTTCCAGTCTGCAACCCAAAGAGAGGGACGTCACCAAACCGTGACCACAGTGGTGTCATGATCTTGGACTTGCAGCCTCCGGAACTGTGAATGGTAAATAATGTTGGTAAGTCACCTGGTTGGTGGTATTGTTCTAGCAGTCTCAAAAAACGTTACTGAGTCCACTAGCATTGACCAAAAGAAAGTCCGAGCCTCCTGTTTTGGGAGTAAGGAAAAGTCCAGAGACCAAGTGCTTTGCAATTCCAGAAGGAGGAAGGACTGCGGATGGCCTCATTAGCCCCTTTTTTCCTTTTTATTTAAAATATATATATATACTTTATTGATTTTTTACAGAAAGGAAGAGTGAGGGATAGAGAGTTAGAAACATCAACCAGCTTCCTCCTGCACACTCCCTACTGGGGATGTGCCCACAACCAAGGTGCATGCCCTTGACCAGAATCGAACTTGGGACCCTCAAGTCCGCAGGCCAACGCTCTATCCACTGAGCCAAACCGGCTAGGACTCATCAGACCATTTTGATCAGACAACCATTAGGACAGAATTCACTAGGTCTCTGAGCTCTAATTCAATGAGTTACTGCATGAAGGCCTGATCCTCCAAGTCAGCTTTTATTTCTCAGTCTCTAAGAGTATATGGGCTTTCACATTTCCCTTTTTTTAGTCATTTCCGAATTCTGAAACCCTTTCGCTGTGTTCTTTGAAATTTATATATCCTCTACATTTTGAATTAAATGTCTAAAGGTTCTTTTCTGCTTCCTGCTCTAACTGAAATACCACTCTTTCATAAAAAATAAGCTTTACCTGTATCCCTCTGAGTTGCTGCTGGTGTTGGGGGTTGAGGTCATCTACCCCACTATCCCTATTGGAGAATTAGTACATGTCTTTCTTGTCCTCATTGCCACTTACAAACTATTTCTCTCCCTTTCCTAATTAATTAATAACTATAGTAATTTTAAATATTATGTCATAAAACTTCATTACCTATTGATCTACTATACCATCCATCTCCCAACCTCCAAGTCTCTTCTTATTTCAGAGAAAGTTCAACTACTTATTTATTTAATTGAATATTCCTCTGGTCTTAATTGCTCAAATATCAAATATTCATGTAATTAATATTTACAATAAGTGTGCAATTGTTCAATTGCCTTGTCATTGACCCTGATATAGCTATTCATTTGCAGGTTCATGGTGCATATAAATACCTAACATCTTTATTCATTCATCCATTGATAGATACTTAGGTAGTTCCCTATCTTGCTATTATGAATATTTCTGCAACAAGAGTGCAGATATATCTTCAATGTTCTGTATATATATATACATATATATATGTATATATATATATGCACACACACACACACACACACGAATTGCTGCATCATATGGTGGTGGAATTGCTGCATCATATGGTAGTATATTTTGAAAAATCTCTATACTAATTTCCATACTGGCTGCTATACCAATTTATTTAAAACTAAAATACTATATTCTATGTTTATTCCAAGCCAATTTATTCCATTTCATCACAATTCTTTAGATATGGTCATATGATCAATATTAGGCCCATTTAAGTCAACTCCAGGAATTTCACTGGAGTTATACAGAAAGATGTTTTCTCTTTATTCTAAGATTCTTAATTATACAATTATGTAAGATGAGAGTTGTTAGCAATCACTCTGAGGGGAGAATTGTCAAATAACGCAGTCAATCCATAAAGTCAGAGACACCTGAAGGAAAAGACCATCTTCATGTTAACTTTAATTCTCTGGCTTAATACTAACCATTACATGAACCAAAATTTTTTTTTCTTAGAAGTAATTTGAATTAATTTTGTTGCCATTAATATCTGAGAAACTTGTGATTAGCATCATTTTGTGTTCCTCAATGTTTTTAAAATTCAAAAGAAATTTTTGCTTAATATATGAAATCATCCACAGATGGACTGAAGTTTAGTTTATGACAGTTGTCTTAGTTTTGTATGAAAACTGTGGAGAAAACACAAGATGTGGTTGAAATTATCTCCAATAAAAATGGAATATTAATTCAAGTCTTCCTCTTCTTGCCTTTTAATTTATTCTTTTGCAGAATTGAATGGGGGTGTATCTATTCCTATAGTCATTTTCAGGTAGTCTATCTAAATAGGCCTCAGGAAGAAGTTGTCAAAGTTCAATGCTATCCTACACTATAAAAACAAAACAGTCTTTTAAAATAATTACTATGAAGTAAAATGTAAATTTTATTTGCTTTGAAATAGCACATTATAGAATGAGAAATGACTATTTGAAATGTATGCATTTTGTTTTGTTAAAATGTTCACCAGAATCCATTTCAGAGAATAAATTAAAGCAGAGAGTTTTCATAAAATCAAACTTAATCTCCATTAGAGAAGATTCAGAATAATGGGAGAAAGCACAACCATTATATACTAGAATAATATAGGATTCATGTAAAAAAATCAGTGACTAAATAGCCTTTCATTTTTATAAGTAGAGTTTAGAGGAAAACCAAAAAGAAGGTTAACAAATAAAAAACGTTAGAAAATTATTTGTTAGAATTTCTCATAGGCATACACTATAATTTGCATTGTTTAGATTAATATAGTTAATTTACAGTGGAATTAGGATAAATCTATTCCCTTTCAATGGAAATAAGATTGTACTGCTAAACTATAGAAATAGTGTTAGAATCAAACATTATATATTTTAGCTATGCAATGCTAGATATTTATTCCTTACAATATTTGGGGAAACTTTACAAAAATAATCAGAAGCTTAAAATAGGAAACATCTGGCCCTGGCTAGTATTGTTTGGTGGTAATAGCTTTGACCTTTGCACCTATGGGTCTCAGGTTTGATTCCCAGTCAAGGGTACTCAAGAGAACATATCTGGGTTGCAGTTTCGCTCCCCAATCCTGGTTGGGTCGCATGCAGAAGACAACCAGTTGATGTGTCTCTCTCACGTCGATGTCTCTCTTAACTCGGTCTCTCTCTCCTTCTCTCTCTCCCCCTCCTCCACCTCCCTTCCACTCTCTGAAAAGCAGTGGGACAAAATATCTTCAAGTGAGCATAAATAACAAAATAAAAATAAAAAAAACAGGAAATATCCTTGAGAATGAGAAGAAAAGTGTTTCAGAAAACATGTTCTGCCTGAGAGGGAGTGGTTTCCAGTTCACTTCACCCCAGGTCCAAAAGGGCAATGGGCTCTGTGGTTGAGCTATATCTCTGAACTTTGGTTGTTGGGCCATTAGAATACATGTTTTTCTTCCTGATTAAGTTAATTTATCCATATCACGACCCACAAAATTTAGATGCCCCAGTGTCCTCGCTCACATCACTTATGTCAGCCTGTACTAAACCTATGTCAGCCTGTACTTACAGAAATAGGGGTTAATGCCACATAACCTACACCCGTGATGCGAACCTATGACATGCCTATCAGAACTGACACATGTAGCCATTTTTGATGACACGCAGCCACATGAGGTCGCATACAGAGAAGTATGGGGCCGCATGCCAAGAAGGATGTTTCATCCTCGGCTACTACACGTCCAGGTGCAGTGGCCAAGGATGCAACATTGCAGGTAAGTTAAATAATTAGTTTTTGGTTTATTAAATACAGTTATATATTATAATTATACATTTTTGTTATTTAAACTATAAATATCATGAAATTATGGTTTTTTTTCTTGAAGTGACACACCACCCGAGTTATGCTTGGTTTTTTGGTGAATTTTGACACACCTAGCTCAAAAGGTTGCCCATCACTGACCTACACCCATTAGGATCCTTCACCTCAGCTTTATTGAGCTCACCTCACCCTAGAAAACAGGAGCTACTGGCCTTACAATGAAATCCCCACCTCTGAGTCCATCCCTTTCTTTTGCCCATGTTGCTTTTTCTAACGTTCCATATACCTCGCTGTTGGCCCAAACCCTCAGGCACAATGCTGCACTGCTTGTGAGACACCATGGTCCCCAATCCATAGACTGTTTTCCCTTCAATAAAAGACATCCAAGTCCTTACTCAATTGTTCTAGTTTATCATTTGACATTTTCTACTTTTTAAAACGTTCCTTATGATAAGTGTCCAGTGTTCCTAGCTCACTGCATTGAACCTAGTCCTATATAATAAAAGAGAAACATGCAAATTTGACTGTACATTTGCTCCTGATTGGCTATGCTACCAGCCAATCAAGAGCGGGGGTGGGGCCAAGTGGCACAAGCGCTGGGCCGGGGGTGAAGATGAAACGGAGGTGGCAGTGAGCACCCAGCCCCCGGGTGCTGTGCGGGGAAGCGGCAGCAGCAGTAGCAGTGGTGGCGGCTGCAGGGAGTGCCCAGCTGCAGGGAGCCTGCTGAGAGGCTGCAGGGCACTCTGAGTGGAAGTGGCAGCAAGCGCCCAGCCCCTGGGGCCAGGTGATCGCAGGCAGTCAGGGGTAAGCTAAGCCAGGTGATGGTTGGGTGCCCAAGGCCCAGAGGCTTTAGGCCTTGGGCAGGCTGAGGGTGAGCCACCAGTTGGACATTCCTGGAGGGCTCCCAGTATGTGAGAGGGGGCAGGTTGGGTTGAGGGACCACCCACCCCAGTGCACAAATTTCGTGCACCAGGCTCCTAGTTATTTAATATTTTTATTGAATATGTTCAAATAACTTAACATTTCTCTCACTAAAAAATGCACCCTTGTCTTAAATGTTAACTCTGTTAAATACCTTATAATTTTCCTGGTATTATCTGGGAATGAATTCTGTCTCAAGACTCATGTCACTGTTAACTGTGAATTTGACCTGGCTTGGGTTCTTTGGGAAGTACATATGTGAACAAATGTCACTGGACACATGGAACAACAGAAATGATATCACTTTCTTTCAGCATAGATGTTACTTAAATTAAGTATTAAATGGCATATGTAACTTAAAGGTCCTCTTCCTAATTTATTTTTTGTTTCTAACAGCAATGGTTTGGAAGAATTTTACAAGTTAATCTTTTTTGCCATTTAAATAGGAACCAATCAGAAGGAGCTTATATCTCAGATCAACAGTGAATTTCTGTTACTAAAATTAACTTTCTAAAATGCAGACATGAAGAAACTAAATGGAATATACACATTTTAGGATATCATGAATGGTACTTCACAACTTGGACTAATTTACTTTAATATACTCAACCAAAGGCTCACACCATTTCCAGCTTCAGTATAAACTATTTCTTATCTAATCAGCAACAGATTTGCTTTATAGCAAAGAACTTAAACTTCTCTTGGTCTTCATTTGCTAATTTTTTGTTTTGTGCCCAGACTAAAGTCTTTCTGCCTCTTTCTTATGCTTCAACTGCAAGACTGAAGGCCATTTCATTACTATCCATTAATCTTTAAGAATACATAATTTACTTCTTTACATGCTAAAGGATTTACAAACATGGAAGTTTCTCCAAATGAGTTGGGATGAAATATATGATTCACTCAATTTATGTTAAGAGTCCTGCATTTAGTACATAATCAATTTTAAATTACTTTCATGTCTTCACCTGGAAAATGGCATTATATATTTCAACCTGACTTTATTTATTCAATTCATTGACAAATTCCCAAAGCTCCAACAAAATCCATAAGGTTAATATATATAGAGTGGGGCAAAAGTAGGTTTATAGTTGTTGGTATTAAAAAAATAAGACAATAATCCTATCTAATAAAAGAGTAATATGCAAATTGACCATACCTCTGATCAAGCCATGCCCACAAGCCAATCAGAGCAAGTATTCAAATCAACACAACCAAGATGGCAGTTAATTTGCATATTTGCACGCAGAAGACTGCATAGAAGGACGCCAAGCGCTGCAGAAGGGAGCAAAGCTGTGGAGAAGTAAGCAAGCGGGGTGGGGGAGAAGGGAGGGAATGAGGCAGCAGAGACAGAAGCAAGCAAGGTAGCAGAGAAGGGAGCGAGGCAGTGGAGGAGTGAGAAGGGGAGTGGAGAAGGGAACGAGGCAGCAGAGAATGGAGAGAACTTTGCTCAGGTCACAGGAAGCTCTATTCTTGCAGGAATCTTCCTGCAATGGGTCTCTAGTTAATAAATGATACTAGAATAAACTGTTTTGCATACTCAAAACTATAAACCTATTTTTTGCCTCATCCTGTATTTAATTATAACTTTTTCACTTTGTAGAGCAAGTTTCTATGATGAATAAAAATTTATCTAAAGTCTTTCATTTCAATGGGTACTTCCACCTATTGATGTAGAACTTTTTCCATCTTCTCAATTATTCTTTAATTGAGGAATTATGTAGCAATATAGGTATAGAATTTGTGTCATTTATTTAAAGATATTACATTTACTCTTCAATCCATCTTCATTACCTAATTGATTTTGCCTTTTCTTATCTTTTAGTGTGCTTTAATGTATTGTTTTGCTCTATTGTTAACATAACTTACTGACATCGAAGAGGATATACATTTTGTTCACCAGGGTACCCTTAGCGGGGGCATGGTGCCTACATGTGCAAATTACATAGCAAATATTTATTGAATAAAATAATTATTGAATAATTAAGTTGTTTTATAATTATTTTAGAATAAAAAACTTAAATCAATAAATGTTGGATAGGAGTCTGAGGGAAATATGTAAACACATTGCAAACATAAAATGAAACTGTTGTGGATGCGGAGGCGAGTGAAAGACCACTGGAGCCCAGACCAAATTAAAATTTAGGGAGCCTTTATTAGCCAGCCTGGAGACTGCTCTGCCATCCTCCACTTGGAGACCAGAGAGCAGCCCTGACCCTTTGTGAAAGACCACTTTTAAACATATTAACTACATCCTGTTTTTGCACAACAAGTAACCTAAGACAAAACAGTTTTTCCCAAGCTACGTCAGAGTCATGCCATTGATGACCATGTTATTTACAGGGTCATCCTGTTCTTCAGAAAGGTGACAGCGCCTACGTGCTGGGAAGGGGCCATGAGATCCTATCTCAAGGCCTGACCTGGTGTCAGCACTGACTACTCTATCTGGGGCATAGTCCACGTCCTCAGTAGTGCTCAAAAATTCCTACTCTACAATATTCCCCACTGGTTTTATGTATATGAGTCAAATCATTGACTCCTTTGGGTCCTTTGTGGTAAGGGAGTTATATTGACCTATGAGGCTGAATAAAGTCAGTGGGCCTGTTTAAGATGAGGGCTTAAGCCAGGTGTAATGAAGCCACATCAGGATCCCATCGACCTTTACTGCTGTGGCAGTGGTCTTTTTTAGGTAAGAGTCAGTCCTTGTGTGGCAAATTTCTTTACCCAAATAGAGAAACCAAGTGGATGGACTGGATCAGAAGTTGGTACTGCTTTCTGAGTGGACTGTAAAGCCTGTAAGAACTTGAGTAAAGATTGGTTATGGATTTTAGCTTTTCTAGATTGGGTTTCTATGTAAGCTGGTGAGGGGGGTAAGTAAGGGTTTGGAAGAGTTACTAGAATCTATAGAGGCCCCACTGGTTTTAGGGCAGCCTCTCAGGGCTGCTTTATCTGCAGTCTTGTTCCCACTAGCTTCTGGGGAGTCCCCTTGACTCTCATAGGTAGAGAGTGCTAGTTGGGCCATTGTCCTTGCTCTGCTTATATCTGTCTGTCTATTATATTACCTTAAGGATCCTGGCTCTGAATTTTTTTAGGGAAAATTTATGTCGATGGGCTCTTCTAGTTACTTCCTGCTGAGGTGGGTCAGAAGTTTCTCTCAGAGCCAAGAGATCCTTGCTGTCTTTCAGAGGGACAATGAGGCCTGGGCACAGAAGGAAGTGGGCTTATGACCTGGCAGAGACAAACTGTAAGAAATGGTGTGGTGGAAGGGAAAGAAAACCTTTTAGTTTTAACAACTTCTATTGAAATAGAATTTTTCTCTTTAAAATTAACCCTATGTTTATTAAAAGAGCCAAATTAAGGCTAATTTATCTATTGTATTTAATTTGGCCTGTTTGTATAAACATAACAAGAATGGTAACTACCTTTGCCGGAAATTTATGATTGAATCTTAATGTGCCACATAGGGCTAGGAAGCTAAGCCATCTAGATGCCATTAGGCCTACCTATAGTATCTGCTGAGTTAGGTGAAGTGCTCACCTGTAATGGCTCTACCCGGGCCTATCCCCTAGACTTTAAAGCCTGTCTCAGCAGCCCTCCTACTCGTCACAGCTCAGAGTGTATAGGGGTCCCGCAGGGATGTAGAGGCACCCTTATTGCTCCCCTTCTACTCTGACCAACCACCAGTGATGGTAGAGTATGGGCCTGATGCTCTAGCACTAGCAATTTTTAGGGCTACTAAGCAGGATACCAGGCTTTCTCCGTGGCACTCTTATTGGCTTTAAGTCTTCAGAGTTCAGGTAAGGATCTTTAAAATATGATACTCTAGTCAAAGTTTCTGGTTAATAAAACCACTATTGGAAATTGGTCTTATTGAATTTATGTAAAAAACTGTATCACCATGTTTGTTTAGTTTTGCTAAATTTCGGAGGAATTGTATAAGGAGAAAAGCACACTGACCTACTTTAAGATAGAATTTTCCTTGACAGTCCTTTTTACGGACTTTCTGAAGTAATATTTTCTGCAATTATTTACTCTTTCTGGCTTACTGACCTGTATTATTTGATTTCTTTTTGACATATCTCTTCTCCTTATTATGTATAATTACCTTTATAAATACTTCTAAATTAGCCTTTAAACCTTCTTTCTATGGCCTTTAAAAATGTATAACTATGCCTTAGACCTTCTACTCAGTATTCCTTATTCTTTGAAACCTTAATCCTTTAATGATTCCTAAACAGTAAACAGCCAGAATTTCTTAGATTAATATTTATGACTTAGACCTTCTGTGATAAAACTAGTTGTCAGCCTTAAAAATATTATATCTTAAAGTTCCTTTGCTGAATATTCTACTACCGCCTAAGAAGTACCTGTGGAAATCCTTTTCACGTCGCGCATGTCCAGGTTTCCCATGTCAGGGTTCAGCGTCTGGAGGAGGCCGCACACAATGAATAGAGACTTAGAAAAGCATAAATTTGGGAAATGGGGGCCAGGTGGTAGCCAATCTCCAGTGGAAAGACTGCACCTTGCTCTGGCCTGGCCATCCCTTTTATTAAGGCTATGGGATCCACCCATAGCCCCCAGGCAAGAAATTCCAACAACAGAAATACACAAAGGACAAACAGAGGTGTTTCAGTTAACAATGTTTTTAGCTCTGACCTTTCAGAGCAATTAAGGTTGTTTACCAGCCTCCTGGACTTCCTGTCCACATCTTTCTATTAGTGAGAGAAGACTGGTTTCCTACAAGTACCCAGTTGTAAATGGGGCAGAGACAGATCTACTGTGTTTTGCCAGCATAGTTCAGATAAGTAAGAAACCAAGGACAGAGTGGGTTGTAACTAGTAAAATTAACAAAAACCTTTCTCTCTGCTCTCCCTGCCAGCACACCTCCCCCGCTTTCTGTATTAACCATTCACTCTGTCCTTAGCAGGGGAAATAAGGCAAGCGGTCTGAGGTCCTGTATAACCAGGCTTTGTATACTTAAGGAAGATCTTCTCTCCTTAATAGATTTTACTGCTTTTTTCTAAGGTCCCAGAGGATCTCAAATCCTCCTTCTCCTTTACCACTTCTGGTATCTCTAACCACCCCCTTATCGCCCAGTCTAGGGCTCCTCTATCTAAGCAGGCTGAGAGTGAATTCTACTGCCTCTACCTTTTTTTACACCTGCTCTGGAACAGTTTTCAGCTTCAGAGGACCTACTGTAAATCTATCAGGAAGGGCAGGCAGGTTGCAGTTCTTGGGATTATATGATTCTCTGATAAGGAGGGCTGAAAAAGGCAGTGTACAAAAAAAACAGTTATGACTAATCTTAACCTAACAAACCTTTGTTTAAACTTCTCTGGATTGGCAACCTTTACAAACTAACCCTAGAATTTTAAAATTTTAACTAACATAGTAAAATTATAAATTATGGAAAAGCAATTAAAATTTCTCTGCTGTTTTTCCTCTAAAGCAGGGTTTGTATTATCTTTAGACAAACTAAACAACAGAAAGAGATAATAAATACTTTCTGTGTATGGCCAGACAGTATAAAGTAGCTTTTACTTTATACAGACTCTCATATTTATATACCAGACAGTCTGAGTTTTTGACTTCTGGGGAGGTGATTAAGTTCCCCCTTCCATTAACTGGGATATGGGAAAGTTGGCCATTCCTGCTTATAAAATTTCTGTAAATCAAAATTATTAATGGAGGCTCCATAATTATCTGCTTGCTGCTTGAATTCCTGAAAAATTAAATATATATATATATTGTAGGGGAGTATAGACAATATGAGGCAGACTGACTCATTCTAATGATAGAGACAATTAGACTACAATAATACAGAATAACAAAGACAATAATAACCAACTGAGGATTACTAGGCACCATCATGTATAGGGATCTGGTCTTGGAAGTAGCGCTGCATCTAGCCTTCCAGAGACCCCAGATGGGCACCCACAGAACCAGAAACAAGTTTCTTACCTGTAAGAACCAGATCCAGGCAGCTCTAAACAGAGTCAATCAGGAAATTTAGCAGACGGGGTCTCTAATCTCTACCAGTCCCGGGGCTGAGGAACGTCTCTCAGAGATCTCCCCCTTGGTTGGAGAGTCCGAGGACCCCATGAGCTCCAGTCACAGGACCAGTCAAAGGCTGGTGTATCTCGCTGGGGCCTCCAAATGTTGTGGATGCAGAGGAGAGTGAAAGACCACTAGAGCCCAGACCAAATTAAAATTTAGGGAGCCTTTATTAGCCAGCCTGGAGACTGCTCTGCCATCCTCAACTTGGAGACCAGAGAGCAGCCCTGACCCTTTGTGCAAGACCACTTTTAAGCATATTAACTACATCCTGTTTTTGCACGACAAGTAACCTAAGACAAAACAGTTTTTCCCAAGCTACGTCAGAGTCATGCCATTGATGACCATGTTATTTTCAGGGTCATCCTGTTCTTCAGAAAGGTGACAGTGTTCTATCTTGCAAGGCCTACAATCTGGGAAGAGGCCATAAGACCATATCTCAAGGCCTGACCTAGTGTTAACACTGACTACTCTATCTAGGGCATAGTCCACAGCCTCAGTAGTACTCAAAAATTCCTACTCTACAATAGAAACAATGAATAATTTTTTTGATACTTATTTTTCTCTTAATAAATCTTCTGAATGCTATGATTTATCTTTTAGTACATTACTTAACATAAAAGTACAATTATCTAAATACCTATAAGGCATTCAATATATCTATATTATGTTTGCTCATTTTCTAAAGGAATAGTTGCTTTATATGCTAATTTAATGGATACAGTTTGAAATACCAGCAATAAAATTAGTGTATTTAGAAACATTATCCACATATTAGGACAATTCCCACTTTTAATCTTTCTTCTATTAGAGCAATAATGAATGGATGTGGTGTTCTAAACAGGTTATTTTCATAGGACTGATGAAGGTTAGCTGGTTGATATTAATACAGAGGGAATGGATTAGGATGGCATTGTTTTCTTGGCAAAGATGTTGCCTCATAGTGAAACAGAGATCAAGATCATGGGATTTCTGGAGATAGGTTTTCAGAAAAATATTCCTATAATACTCTGTGAGAGTCTGTGGGATTGATAAAGAAAAAACAAAACAAGACTACTTGAGTGAGAAAGGTCAGCCGGATTAACCATAAACACTGATTAGGTTTGTTGGAGCTTCCTATGTTGTACCATGTGAGTTGATAAAGTAATTCCACATCATATTGCCTTAAATTATGCAGGAACTTAAAATGACATCTTCAGTAATTTTTTGAAAGACTTAATTTGACTTTCAGATTGTGGGAGGGTTAATGTTTCATGCTCTATATATATGCCGTTTATCACAAGGTAATTTACTGAGTGTTTCATTTTCTAAATGTTCTGTAAATTGTTCTATTCTTGAGTTTCTCTCTCTCTCTTTCTCTCTCTCTCTCTCTCTCTCTCTCTCTCTCTCTCTCTCTTCACACACACACACACACACACACACACACACTCTAGAGACCTAGTGCACGAAATTCATGCACAGGGGTCGGGAATGTCTCTCAGCCCAGCCTGCACCCTCTCCACCTCTTGAGGGATTGGCACCCATACCAGGATTGGGCCTAAATGTGCAGTCAGACATCCCTCTCACAATCCAGGACTGCTGGCTCCAACTGCTTGCCTGCTTGCCTTCCTGATTGCTTCTAACTTCAATCTGCATATCACTCCCTAACCACTACCCTGCCAGCCTGATTGATACCTAATTGCTCCCTTGCCAGCCTGCTTGCCCCTAACTGTCCTTCCCTGCAGGCCCTCCCCTGCAGGCTTGATTGCCTCCAACTGCTCTCCCTTGTAGGCCTGGTCCCTCCCAACTGCCTTCCCCTACTGGCCATCTTGTGGTGGCTATCTTATGTCCACATGGGGGCAGGATCTTTGGCTACATGGGGGCAGCCATATTGTGTGTTGGAGTCATAGTCAATCTGCATATTACTCTTTTATTAGATAGGATAGAGGCCTGTTGCACAGGTGGGGTCAGCTGGTTTGCCCTGAAGGGTGTCCCAGATCAGGGTGGATGTTCTCTTGGGGCATGGGGCAGACTGGGCAAGGGGCCTGTGGTAGTTTGCAGGCTGGCCATGCCCCCCAGTGACCCAAATGGAGGCCCTGGTTTCTGGGATTTATTTATCTTCTATAATTGAAATTTTGCAGCCTGGAGTGGAGCCAAGCCTTGTGCTTGCTCTGTGGTAGCAGCCATTTCTCTTGGGTTTTATTTAACTTCTATAATTAAAACTTTGTAGCCTTGAGTGGAGGTCTGGGCCACCCAAGACAGGTGGAAAGCTTGGATACCTTCATCTATGGGAGCAACTCAAGCCTCCAGCTCTCTCCAGCTCTGTGGCTGCCCTAATGGTTATTTTTCTTTTATCATTTAACTTTGTAGCATTGAGTGGAGGCCTTATCCAGCAAGGGCAAGAGAAAAGCTTGGCTTCCTCTGTTGCCAGGGAAACCCAGCCCTCCCTCCTGCTCTCTGTGGCTGCAGCCATCTTGGTTGGGTTTATTTGCATACTCACTCCTGATTGGCTGGTGGGCATGGCTTGTGGGTATAGCAGAGGTATGGTCAATTTGCATATTACCCTTTTATTAGATAATATATATTTTAATGGCAGAATGACCAGAACAACTGCTGGACCAGTCACTATGAAGCGCACTGAACACCTCTTGGTCCCTTACCCTGGCTGTCAGGCACTGATCACCTGATGGTGAATGGGGAACCAGGGGCGAGTGGTGGCAAGGGGCAGGGTCAGCTGCAGGTAGCTGGGGAAGATGGCCTTGATGGCAGGCCAGGCATACAGACCCTACTCATGTACAAATTTCATATTCCAGGCTTCTAGTATACATATAATCTATTGTCATATTTGCCAAACAAAACCATCTGGTAGTTAAATCCAACTCTTCCTCTACACTGCATCTGTACTTGTACAGCTAAACATGACTGAAAAGAAACAAAACATGCCACCATGCTGACCTATCACATTTGGGGGAGGCAGTTAATAAGGAGAGAACAGCCTCTGAGTAAGAAGCACAACCTTGCTTATACATAATTCATGAAAACTTGTCCCAGGTAATTGGACTTCTCTATCACCAGAAACATAAACCAGAATGCCCCAGTTAGGGAAAATAAAAAACAATAGCTCTCAGACTCAGTGAATGCTCTGACATTCTGATGGTTGAATACTTTAAACCAACCAACATAAACCTACTGTTACTGGTACATAATCAAAATCTCCGGTGGGAAACAATTGTTAAAAAACTGTTTTGAGGTGCTTACAGGTTCCCCGTGCCTCACCTTATGGATGTGTTTTACAGGATTACATTGTCGAAAAGGAACTGTTTGCTAAGAAAAGCTTTAATGTTTGCTCAATTCTGCAAGCAACTGGTGCTCAGTGTAAGGGGTTATCCATGGGGAATGCTGGCATTAATGCATTATCTGGTCTCTCAAGGGGAACATTTGGCTTTATCTTGGGTTTTTTAAATTGTTTAAAACAAAAATTGTAGCACTATCTCATGATGATAAAGTAAGTGGATATAATACACATGAAAATTATAATATAAATAATGGGGGATAGATAATGCTATGTTGTTGTAAGGTTTCTACATTTCCCATTAAGTAACACAGCACTAATTATAAGTAGATCATGCGAAGTTAATCATGTATGTTTTTATCTGTAGAGGAACCAATATGATATAATGCAAAGAGGAATAGACAAATCAAAAAGAATTTTTTTAAAATTCAAGTAATCTGAAAAAAAAGACACAAAAAAACCCACAAATGAAATAAAATAAAATACATTTTAAAATGGTGGATCTAAATTTAACTATATTGATAATTACATTAAATATAAAATTAAACACTCCAATATTGTCATAATGAATAAAAAGGTAGGATTAATTATATGCTGTCCACAAAAGACATCCAATATAAATAGGACTTTTCAATTACCATACTTATCTGCATCTTTGTATTCCTTTAATATTCATGTCTTATTACTTTTTCTCAAAACACATTACTGATTATAAAAAAATGTGAAGATTTATAAAAAAAATGTTACAATATATTTCTGTTGGTGTAACAGCCTCTTGTAATCCAGAACCCCTCAGGGGATACACGAATCCATGGGACTGCCACCATATCTAACTTTTAAATATAACCTTCTATTTAATTAAATTTACAGCATTTTTGATAATTTAATTATGCAGATGTAGAAAAGGTCTGTGAAATAAAGATCTATCCTGGATACAAACAGATGCTGCACTAAGGAGAATTCAAAAAATAGAAAGAGATGAGCAGAGAGAAAATACATAAGAGCACAGAGTTCTAGCAAATACACACACACACACACACACACACACACACACACACACACAAATGGGATTAAACTCTTCCCAAGGAGTGAGATGGAGAGGTGACATTCTTGCAAATTCACCCAATACTTCCAAATGTTTATATTTTTTGAAAGGTATTATAGAAACTTTCCTCCTTTTTACTTATACGTAATCCACTCTCTTTTCATGAATTGTTTTGGTTCACCTGATTCAATCTTTCCAAAAGTATGCAGAATGGAAGTGTCGCTATGTTTGAAAAAGAAGAAAGCTGCTTTTATATAACAGTGTGGGCTTGTGAGGCTGTGAATTACACCTTTTTACAAAATGTTTTCTAAAATCTTGGAATTTGTTCCCTATGACTCCTCTGAGCATGGAATCAAACTTATTTCTCAGGTGTATGTGGGATGAGGACATAACTTGCATATGTTAATGAGGGAGACTAGAGAATAGGAAAGGAGCAACTAACACTGATTTAATTTTACTACAATTTTTAGAACATTTATTCTTTGAATGAAAGTGTTCTTTTGTAGAATTCACCCTGCACATTCCAGCCCATTTAACCCTCCAAGATTTGCAGTGAGATATATTTTTATTTTTTAACTTTGGTAAATATAACAAAAGTATAAATCTATGTTTTGTGTCATTATGCTTACACAAATAATAAAATTATACTAGTTACAATCCTGAAGCTTTCCTATTCATGGAACATACATTTATAGCACTACTTGAGGGAAATTACCAATCCCATTCATGGATTTTGAAGGCATTTTCAAATTTTGATCACAAAATATGAATTTATAGAGCTTTTCAAAAAAATTATAATTCTGAAGAAATATGTTTACTTTCTTGCATATTTTTCCAAAGAAGCATGCTAATGTGATATTTTCTACTCTATTTGCTTGAGCAGATAAATCAAAAAAATGAGGGAGGAGTTAGAGGAGAAGGGGAGGAAAGGAAGAGAACAGGGGAGATGACAAAGCAGAAACTCATTGGATACATTTCAAAATAACATCTCTACCTATCTTATTTTTTCTAAATTTATAGGTTGGCCATAAGACTTTCCATAATTTTAATTCTAATTTTCAGTAGCTTGGAATGTTTATATTTATAGCTAAATTAATGTAATGTGGAAATATAGGCACTCATAACTCCCTAAGGAATAATAATTAATTTTGCTATAGAGTAATGTTTTAGATTTATCTTTCCATTTGCATGGAATTTAAATCATATTGTCACTTGTGATTACAAAATAGCTTATTTGCAATTCTAGCTCACTTGGAATCAATGATTACAATGGATAACCCTGCATTTCATGTTTCAGAGCAAATCTGTTAAGGTTGTAACAAAGTCATTGGCATAATTGACTTTATGAGAGATGTTTGCCTTTGTTGGTACCTTTCTATAATCAAAGGATTTAAAATTTCAGTTTGCCTTCAGTTGAACTAACAGAAAAAAAAGAAAAAAATGAATGCAATTCTATGAACATACCAAAAATAGATCATTGGATTATATGTGAGAGAAAATATATTCTCTTTTTTACATAGATCTAACATCGTCTATAAAGATACAGTTGAACTACAGGTATTGAAACACATTTGATTTTCCAAAAAGTCTGTTTTTATTACAGCTATAGGTAACTAATATGCAAAAAGTAAACAAAAGAATGAGAGAAAAATTATTAAATATATATTTTTGATAATATTTTAGATGCAACTTGATCTAAAAGTGTTGTTAAATTGTTTATTTTTCAAAGAAATTATCATTCCCAGAATATAGATCAGAATAAAAGCAGAATCTGTAAGTCTTATTGAAAAATTAAATGTTATAAAAATAAATATTGAAGTGTTAACCACTATGTTTTGCATATTTTTCAAGTGATTTTAAAAACCAGAATTTCCATAATTAACACTATAGTGAATTTTACATCTTCAAAGAACACACACACACACACAAACTCACACACACACACTAGAGGCCCGGTGCATGAAATTCATGCACGGCGGGGGGGAGGGAGCAGGGAGGTGTCCTTCAGCCCAGTCTGTACCCTCTCCAATCTGGGACCCCTCAAGAGATGTCTTACTGCCCATTTAGGCCCAATCCCAGTAGGATTGGGCTTAAATGGGCAGTCAGACATCCTTTTCACAATCTAGGACAACTAGCTCCAAACTGCTCGCCAGCTTGCCTGCCTGATTGCCCCTAACCAATTCTGCCTGGCAGCCTGATCATCCCCTAACCACTACCCTGACAGCCTAATTGATGTCTAACTGCTCCCCTGCCAACCTGTTTGCCCCCACCTTCCCTCCTCTGTCACCTGGTCACCTCTAACTGCCCTCCCCTGCAGTCTTGATTGCCCCCCACTGCCCTCCCTTGCAGGCCTGGTCCCTCCCAAATGCCCTCCAATGCTGGCCTGATGGCCCACAACTGCCCTCCCTTGCAGGCCTGGAACCTCCTCCCACTGTCCTCACCCACTCGCCATCTTGTAGTGGCCATGTTGTGTCCACATGGGGGCAGGATCTTTGACCACATGGGGGCAGCCCTCTTGTGTGCAGGAGTGATGGTCAATCTGCAAATTACTCTTTTATTAGATAGGATAGAGGCCTGGTATATGGATGGGGACTGGCTGGTTTGTCCTGAAGAATGTCACGAATCAGGGTGGGGGTATCCTTAGGGTGTGGGGAGGCCTAGGCGAGGGGCCTTTGGTAGTTTGTAGGCTGGCCATGCCCCCCCCCCCCACCAACCCAAGTGGAGGCCCTGGGATCTAGGATTAATTTATATTTTATAATTGAAACTTTGTAGCCTGCAGCAGAGCCTTCTGCTCGCTCCTTGGAGACAGCCATTTCTTTTTGAAACTTTGTAGCCTAGAGTAGAGTCCTAGGCTAAGGCTGCAGAAATTTGGCTTCCTCCATTGCCCCACCAACCCTAGCCTCTTCTCTCACCAGCTCTGTGGCTGCCACCATTTTTGTTGGGATTATGTATCTTCAATAATTGAAACTTTGTAGCATTGAGTGGAAGCCTAGGCTGGCAAGGGCAGACGGAAAGCTTGGCTTCCTTCATTGCTGGGGAAACCCAAGCCTCCCTCCTGCTCTCAGTGGTGGCAGCCATCTTGGTTGGGGTTTATTTGCATAATTTGCTCCTGATTGGCTGGTGGGAGTGGCTATGGGCATGGCTTGATTGGAGGTATGGTCAATTTACATATTACTCATTTATTAGATAGTGTGTGTGTGTGGGGGGGGGGTAATTAGCAATTTGACCCTAATCACAGAATACACTAATTTAAGTTGGAACAAGAATGCATTTTCTCCTATGTATTACCTCACATTTAAATTATTGGTAACAGACTTATAAAAGGAGAGAGTGATTTAAAAGCAAAAACACAATTTATAAATGTTTATATTCAGTGAACAGGAGTAGATATTGACCTTATTTGCTGAAAATAAAATTAACAATGGCTTCTCTTTTAAAAACTGAGTGCTACTGTTTGGTCAAGACCAAACAGATGTAGAGAAACATTACAATATTTGCTTCCATATCTGCTAGAACTGAACATATATTCTCAAAGCAAGTTGCTAACAGGTTTCCTATGTTTTTAAGGAAACCACTGTTTTGTTAAAAAAAAACTGTATATTTTCATGTGTACAAAAGTATTACAGTTTTAAAAATATTTATGTTTACAAGTACAAGAACACATAATAATTTTAGAATAGGTGGATATAAAATTCAAGTTCAGGCATTGATATTTGAAAAATAATTATGGTCAGTTTCTCTATTTCCTTAAGAAAAGAAAAAGCATTATATGAGTCACCAGTTACTATAACAAAAGCTTAATTTATGCATAATAGTAAATATCTCACATCTCTATATTTAGCATAAGAAAGTTACTAATTAAATATGGTCATCCTATCTAATAAAAGAGTAATATACAAGTTGACTGTACCTCCATTCAAGCCATGCCCATCAGCCAATCAGGAGCAAATTATGCAAATAAACCCCAACCAAGATGACTGTGGCCACTGAGAGCAGGAGGAAGGCTTGGTTTCCCTGGCTATGGAGGAAGCCAAGCTTTCCGCTTGCCCTTGCCAGCCTCGGCTTCCACTCAATGCTACAAAGTTTCAATTACAGAAGATATATCCAAACAGAAATGGCGGCAGCCATGGGGCTGAAGAGAGCAGAGGATATGGTTGCCCCAGAGATGGATGAAGCCAAGCTTCTAAAGCCCTAGTGCAGTGATGGGAAAACTTTTGAGCTTGGTGTGTCAAAATTCACCAAAAAAAAAAAAAAATGAGCATAACTCATGCGATGTGTCACTTTGAGAGAAAAAAAAACAATATAATTTCACAATATTTATAGTTTAAATAATAAAAATGTATAATTGTAATACATAACTGTATTTAATAAACAAAAAATTAATTAGTTAACTTACCTGCTTAGTGACTGCTTTGTTCATCTGTCAGTCTGTTTCTTTTGTTGGTCTTGATATTACTTAACTTTTGTGGGGTGCCATGAACTAACATAAGTGAGGGGGAGGGGAATTCTTTAACTAACCTGCCAGTTAGTGACATTTTGTTGCTGAACTTCATTGGCTAAACCTTCAATTGAAGGTTTGTATTTTGTACACTTCAAGCCCAAACAAGCTCTCCTAACTTTCTATCAATCTGTTTCTTTAGTTGGTTTTGG
The DNA here is from genome assembly GCA_027563665.1 of Antrozous pallidus. Taxonomy (NCBI): domain Eukaryota; kingdom Metazoa; phylum Chordata; class Mammalia; order Chiroptera; family Vespertilionidae; genus Antrozous; species Antrozous pallidus. Next base: position 51,028,841 of record CM050518.1, read on the forward strand.
TATTATTTAACTCTGAGAATAAGGTCTCACAAGAGTACTTAGTGGGAAAAATTGTGAGTAAAGCCATTGCTATATTTTTCAGGGTGCTAAAAGTATCTGGAAATTGGTTCCAGGCACTCCAAATTTCCTGTTCATAGTGGCACTCCTTTTGATTTTCCAAGGGCACTTTTCCAGATTCTCAAGCTTTGACCTCAGGGCAACAAACACCTGAACCCAGATGCTGTCTTAAAATTCTGAAAGTTGCATCTTCAAATCATCAATTTGCATCCATTGGAAACCATTTAATTCCAAACTACTGTAGACTACTACACCAGGATACTTAATTATTTTTATGGTCTGTTCTAGGCTTCTAAATTGATTCAATCTATCACTGAACTGGTCAAGTAACGAGTCTAAAACATGCTGGTATTTTATATGCAAGGGTTCCATTTCATTTTGTATAGTTGCACTGGCCTTCTCAAAATACTTTGTTACTCGAGGAAAAGACTTATAAGTTTTAGTTTCTACATCTTGTTTGAAAATTTTAAGTTTACTTTCAAAAGCTTTTATGTATCCAAACATAACATCAATACTTTTGCCAAAACCTTGTAACTTTAAGTTCAGTTCATTAATATGAACAGAGAGATCTGTAAAAAATATCAGGGTGTTGACCCACTTATCATTATTGAGCTGAGAAAAGTTTCCCAGATCCTTATCCTGATGAAATACCTTAATTTCTTCAAAGCATTCCACAAAGCACTCAAGAACTTTGCCTTGGCTCAGCCATCTTACATTATTGTACATCAGCAGTCCACTGTAGGTGGAATCAATCTCCAGTAAAAGTGCAGAAAATTTTCGCTTGTGAAGGGGGCGAGCAGCTATTAAATTAACTATTTTTGTAACAACTGACATTAAGTCATTTAAGTTGATTAATCCTGCCTTGGCACATAAAACCTGCTGATGGATAATACAATGAAAGGCACAATCAGATATCCAATTACTTCCATAAACAATTTGACAAATCCAACTTTTTTCCCCACCATGTTTGGTGCCCCATCTGTCATTACTGACACAACTTTAGAGATATCAATGCTTAGGAATGTTTGTATAACAACCTTACATATTTCACTTCCTAATATACTTGTTGGCACTGATACTAACTTTATCGACTCTTCTGTCATTGTGAGACTATCAGAATATCGACCAATAATGGCCAAGTGAGCATGTGATGTGACATCAGTAGTATCATCAAGAGAGATAGAAAAATATTTACAATTACTTATATCTCTCTTTAATTGATGTTGTACATTTGTGTTCAGTCTCATTATTTGGTCTTTCATGATATTTCTATTGTGTGATAACTTGGATATTCATATATATATATATATATAATTGATTTTTCACAGAGAGGAAGAGAGAGGGATAGAAAGTCAGAAACATCAATGAGAGAGAAACATCGATCAGCTGCCTCTTGCACACCCCCTGCTGGGGATGTGCCCACAACCACGGTACATGCCTTTGACCGGAATCGAACCTGGGACCTTTCAGTCCGCAGGCCGATGCTCTATCCACTGAGATAAACTGGCTTTGGCTCAGATATTTTCTTAATGATTGCATCTTTATTCTGCATATCATGAAATAGAATTGGTACACATCTTAGGAGAGTTTTTTTAATAAATTCTCCCTCACTGAGTGCTTTTACATGCTGAGCTATGGAGTGAGCGATGCTCAAACTTGCAGATGTTAAATTTGTTGAGCCTTTTAAAAATTTAAGAATGGAATTAGATTGGCTTTTATAAAGGTGTAGCTGCCTGGAAATGTATTTCTTCCGTTCATCCTCACTTTTTTTCAAGAGCGGGAAATGACTAGTTTCAAAATGTGTATTTATATCCCACGTTCTGCTTACTGCTGGTTCAGTACATAGAATGCAAAATGATCTGCCTTTTTTTTTCTATAATGCCATACATCTCAGTCCATGTCTCTTGAAAGGGTTGGCTCCTGCTCCTACCACTTCCTTTACTTAACCTTGGATTTTTTTTTTTTGGATTTTCAATCAGGGGGGCAGTGACAGAAGTTGGAATTATGAATAGCCTGTTAGTCCTGCAGGCAATTAGGGGTTAACTAGCATAACTGACCACAAGATGGCACATGTAATTGTCTTTTAGAAAAGGGCAGGGTTAATAAGCAGAAATGGGGGTTAATAAGGATGCACAACAGTAATAGTGGTGAAATGGATTCTGTCCTATGCTGCAAAATGACATTTCTTACATAAATTAAGATGGCTGCTGCTATTTCTAATGGTGGGAAACAGCACCCATAGCATAGGTGCTTGCCTCTCTCAGCCTCCCCTTCACTTATCTCAGTAATAATGGTCAATTAGAAACCATGATATCCCAGAACAGTAGATTGGATGATGGTTGCTGTGGTTATGTGGTTGCTGATAATGGCGATCACAGGGCCCCCAGTGATGCATCCCCCACGGCATTCCACTGCTCCCTGCTCTGCCGGCCAGAAGGGAGGTCAAAGATCCCCTAATGGCCTACCTAGAAGTCCCAGAACTAGATGCTCTGTGCTGGAGTTCTATTGTTTTGGCCTACCGACCTTCGGCACAGAGTGTTTACACTACACTACAGCAAATGTTTCATCCTAGGCTACTGCACCTGGCTGTGCAGTAGCCGAGGATGAAACGTCCTTCTCAGCATGCAGCCTCATACTTCTCTGTATGTGACTGCATGCAGCTGTGAGTCATCGAAAATGGCTATGCGTGTCAGTGCTGACACGCATGTCATAGTTTCACCATCACGGCCCTAGTGCCTAAGCCTCCACTCTCGTCTACAAAGTTTCAATTATAGAATTAAAATAAACCCAAACAGAAATGGTTGTCTCCACGGAGCAAGCAGAAGGCTTGGCTCTGCTGCAGGCTAAAAAGTTTCAATTGTAGAACATAAATTAATCCTAAATCCCAGGGGCTCCAGCTTAAGTTGCTGCAAGGCATGGCCAGCCTGCAAACAATCATAGGCCCCTCACCCAGGCTGCCCCACACCCCAAAGAAACTCTCATCCTGACCTGGGACACCCTTAAGAGCAAATCAGCTGGCTCCCACCCATGCACCTGGCCTCTATACTATCTAATAAAAGAGTAATATGCAGATTGACCATCACTGCAACACACAAGAGGCCTGTCCCCATGTGGTCAAAGATCCTGCCCCTATGTGGATACAACATGGCCACCAAAAGATGACCAGCAAGGGAGAGCTGCTGGGACGTTGCAAGCCAGCAAGGGAAGGCAGTTGTGGGCAATCAGGCCAGCAAGAAAGGGTAGTTGAGAGGGACCGGGCCTGAAAGGGAGGGCAATAAGGGGTGATCAAGCCTGCAGGGGAGGGCAGTTAGGGGTGACTAGGCTTGCAGAGGAGGGAAGTTGGGGGCAAACAGGCTGGCAGGGGAGCAGTTAGATATCAATTAAGCTGGCAGGGTAGTAGTTAGGGGGTGATTAGTCTGGCAGGTAGAAGTGGTTTGGGGCAATCAGAGAGGCAGGCAGGTGAGCAGTTTGGAGCCAGCAGTCCCAGTTTGTGAGAAGGATGCCCGACTGCCCAATAGGTTCATGCCTGAACCGGCAGTTGGACATCCCTCAAGGGGTCCCAGATTTGGGAGGGAGCAGGCTGGGCTGAGTGACCCTCCCCTAGTCCCCATGCATGAATTTTGTGCACTGGGCCTCTAGTATTGGATATTGCCTAAGATTACAACATATTATCTGTTGCAAAATATCCTGAGAGTTGGAAGATAGAACACATACAACTGTAATGTGTCTATACCTATAGAAAAATCTCTCTCTCATCTCTTATCTGTCTATTCATCCTCTAGAAAGTCAAAACATTCTTTCTTGATGGTAAATTAATGCCATTAAACAATAATAACAATTACAATAAAAGCACCTGCACCACCATGGCAAGTATTTACTGAAGTTACCAAAGAGAGGAAAACATTGTTAAGGCTTTGACTCAAGAAGATAGAAGGAATGTTGTCATTTTATACAAATCAAAGACATTTCCTTCACTTTTAAGAAATGAAAAAGTGTTGACAGAAACTGGCACAGTAGTGTATATTTTACCAAATATAAACACACAGAATAGATACAATGAGGCCTAGAATGATACCTTAGATGTTTTCCTTCATTTTGCAATCTTTCAGGAAGAGTTGTGGGCCATTCTTTTCCCAGTGATTATTCAGGGCCATTGTCTGCAAAGTATAGCTTTCAACAGGTTGAGAAATTCTCACTTCACCTTTGACATTCTTAGAGAACATAGTATTACTTAGAAAATTACAGTGGAAACTTTTTCCAGCAGTGACATGAACAGTTTTTAAAATGATCACTATATCTGAATAAGCATTATTTTTGTTTTTAAAATTATTTTAACCATTAGTAGATGTTACAAGAGTAAAGGTGCTTTTGTAATATACTTTTAGATGTTTCCATAAAAGTAAATTCTCATTTGTTTACCTAAAATAGCATCAAGCAGTTATTGAGATGAATTGTCATGAAATAGAGGAACTATAATTTATAATCAGTTATCTATCCTATTTCTAATTCAGGGCTTAATAAATAATAGATGGTCATAAGTCCTTGAGTGGATAAGTGAGTGAGTGAATAATTGCAAATACTAAGATAGGAAGTTATTCAAATCATGATATATTTACATCCAAATTTACTGGACATATGATCAAGGCTAATGGCTATCTGTTTCAAAATTAATTAACACACATTTCCATTAAATAGAAAACTGTATGAATGCATCTATAATATGCTTTAAGTTCTCAAAATTTGATATGTATTAAAATATTTTCAGAGACATATTTATTATAAACTAGAGCCCTGGTGTATGAACTCATGCATAGGTGGGGGTCGTGTAATCAGGGCCAATTGAGGGGGGGCAGTCAGCCAGGGGAAGGGGTCAAAGGTGGTTGGCCAGCCAGGGGGAGGGACTGCAGGAGGTTGGCTGGCCAGCTTCCCTGCACCCCCATCTGGGCCGATGCGGGGTGGGAGTGGCTGGCTGTGGGAGTTTGGCCAGCCATGGGAGATTGGCTGTGGGAGCACACTGACCACCAAGGGGTAGCTTCTGCATTGAACATCTGCTCACTGGTGGTCAGTACACATTCTAGCAACTGGTTGACCAGTTGTTCAGTCATTTAGGCTCTTATATAGATAGATTTTGAAATAGGTGAAGTTTAAAAATTGCAATGGCTTTAGCAAGTAGAACAAAATATCTGGAAAAGACAGCTACTGCTGGATTTTAGTATTTCAAAATACCTTCTTTATATCTAGTCAGTGAGAGTTATCCCAAATCCATCATCCTAAATTTGGAATGATACCCCCTGAATGCATTCCTCTAGGAATTGCAACATGATTCTGAATTTAAGAGAGAACATCAATTGAAATGTGGATCCTAAGAATTTATTGAATTAAAAGAACCTTTGATTGAAGTTCATTGCTTCCCCAGCTTTTGAAATCCTTCAGAGTATACCTAGAGCTAAGAGTATAACCTGAGAGATGAATGTCATTACTCGCTCCCTTACAAATATTGCCCCCCACCCCCTGACATTGTACTTTCATTCAGACTTAACTTCTCTTATAAAAACTGAGTACTACTATGTGGTCTATGTGGTGAAGACCAGCAATTAATCCCTCCAGCTTATTTATGACTGACTCTGCAGAGGACACCTTTCTAAGGAATCAATGTCACATGGAGAATGAGACATTTTTGTAATGAATTCATGGAGTGAGAATGTTTTCAGTTCTTAACTTATAAAATAAATGCAAAAGCAGAACATGAATTAAGTTTGTGGGGGATGAAGACATGAGATAAAAAGAGAGAGGAGGAAATGGAACCGTTTCTTACCAACAGAAATCAGTGCCTAATTATAGTCACCTCCTTGTGTACCAAATATGAAAAGGCATCACTTCTGGTCCTGTGTGCACCCAGTTACTGAGCTGTCAGTCACAGCCCCAGATACCAATTAGAGGAGGCCAGGTGAGATGTATCCATCTGAGCCCCCCTGACAATCCAGGTGGGAAACACTTTTAGTGCAAAGAGAGAGCACTGTGAATGTGTTTTCAAATGACTCATAAAAGGAAACCTAGTGTTCTTGCTATTTAGGCTTTGAGCATCACTTGAGATACTCCTGATTGAGCAGAGAATTAGAAAATGGAAATCATTTTCAAACAATCATTCTACCTGCTGGCATATAACTCTTAACTCTATTGGGTTGATACATTTCAAATGAAAAGTTTATAATAGAAAAATAAAGTGAAATGATTTTTGCAATTCTTTGCAGGTATTGGTATTGCAGTCTATATTAGAAGATAAGTACATGGAAAACAGTAAATAAACTATACACTAATTTAAATTGGAATGAGAATGCACTTTCTCCTACCTATTGCCTCACATTTAAATTATTAGTTACAGACTTAGAAAAGGAGACAGTATGTATTTAAAAGCAAAAACACAATTTATAAATGTGAACAGGAGTAAATATTGACTTTATTTGCTGAAAATAAAATTAACGGACTTTTGCAGATATTGAAGTTAGGATTAGTTCATAGGTGACAGAATTCAAAGCAATGGCATAAAACTCCTCTTATTAAAGGTTTTATAGTTAAGGCACCAGTTATTTCAAGTGTGCTTTTCCCATCCTAGGAGTGATAGCATTTTAGTTGGTAATTCTGATAAATTTATACTTAATATTTTTGAGAGCCAATTATATCTCAGTTTTATGTTCATCAGAGAATTAAACTGTTGCTTCTTAGCCCTTTGTTGATATATTTGAAATACTGGGGTCATGGTCAAGGAAATATTCTTGAGTATAAACCAGTTCCTCTAATGCAGCTAATCCTGAAATTTTGACATTGTGCATCACTGTTACTTGAACTTAGTCAAGTGCTCATGGTTCAGCACCTACCCTCAGACTCACTTTGATAATTATGCTTAGACATTTGCAAAGAGAAAGCAAGGACATACTCCCTCTGGCTATGCTGCATGGAGCTAATTTTATAGCACCATAGATGGGCGTATTTCTCCATGAACTCGGGGCCATGATTTTCTCTACAAATCACACTGAGAGTGAAAATTAGATCTATTCATACTCAAGTGCCCTTGAGCTTATGTTTTTAAAATTTTAAATCTGTGGTGTAGATTGATTATAAGCACAATATGGGGTCTCTTTTTGCTTATTAAGTCCAACTGGTGAGATAAGTATAATAGTTAGATGATTCATATTATCCTTAACTTTGTAATGATATCTACAAGTTTTCTATCTTCGGTATATTAATCATGGTTTGCATAGCTTTTTACTAGGAAATAATGCTGCTTTAAGAAGTAATATGGAAATAGTTATGATGATTTTGTTTTTGTTATTGATTTTGTTTCTAGTTTTCCTGGAATTTTTTCTCTTAATTAAAAAATGCATTAAAGGGATTCTTTGCAATGTTTTGTCATAAGTACTTAAGTTCCTTAATGTTTTAAAACAGCAAGAAAATATGCTTGAAATATAAAGCTTACTCTCTGTAACTATGATAAGAATTCATAAATATGTAAATGCATCTTTCTGATTTTTGACACAAAGTAGCTCTTAATATTGAGGCTTTCAATTACATGTCGTTTTAAATTATGAAATATAATAAAAATCAAAGGTTCTCCCAGAACTTCTGAGGTTTTTCCATCGCTGGATGAGTTGGCCTGTTGGACTCTGAGCAGCACTTATCTCACAGTATAAATAGGATATTTTATTTCCATCTTTTGACTTTACGAAATCAACAAAAAGATTAGGTGAGGATGATGTAACTCAGACTATGAAATTCAAAATGTATACATTTTTTTAATTTAAGTCATTTTGTATGTGACAGTCCGTCTGTTTGGGTAATTTGCAATTCTTCTTTTATAGGAAACTGGTAGCCCAGTACACAAAATTTGTGCACAGCGGGGGAGGGAGGGTCCCTCAGGCAGGCCTGCACCCTCTCCAATCTGGGACCCCTTGGGGATGTCTGACTGCCAGTAAGTACAACACAGATGAGTAAGAACCTATAGTCTGATAAATAAAATTATTGGGAGGTACTGTTTTGAAGAATTATTACATATTCCCACACATTCTCCTTTGTTTTCTCTTTTTCCTCTCTTCAAGATAAGTAGCTGATTCTGTTTTTATTGCTAATGTAGAAAGAGTCAACAGAACATTCTGGATGGTAGCTACCTGGTTATAGATATAAGTAAACATTTATTGAGCAGACAATTGAGATTTCTGTATTTTACCTGGACATTTGGCTCTTGTGTTTGCATAAACATAAGCAGTGGCTACTAACACACAGGTTAGAATCATTCAGGGATATTCAAAATTTACTGTTGGCTGGATACTCTCCAAATCAGCAAAATCAGAATCTATGGAAATTTAACAGAATTGGAACACTAATTTCTGAAAGAGTAGACTTGTTGTTTGGAATATTTCACGCACACACACACACACACACACACACACACAGACACACACACACACACACACACTCCTCAAGTAGTTCCCATGAACAGCTATCATTGAAAATCAGCCCCTAAGGAAATTTAGAGTCCTTGTAAGGGAGCAGAAGAATTCAAGTTCAATAAATAGACAATTGTGTTGCTAGAAATACCAGGAAAGGGGGGTCTTCCCTCAGGTGCTACAGCAGCCTAAAAAGCCTTGTGCTGCCTGCCTAGACTCCCTAGGCCTCCTACTGAATGGGACTTTGTGGCCAGAGCCTGGCACTGCCTGCCCCACCTACCTAGGCCAACGATGGACCTGGACCCTGTAGTTGGGGCTTGGCGCTGCCTGCCCTGACTCATCAGGCCACCGATGAAACAGGACTTTACAGGAGGGGCCTGGAACTGCCCTCCCCACCTTCCTGGGCTCTCAATTGACCTAGACCCCATGATCGGGGCTTGGTGCTGTCTGCACCACCTCCCTGGAACCCCATTGAACTAGAACCCCACAGTTGGGACCTGGTGCTGCCCACCCTGCCTCCCTGGGCTCCCAATGGACTAGGACCCCTCAGACAGGCCCTGGCACTGCTGACCCTGCTTGGGTATGCAAATTTGCCCACCATCTTGGTTTGGTTAATTTGCATATCACTCTTGATTGGCTGGCTGCATAGTGGAGGTATGGTCAATTTAGATATTTGTCTATTATTAGGTAAGATAATTTTTTTAAAGGCTGTAGCTGTGATTAAGGATATTGCCATGGTAGGCCTTTTCTGGATCTTTTACCCTTACCATTCATGATTAGTGAAATGGTGAGGAGGATTTGTGACCTTGTTCCATTTCTTATAGATTGAATTTGTCATTGTTATTCATCCCAAGACATTTTCAGTTCTCTATGATAGGGTGATTAGTTTTCTAAGGTTCTCAATCTCTACTGCTTGGTCTAGCCCTGTGACACTCTGACACTAATCACTCTCCCTGTATGAAGCCCAGCTGTCCACGCATTCTGTTTGTGCTGTAGGACTATGAAGACTTTTCTGTTGACTCCCTTTCTCAAAAAGAAAAACTTTCCTCTTGAGCCTGTCCTTCACAAGGATGTCCTTCACTCAGGGTAGCTGTCCATACCATGACACTTTCTACATAACATTAAATACATCCCACAGTGCTGTTTATATCACACTTGCTGTCATATTTTAAAGTTATATGTCTATTTAATTATGTTAACAATAAAAATAAGCGACTTTTTCTTAGTTTACTTACCACCAAATAAATGCAGGTGTGTATATTTTATTTCCATTTAATTTTTATTGTATCTTCTTAGAACCTGTACTGTATATCTCAACTATTACTGGTTTCATAAATAGCTCACCCTTCTTTATCCTTGTTTCATATGATATCACACTGCATAAATTTATGATATTTCACAGTATTATAATTACCAAAGTCACTCTTGAAATGTCTAATAATTGTGCTCTGCAAATGAACAATATATTTATTCTATTCAGCATAGTTTATTAATAATGAATAATTTTTTTACTCCTTGAACTATATATAATCTCAAAAATATTAATAATTCCTTATTAAATATGTAGACATGCATGCTATTGGAATCATTTATTTAAGATTTAATCTAGTCCTAACTTGTTTGGCTCAGTGAATAGAGCCTCGGCCTGCAGACTGAAAGGTCGTAGGTTCTATTCTCGTCAAGGGCATTTATGTACCTTTGTTGCAGGCACATCCCCAGTAGGGGGTGTGCAGGAGGCAGCTGGTCAATGTTTCTCTCTCATGGATGTTTCTAACTCTCTATACCTCTCCCTGCCTTTCTGTAAAAAATTGATAAAATATATATACAAAAAAAAGATTAAATTTAAGCCTTTTTTTTAGTAAGATATTTGTCAGGTCTAACCATTCCATAAAATATAAGGTGTATAGGTAAATATCAGATGTTATATGAAGTAAACTCTGGTAAATGAATAATATTATGAAGATCAATAATCATGGTAATAATCTTTTTAAAGGATTTAAGTTATAAAACTATGATCTAACCTTCAATTATTCTTTTATTAATTTTATACTCAGGGTCCCCAAGACATTTTGAAACCTCATTTACACTTTAGTGATCATAAAATGAAAAAGTTTGGTTTATCATTCTGTCCTCACTAATTTTTTTAAATTTTTTTCTTTATTGATTAAGGTATTACATATGTGTCCTTAACTGCTCATTACCATCCCACCCTGATTCATTCCCTAATCCTCCCAGGTATCTGTGTCCATTGGTTAAGCTTATATGCATGCATACAATTCCTTTGGTTGATCTCTCACTCTTACTCCCAACCTCTCCTACCTTCTCTCAGGTTTGACAGTCTGATTGATGCTTCTCTGTCTCTGGATCTGTTTAGGTTCATCAGTTTATGTTGTTCATTATAATCCACAAATGAGTGAGATCATGTGATATTTATCTTTCTCTGACTGGATTATTTCACTTAGCATAATGCTCGCCAGTTCCATCCATTTCTGTTGTTGAATGAAGCAACTAAACTACATCTAGCTTTGAGTACATAGCTGTGATACTAAACATTAATGTAAATTCAAATCTTTTCAATATTATCAGGTGCAAAGGCAGGATTCCCCTCTTGCTGTTCTTTTTAAACATTGTACCAGATGTCCCTGCTAAAGCAATAAGGCAAGAAAACAATATAAAAGGTTAGAAAAACAGTCTTTCCTTTCAGATGACATTATTGTCTACATAGAATATCAATAAAAACTCTTGGAACTAATAAAATACTATGGCAATATGAATGGACATAAGGTTAATATACAGAGATCAATTGTTTTTCTATATATTAATAATGAACAAATGGAATTGAAAATTAAAAGGACAATACCATTTACACTGGCCAAAAAAGAAATACCCAAGTATAAATCTAAATAAACCTTTTTAAAAACTGTGATGATCATAATCACCTTTTTTATTTGGCAAAGTACTGATTTCAGAAGTCAAGGGAAACTAATTACCTACACTAATAAAAGAGAAACATGCAAATTGACTGTCCCTCCCATATACCCACCAGCCAATCAGAGTGAGTATGTAAATTAAACCACCAAATATGGTGGTTATTTTGCATACACAGACATGGAGCGAAGATTGAAGACAGTGTAAAAGGAAGCCAAGTGGAGGAGAGAAGGGAGCAAAGCTGCAAAGAAGGGAGTGAGGCTGTAGAGAAGGGAGTGAATCATCTGCTTCGCTCTGGCAGCAGGAAGGCCTATTCTTGCAGGAATAGGTTCAAGGAAGACATATTCTTGCAAGAATCTTCCAGCAATGTGTCTCTAGTATGTATATATAAAATACTGATATAATTGAATGTTACCCTGAAATAACAATGAAATATTGTTAGAGTAACATGGATAAATCTCAATGACATAATATTGAGCTGGAGAAGCCAGAAACAAAACAAAATATATACTATTATTTTAATAGCATGATGTTCAAGAACAAAGAGTTTGCTCTATTATGATGGATATCAGAGTAGTGCTTACATTTCAAGAAGGGTATTCATTGGAAGAACACAAAAATCAGCCTTCTGTGGTGACGGTGATATGTTATATTCACCTCTTTGCTGGTTATATGGCTGAAATTAAGTATCAAATGTCCCTCTATTAAATTCATTCTTATATGTTTATCTGCTCTATTCAGTTTTTTTTGCATTAGTATCCCCTAACAATAACATGTATTTTCATATACTTTGTTTTATAGTGATAATGGCATAATTTCCTTTAAAGAAAATAAGAGATAGGAATTTGGGGGCCAGGAAGAAACTTAAGGCCACAGATAGTAGTTTCATGAAAAAGTAGGACTGAAGAAATTATTGATAACTTCCAACATTATCACTAATGTGTTTTGCAATGCAATCTTAAATTTTCACTTTTTAAAAATATTGTTGTTAGGTATATGGGAATCACTTAAGCCCCATAATTTTATTATGTATCCAGGTTAATTATTTCACAGTATCATCTAGAGATATTTTATAGATGTATCACTTATGTTTCAAAAAATATTTATTTTCTATATTCTGACCAAGAACTCCTAGGGCTGTATAAGATATTTAAAGGATTGCCTTAGAGGGTAAAATGGATGGCTAAATAAGATAAAATACTCATTTGGAACAAATTCCTTCTTGTAGTTACATTATAATGAGAGCTTTTACTCCCAACTATTTAGTTGTAACCATTGCTGACAATAGAAAAATAAGAAAACGCATTCTTCCTTCAGAACAGTTTTGTGTGGGAGAGTTATAAAGGCAAATTGAAATCTACTGTGGAGAGATTTTCCAGCTCAATGTTGATGGAATACTTCTATATAATATATTTACAAAATATCCAGGAGGCTTAGGAAACTGACAAACAAGTAATCTTTTATTATTCAATATGGTAAATCTGAGCTGAATTTCACTTCCTACCTTTTGGACTGCTTGTATCATTAAGGAATTCTTAGAGCTTAATAAACACAGTTACTAGCCTGCAAGCTAGTACTATTTTAAATAGCTTCGCAAAGTTGGTTTGTGTAATTTCTTTCCTGTTATATAAACAGCATACATTTAGAACATTGTGATTATTTAAATCCAATGTACACATTAATTTAAAGTCAATCTAACAAGCAAGAGACAAGGTATGTCAGCATGCCAGTTTTAGATAGCAGCAAGGTTAGTGAGGCAGAGTTAAGAACTGTATTGTAGAATGCAAATATCTATTACAATTCTTTTACACCAAGACAGATGTATTGTAGACCTAAAGGATATCATAAAACGTCTTCTGCCCCTTCTAAATCACAACGAGCATACTTCAGAGCCCTGAAAAGCCTGAATGGCCCCACATGGATGCCATGTTGAGTCCTCCCTGCACATCTGAGTTGCACCTGCATCGATAATTTCTCTGTGCTGTGACGGGCCTGCTTTATTTCTATTTTCAGAGAGCATTGTACTAAGTGGTGAAGGTATAGTTTGGACTGTGTGTTTCACTCTTAAATGCATTATTTTCAAACTTAAGAGCATACAGATGAAACCGTAGAAATATAAATTCTTAATGTTGTCAATGATGGTAAATTTCTGGTCAAAGAAATGCACATCATAAACCACATGTTCTGAAATCTTCGTGATCTGAACTGACAGATCAGAGCTATGACAAATCGAACAGTGGTTTATGCTCCTCTAAATGAAGATGAAAGACATACTCCAAAAATGTTATTTATCTGGAACCCAAGTCTAGATATACATTCTCAGATACATAAAATATTTTGTAACTGTATCTATAAATAATATTGGTAGACAAACACAAGTATTGGCTATTTCCAATTAAAAAGTTCTTCCTAATATCTGCTTCCATTACTTTTCATCTGGTTTCTGTTGAAATATGCTTACATATGAATGAAACAAAAACTTGCTCATGATTATGTATATGAGGAGAGCAAAAACGCTTTACAGTTATAAGCAGAAAGGAAAATAAAAAAGTAAATCCAAATTCACAAATTTTTTCCTATGAAATATGTCAACTAGATTCTATAAGTGCCTTTCATTCCATAAATATTTATATGTCTAATTTGAACTAGAATATTAATATTAGCTGAAATACAAAATATTAAATTGTGTGAAATGACAACATCAAAGTGATTGCAATTAAATTAATTATATTCTGAAATATACAATCTCTTAAAATTATAACACAAGTTACATGACAACATACTGCATAATTTTCTGCTAAAATAGTGGAAAGTGTGCAAATAATAGCTGGTATGAAATTATATTAATCAACTACTTGATTAACTGATAAGTATAATACACTATTTAAAATCTGGTAACAAGAGTAAATAAAAATTTGATGATCATTCTATTTTGATATCAAATATACTTTTGGTTTTATATTCTTAAATATATATTTTGTCTTGAATATTAGAAGAAATAGAGGATATAACATGTATTAGAAGGGACCAAGATTTTATTTCTAATACAAATAATATTTAAAGTTTTGTTGAAAAAGAAATGGGCTATTCAATTCGTGGTGCATGCACACACGGGGACCCTAATCCTCAATAAGAAACCTCACGAGGCAACAGATTCTGTTACTCGATTCTTGGTGCAAACACAGGGAAACTCTGACCCCTGGCACCATTTTCAACACACGCCAAGAGCTCAGTGCAGGCAGGGTCCCTGATTCTAGGTGTGTGCACAAGACCACACAGAATGCTGGGAACACCGACCCTGGGCAAGCCTGGTTCCCACCAACCGACACACCCTAGTGTCAGAGCACTTCAGTGACACTCAGGTGGTGCGAAGTTCCCAAGACACACAGCCCAGGTCCACACAACTCAAAGTTTGAATCTTCTGGTGGTAGTCAGGATGGAGAGATGACACAATACCCAGAAGAAAGAAAATGAAGAGTTGCAAAGAAAGGAAATTAGTGAAACTAAAGCTTGCAGCATGACCAAAAAAGAATTCAAAGTAATGGTCATGGAATTTATACATTGGATGGATGAGGAAATCAACAACCTATGCAAGAATCAGGAAGAAATGAAAAATGATACAGCTACCATCAAATACACAATGGAAAGTTTCAACAGTAGACTAGAAGAAGCAGAGGACCAAGTTAGTGAGTTAGAGGATCAGGTACAGAAACAAGCTCAAACTGAACAGCAATTGGAGAAAAAAAATTAAAAAGCAGGAGGAAAGCTTAAGGGAGCTTTTTGCCAACATGAAACGAAGTAACATACATATAATAGGGCTGCCAGAAGGACAAGAAGAGTAGCAAGGATTAGAAAATCTATTTGGAGAGTATGTTACAGAGTGGAGAGAGTGAGGAGGCTGTGTCTGGCTCCCGCTCTCACAGCCATTGTAGTACATTGAGCTCCATAGAGACAGCGCAGGGGCAAGTGTGAGCTGGCCAGGCACTGGGTGACTGTGTACTCACTGAGGGAAAGTAATTAAACATGGGCAAAGGAGATCCTAAGAAGCCGAGAGGCAAAATGTCATCATATGCTTTCTTTGTGCAAACTTGCCGGGAGGAACACAAGAAGAAGCACCCAGATGCTTCAGTCAACTTCTCAGAGTTTTCTAAGAAGTGCTCAGAGAGGTAGAAAACCATGTTTGCTAAGGAGAAAGGAAAATTTGAAGACATGGCAAAGGTGGGCAAGGCTCGTTATGAGAGAGAAATGAAAACTTATATTCCTCCTAAAGGGGAAACAAAAAAGAAATTCAAGGATCCCAATGCACCCAAGAGGCCTCCTTCAGCCTTTTTTTTGTTTTGTTCTGTGTATTGCCCAAAAATCAAAGGAGAGCATCCTGGCCTATCCGTTGGTGAGGTTGCAAAGAAGCTGGGAGAGATGTGGAAAAATGCCGCTGCAGATGACAAGCAGCCTTACGAAAAGAAGGGTGCTAAGCTGAAGGAGAAATATGCAAAGGATATTGCTGCCCACTGAGCTAAAGGAAAGCCTGATGTTGCCAAAAAGGGAATTGTCAAGGCTGAAAAAAAAAACAAGAAAGAGAAGGAAGAGGAAGAAGACGAGGAAGATGATGAGGAGGAAGAAGAGAAGGAAGATGAAGAAGATGATGAAGAAGATGATGATGATGAATAAGTTGGTTCTAGTGCAGTTTTTTACTTGTCTATAAAGCAGTTAACCCCCCTGTTCACAACTTACTCCTTTTAAAGAAAAAAAATTGAAATGTAAGGCTGTGTAAGATTTGTTTTTAAACTGTACAGTGTCTTTTTTTGGTATAGTTAACACACTACCAAATGTGTCTTTAGATAGCACTGGTGGTATTTTCTATAGCCACTAACCGTGCCTGGTACAGTATGGGGGTTGTAAATTGGCATGGGAATTTAAAGCAGGTTCTTGTTGGTGCACAGCACAAATTAGTTATATATGAAGATGGTAGTTTTTTCATCTTCAGTTTTCTCCGATGCAGCTTATACAAAATAATTGTTCTGTTAACTGAATACCACTCTGTAATTGCAAAAAAAAAAGTTGCAGCTGTTTTGTTGATATTCTGAATGCTTCTAAGTAAATACAATTTTTTTATTAGTAAAAAAAAGAAAGAAAGAAAGAAAACCTATTTGAAGAAATAATGACCAAAAACTTCCCGGATATGGGGAAGGAAAAAGTTACACAGGTTACAGAGAGTCCCAAACAGGATCAACCCCATAAGATCCACTCCAAGACACGTCATAATTTCAATGACAAATATCAATGATAAAGAGAGAATGTTAAAGGTGGCAAGAGAGAGACAGAGAGTTACCTACGTAGGAATCTCCATCAGATTATCAAATGATTTCTCAACAGAAACACATCAAGCTAGCATGAATTGGAAGGAGGTATATAAAGTGTGGCAAAGCAAAGGACTGAATCCAAGAATACTCTCTCCAGCAAGACTATCAATCAAAATTGAAGGGGAAATCAGGAGCTTCACAAACAAAAAGAGGATAAGGGAGTTTATCACCACCAAACCAGCAATGCAAGAAATGCTAAAGGAAATACAGTAAAAAGAAGAAATAAATAGGTAAGAAGGAACACAGACACAAAAATAGATATGACTACAAATAAATACCTTTCAGTAATAACTTTAAATGTAAACAGACTAAATGCCCCAATCAAAAGACACCGAGTAGCTGAATGGATAACAAAACACAGCCGATATATATGCTGTCTACAAGAGACCCACATCAAAACAAGAGACACACACAGATTGAAAGTGAAGGGATGGAAAAATATATTTCAGGCAAATGGAAATGAAAAAAAAAAGCTGAGGTAGCAATACGTATATCTGACAAAAAAGACCTTAAAGTAAATTCCATAACAAAAGATAAGGAAGGCCACTGTATAATACTAAAGGGATCGATACAACAACAGGATATAACCCTGATAAACATATATGCACCCAACGCAGGAGCACCCAAATACATAAAAAAAAAACTCTCAGAAGATATCAAGGGAGAGATCGACAACAATACAATCATCGTAGGGTACTTTAATACGCCACTAACATCACTGAATAAATCCTCTAGACAAAAAATCAGCAAAGGCACAGCAATCCTAAATGATTCACCAGAACAAATGGACTTAACTGACATCTTCAGAACATTTCACCCAAAAGCCAAGGAATACACATTCTTCTCAAGTGCACATGGGACATATTCAAAAACAGACCACATATTGGGTCACAAGCAAAGTCTCCCAAAATTCAAGAAGATTTAAATAATACCAAGCATCTTCTCAGACCACAATGCCATCAAATTAAAAATAAACTATAATAAAAACAATTCAAAAATCTCAAACACTTGGAAACTGAATATCACACTATTAAACAATGATTGGGTCATCAATGAGATCAAAGAAGAAATTAAAAGCATCCTTGAAACTAATGACAACAAAAACACAACAATGCAAAATCTATGGAACACAATGAAAGCAGTCTTAAGAGGGAAGTTTATAGCTCTACAAGCCTACCTCAAAATTCAGGAAAAAATGGTAGTAAATAATCTAAATCTACAACTCAAAGAATTAGAAAGAGAGCAATAAGAAAAGCTCAGAGTGAGCAGAAGGAAGGAAATAATAAAGATCAGAGCAGAAATAAATGACATAGAGACCAAAAAAATAAAAAATAAATAAAAAAAGATAAATGAGACCAAGAGCTGGTTCTTTGAAAGGATAAACAAGATTGATGAACCTCTAGCCAGGCTCACCAAGAAGATAAGAGAGAGAAATCAAATAAACAAAATCAGAAATGAGAGAGACAAAATAACAACAGACCCCACAGAAATACAAAGGATTGTTAAAAAATACTATGAACAACTCTGCTCAAACAAACTAGACAACCTAGAGGAAATGGACATATTCCTAGAAAAATATAACATCCCAAAACTCAAAAGGGAAGATTCTAAAATTCTCAATAGGTCGATAATTATGGAAGAAATTGAAGCAGTCATCAAAAAGCTCCCAGCAAACAAAAGCCTGGGGCCAGATGGCCTCACTAGGGAGTTTTACCAAACATTTAAGGAAGAACTTAAAACTATCCTCCTCAGACTATTCCAAAAAATAGCATCACCCTAATATCAAAACCAGATAAAGTCAACACAATGAAAGAGAATTATAGGCCAATATCCCTCATGAACATAGATGCCAAAATCCTCAACAAAATTCTAGCAAATCAGATCCAGCAGTACATCAGAAAGATCATACACCAAGACCAAGTAAGATTTATCCCAGGGATGCAAGGATGGTTCAATATCCGCAAATCAATAAACATGATACATCACATAAACAAATTGAGAGATAAAAAGCACATAATCATATCAATTGACACAAAAATAAGCATTTGACAAAATTCAACACCATTTCTTGATCAAAACACTCCACAAGGTGGGAATAAAAGGATCATACCTCAATATAATAAAAGTTATATATGAAAAACCCTCAGCCAACATCATACTCAATGGACAGAAACTGAAACCATTTCCCCTAAGAACAGGAACAAGACAGGGATACCCACTCTCACCACTCCTGTTCAACATAGTACTGGAAGCACTAGCTATTGTGATTAGACAAGAAGAAGAAATAAAAGGCAGTCAAATTGGAAAAGAAGAAGTAAAACTGTCCTTATTTGCAGATGACATGATATTGTATATAGAAAACTCTAAAGACTCCATAAAAAATTATTAGATTTAATAAATGAATTCTGCAATGTAGCAGGATACAAAATTAGCACCAAGAAATCTACAGCTTCCTTTACACCAATAGCAAAGTTATAAAGACTAAAAAAGCAATCCCATTTATTGTTGCACAAAAAAAAATAAGATATCTAGGAATAAACTTAACTAAGGAGGTAAAAGACTTGTATGCGCAAAACTACAGGACACTGTAAAAAGAGATAGAGGAAGACATAAATAGATGGAAGATCATACCGTGTTCATGGATTGGTAGACTCAACATCATCAAAATATTGAAACTACCCAAAGCAATCTACAAATTCAATTCATTACAATACCACTAATCCCCATTAAAATACCAATGGCATATTTCACTGACCTACAATGAATTTTCCAAAAATTCACCTGAAACAAAAAAAAAAGACTCCGAATAGCTGCAACAATCCTGAGAAAGAAGAACAAAGTAAGTGGGATCTCAATACCAGATTTCAAGCTGTATTACAAAGCCACTGTTCTTAAAACAGCCTGGTACTGGCACAAGAACAGACATATAGATCAATGGAATAGAATAGAAAACTCAGAATTCGACACAAACCACGATGCCCAATTAATATTTGACAAAGGAGGCATGAACATAAAATGGAGTCAAGATAATCTCTTCAACAAATGGTGTTGGGAAAATTGGACAGATACATGCAAAAAAAATGAAACTAGACCACCAACTTACACCATACACAAAAATAAACTCAAAATGGATCAAAGACTTAAACATAAGAAAGGAAACCATAAAAATAATAGAGAAATTCACAGGCAGAAAAATTTCAGACATATGTCGAAGGAACTTCAATGATACTGCTCCTAGAGCAATGGAAACTAAAGAGAAAATAAACATCAAAATAAAAAGCTTTTGCACTGCAAAAGAAACCATCAACAAAATAACAAGAAATCCCACTGCATGGGAGAACATATTTACCAATGTCAACACAGACAAGGGTTTAACCTCCACCATTTACAGGGAACTCATACAACTTAACAAAAGGAAGATAAACAATCCAATCAAAAAATGGGCAATGGACCTAAATAGACACTTTTCAAAGGAGTAAAGAAGGAAGGCTAAGAGACATAAAACATGCTCAAAGTCACTAATTATCTGAAAGATACAAATCAAAACAAAAATGAGGTATCATCTCACTCCTGTCAGAATGGCAATCATCAACAAATCAACGAACGACAAGTGTTGGCGAGGATGTGGAGGAAAAGAAACTTTTTTGCACTGCTGGTGGGAATGCAGACTGGTGTAGCCACTGTGGAGAACAGTATGGAGTTTCCTCAAAAAACTAAAAATGGAACTCCCAGTTGACCCAGTGATCCCACATTTAGGAATATATCCCAAGAACTAGAAACATGAATCAGAAAGGATTTATGCACCCTTATGTTCATTGCAGCACAATTCACCATAGCTAAGATCTGGAAACAGCCTAAGTGCCCATCAGCAGATTAATGGATTAAAAAACAGTGGTATATCTACACAATGGAATACTATGCTGCAGTAAAAAGGAGTTCTTACCATTTGCAACAGCATAGATGGAACTGGAAAGCATTATGCTAAGTGAAATAAGCCAGTAAGAGAAAGACAAATACCACATGATCTCACTTATTTGTGGAATATAATGAACAACATAGACTGATGAACAGGGACAGATCCAGAGGCAGAGAAGCATCGACCAGAATGCTGGACCTTAGGGAAGGGTAGAGGAGGGAGGGGAGAAGTAGGAGAGATCAACCAAAGGACTTGTATGCATGAATATAAGCCTAACCAATGGACATGAACACCGGGGAAGGGGGAGAGGACATGATTGGGGGAAGGGTTGGGGGGTTAATAGAGGGATAAGGACAGATATGTAATACCTTAATCAATAAAGAAATTTGAAAAAAAAAGAAAAAAAAGACTTAAATGAGTTTATGTCTGTGGGCTTTTGTATTATGCATCCAAAATAAATTATCAGTATTGTTGAAAGTATTACAGATGTCATCTTTATTTTTGTCCCCTCCCCCCACTGACCCTGCACCCATATCTTCCTCTCCCAGGCCTTCACCACTCTATTGTCTATGTCCATGGATTATGCATATATGCATATAAGTTCCATAGTTAATCACTCCCTGAAGAAGGAAAATTTTATGCGCATTGATATACAACATTGACTTGTGATTAACGTTCTATCCATAGTCTCAGTGCTATAAATACCACTGCTTTCTGCAAGACTAGCTTCTAATCCTTTGAGACTGATACCAGAATTATATCTAATAAGAAGAGTAAAAAATTTCTTTCCTTTCTCTAGGCCAACTGTGTGTGTATATAAGAGAGTATCTATATGGACAATGATATGAATTAAAATTGACCATATCAATAACTCTCAACTTTTTTTCTTTTAAACTTTTGAGTGAAAATTGAAAAAAAAATGAACAGAAGTCTGAATTGAGTATCTCAACTGATATCAAAAGTTGAACTTATTACAGTTAAAGAGCTTAATCAACTTGATTTTGTTTAAAATTTTTGTCATATCTTTCCCATTTTATTGTGATCTTCAAGAAAGAGCAAAATTAAATTCAAATGTTCAATTGATCATGTATCAGAATTGTATATTTTGAATTAATTTTTGTTCTTTTCTGTATTCTATTTATAATTAAAACTTGTAGTCATCTTTTACTAACAATTAGATCTATGAACTAATCAAAATACCCTTACTCTATTCTGCTCTAAATTTGTTGATATGAGTAGAAAGTGGGATATATTCCTAAATCTAATCTAAGAGGACTTTTATAGCCATGAATAGCAACATTGCCATCAGTTCATGATGAAAAAAAATAGATTACTCTCAATATTTGACAGAAATATCTTCTAAATACTACCTTTTGGAAAAGGATTCTAGTTTAGATGAGTCCAAATTGTGGGGTTTCTTCCACCATAATGATATAGATCAAGTGCTCCTTTTTGGCTGATCTTTGCTCAGGAACAAGTATGGGGAGAGACTGAACTTGGGCTATAAATGCTGAAAATCCAACAATTACAAAAGAGGAGATTTAACATTGGGAGCTTATGTGTAAAACATTGCTCCTTCTAGAAAGGGTTACACTGTCTGGGACAATAGTCCTGAGTAGCAGAGGCAACCATAGGACAATCTCTGGTCTGACAGTTGAGACAGGTACTGAAGACTACTGAACTGCAAAGCATAACCAATATCTATTCTGAATAAAATTCCAATTTTATTAAGTATTTCAGTAAAAAATGATAAAAAAGTAGTAATAAATTTTTTATTGCATGATCATATGGAAATATAAGTAAGTAAAAGGGATACAAAGGTGTATTTAATAATGCAGTTCACACACATACATACACAATTACACACACACATATCCTCCTATCTAATAAGAGTAATATGCAAATTGACCATACCTCTGAACAAGCCACACCCACAAGCCACACCAACCAGCCAATCAGGAGCAAATAAACCCCAAACAAGATGGCTGTGGCCACTGAGAGCAGGAGGGAGGCTTGGATTTCCATGGCAATGGAGGAAGCCAAGCTTTCCGCCTGCCATTGCCGACCTGGGCATCCACTCAATGCTACAAAGTTTCAGTTATAGAAGATATATTCCAACAGAAATGGTGGCAGCCACAGAGCTGGAGAGAGCAGAGGTAGGGTTGCCTGGGTGATGGAGGAAGCCAAGCTTCTGCAGCTCTGGCCGGCCTAGGCCTCCACTCCAGGCTACAATATTTCAATTACAGAAGGTAAACGTCCCACCAGAAATGGCTGTCCCCACAGAGCGAGCAGAAGGCTTGGCTCTGCTCCAGGCTACAAAGTTTCAATTGTAGAACCTAAAATAAATCCCAGATCCCAGGGCCTCCACTTAGGTGGCAAGGGGGCATGGCCGGCCTCCAAACCACAACAGGCCTCTCACCCAGGCTGTCCCACACCCCAAGGGAACCCCAACCCTGATCCAGGACACCCTTCAGGGCAAAGCAGCTGACCCCTACCATGCACCAGGCCTCTATCCTATCTAATAGAAGAGTAATATGCAGATTGACCATCACTCCAACACACAAGATGGATGCCCCCATGTGATCAAAGATCCTGCCCCCATGTGGACACAAGATGGCCACCACAAGATGTTCGGGGGGGGGAAGGTAGTTGGGAGGGACAAGGCCTGCAAGGGAGGGCAGTTGGGGGTGATCAAGCCTGCAAGAGAGGACAGTTAGGGATAACTAGGCTGGCAGAGGAGGGAAGTTGGGGGCAAACAGGCTGGCAGGGAGCAGTTAGACATCAATCAGGCTGGCAGGGGAGTGGTTAGCGGGTGATCAGGCTGGCAGGCAGAAGGTGTTAGGGGAAATCAGGAAGACAAGCAGGCAAGCAGTTAGGAGCCAGCAGTCCTATATTGTGAGAAGGATGTCTGATCCTGGTAGGATCGGGCCGAAACGGGCACTCAGGACATCCCTCAAGGGGTCCCAGATTGAAGAGGGTACAGGCTGGGCTGAGGGACACCCCCCCACACCCCATGCACAAATTTTGTGCACTGGGCCTGTAATATATATCACACTACAAAGTTTATATTAATGGTTGGTTAAATATAGAATTTTTGAAAATTATATTAGAAAAATTAAACCACTTGGAAATAAAAGGCAAGTGCTTTTATTTAGAAAAATATAATTTCAATATGTTTTAACAATTTAATATTTAAAATAAAATCACAACAAAAAAGAATATACTGGTGAACTATTTTATAAGTGAAATGCCTAAAGCAGAAACCATCCAGGATTGAAAGGCTCTTTAGTAAATTATTGATGGTGTCATTTCTCTTCCATATCATAAGAGATGCATCCACCATAGACCTAGTTTCCTACACTTATAGATCTTCTTTCTCTCTCATCTTCCAGGTTTCCCACATCCCATAGTCACCTTGACACAATATGCTAGGTTATATGAAACAGGATTCACATTTGTTCACCATTCACATTTGTATCTGGAAAAAAATCTTCCTTCTCTTGACCTTTTTACATTTCTGAGTTCAGAGAGCACATATTCATTCTTTCTGTCCCAAGCCTGCACACATTTTGTGTTTCGAAATAAATTACAATATTCAAGGAGAAACTCTATATGATTTTGCATTTACTGAAGAATTAGTAGGAGTTAATTCATAAATGGTTGAAACTATGGGTCTGAAGGACCAGTCTGGGGGTCATTATCTTGAAATTGTTGACATGGTTAATTTTCCTTTGAGAAATAGTGTTGTAGAGTGTGTAGATAAATAACCAAAGACCTAAGATAAAACTCTAAAGGGCATCATTAGAGAGAAGGCAAGAGAAGGACAGGAGCCTGTGAGAACAACATGAAGCAATTATAGCAGTAGGAAGATCAAGAGACCAGCATCATCAAAATGAAAGGGAAGAGGAAATATAAGGGTAACTAACCTTGTTATTGCCTTTAAAAAGTCAAGTAACATAGAGATTGCTGTATTAGAGAAAAAGATCACTGGATTTTGTATTAGATGCCAACACTAATGACGTAAACAACCACTTCCAGGGAAGAGGAAGAAGGCAGAAGATAACTTACGGTCATCAGAGAGGCGAGAGTCTGGGACTCCTTCAGACAAGAGCTGAGAGCTGAAGTGTTCTATTTGTTTGTTCAGAGAACTGAATTGTAAGAGGTGCTTAGAGGCTGAAGAGCCCATCCACAGAACAGAAGTAACCAGGATTTGGAACAGTTAAACATTTTCACTGTAGGAACGTAGAAAAAATAGGGACTTTTTTGGTTAGAGAGAAAAAGACATTGCCGTGGCTGATGTGGCTCAGTGGGTTGGGCTGCAGCCCATGAGCGTAAGGGTGCTGGTCAGGGCATGTGGCTGGGTTGCAGGCTCAGTCCACAGTGGCGGGGGGGCGGGGGTGCAGGACATTGCTGATTGATGTATTGTTTTCATATCAGTCTTTCTCTCTCTCTCCCTTCCTCTCTCTCTAAAAAGCAATAAGAATTTTTAAAAAAAAAAGACATTGGTGATGATGAATAGTTTATATAAAAACATTTGTGAGATTTTAAGAAGAATTGGATGTGTTTACATATCTCCACAAGATACCAACAGAACTATTATTTTTAAATTAAAGATACATATTTCACCAAGGAAAAGGGTTTCTAATACAGACAAAGTAGAATTTTTCCATTAACTTGTCACTTCAATAGGCAGAACTGGTGTATTGCCAAAATAAAGTATGAGGAAAATAGTACATTTCGTTCCCACCACAAGATTAGGTAATACCTCCATCACCTAAAATAATTGTTTTTCTGTGTATATGTGGTGATAATATTTAAGGTCTACCCTCTAAACAAATTTTAAGTATACAATACATCACTGTTAATTATAATCACCATGCTGTGCATGAGATTATTTTGCAACATATGAGTATATCAAATAATCACATTGTATACCTTAAATTTACATGTTATATACCAACTATATCTCAATCAAACTAAAAAAATAATAGCATATTTGGAAGTTTACAAAAGAATAATAAAAAACAATAGGAACTCTTCTGTGTGTATTCTTTGCTCTCTTGTGCATTTCTGGTAGTGAAAAATGTTGCCATCCAATGTAGAAGAAATTAACATTTCTCAAGTGCAAATATTGATGGTATAAAGACTGCATATTACACCTTAAAACACTGCAATGGAATAGATACAGATTTGGTTTATAAAAAGATTTTATGTTTACTCACTTTCTGAGGATGTTGGATTTAATATTACTCAGGAAATAGTATGCTAGACCCTGGTTACGTTCATGTCCATATACCTGTGGGGAAGCATGTTGATAAGACAGAGTCCATCTTTATAACATGCCTTATACCTTTATTATATTGTTATACATAACACTGTCTCTTATCTTCAGGGAAGTTATTTAGATAGACATCTAAATAAAAGAGTATAATGCAATGCTTGTTAACATAGAAATAATTAAAATAATATAGGTATTTTATTATCATATAATAAATAAGATAACATATAATAAATAAAATAATATAGGTATTTTATTATCTGTATGATTACAGAACATTTCTAAACATTAAAAGATCAATTTTCCTAGAAAGGGATAAGTAAAGAGATGTGTTGATTTTGAAGAGATCAGGAAGGAAGTGGTATTTGAACTATAATTTAACATATTGGAGGAATTTTTATCTATTGGACATTTCTAATATGAGCATGAACAAAGACAATATTATAAAATATATATCATATTTAAAGAAGTAATTGGGAATAGCAAGAGCAATGGATGTGTCCAAGAGGGCAGGTATAATAAGGCTGAACAGTGGGGATGGAGATGGTAAGGATGTCAGATTGTGAAACAAGAGATATCCCAAAGGCTGGCCTTTAAACTGCAAATCTTAGACACATATGAATTTTAGGAACAAATGATTAATTACAATAAAAAATACTATACATAATCTCTATAGTAGATATTGGGAAAGTAAAATCTACACATAAAGATGTACCTAACAACAAATATATTCCTCATTTGGTCCCATATTATTACAAACTGTACAATTAAAATTCAGCAAAGTCACCTGTACCTATTTCAAATTGTTCCAGTGGTTGGAATTAGTTTTCAGTAATTTTATAAAGTTTGTGGTTTTTTTCTTAAGAAACTATACGTGGGAAGAAAAATGCAGGGGAACACCATCTGAAACTGACATTTGTCAGTAAGCTGACTCACCAAAATTAATATCATGTATAATTCATCAGTAGACCAATAATCATATTAGTGACTCATATCCAAAGTCAAAAGATTATAAGTGCATTATACAAATATTAACTTGTCAATTGCTGACAGATTTATGGATTATGTAAGTAATAAAGTGAAATATTACTAAATGTGCTAATGATTTTTAGGTGAATAGCAAAAATTCATTATGAAATGTGGTTTTGCCACAGATTTTCTTCAGCATAAAGAAACATGTTATTTTCAGTAGATTTTACTATATACTTCTGAAGCGAATCTTCTAATATTGTTCAGGCCATTGAATTAGCACCATTTATGTAATATACATATATAAAATAATAATAACTATAACTAGAAAAATCTGTAAACAATTTAATATTTTAAATAATGTGCATATAATTCTATTTAACTATGTAAATGTATATTGCAAATGAAATTATAGTAAATTTCTAAACAAATCATCCTCTATGTGATTGGAAAACAAAGATAATTACTTTTTTGTAATATATGTAGAAAAAATATTATTTTTATTATATATAAATTGTTATTTTTAAATATGTAGTTTTTATACACTGTGAATGGATTATTTTATAAATTATCAAGAAAATATTACAGATATAAATATTCAAGTAAGGGAAAAATTACCATGAGAGACTGAGCAGCATTAAATATTAACATCCAAATACATACACACATGGAGAACCATTTTTGAAATAACTTCAGAGAGACTTCTAAATACACTCTGACTGTCAGGAATATGGTCTTGCTTGATTACTATTTAAAAACATATTCCCTGGGTTTATTAATTTCATTACTACATAACTTTCTAAATTCTATCTCTCGAGGCAAATAACTAAAATATTTGAATCAAATAATATTCTGTCCTTAAATTGTTGCTGATGTCCATATACATAGTACAAATTCTTGAATTAATTGGTCTTATTCTTATGAAATTAAATTAGTCTATAGGCCCAAGAAATAAGGTCAAGGAATTTTGTATATTTTTATGGAAGATTAAAGATAATGAGAGTATTTTGGTTAGTTAAAAGTTGAAGGCAACTTGCTCAGCTGGTGTGACTCAGTTGAGTGAGAGTCACTCTATACACCAAGAGGTGGCCTGTTTGATTCCTGGTCAGGGCACAGGCCCATGTTTCCGGCCTAATCTCCAGTAAGGGCTGGCAGGAGGGAGCTGATTGATGTCATCTCTCAGTTCCTCTCCCTTCCTCTCTAAAAATTAATAATAACATATTTTTTAATTTAAAGCAACTTGTCAAAGCTGCTTACTATTTCAAGCGCATGTTGTAAAATGTTTCCACCATATCTTAAAAAAATTCTCTAAGAATTATTTTGCTTTTTTATTTTCTTATATCTCAACTCTATGGATGCAAATTTATCTAAGTGTGTGGGTTTTTCCAGCTGGAACAAGTAAATATGCTAATTCTTTCATAACTAACATACAGTATTATCTATAATATTTTGTTCTATTACCAGAGGCATTATTTAAATATCATATTAAATTACAGCTTCAATATTTTTTGTCTATGCTTATTTATTAGTGTAGTATCGATTTATCATTAAAGACATTATCCACCTTCCAGCAATCTGCATGGCTTAGCCTCATTTATATGTATACATACCATATTAAATTTATTCCCAAATCATCACCTATAGAATTTTTCACCCCAATAAGCATTTAGCATAAACACATAATGTTTATGTGACAAATAATATAATAAACAATGCAAATATAAGTGACTAATATACTTGAACAAGTTATTTCAAATAAAGTGTTCAATTGTCTTTGATGGTGAATCTGTAAATGCACCAGTATTTTTAAGCAAATATTACATTGTTTCTATATTTGGCAATAACATGCTTGGCACTCAAATTGTGTTTAGAATAAGTGAATGTGTAAGTTTAAAAATAAAAACACAAATAATTTTAACAAAGTAAAGCATACATTTTTCTTGCAAAAATTCAGAGAAAAACAATTTCCATTCAAGTCTGAGTTCCACAGACATCATAAAATGGCACCTTGAACCCATGAAGTAGTGAGAAATACTATTCCAACAACATCTGCATTTTTAATATGTTTTTATTTTGTTTTTGGCATTAACATTCATTTTCTTTATCTTGGCATCTGAAGGCCCAGAGGGTGCCCATGCCTCATTGCTTTAACACATGCTGTTTCTCTTGAAAAAAAATATGAGGCAACCGATTTGGGGAAAAGGGGGGGAGGAGGTCCTGTCCAGATAAAATGTTCCAACCTTACTTATCAGGATGATAGGAGCTCATTTTTCACATGATCTCAACTCTTGTTGATTGAATGGCTGATGTAGCAATTCTTACCAACACTTTCAGCAACTCTTACACTTTGTGGTAAAGAAAAATTTGAAGCAGGCTGATATAACATCCTAAAGTTTCACATTTACCTGGCTAAATATTGTAATAAATCATGCAGAAAAAAATAAAACAATGTAAAAGAAACCCTTCCATAGCAAATGCCCAAATTATTTTAAAATAATATGGAAGAAAATCTGGGCTTTTGAAAAATAACGTTTTTGCATTAAATTATTTTTCCAGACCTTACCAGAGATAAGTCATTGCTGCAATTTGTGAAGCAATTTTAAATCAAACTCTGAGAAAATGGTGCTTATAAGAATACAATTCTGTTGTTCAGATCAACCCCCCCTGATGAAAACAAGATAAACCGAATAAAATGTTACAGAAAAAAACAACTGTGAAGCTAGATGATATGGGGAAAGGGTGTCCAGGGATGAAAGAAGGACCGGACAGGTGGGTGAAGTCTTTCATGCTGCCTTGCCCACTGAAGAATCTTGTTTAGCCAGACGCAGAGAGGGGAGGCTGAAAAAGTGGAGTAGGCTATTTGGCCATCTCCTGTGTCTGAGGTGCCAAAAACTGGAGTTCAAGACCCACCCAAGAAGAGAGAAGCCTATGAAATCCACTAGAATTAAAGTTGGGGTCTTGAAAGACTGCACATTAGACAGCAGGAAGGAAGAACCCAAAATAGACTAGCCTCCCAGAGAATTGACCCAAAAGAAAAATGTAGACAACATATACATGTAGCTAATGATATAGCAGTAAAGCATGTTAAACTGACATTTGACAGAACGAAAAAAAAAAAAAAAAAAACAGCAGCAATGGCCCGTTGTGAGTTATAAATGCCAAAGTCTCAAATATTCTTTCCTCCCAATCTGGTGTCTCCTTACAGGGTGCATTTTCTGACACAACGTTGACACTCAGTCTAATTTGACCTGCTATCTTACCTGATGTGGAGTTCTGAGTCTAAAAGCCTCAGCAGAGCCCCCCTAATCCTGGCTGCTTCTGTACATTGGCTAATCCAGTAGCAGAGAGTGACCTCAGCAATGGACTTAGAGCTCCATGCCCTGTCTTGGTTCCCATTTCCTTCCTGGTCTTTTCTATTCTATAACCTTTATCAGCTTCATAAGAAATATGTGTATACATCTTTATTTCTCCCAACCGATTGGGAGGACTCAAGAAACGTATTTCATGACCAATTGAGCACTTCATATGTATCCAAGTCAGGGAGCAGACAGTATGTATAAAGCCACAGCGCATGGTCAGATGGAAGAACTCTCTCCTGCAGCCAAAATGCCAGTGAGTTCTGCCTATGTGTGGTTTTTGAGCCCTTGTTATATATTATTATGATGCGCCCAGAGTATGGAAAGCACAGTGTGTGGCCATTTACTTTAGGTATGTATACCTTCACAACTCTCACAGAAAAAAAATTTCTATTTTGGTAGCTCAAAGTTTACAAATGGTTTTTGTCATTCTGTTTATATCTTGGGGCCAAGGCACTGGCTTTGTCTATTGGTTACAAAGAAGGTTCTAGACGAAGAGGAAGACTGTCTCCCTGCTTATTGCTAAGGAAAGGTCTTTTCATACAAACGAGGTTCATACTAATAAACCAGAAAGCTGGGCCTTAGTCAGATTTGAGAAACAGTGACTAATAAAGCAGCAGAAAACAGTGAACAGCCATTTGATCTAATTAGCCCTGCTAGAGTCAGGCAGTTTATTACCAAGAACTGAAACACCCCCAGTTAGGAAAGGAAACTGTTTCTGTTTCTGATCCAACATACCCAGGTGGACTGTGAAGTCGCACGAGCACAATGCGAACCTGTCAAGGTCAGGTCCTGGCATGTGTATAAAGCAATAGTCTGGATTTATTTTGACTTTAGAATGTGAAAAATATGCCTTGGAATGTTCTTTCTTGCTGTGAAGAGCAATAGGAAGAATCATTCTCTTTTCCAAGGAGCAGGGGTAACTAGACTTAAGTATACCAGGGACTTTAATGCCTAATTCAGGCAGCCTCTCCTCTCACTTTCTTGTCTTCTCTCATACTGAAAGATGATGATAATGTTAAAATTCTCTACTAGGTCCTCTTTCAGCTTATAAATAAGATCTTTATTTAACGCTATTTTTTCCTTTGAAGTCTACAAATTAAAGTGTGCATCTTTATACCAATAGTACACTTGAGAAGTAAATACTTTCTCCAGGAAGTGGCTAAAATATTGCACCATTGATTTTATTTTATTTTTTTAAATATATTTTATTGATTTTTTACAGAGCAGAAGGGAGAGGGATAGAAAGTCAGAAACATCGATAGGAGAGAGACATCGATCAGCTGCCTCTTGCACGCCCCCTACTGGGGATGTGCCCGCAGCCAGGGTACATGCCCTTGCCGGAATTGACCCCGGGACCTTTCAGTCCACAGTCTGACGCTCCATCCACTGAGCCAAACCAGTTTCGGCTGCACCATTGATTTTAAAACGCATTAGCATCTTGTCATTCTCAACAACTTGTTCTTTCTCACTTCTCATTTTGCCCCTAGGTGATTCAGCTCTGTGCAAATAGGAACAAGTTACATATTGATATTTTTCATCTGTTCAAGTATAAAAAAATCCACAGAAATAAACGGCATTTTCTTCCATATATCACCACGCTAACAGCTCTTTTGCAGGGTAAAATTTAAAAGAAGTCTTGCT
Organism: Antrozous pallidus; assembly: GCA_027563665.1. Lineage (NCBI taxonomy): Eukaryota > Metazoa > Chordata > Mammalia > Chiroptera > Vespertilionidae > Antrozous > Antrozous pallidus. The sequence continues at coordinate 51,060,790 of CM050518.1, forward strand.
GTATATAGCATGCTTGAATGCTTTTAAATCATGTATGCCATTCTTTATTCTCATTTTTTGCCTTATACTGAATTGAAATAAGTCCTGTTCCCATTAATAACCACACTCTCTTTAAACATGATAATGTCCTTGCCCAGCCAGTGTGGCTTAGTGGTTGAGCATCAACCCATGAACCAGGATGTCAGGATTCGAGTCCCAGTCAGAGTACATGCCCAAGTTTTGGGCCTGATCTTCAATAGGGGGCATGCAGGAGGTGGCCAATCAATGTCTCTCATCATTGATATTTCTAATTCTCTCTCTCTTTCCCTCTCTGAAGTCAATAGTAATAAACATTAAATTTTTTAAAGATGAAGATGCCTTTATTATCTGGAAATAATCTTTGGATAACCTAACACCCACACAATACTTGTGTGTGTGTGTGTGTGTGTGTGTGTGTGTGTGTGTGTGTGCGCGCGCGCGCGTACATGTACCTTTTTGGGTCTCAAGGTCACAATTTTGTCTTTATGGTATCATTATAGTTTGAAGAAAAAATTCATAAAATAATTGGCGTCTATCTTTGAGTATTTTGGAACAAAGCCTGTATACGCAGCAAATGCTCTTGCCATAGTTTGCTCATTTGAGCACCTGTTCTATAGAAACAAACCAACACAAAAACAAGAGACAGAACATGGAGCAAGGTGCCCAATATGCCCAGAGCCTCTTTGAGGTGTCCATGTGCACAGTTACTGTATGATAATAAAACTCCACTAAGGAATTGAATTTCTCCTAAACACCCTTACTGGGATTCCTGGGCAAACCATATACTAACATTATTTTCAGCAGTTCTGTCTGGCAGGGTTGGCCCAGAGTAAATGTTACATCGTTGGCAACAGCAAAGATTTTATTTCTGGGAAAACTGTAGGCTGTTGCTATTTAAAACAAAAATTTTAAGGTAAATCTTTGGGAGTCAAGGCAGAAAATGTGTAGTCCCTTGGTGATTTTGTTCATTTTGCACATCATATTTTTTCCACTTCTTAGATAATTGAGGTTAACATTTTTTTGGGGGGTTGTTTTGCTATTTATGTATTTTACTTATGAAATTACTGGGGAGATGTTAGCTAATAAAATTCTATCATTTTCAAGTGTACAATTCTATGACACATCATCTATATAGTGCATTGTGTGTTTACCATCCAAAGCAAATCTTTTGACAAAAGTATTTCTACTCCTCCTATCAGAAAGTGATACATGTTCATTCACATTTGCAATAGTCTGGCAATGAGCATATTGCATCATTTTAAACCTCATGGCCTTATGGGCAAATTAGCAAATCAAAACTTAAAAACAACTAAAAACTACTAGGAAATAGAAGTCACTTATTCTATTATATATATTTTATTATATATATTATATATGTTATATATAGAACACTTCTATGGAATTTAACATATAAATTATGATATTAGCTGCTAGGGCTGCCATAACAAAATTCAACAGAATGAGTGGCTTAACCAACAAACATTTATTTCTCACAGTTGTGCCCAGGCATCCCTGGTGTTTACTCCTCTTTTTATAAGGATATTAGTTCTATTGGATGAGGGCCCCACTCTTACAACTTTATTTAACCTTAAGTAGTTCTTTAAAAGCCCCATCTTTTCAACATATGAATTCTAGGGCAGTTCAATTCAGTCCAGACAGATACTAAAATTAATTGGAATATTTTTCAAGGTTGGAGTAGTAAAATAAAATAAAAAAACTATTTGATTGACTCTTTTCAGCAAAAAGAAATCTGTTTTATTTTTAATATCCAATTAAGAAACCCCATTGTTGTGCAGAGGATCAGGGCTGCAGTGATGTTCTGGCCTTGAACTTGTCTTATTCTCTACCTGAACAAACCCAATATTAAAAGCATGCTATTATTCTTTAAGCAAAATAGACTATTTTAAAAAAGCTTGAAGTAAAAAATAATGATCACTTTTTAGAAATGTCTCTTACAGTAGGATATCAGAGTAAAATTAAAATTTTGTGTGTATAAAAGTTTTATTTCCTTCAAGCTTGTTTTTCTTCATCCCCTATCCTGGAGGTCACAGAACATTAACTCACAATAGCACTGGATGATAGGTTTATTGTTTTCAAATGCATCTGAGGAGTGACAAAACAGAAGTATATGAAGTAGAACAAACTATATAATTTTTAAAAATAAAATTCTCAATTTACTATTATGATTTTCAGTGCAAAAATATTACCTGAAGTACAATAACTCCATAGGGACACTGAAAACCTTTCTGTCAAAGATGACATCCAATGTCTTATTTCTCTCTTTGATTCCTAGCAAGACCAATTTTTCCCTAAGATCAGAGAACTCTCACGTTGGACTGGACATCTGAACATCTTTCATACCAAAACTATCCCATTTTCATGATTAGTTAATGTATAAATATAACTTGAGATCAAGAATATAGAAGCATATTTAGTAGTCTTTGTACTTCTTTAATCTCTTTTTTGAGTATGATCTTTTTTCCTACTAGAGTAATTGTATCTTCCAATAATTTCATAATATTTCTGCTAAAAAGGGAGGACATGGGTAGAAACCCAAACCTTAAAGCCTCATTAGGCCACTCTGAATGACCCAGAAGTATATTCTGGATATTGTGATTTCTTTTCAGGATGGGTTAAGGTTTTGCCTTTATGAAGAGCTGTAATAGCAATGGTAGGAACATTTATGTTTGATTTTGAATTACCCATTTAGGGGATCACAGAGACAGGGTCCCAAGTCTTAATGGTACTATTTTCAAATAGTTCTCTAAAGCTGTATTTCATATTTAGAAAGTATACTAACTTTATTCACAAAAGTTACAAAGCTCACTAATAAAATAATAAAACCACAATTATTTTAAAAAAACTTTCAGACACCTTGAGCTTCCCTGGCCTAAATCACTGTCATTACATTTGATTATATTAATATCAATTCCATTTAGGATCCACAAGTTTTATTATTATGAGTCAATATGAGGACACCCATGCATTTAGAAATTTTACTCCATGATCCTGGATTCTACCTTATTTGGGCTAACATAACTAATTACCACAAGAGATAAATACCACAATATCTATAACAGGCTCAGTTGCATTTCTTTTTCTTTTTTTTGTTTTGTTAATATATTTTATTGATTTTTCACAGAGAGGAAGGGAGAGGGGTAGAAAGTCAGAAACATCGATGAGAGAGGAACATCGATCAGCTGCCTCTTGTACATCCCCTGCTGGGGATGTGCCCGCAGCCACAGTACATGCCCTTGACCAGAATCGAACCTGGGACCTTTCAGTCCGCAGGCCGACGCTCTATCCACTGAGCCAAACCGGTTTCCGCTCAGTTGCATTTCTTAAAGACTTATATAAAGTGACTCTGAAAATAAAAGTGACTCTGGGTATTGGATTTCTAGAAATGACAGCAGAGAGGAATCCTCCTTCAATGAACATCATCAAGTAGAGCAACACTCCAAGGAGTTGCATCTTAGATTCCTATTTCCCCAAAAAAAGAAATATAAATTTTTTTCCTGACTACTGAACCTTCATTCTAGCAAGAGACTTCAAGCTGAGAATTCTTAGGGATATTCCAGAAGCTATGGTCTCACATGTCATTAAAACACTGCAGGCAAAATTTGGCCTATGGAAAAACAGAATCTTATTAGGGCTTTCCTTGCTAGTAAACAGTTTATTCTACTTAAAGACCTTTTAGCTTGCTTTGTAGAAACCATTTACCTCCACTCAAGCTTTTTTCTCACCTTAAGGATTTATTTCAGTTGAGATAAATTGTACAGGTGTTTCCAGTAAATTCTGTGCCCCTTTAAATCACTAATTCATAAAAACATAGTTTTCCAAAGTTCAGCTGATCACCTGGTATTGAACATTTATAAAAGCCTGGGATTCCTCTTAGCTAGCTAAAGAGGAATTTGAGCTATAGTAATAGTTCTTTCTTTAAATATATAAATACTCTAAGTCAGGTGGAATAGCTCATGAACATGCTAAACAAAACAAAACCAACCAGCCAATAAACAAACCCCAATTCATTTAAAAATATCCAGCTAGAATATAGGATATTTTCATTGCACAAATTGGATAATCTAAGCTCCGATCCAAACCCTGTTCACTTCCTTGCAGAGTAGGCTGGATCTCTGAGCACAAGGTACAGAAGAAAGCAGTCACAGCGCAAAGGGGACATAAAACAGCCTACAATGAATGATGTTCAAGAAACTAAATTTGTCACAATTGGAAAAATACATTTTCAGGTATTTAAAATATTCTTGTGGTGCAAGAAATAAGGTTCTTTTACGATGTTCCAAGATTAGAACAAGGGCAGAAGTATGAGATGTTGAAAGGACAATATTTAAATTTTATTTAACCATGGTCATTGTAACTTTTTGAGGCAGAAGGGCTGTCTCAGACAATCAGTTACTGTCCTTGACCAAGATAAGCTGGACAGCTATTTGTCAGGAAGATAGTAGGGATAATTTCACTGCTTGAAAGGGTATTTAAAGTAAGCGATGTTTTCTGGAACTGTATGTTTATAATTTCAGGGTTTGGATAAGATTAAGAGACACACATTGCTAAGTTAATGGCGTTACTATTAAAAGTGGGATTTAAAATGTTCCTACAATTTTTGGGAAATAGAAACAAAGTTGAAAAAAATATAGTTTTGAACTATTCATAATAGAATACTACATTCTATAGCTGCATATTTAATGAGATGTAAAGAGTTATGTGTTCCAATGTTGGATATTGTACTATCTAGCTGTGTAACCCTGGAGATGTATCATAAATGATATACATTATTTGTACAATAGGCATATAAAATTGTGCATATTTGAGGTTAAGTTTCATGAGAATATAAAAGAAAATGACCAAGTACTGTGTAGCACAACCAACATTTAGCAGTGAATTAGAAAGTTTTAATTATTATATTTTATTATCCAACTAGAAGCCTAGTGCATGAAAATTCATGCACTGGAGGGGCATCCCTCAGCCTTCCTGCCCCTCTCAGACTTCTGGAGCTCTCAGGGGCAGGAGGCAACCCGGTGATCAGGGGAAGGCGACACCTCCATCACACTTCTGTTGCTACCACTGCCGGTAGCGCAAGCCTCAGCTAGCCCTGCTTACCTGAACCTTGGGTGGTCTTAGGAAGCTGGGCAGTTTCCATCCAAGGCTTGCCTGTGCCTGAGGCCAGCCCTGGGTGGCTGGGGGCTGAAGGGACTGAGGGACTCTGGAGGCAGTCACGCGGAGTGGCTGCACCCGCCTGGGGGAGGGCCCAACTGTGCCATAAGCCTGCCACCCCAGTGAGGCTGAAGGGACTGGGTGCCACCATCTTGTTTCTGTGGGTGCCGCCATATTTGAGACATGAAAGTTACTTAGCATATTCTCTACTTATTGGCTGTGAGCACTGCCATCTTTGTGATGGCGTGATGGTCAATTAGCATATTTCCTTTTTATTAGATAGGTTTATTAGATAGATATGCTGGGCTGTATGACTGAGCTCACACTATAGACTTAGAATAACCCCTTTAATCTATACAACTTTAGGATTACACATTTTTCCTGAAATAGTGGACAGGCTAAATCTTGATGAATATTTTCAATTCTCTTAAAATCATTAAGGACTAATAACAAAACACTTCATCACTATAGATAAGAAAATGTCTTTCTTCTGGACTAATTTTTCATGAACTTCTTACCCACACTTTTGTTGTACTTGCCACATCTAATTGGTCATTATTTTTCTTTTCACTACAGTTTCACAGTCAGTTTCTTCTAATGTATTTAATCATAGTTCATTTAAATATCTAGTGTTTATCAATTTATTTTCACACAAGTTTTCTTTGTAAAATGCCTTGTTGTGTTTATTATCTAAAAATTAGCTAAATATTATTTTGTTCATTTTTATAATAGAGAAATATTCATTTAGTTTCTGGGTTCTGTGAGCTTTTAAAATGCCCTGTTTTAAAATTGCCCTGGCCAATGTTGCTAAGTGATTAAAGCATTAGCCCACACACCAAAGAATCTTAGGTACCATTTTGGGACAAGGGCAAGTACCTGAGTTCCAGGTTCCTTTGGGCATGTGCAGGAGGCAGCGGATCACCAATCAATGTGTCTCTTTCACATGGATGTTTCTCTCTCTTTATCCTCTACTCCCTCCCTTCTACTCTCTCTAAATATATCAATGGAAAAAAATAGCCTCAGGTGAGGATTAAAAATTTAAAAAAACTTATAAATTTAGCATTACTACAATGATGAGGAGATTTATATTTCACTTCCCTGGTATTAACAGCCATCTTTGATAATGTCTAAACTAGGAACTTTGATAAGCATTTTGGAATGCTATGAACTCTCATTGTCATTTGCATTTTATACCTATTTACTACATTGAGAGCATATATAAAATTCAAAAGTAGGAAACAAAAAAAATCAATTTTTTCTTCTTCTTCCAGAATATCAGTGTTATAGCAACTACTACTTATGAAGGCTCAAGTAATATATCCAAGTGGTTGTGTTGCTATAACTCACGGCTTGTGTGTATTTCAAAGGAACCCTATTGCTGTTTGATACCAGCAATTTTTATTGGGCTTTGCTGAAAAAATTCAAGAGTTAAGTGTAAAGAGGCAGTATAGATGAGGCATGTTGGCCAAGCAGTGAAAGGCAACACACCATTTATTTGGTTCAATTCACACAGTCCATCATTGTTATGACCACTAAATCCACTCATATTTTTACACTATTTTATGCTCTAGTATCAAGCAACTATTACTCCATACCATGCACTGTTTTCTCTATGACCGATGACAATAGCTTAGGGGGAAAGCCTTTTCAGCAGTATAAAACATTACTCCACATGAAACTGATGTATTATAGTGGAGACAGATTTATTAGGCCGAGGAGACATGACAAATGGTACACATGGACCTAGCCGATTCTCATGTGCATATTTTGGATTTCCCGAAACAAACACATTTTGCAAAGGAAACAGAACAGTCACAGACAAATCTTAGAATGTTCTTGGTGTAAGTAGAACTCAGCTTGCATACAGAGGAAGTTAGCTCTTCAATTTGTCTTTGCAAATCCAGTGGGATAGTGACAGCTTTCTTTGTCACCCCTTGGCTGTAATTTGTTGTTGTTTATTTTATTTTATCTTCTTCATAGAAAATTACCATGCTTTGCAAGTACTGCCTAGCTTTTAATGAATTCTATAATACATGATTCCATACCAAAAAATTTAATGAAAATTAATTTTTCCATCATAGCCTCACAGTATTGAGAACATTGTCATCAACAAAAATACAGCATTTATTCCAAAGAATGTGACTTCCTTACTAATATTTACTCACTGTCCAATTAAAGTGAGGGGTTCAAACTTAAAGGTGAAATTTGAAGTCCTAAACATTCATCAACCATTGGCCTTGAAAATAGTAAAAAATGATGTTGCTACATGAACTAAAATCTCTCTCAATTTGATGCACAATATGTACAAAGTCAATACCAAACAAACCAGAATTAAGATTTTGAAATACACGTCTTTGTAAGATAGCTATTAGGTTGCACACGTGCCCCTTTCCAAGAAGCACATACTACTATAGATTTGAGCACCTTCCTACTGTGCTGGGCCCTCATGGGTCCTCCCTGATATTCAAAGGAGGTCCATCACTCGGGAAACTGTGTTTGAGTCTACTCTCCCAAGATTCTAAACTCTTTGCTTTTGTTACCATTGGGCACTTTACAATTCCTAGTTCTCTCTCAAACAGCACCTAGATTTAAACAGTTAAGATTGTACTTAAGACATTTATTCATCAAGTGAAGTTTTTTCAGGCACTTATATCCCCTTCACATAACTTTGTATTCATTTTTCATCCCCACTAGAATATATATTCTTTGAAGGAAAATCGTGTGTGTTTTATTTTGCCCGATGGCTATATGATTGCGTTGTTAAAGAAAAAGGATAACAGAATAAAATCTTCCCTAATGCTTACATCTTGTACTCAGCTGTCTTCATTTATTTCATCAAAATATGATTTCAAAATTTCTATGAACATGTGTTTGCAACTTAGTTTGAGGATATTTTACACTGTAATTGTGTCAATACTCTGTTCACATTGCATTATCTCTTTTAAGGATACTTACTCTTTCACGTGCTTCCACCAACAAAAGAACTTAAGAAACTTCCACCCTGGTAGGTGTGTGTCATGTGTGTAGTTGCTTCACTTATCTGTGTGTTTTCATGATTATAGAATTCATTAGAATATAGATAAGTGGAAACTAAAAATATTGGAGAAAAAAGGAAAATTGAAATTCTCCAAAGAATGCAAGTGCATTCTTTAAGCAATTTTACATACGATGAATGCGTTTTTAAAATTATAATTACCAAAAAAACCAAAATTAATAAAATTATAATTACCACCCTTGCTGGTGTACAATGGTTAGTGCATTGGCCTGCCAACTGAAGAGTCCCCAGTCAAGGGCACTTGCCTGGATTGTGAGCTCGATCCCTGTAGGAATTGTGCAGGTCGCAGCCAATTGATGACCCAGTCTCATCATTGATGTTTCTATTTCTTTCTCCCTCTCCCTGCCTCTCTGAAAACAACAAAAATATATTTTAAATAAAGTAGGTATTAAAAATTATAATTACCAGAGAAAAATATGATTATTTGAAAAATCCATGCTCAACAAAGTAAACAATTATATAAATTATTAACATGAATATACTCAAATATTAAATGTTAAATATCTCTTAGTGGTGTTGACACACTTAAGTTACATTGTAAGTATATGTTAAAGGTTCTTTTTTTTTAAATCTGGAGAAATATTTTTCTTTTTTTTTTATTGATTAAGGTATTTCATGTGTCCTTATTCCCCTATTGCCCCTCACCTCCCATTCAGGCCCCCACCCCCTTGTTGTCTGTGTCCATTGATTAGGCTTATATGCATGCATGTAAGTCCTTTGGTTGATCTCTCCCCCTTACCTCCCTACCTTCCCTGAGGTTTGATGTTCTGATTGATGTTTCTCTGTCTCTGGATGTATTTTTGTTCATCAGCTTATGTTGTTCATTATATTCCACAAATGAGTGAGATCATGTGATATTTATCTTTCTCTGCCTAGCTTATTTCACTTAGCATAATGCTCTCCAGTTCCATCTATGTTGTTGCAAATGGTAAGAACTCCTTCTTTTTTCCCCGCAGCATAGTATTTCATTGTGTAGATGTACCACTGTTTTTTAATTCACTCATCTGCTGATGGGCACTTAGGTTGTTTCCAAATCTTAGCAATGGTGAATTGTGCTACAATGAAATAGGGGTGCATATATCCTTTATGATTCTTGTTTCTAGTTTCTTGGAATATATTCCTAGAAGTGGGATCACTGGGTCAACTGGGAGTTCCATTTTTAGTTTTTGGAGGAAACTCCATACTGTTCTTCACAGTGGCTGCACCAGTCTGCATTCCCACCAGCACTGCACTAGGGTTCCTTTTTCTCCGCATCCTCACCAGCACTTGTCATTTGTTGATTTGTTGATAATAGCCATTCTGAAAGTGAAAGATGGCACCACATTGTTGTTTTGATTTGCATCTCTCTGATGATTAATAACTTTGAGCAGGTTTTCATATATCTCTTGGCATTCCTTCTGTCTTCTTTTGAAAAGTGTCTATTTAGATCATTTAACATTTTTTGATTGGGTTTATTTTCTTTTTGTTAAGCTGCATGAGTTCCCTGTAAATGTTAGAGATTAAACCCTTATCATTGATACCATTGGCAAATATGTTCTCCCAAACAGCGGGCTTTCTTGTTGTTTTATTGATGGTCTCCTTTGCTGTGCAATAAAGGTTCTTTTATAATTTAAAAGATAGTGCATTTGCTGAACATTTCTTGATCTATGTTTTAGCGCTTCATTAAAACATTACATGTTTTACCTAAGAATTTTATGGAACAAATTTGAACTTCTCAATATTTATTGTATGCCTCAAAACACTTAGTAAGAAAATTAACAAGTCAAATTTTAAAACTGCTTTGAAAATTCACTTTTAGAACAAATTTCTATTTAAGTATTGGGAGAAAGTAAAATGGTTAATTATTGCTCATATTGTATTTTTAAAATATTTTTTATAATCTGATGCTACTCCAGCTTGACAACAGATCTCTGAAAGATACTTTATCTGCATTTTTATTAGAAATCATGGCATTTAATAATTTTAGCTCCTTTATCACGATAGCATCATCCATTTTAGGTTACTTCCGTTTAATAAAGTTTAAAAACTATGATTTATTGCTTTTGTAAAGCACCAAAACTGAATTTAAAGGCAAAAGTTAATAACACTGCCTTCTTCTATACCTTTTACAGGACATTGAAACTATTATTAGTCTTTGAGTAAATTTGTTTTAAAACTCAGTACCCTTGACAGGTAATTTTTTTTCTCATTAATCAAAGCAACATTTGTATATTTATACAAACATCTCCAGTACATATACAGCAAGCCACAGAAAATGTATAATGAGTCATTAATACAGCACATGAATATTTTTTTTATTGTTGATGCATGGTTATACTTCAAGACTAGAATCCAGGAGACAAACCAATCATTTTCAAGTAATAAATAGCACTGTTCCACCTCCCAACAGAAAAATGAAAAACATTCAGGGATAATCTAGTGCTTTCTAAGTAATACGAACCTGCCCATTTTATGATGGTTAATCTCTCTTATTCCACTGGATTAAATTATTGAGTTCTCATTTTCTGTTAAATCAATGGCTCAAAGAAGAAGTACATTTGGTGATTAGGGAAACTAACAAACAAACCCAAAAATACATTTAATACTTTTTGAAAAATAACAGAAGAAGGCACTTGGAAAACAATCTTGATTGTAAGTCATTTTGGGCCCTTTAACATATGGCCTCAAGAGTCAGCACTTGGAGATGGAAATTTGTTATTTTTGTCCCTTTTTTCCTGAGTGAAATCATTAGGCTTTCGTATAACAACATTAACTTTTTTTTTTCTCCTTCCACTGCTGTTCCAGGACCTTACTTTATGTCACAATTATTGCTGCCAATACACTCATTCGAATGCCTCCTGACAGCTTGAAGTGTGTGCAGCGCTGGCAGGGTAACCTCTGGAGTTGGAATGGGGATTGACTGGCAGACTGTCCTATGTGACTAGCCCTGGACAAGCTTCCTCCTCTGGGCTGGCCTGACAAAGCTGGCCTTGGCCCTGCATGCTAAGCTGGCCCCCATATCAGTTCTGCACTTACAAGAACGGAAATGGGGACAATAACAGATAAGGAGAGAAACAGGAAAGAACAAAATATATAACTTGTGTGAGAATGGAACTATGAATTTAAGGAAAACAAAAGGCAGATTTTTAAAAATGAGCAGATTCTTCCTGCCACCACCCTCCCTCCACCCCCCACATGTGAGCAGGCAAGGACCAATGTCTAATTTGGGTCTGTCATTCTGTTAACTTATTGATATGAAAAGGAATGATAATTACTTAATTGTGATCATGAGTTTCAAAAGAAGAGTTGGTTTACAACCTTGGTTTTGGTTCTGAGTACACATTCTTAGGATGAAACATAATGATCTCATTTTTCACTCTTAAGCTGACTTTGAAAAAGTTATTTCTTTAAAAGGAGAGTTTAGGAATCCTAACTTTTAAAAAATGTTTTCATTGCTACTTTGATATTATCAGTGAGCTTGCCTTAGAAAGGATAACATTGTTTCCATTATTTTCCTGATGATGCTAAGTCTGCTTTGTTTATGAACTATGCCAAAGACAGTCAACATTTGGCAGTTTTAAGAAAGAGTATTAGCCTTTTTGAGAAAACAAACAAAAAAAAATGAGTACTAATTAGATATCTTCTGACAAAGCATACTTGGCAGAAAGCCACTAACTGTATGTTAATGTAAACATTTCTTAAAACAACTTCCTTTGTTGTTCTTCTCATGAGATGTCATAATACAAATAACAAAAACTGGCCAACTGTTCTCATGTTCCTATAGTCTAGCCTGTCAACCAATTATTGTTTGAAATCCCATTATCCCTGTATGAAGTCTAATTGACCTGAGTGTGTATGGATATGTTTATATTGAAAAAAAAAAGACTCTTTTTACTTTAATTTGTGGTACGCTAGCTTTTCAAATGTAATGGGCAATTGAGAGATATGCTGAATAGCATCAACAGTGAGAATTCTGGTTTACTGTATTAGCAACAAGATGAGGTGAACAGCAGCTCACTAATCTGAGTGCATTGTATAACACATGTAAGCTGGTTTTAATCTTCGAGAGCACTTGTAATGAATTACATAACAGGACCATTTCATAAAAATAATGACAAATTTCATAGAAATGAAGAAGTACAGAGATTCAGATATTTTTACATGTTTGCAAATATGTAACCATAGATGCATTTGATTTGATTACCAAAGAAAACTGTTCACTTACTAAATCTATCTCATCATATTTTTATATAGAAAAGAAACTGCAGGGTGGTGTGGGCTGGAGGGTCAATAGTGGAAAAGAGGGGACATATGTAATACCTTCAACAATAAAAATTAGCAAAGTAAGCCAGCCAGAGAAAGATAAATATCACATGATCACACTCATTTGTGGATTATAATGAATAACATAAACTGATGAACAAAAACAGATCCAGAGACAGAGAAGCATCGATCAAACCATCAAACCTCAGAGAGATGGTAGGGGAGGGTGGGGGTAAGGGGAAGAGATCAACCAAAGAACTTGTATGTATGCATATAAGCCTAACCAATGGGCATAGACACCAGGAGGGTGAGGGCATGAGTGGGGGGATGGGAGAGCAATGGGGTGATAAGAACACAGATGTAATCCCTTAATCAATAAAGAAAAAAACAATAAAGATTTTAAAAAGAAAAGGAAAAGAGAAAAGGAAAGAAAAGAAACTGGATTGGTGTGATATCTGGGTGCCACTTCAGTTGACACTGACTTTGGGGAGTTGCATGGAACCTTCCAGTTGTCATGGGCCCCCTGAGTCACCGTGGAGCATTGTACGCAGCAGGAAGTTATCAGCAGTTGTGTAGGTTGGGAGTGGAGACAAGGTATCTAGGGAGTTTATGGGAGGTGTGGTGGGTGGTTGACATATGACAGTGACTGACTTTCTGATGCACCCGTATACTCACAACTCTTATGGTTTATGGCCATGTTTTTACTTTGAACTAATTTCTTCATTTTTGCTTTTCAGTTCAGCTCCTCCTTAAGCATAGACTTTCTAAATTACTTAATGTGACACATCCCCTCGGTGTATAACTCCAAGCTTTTGGAATTTCCAAAATTCCAAAATAGCAACCAAAAAAAAAAAAAGCTAGTTAAAATTCCAAACTAGTGATGCAGATATGTGTCCACAAGTTTCCAACCACGAATTGTACAGACGCATCCTAAGATATTCAGAGTAATGTTTTGTCTTTTCCTGGAATCAGAATTTCTCCATTTCTTTCATCTATGCATGGCATCTACAAGTGAATGTGATGCCCAGAGATAGCACATTCATTGGTGTACATGTGCATTTGTGCTTCTTCCCCTGAAATGCCTCCTCATTTTTAGAACTGTAGGACATTAGGTGACATATGCATGCATTACGTTCGCCCCTTCGAGTGGAATGTTTTCTCAGTGAATAATGAACTAAAAAATTGTATATATGTCCATCCTGTTTTGAAGATTGGAAGAATTTTGAAATCTATTTAATAAACATGTCACAATGCCTTTCATACCTGAGTCATAATTAGGTACATGAGTACTTTCATTTATAAGATGTTATTCTTCAATAAAATTTAAAGGTACATATGGAGTTATTTTCTTTTTAAAATGTGTAGGCACGGACACTTTAAATTAATATGTATGACTGGATAAATGAAGTGAACTTTGAAAAATTCTGAGTTTAAAAATGTTATGCCAATTACATTGATCTGAGATGACTTTGACAATGAACGTGGGAGGGGGAATTGGCAGATGGGAAGAGATGGGTCATTAGTGTTTGGGGCTTGAGGAATTTTTATGTAACAGCAACAATGACAAGAAAAATAAACCACTTTTAATAATTGACTTTGAAAGCCAAAAATGTGAGTGTACATGCAACCAAACAGCTGCAAAAAGACAGATGGGGTTGAGAAAAAGGCAAAGCTGCCAAACAGTTGAGGAGAAAACAATGATAATGCCGTGTATTCAACACAAAGGTGGAGACAAGCTCTGTGATGTGTGTTATATAACGTCTCACAGAACCTGAAAGTGACATGGACAGCATAGCAGATGAATTGAGATCTTTTGTTTTCTCCATTGTAAAACTCCCTCTACAAATAATATGAGGAAAAGTACCCCCCCCCAGAAAAAACAAACAAACAAATAAACAAAAAATCTTTAAAATGTTTCCAAGCTGACTCTGGGAAACTAAATAGATGATTTTCACGTAAGAAAGTCAACTGGAGAAGAGATTCAAGTTTCCAGGCGAATCCTGAGTTGTGCATTTAATCTTTACTTCTTCCAATTTAATGTTTATCCATGCGCCTGGGTGAGTTAATGGAGAATGAATGCAGTAAGAAAGTCTCTTGCACTAGTACATACAAGAATAGGATGCATTAAACTCCTTTTGATAGAATCATCAAACGTCTTTTGTTTGTAGGATGGTATCACTGGACAATAGCTGTAAAAAAGTTCACTTGATCAGGTAGGACTCAGATAATGTGTTGCTGTGGCAATGAGTGAGTATTAGAAACAAAAAGATACATGATGAATTTTTGGTATTTTGAAAACTGGAAACACACTGAAAACGGTAAATATATATTTATATGTGTGTACATATACATGTGAGTAGATGTGTGCCATATAAATGTGTTTGCAATCTTATCTAATAAAAGAGTAATATTCAAATTTGACCATACCTTCTCTACACCCACAAGCCATGCTCACCAGCCAATCAGGAGCATGGGGGCACGGCCGAGGCGGCTCAGGCCAGGGGTGGCGTGACCGTGGTGGCCAGGCCTGGGGGGAACCTGGGAGGTGTTTCTGAGGTGACCCGGGCTTGGGCAGGTGGGGCCAAGGCAGCCCGGGCCTGGGCAGGTGGGGCCAAACCCCATGCTAGCCAAGGGCAAGCTGGCTGGGACTAAGGCCCTGGACAGGGAGTGGGGGGCAGGGTTGGGATGCAGCCAGCCATCTGCCCCATTGCAGGGTGATGGCTGAGTGCCCAAGGCCTAAAGCCTCTGCCAAGGGCTCAAAGTATGTGTGAGGGCGTGGGTTGGGTTGAGGGATCACCCACCCCCAGTGCACGAATTTTTGCACCAGGCCTCTAGTATTTACATAATACACACACACATTCAGAAAAACTCCAACTAATTTGCTCTTTGGTTTTTGTAATAGAAAATTTGTATTAGTATGAAAGAGCCATAAAGAATTCCTCAGATGCTATAATATTGGTCTCTAGTTCTAGAAGGGAAACTGAACAATACAGCAGGCAATTACTGAGATCTGAAAAGAAGAAACCTACATGAAGCCCCACAAATCCTCCAGCCCTCATGACACAGAGAATGGGGTAACAAACTACGGAGGTCAAGAATGATCCAAAGTTAAGGTGGTGTTTGTTTGTTATTTTGCAGATATTCCAATTAAACCTATCACTTCTTCCAATATATGGCTTTTAACAGCATTTGGCTGATCTAATACATTTCATTATAAACTTTAGAAAGACATTTTTAAATTTTTATTAAAGTATAGTTGAAATTCAATATTATATTAGTTTCAGGAATACAACTTAGTGATTTGACATTTATATACTTTACAATGTCATCACCAGGATAAGTCTAGCAACCATCTGTCACTGGGAAAAATTATTGCAGTACGATTGACTATATCCCCGGGGCTGTACATTACATTGTTGTGGCTTATTTATTTTATAACTGGAAGTTTGTACCTCTTATTCCCCTTCACCTTTTTTACCCACC
This sequence comes from Antrozous pallidus, assembly GCA_027563665.1. Classification (NCBI taxonomy): domain Eukaryota; kingdom Metazoa; phylum Chordata; class Mammalia; order Chiroptera; family Vespertilionidae; genus Antrozous; species Antrozous pallidus. Next base: position 51,076,757 of record CM050518.1, read on the forward strand.
CCTCATCTCCCATCCCCTCTAGCAACCATCAGTTTGTTCTCTGCATCACAGACATATGAAAAGATCCTCAGCATCACTAATCATCAGAGAAATTGATATCAAAACCACTGTGACTATCACCTTGCACCTGTCAGAATGGCTATTTTCAAAAAATTAACAAATAACAAGGGTTTCTGAGAATGTGAAGAAAAGGGAACTCTAGTGTACTTGTAAATGATTCAGTCACTATGGAAAACAGTATCAATATTCCTCAAAAAATTACAAAGATTTTTATAAGAAATTTGGTCATATAAAGTCACTTAGCTTTCAATATGTCTGTCAGTATTCTAGGCCTATATCAATATCAAAGACAGGTCATTCTTTGCTTACTAATTGTTTTTCTCTTAGGCTTCAAATTTCTTCAATGTTGTTTTTATCTCCCCTGTTACCTCAGAGCTTCCCTAAGAACTTCTTCCTCTTTGGAATCGGAGTCTTGCATTTCTTTAAACTGTAATCCACTTTTTAAATCCTGGATTCCTATTACTGTGGTGAGAGGGGAAGCTTTCTAAAATATTATTAGGGGACCAGTGCACAAATTCATGCACTTTGAAAGGAAATGTGGGCCACTAGGCTGAGGTGGGCACAGGGGTAGGTCTTGGCCAATCCTTTGTGCCCCTGCCTAGCCCCTCCTGCTGCAGCCCCACTTGCACCCGCTGATAGCGTGGAGCAATTAGGGCTAGAACCAGCAGCAGGTACAAGAGGTGACTGCCAGCCCCAATTGCCCTTCAAGAGCAGGGGGAGGGGAGAAGCCCTCAGGGGTGATCAGGGCCAGTAGCCACCACTCGCACTGCTGATGGTGCTGAGGTATCAGGGCTGCCACTAGGTACTGACTGTAGGTTCAAGTGGTGGCTCTGGTACAGGAAGCAGATGCAAGCGGGGCCAGTGCCAGCTGCAGGTGTGAGCACTGGATGGGACCACAGTGTGCAGGAGCAAAGAATTTTCAGTAACCACCAGGGGCTTGCCCCAGTGACAGCAACCAATACCCTGCCTTAGTCTGGGGCCCCCACTCACTTGTTTCACCATCCTGTTGTGGCGATGCCCACCATGTTCCATGTGTGCGCCCTAGTGATCAGCACATCTCATAGCAACAGGTTGTTTGGTTGGTGGGTTGTTCCACCATTTGGTCTATTTGCATATTAGGGTTTTATAGAGAGAGATAATGAAATCGGAGTTGTTAGTGGGTCTGTATCTCTGGACTATGACTTTTACAAGTGTTTCTTAGCTTCCAATTCCCTCTTAGGTGAGACAGGTGAGCTAAAGAGGATGGAATTGGATAAGTCCCATCCTTCTGGGTGAGATAAGACTCTGGTACAGTCTTTCCTCTGAAGAGTAGGTAACCTTTGTTATAGATAATACCAGGGTCATATTTCAGCATTTCCCTTCCACCTGCCAGGAGGCATGCATTTTAAAGCAATTTCAAAATTATTAACATCATTCCCCATTTTCCAAAATACATTTTCCAAAGACATGGAGTAGTAATAGAAATTTACTATTTATAAGATTTAGGTTGGTGATCTACAAGCTATTCTTTTATGAGTAATCTATAATTGGCTGGCTCTGTTTCCAAGAATTGTGTTTATTGACTATTTCTTTTGGGTAATGGATTTTTAAAAATTGTCACTAATCACAGAGTTTAGAGTTAATCTTCTTTACCTAGACCTGTCTGAATTAGGAAGGTTGTAAAGCCTGAAAATCATCCTATGCATTCTTTGCCATATTTAGGTTCTCACATAGTGTATTTCTACAGCAAGATCAAGCATATACGTATATTTTAGCATAGACCTTTCTGTGCTATTATTGATTTTAATGATGTTGCAAGGATATCTCAATGATAACAATATCTACAAATGTCTTTTTTTAATATGAGTTTAGTCATTCTTAATAGGTATGCATCTCAAAAGAATCAGGCTATCTTATACAGATTACAATAATTTTTGTGAAAATTTATTATGAAGAAAAAAATGACCATTTTTTCTATATCTCATTAAAGATTATATATATATATATATATATATATATATATATATATATATTTCATTGGATATAAAATTTAGAAGAAATCTGCTGTTGTTTCTTATTAATTCCTGTGGCCTACTTGGTAAGAATCGTGTATTTGAAGGAAAGCAGGAATCCCTGGAGTTATATGATAAAGAGAAAGTAAATGTATAAACAATTAATAGTATAGCATCATGTATCACACATTGAACCTTTGTTGTTTCAGCAAGATTGAAGGAGGGTAACCAGTGCAGAATTATAACGTTCTTATGAATTCTGACAGAACAATACCAATGAAATATTCCATTAATTTGACCCACATCTAACAAACTACATGTAGCATAAATTCCAGCATACAATCTTTGTTTTAAAGTGCACAGTTTCTATGTTGCCTGTATAAATCAAATACATGGTCATTTATTTTGCAAGACTTCTTAAATTGAAAGTTAACCTAGTTTCTATATAGGGCAAGAAAAAAATATCTTGCTTATTAATAAAATTAAACAAAAGCATCAACTCCTTTTTCCACTGTATTAGCACATTTGGGGAGTCACATTTCTGACCCTACAAATGAGCTCACAATCTGTTGGAAGTAATGGTATATCACTATGATTTAGAAGCATGTTGCGACAAAAAAAAGGAGCCAATGAAAGTTGGACCAATATTCCAATGAATGAATTTCAATGAAAAGGATAAAAAGACATAACTGAAAATATCTAACATATTTACACAAGTTATTACTTTTGAAAAAAACACACTGAGTGAAAGTAAGTAATAATAAACAGCATTAAATACAAATACCAGAAACCATCTCACTGCAAATATTCTCTAAGCTGATACAATTGTTAAAACATTAAGTAATCCATATTAAAAGTTTTAATAATTTGAATAAAAATCAAATCCAATTGGGCCGAAACCAATCCAGAAGTTGTTGGGACCCTGGGTACACAGGAAGCTGGGAAAGACCTGTAAAGTGCAGAAGCAAAGAAAGGAAATTATTTATTGGCTCTAGCCTAACGCCTGGTGGCTGTTTGTGATGGGTTGTCCTTGGTGTTTTGATTTTGTAACCTTGAGACATTTACAGGCTTAGATTTTAGGTTGCTTACTTAGGCTACCACAACATTAGAGCCACTTCTGTCTAATGGCCTCCTTGTTGAATTAATTTAATACAGGTTAAGCTGCAGCTGACTTCTTCACTTCCAGAGAACAGTTTAGAAACAGCCTTAGTTTACTTTTTTTTTACCCCAAAATCACATACCCATTTTTTTTTCTGAAAAATGCCTTATGGAAAAGAAGGATGCTTCCCCATCTGGCTCAGACTCGGCCACTCATGACTTCTGTTGACCCTTGCTGTCCCTGGGCTCCTTGTTCACCTGTGAGAAGTCTCAGATCTTCACCTTCCACCTGAACCTAATGTCAAGGCCAGAGACTGCACAACTGGCCATCCTTTATCTCATGGGTGATTAGCTGGGAGGAGGTAACCACAGAGAAAACACGGTTCCCGTTCAGATAACCGAATGAGACTCTCGCTGCTTTTGTAAAACAGCCCAATGTAAGTCAACTCAACTACAACAGGTTATGGCTTCCTGTCCAAGTGTAAGGCAAAACTCCCTGCTGAGTGCTCCATTCCTTCCTTAGATCTGGGGGACTGCCTTCTTCAGTCCTCTGAATAAAATCAATCTCCTTATTTGTCTTTTTTTGTTTTTGGTCTCTTTGTTCGCAGTAATTATGTTTTCTTTTCATTTCCATGAAGCTATTTTTCAGACATTTAGCCTCACTTATGACATGCCTGACAGCAGAAGCGATAGTTGGTGGGATGCCCAGGTGAAGTGACAACTTATGAAGTAGACACTGTACTTAGTAAAAGTGTTTTTTTTTTTAATATTCTAAGAACCTTATAACACAGGAGAAAAGACATTTTTTAAAATTATTTGTTTAAGGTTATTGTATAAACATATGATGCAATTATGGGAAGATTCAGTCAGAGAGAAAGAACATTTATCACAGCAGACAATTTAAAAAATATATTCAGGGGGTGATCAATAACCTTGAGACTTACAAAGGAGAGTTAGTGATGTCCAAAGAGAGAATAACGGAAGGTTGTGTGAGCGCGGTTAGCTGCCTTGCCTTTCACTTTCTTAGCAAATAACATAAGCTTTCTGACCAATGCTGAGAAATCCAGACAGCCAACTGAGATACCGTTGAACCCTTTGCCTAATCCAAATACAAAATCAGATCCTTAGAACATTTTAATCATAAAGGAAATACAGGTGAATGCTGGCTTGTAGAAAGCTATGCTTAACATTGAATAACCTCATTTTCTACATATACATATAATCTCATTTACTACAAATATATGTTTTAAAAATTGACAGCCTGCCCGGGCGGGACCAGTGTGTGTCAGTGGTTGAGCTCAGTCTGTGAATCAGAAGGTCACCATTGGATTCCCAGTCAGGGCACATGCCAAGGTTTCCAGCTAGATCTCCATCCACTAGGGGGCGTGCAGGAAGCAGCCAATCAATGATTCTCAATGATGTTTCTATCTCTCTCTTCCTCTCCTTCGCTCTCTGAAATGACAATCTTTATACATATTGGAGAAAATAAGCATTAAGTTTTCATTATACTCATTCCAGTAAAAATTTGAAATATTCTAAAGGTCTATTCCATAGAGATTGCCTCTAGAGACTTGAGTCTGGCATTATTGAAATCATTGTTCTCAAAATACCTTGCTCTATTTTCTGCCTTTCCACTTGCATCCTCTAGCTTTCCTTAGTGAATCTTTAGTAAATGGCCTCATTGCAAGCTAGTCACTCATGTGTTTGCTTTACTTCCCTGTATATATATTTATTCCTGCACTTGTCACAGTGAACAAAACTAAATTGTTCACATTTCTGTATCTGCATCTCCCCTGGGAAAATTCCTTGAGAATGGTAAACATAGCTTGTTTATCTCTGGCTCCTCAGTACCTGGAAAACAGCAGGCCTGAAAATAGTACTGAGTAATAATTAAAAATAATAAATCTATCAGAGAGGGGAGGGGAGTTCTAAAGTCTGAATACAATAAAATGACTCTGCATCATAACCATATGGCATGAATGTAAGCTACTTGCCAAAGATCCTTGAATCTTCCAAGTGAATTTTATTTAAGAAGGCAAAAATGAGTTCTAGTGTTTTTGACTCAGTGGATAGATTGTCAGCCTGTCAACCAAAGGATCCCCCAGGTTCGATTTTGGTCAAGGACATGTACCTTGTTTGCAGGCTCCTCCCCGGCCCACACTCCCTGGTCAAGGTGCATGCAGGAGGCAACCGATTGATGTCTTTTTCTCACATCAGTGTTTCTCTCTGTTTTTCCCTCTCCCATGCTCCCTAAAAATCAAAGGAAAAATATCCTTGGGTGAGGATTAACAAAACAAACAAACAAACAAAAGATGAGCCATTGGAATCACTTGAGGAAGATAGATAATGTGGTCTGAGTAACCTATTAATATTATTTCAAAACAAAGATATCATTGTCATATTTTAATGCAGTTTCCATGAGTCCCTACCTGTCTGGATAGAGTTGGGTGACAAAGAGAGAGAAGAGAAGCTGAATTTAGAGATGGAATATAACACATTTTAGTATGTGATTTCATAGAGTGAACATAGGATTGGGAAGAGTGAAAGATAATTCATAGCTTCTGAGATTTGGGGGTTATCAAAATTCCTTTAAAAATTATTGGGAAAGAAGGGAGACGTGGAAAGGCAAAAATTGGGTCCCATTTACGATCAAGAAACATCCAGCGGGCTGTGAAACACAAGAGAATAGAGAGGACAAGGGGTCAGGTGTAGAATTATAAATCAAAGTCACCCTAGTACCACTGATATTTGAAATCATATAAATAGATGACCAAGAAAAACAAGGGCACCACACTTCAACCCTCAAGAGCATTATTTGTTATTGGTTAACAGGTATTGCACAGGTGTAGAAAAACACACAAGTGATTTCATTTGAGAAAGTGATGTATTTCCAGGCTTTCCATATGACAGGGATCAGAGTGACAAAACAGCACTTTGAAAAGAAGACGGATGGAGCAAGAATTTCTTGAAAATACAATTTACTCATACATATCTAAAGGCGAAGAAGAAGATAGTATTTGCAAGATAGTGTTTAATTATCAGAAGAAGGAAAGGAGAGGCAGCGAGGAAAATGACCTCAGTCAGTATAACACTTTCTAATAACTGCAATCTTATCTTGAGTAAACTATTTTAATAGAATAAATCACTCATGGGAGATTAATTCTTTCAAAAGGCAGCATTTAGAAGCAGGTTGCTTCTTCTATGTGTTAATGCATTCTTTATTATGCCAGAAACTTTTCAGACAAACATATTACACTTGCATTAATCTGTGAGTAGAGAGTAGGCGCAAATCATCTTTCTTACAAAATTCTTGGAGTGGGAAGTTATAGGAATTCTTCTGGTTGGTTTGATACATACACATTTTCAATGTGTTTGACTGCCAAGCATTACCTGTGGCTCTATGGTTTGCTAATGACAGAGTGCAGAATTCCCAATGCTCCTTTGAACATTCATCTTTCAGATTTGAATTTGTTTGGTATACCAAGAATGGAAGCATCAGCATATAGCTGTTGGTAAGAATTTTCAGACAAATGGATGCTTTACTTTTGATGAGAAAATTTGAATTCATAAACTATAGTTTTTAATTTCTATTTATGTTGAATAAATTCAGTATTCAAACTCATGCCAGGTTAAATCTGAGAAATGAGCCTTAGGGAACAGTTATATTGCAAATCTAGATACTTATTATTACGTGACTAATTTTAAACCATGAAAGCTAAACAACCACATGATAGCTTTGTATGTTTTTAATTAAACTCTCAAATTATAAGTCAAGCATTCTACTTTCTTAAATTTTTACATTCCAATATAGTTATCCAATTTAACAGTATATCAAATGCTCTTACATGACTCAGATAATTTTTAAATCCCTTCAGATAATTGTATATTTTATGAGCAGAAACTCATTTTAACTTTGAAAATGACACCATAGCCAACCTTACTTTGTGCATTATGCAATATTCTTTGTGCCAAAGCAATAGAATAAGACAAATATGTGGAAATTAATTTTGTTTTCCTCTTAGTTAGGTTTTTGTCTTTTAGTATTTGAGATACTCTTCAACATATTTTCAGCAAAGGTGAGCATCTTAGCTCATATTACAATTAAAGCATCAAAACTACAATGGTTAAAAATACTGAATCCACTCACCCATCCAACCTTCCATCCTGTTAGTCACTCAACACACCATTTACTTATTACTGATTATAGAGCAGATAAATAGTAGCACATTATGATACATCACAATATAACAATATCCTATATTGTGCCTTGTTAGCATCTGGGAATATAGAGTTGAACACCTTCAGTTCCTATTTTAGAAGAAGGTGTGTATGTTTTGTTTGGGGGGATATTCAAGGTTCAGAAGAAAGAGAGAATACACATTAATGATCTGATGCAGTATAATACATATCTAGAGTAGCGCTGTACAGAAGAGACGGAGAAGAGAAAAATACTGCAGATGACAAAGGAGAACATAGCAGAGGAGTTTGCATATTAATAGGATTTTCAAGAAATAGAACACGTGTAATTCATATATGTGTAATCCAGTTGCCAACTAGAATTTAGCTGGAAATTTAGATGCTTTGGCTCAAGTTCTCATTCAATAAGTTGTATGTGTCCAAAGCCTATCAATTATTTCTGCAAATTCCTGGGGATTTAGACTTTTAGAGACACATTTGTCTTCAGGCTCAATATTTTAAACCTAATTTAATAACATCAAGTTTTTCAGGTACCACTCAAAACAAGCAAACAAACAAATAATGTAAAAAATATTTATGGGCATGTTTCAGTGAGAATAATGTGATCTATAATTTTTTTGAATTCATCAATATTAGAAATGTTTGCTGGAGTTCTCTTATCATACAATAATTCTGTGTAAATGTAAAGAAAGCCAATGAATTGGAGTGAAACCAGCTTATATTTTTCAATAATTTTTAGTCTTCCAAATCTACACTTGTATGACTAATAAAAGCATTAAAGGAAAGCTGGATTCTCCACACAATTAACTGGTGCAGAATATTTATTAAATACTCAAAGAACACAGATGGATTTTCAGAGCCCTTGGTTAACTTGGCAGTGATGGTCATTAGCTTTTTTTCCATGAAAGCTATACTCAGTCAACTTAATGTGCATGTCAGAACAAATCCTCATATAATATCTAATTCCACAAGGCCATCATATAAGGTTTATGGTCAATAAATCTGCTGTTTAAACAGAAAAGACAAGATAATGGATCACTGTCCCCATGAAATGAGAAAAAAATAATAGCCCTGTCCATTTTTCTTATTTTCTAAATGTAAGTAAATACATAAATAAAACAAAAATTAATTTTAAAAAATTTGGCCTGATGTATTGTGCAATTGCTCTATGATTTAAGTTGGGATAATCTCTTTTTTAGGACCTAATGTCCCCAGGTACACTTGATGGTAATATCTCAAGCCAATACAGTTTAAATTGGCTGACAGGGTCTTAGGCTTTGAGATCAACCTTTCTGAATGCATGCATGAACATCACAGTTCATTTATAATGTATTAAATCTTGTTTTATATTGTTGACATGCAGAAAAACTTAATTTAATATTTTATACACACTATTTTAATGTTCTCTGTTATTTTCAATACCATGCATAGCAATCAAAATCACCAAAGTTACTTATAATATAATTTAGTTTCTAAGTAATTTGTATACAGTGAGTTATATTTTCTAGTGCCCAAATGATTAAGCATTTTACTTAGAAATTTATTTATAATTTTATTTTACTCACATAGTATTAAAAATTATGTAAGTCTTTGTATATTTATTATAGTATGAGTTTTGTAGTTGTTGATTTAATTAAAGAACATATGAAAATCAAAAAAGCTATGGAATATTGAAACTCTGTCCTAGGGTCTTGATTGAATTATTGGATTACCTCTTCCTCATTGATTTTACAGTTTCCATGGATCTCTCTTTTATGTTGTCTTGGTTATTTTCAATCCTGTGCAGAGGCCACATAGAACATAATGTTCACAAACATAAGCGCCGAATAAATTTTTGTTCATTTATAAGTCTGCCCAATTTCACAAAGTGCCAGGCACTTTGTAAGCATTCACTATCTGTTAAAAATTTATGTAGTCTTAATGATCTCATCCTGATTTGGCCCACACAAGATTTTCTCTCTCCCTAAAAGTCTAGTGTCCTGTTGTCCTATTTTGTGACACTTATTTGAATCTCTCTGCTGGTGGACTCATGCCAGACATATTGTTACTGCTTCCTTCTTAACAAGCATTTCCTTTGCTCCTTCCTCTGCCTAGCAACATCTCCCACATTTTTCAAGTGGCTTATAACTTCCCAACATCAGATTTTAGTTTACCACACTTTGTTTCATTCATGGTATATTTCCTATCTGAAATCACCTTATATATCTACTCATTTACCTGTTATCACCTTAATCTCCTTGGTAACAACAGGAACCTTCGCCATTTTGTTCACTCCAGTCTTCCCAATGTCAAGAACAATATCTGGTGCACACTCAATATTTCATAAACACTTTTAAAGTTTCTACATAAAAAAGACACACTCGACTTATGACAAATGATTCACAAATATAGAAACTGCTCATGCTTCTACACAATTTAAAGCATCGCTCTTTAGTGGGTGCCCCTAATACCTCTGATTGATTAAAAAAATTTTTACTTAACCCTCCTTCTCTTGCTCTGAGTCTATTTTCCCTTGGGACTTCAGCCTCAATTTTTCTAGTCTTCTGGATCTCATCATTTTAGTTATGAGAGGAAAGAGACCAAAGTTGGTCCAAGCTGACCACTTCTAATGTCTACTTCCAAAAAAGTCAATTATCTTATTCGAACTCCCAGAGGTGAGAATTCAAGCTCTCTGTGATATGAAAATCACAGAACAACCACATCAGAGGGGGGGGGGGGATAGAAGATATTGATTAAATGAGCTGCATGGTTTCTATTCTGGGCAACGTGCTAACCTGTCTTTGCCTTAGTTTAGTTTTCAACTTATGAAATGAAAATCACAGAACTTATCTGAAATGGCAAATGGTTACATTTTCAGAGATTTTAGAGCAGGTAACATAATTAAGTAATTGTTTTTAGGAAAAAGTATGTGGCTTAGTTTTAATGAATATTTATATGTGCTGAGAACCATTCTAACTATCATATGTGTGTAAGCTCATTAATTCTTACAACAACCAGGTGAGGTATGATATCATCAATCCTATGAGGGAAGAAAAACTTGAGGCCCAGAAATATTAAGCAATTTGCATGGAGTTATTTTGTCACCAAAGAGATACATCCTAAATGATGTGATACACCCTAAATGATGTGATAGATATGTTTATGATATAGGTTGTGGTGATGGCTTTACAGTTGTACCCTTACCTTCAAGTTCATCAAGTTATATGCATTAAATGTGTATATAAATATCGTATATAAATCATGCCTCAATAAAGTAGTACTTTAAAATTAAATAAAAAATAAATCAATGTGGTGGATTTTATTTTTTCTAATTTTCTAAACTACCACAAGACTATTAATCCCCATTATTCTTTTTATTCCTTGTATTAGTAGTGAGGTATGTAATTTACTAACCATATTTTTTCTCTAGTGTCTCTGTGTGTACATACACATGAATGTTCATGTACATTACAGTACTTAAAACACTACTGAGTGACCCTGGCTGGTGTAGCTCAGTTGGATGAGCCTCATCCCATGCACCAGAAGGTCACCAGTTTGATTCCCAGTCAGGGCATATGCCTGGGTTGGGGGAGGAGAGTTCATCCCCAGTAGGGGGTATGCAGGAGACAGCAGATGGATAACAGATGTTTCTTTCTCACATCAATGTGTTTTTTTCTCTCTCCCTGCCCTTCTCTCTAAAATCAATAAAAATATACTAAAAACAAGCAAACAAACAAAAAACACTACTGAGCTACTGTACTAATTGGGCTTTTTCTTTTGTTTCTAAAACACTGAGAAAATAGCAAATCCATTGCAGTATATGTTAATGTCAGTGTTATTTAGGGATGGTTTCCTTTCTCCTTGAAAAGCAGAATGTAAATGTGTCTAGTCCAGTCCCATGGGGAAGGTCGTGACACTGTAAGGGAAGGTGCAGGGTATGGCTGTTCCTCAAGGGCCTGACGGACTAATGCTTGGATTTGCTTTGACAGGTTGTCCTTTGCTAAATTCCCTTGGGGGTAGCCCTGCTGGGACTGCAATCCAATAGGAAAAAGACCTTGTGATAGAAGATATTTGGTGTAAGAGGATAATCATTTAGGATCTATATGTCTCATGTGCAAAAAGAAATATAGCAACAGAGTTTTTGAATACTCTAATGAGTTATATAGAGTATTAGTTACAAAGAAGCAGCTCTAACTGCATTAGATATATCATGTGAAAGTTAAATTATAGTTATAGGTGTAATGAATGCAAATGTTTCCCAGGTAACCTACCCAGATAATATACTATTCAACCATTAAATTTATACACTATTAATCAATCAACAGTATAATTGACTAAGTTATTATGCAATAATATATAGTGTTCATTTATGTGAAATGCTAAACAAAGAGCAAAAGGACAGTTTTACATGATCACTGCTCTCTCAAAGTTTATATTTCATTTGAAAAAAAATAAGACATTTTGTAAAAATAAATTGAATTTTTGAAAAGCACAGACCACTGCAAGAATATAAAAAAATAATCTAGGGGATTAGATAAGGACCCTCTCAGAACAAATAAAAGTAAAACAGATATGGGAAGAGTGAATGTTATTAAGTGAAGAGGATCATCAAAAGATTTAGGGAGTGGAAACAAACTAAACATTTTGCAGGTAGCCACATGGGAAGTAGAGCCTAAAAGATTCCAGGAAGTGAAAAAAAATTTCCTTGTGTTTGGAACATGGAGTGGGCAGGGTATGTAGAGAGATACCAGGAGTGACGTCACAGCACACCTTATAAGACACATGGGGCCTTTCCTTTTTCTATAAGGGCAATGAGTAGCTGCTGCTACACTCTGAGCAGTGAAGAGGAGGTATGTGTTTTGGAAGCATCCCTGAGAATGTGATGTGGAGAGAGGCGAGAGCAAGAGGGGGAGGGAGTCTCTGCAGACTGGAGGTTTTGGTGAGCAATTGGTGACCTAGAGAGGGGAATAGTGGGGTGGACCAAAGAATTTAGGAGGCAGAATGGGAAACATTTTGTGACTGCATGGATATTAACTGGGGAGAGCAAAGGGCAACCTCTTTGCTTCTGATTTTGGTGACATCTATAAAAGTAAAGAGTATCAGTGGGGAAGAGGCTTTGCAGAGATAAATGACAAATTCCATTTTCAACACATTGAACTAAGGTGATTTTGAAAACGGACAGTGGGGTTATGTGATAAGGAATCTATCCTATATAATAAAGAGGCAATATGCAAATTGACCCTCATGCCAATGAACAAAGTGGCTGCCCCCCCTGTGATAAAAGATGGCCACCACAAGATGGCCAGCAGGGGAGGGTAGTTGTGAGCAATCAGGCCAGCAGGAGAGGACAAATGGGGGTTGGGAGCAACCATTCCTGCGGTGAGGGCAGTTAGGAGCTACCAGGCTGGCAGTGGAGGGCAGCTGGGGGCAATTTGGCTGGTAAGGGAGCAGTTAGGCATTGATCAGGATGGCAAGGGAATGGATAGAGGGTGATCAGACTGGCAAACAGGTGAGCAGTTGGGAGCCAACAGTCCCAGATTGTGAGAGGAATGTCCAAACTGGCACTCAGACATCCTCCGAGGAGACCCAGATTAGAGAGGGTGCAGGCTGGGCTGAGGGACACCCCTCCCCCTGCTCCCCACAGTGCACAAATTTCATGCACTGGGTCTTTACTGTACATATATATAAAAGCCTAATATGCAAACTTTCCCCTCCAGAGTTGGACTGACCAGGAGTTCAATCGCTCACTATGATGTATGCTGGCCACCAGGGGGCAGTGAGGAACAAACGAAGGTGCTGGACAGCAGCCAACAGCTGGGAAAGGGAGGCCCAGGGTGGCAGCAGGCAACTGCTAGGGACCCTACCTGTGCACTGCGCCTCAGGTAGAATATAATGATCCAGACCTCAGCAAAAATACCAGGGCCTTTATCAACTTTCATCATGCTGTGGGATTATCATCATATGCTAATGAAATCATAGGAATCGATGTTCTCATCCAGCAAGGTAGTCTAACACTGGAAACATAAAGAAAAACAATCACTTGATTAATGAACTTGGAAAAAGGAATTTTGTTATCTCTATTGTATGCTCACTGGATGGTGAGATCCCTTCATAAGAGAGAAAGTCCTGGACACTCATGACTTCAGTGTGGAGATTAGGAGACAATGAGACACCTCAAAACACTGGAGTAAATGTAAGACAAGCACAGGGTTTTTGTTGACTTTTGTGCATATGTGCCATTTTTAATGTTATAAGACTTGAAGATCTTTGTATATTTCCTAGAGGGAGGCCTGGTGCACAAAATTTGTGCATGGGGGAGGGGTGTCCCTCAGCACAGCCTGCACCTTCTCCAGTCAGCCCAGCCTGCACCTTCTCCAAACTGGGACCCCTCTAAGGATGTGGGATCAGGCCTAAATCAGACATCCCTCTCACAATCCAGGACTGCTGGCTCCCAACTGCTCACCTGCCTGCCTCCCTGATTGCCCCTAACTGCTTCTGCCTGCCAGCCTGATCACCCCCTAACCACTCCCCTGCCAGCCTTATTGATGTCTAACTGCTCCCCTGCCAGCCAGTTTGACACCAACTTCCCTCTTCTGCTCACCTGGTCATCCCTAATTGCCCTCTCCTGCAGGACTAGTCACCCACAACTGCCCTCCCTTGCAGGCTTGGTCCCTCCCAGCCTCCCTTCCCTGCAGGCCTAGTTCCCCCGAATGGTTCTTTCCTACAGGTCTGGGTCCCCTCACAACTGCCCTTCTCTGTAGGTCCAGTCATTTCCAACTTCCCTCCTCTGCCAGCCTGTTCATTCCTAATTGCTCTCCTCTGTAGGCTTCATCACTTCCAACTTCCCTCCCTTGCAGGCCTGATCTCTCCCAACTGTCCTCCTATGCTGGCCATCTTGTGGTGGCCATCTTACGTGTACATGGGGGCAGGATCTTTGTCCACATGGGGACAGCCATCTTGTGTGTTAGAGTGAAGGTCAACCTACATATTACTCTTTTATTAGATAGGATAGAGGCCTGGAGCATTGGTGGGGGCCAGCTGGATTGCTCTGAAGGGTGCCCCAGATCAGGGTGGGGGTTCCCTTGTGGTGTGGGGTGGCCTGGACTAGGGGCCTGTGGTGGTTTTCAGCTGGCACCACCCCCCAGCGACCCAAGAGGAGGCCCTGATATCTGGAATTTTTTTATCTTCTACAATTGAAACTTTGTAGCCTGGGGTGGAGCCAAGCCTTCTGCTCACTCAGTGGCAGCAGCCATTTCTTTCTTTTTTTTAAAAAAAAAAATATATTTTATTGATTTTTTACAGAGCGGAAGGGAGAGGGATAGAAAGTCAGAAACATCAATGAGAGAGAGAGACATCGATCAGCTGCCTCTTGCACGCCCCCTACTGGGGTTGTGCCCGCAGCCAAGGTACATGCCCTTGCCGGAATCGAACCCGGGACCCTTCAGTCCGCAGTCCGACGCTCTATCCACTGAGCCAAACCGGTTTCGGCAGCAGCCATTTCTGTTGGAATTTATTTACCTTTTATAATTGAAACTTTGCAGCCTGGAGTGGAGGCCTAGGCCATGAGGGCTGCAGAAATCTTGGCTTCCTCCATTGCCGGGTGCAACCCTAGCCTCCTACACTCTCCAGCTCCATGGCTGTTGCCATTTCTGTTGTGATTTATGTATCTTCTATAATTGAAACTTTGTAGCATTGAATGGAGGTTTAGGCCAGCAAGGGCAAGTGGAAAGCTTGGCTTCTTCCATTGCTGGGGAAACTCAAGTCTCCCTCCTACTCTCAGTGGCCGCTGCCATCTTGGTTGGGGTTTATTTGCATATTTGCTCCTGATTTGGTGGTGGGTGTGGCTTGTAGGCATGGCCTTTGGCTGTGGGGGAGGTATATTCAGTTTGTATATTACTCTTTTATTAGATAGGATTTTTAAAAATTCAGTCAACCCCTGCCTGTGTTTCTCAGTGGTTGGCTATCAACCCATGTACCAAGAGGTCACTGGTTCAATTCCAGTCAGGGCACATACCCAGGTTTTGTGGGGGGCATTTTGTGTTTCTCAGTGTTTGGCTATCAACCCATGTACCAAGAGGTCACTGGTTCAATTCCAGTCAAGGCACATACCCAGGTTTTGTGGGGGCAAATCCCAGTGGGGGGCATTCAGGAGACAGGAGGCAGCCAATCATTGTAACCCTCTCACCTCAATGTTTCTCTTTTTCTTCCTCTTTCTCTAAAAATTGATTAAAATTTTTTTAAAAGCCAGTTGAAATTAAAGCTATATCTACTGTATCATTTTAAAGCTGAGAAAATTAATTGGCTTACGAGAACTGAAGGGACTTCAACTCCTACATTATGAATTAAAGAAAAAAATATGTATATGCAGACATTACAAAGTAGTGGTTATAGACTGCCCATTTATCCCCAAGCCCAATGGGATTGGGTCTAAGCAGGCAGTCAGACATCCTTCTCACTATCCAGGACTGCTGTTCCCAACTGCTCACCTGCCTGCTTTCCTGATTGCCCTTAATAGCTTCTGCCTGCCAGCCTAATCACCCCCTAACTATTCCCCTTCCAGCCTGATTGGTGCCTAACTTAGCACCCCCTAACTTAGCACCCCCTAATTATTCCCCTGCCAGCCTGTTTGCCTCTAACTGCCCTCCCCTGCAGGCCTGGTACCCCACAACAGCCCTCCTTTGCAGGCCTGGTCCTTCCCAACTGCCTTCTCCTGCTGGCCATCTTGTGGTGGCCACCTTGTGTCCACATGGGGGCAGGATCTTTGACCATATTGGGGCAGCCATCTTGTGTGTTGGAATGATGCTCAATCTGCATATTACTATTTTATCAGATAGTGTAGAGGCTGGTGCATGGGTGGAGGCCTGCTGGTTTGCCCTGAAGAACGTTTCGGATCAGGGTGGGGGTTACCTTGGGGCATGGGATGGCCTGGGTGAAGGGCTTGTGGTGGTTTTCAGGCCAGCCAGGGCCCCTGGTGACCCAAGTGGAGGCTCTGGTATCTGGTATTTATTTATCTTCTACAATTGAAACTTTGTATCCTGGAGTGGAGCCAAGCCTTCTGCTCACTCTGTGGCTGCAGCCATTTCTGTTGAGATTTATTTATCTTCTATAATTGAAACTTTGTAGCCTGGAGTGGAGGCCTAGGCCACCAGGGCTGCAGAAGTTTGGCTTCCTCCATCACCCAGGGCAACCCTAACCTCCTGCTTTCTCCAGCTCCTTGGGATTTATTTATCTTCTGTCATTGAAACTTTGTAGCATTGAGTGGAGGCCTAGGCTGGAAATGGCATACAGAAAGCATGGCTTCTTCCATTGCCAGGAAAGCCCAAGCCTCCCTCCTGTTCTCTTTGTATATTTGCTCCTTATTGGCTTGTGGGCATGGCTTGTGGGCATGGCTTGTGGGAGTGGCTTGTGGGTGTAGCAGAGGTCCGGTCAATTTGCATATTACTATTTTATTAGATAGGATACATACGCTTAAAATATGGCCCAGAAACTTCACTCCCATGTATATAACTATAATATATCAAAATGTTTGTCTACACCTATACATGAATATTTACAGAGCATGTCAACATAAGACTCCCACCCTGGAAACAAGGTAAAGATCAGCAACTGTTGAGTGAAAAAGGTTCATTCTCAGCAAACAAAAGGAACATATTCATGATACATTTAAGAACATGAATCAATCTCAGAAGTATTCCGCTGAGAGAAGACAGCTACTTTATCATTATTTATATTTGGAGGATTTTTAGTTTTATAATTTTGGAGATGTTTGCTATACATTAGAATGGGTGGGACAGTGAATGAACACAGTTCTCTGAGAAAAAGAATTATGTATCCACCTGTGAAGTTTGTGGTACAATTCTCATTATATGCATTTTCCTATCATCCATATTTATGTCTTCACTGATAAGAGATAATACTTCATATGTATAATGACAAGATAATAAATTCTATGCATTTCATTTTTCAAATGAGGTTTATGATGCTCTCAGCCTGAAAGAATCCCCATAGAGTTGTCTGGGATGGCAATGTCATCCCATATAAATGCAAATTAACATTGTTTGTCTCATAAAGCCCTTGCATTTCAAACTAGCCATAAAAATCTAAATCACATTTTACAGGTACCAATTCCCCACTCTAAAAATTATTGAAAGATGTGAAGTAGAAATCCCTTTTTCTGATTGATAGTGGCCATTTCATTTCAAGGGAAAGAAAATAGTTCAAATTAATATCTTCAGGTTTAGAAGCTTAAAGGTTGTTTTTGAGAAACATACCATTTATTTGAGAGATAGCCACCTTGATCCAATGATTGAAGGCTGGAAAGAAAGAAAAACTCTATTTTATAGTAGAATATAAATCATTTAGTGTAGAAAGCTGGAAAGATTTAGAAATCATCCTTTTTACAAAATCATCTTAATAACTAATTTTTTTATAATCTTTACTGGAAGATTTTTTTTTATTTGAGAGAGAGAGAGAAGGGGAGAGAGAGAGAGAGAGAGAGAGAGAGAGAGAGAGAGAGAGAGAGAGAGAGAGAGAGAGAGAGGTAATAGATAAACATCAATTTCTTGCCCCTGGACCTGGGATCAAAACCACAGTTAGGTATTGTGCCCTGATGGGGAATTGAACTGGCAAACAGGCAGCCTTTTGGTGAATGGTGCATGGGATGATACTCAACCAACTAAGCCACCCAGCCAGGTCTTAATAACTGATTTTAGCAAGAGACATCAATTGATGAAAATTCTTACTTATTTACCCATTAAAAAAGTTATCTTTTTGGTGGATAAATTTTATACACGCTAGCTTAATATGTGATTAAATACACTGTCACCAAACTGGTATTCTATTCCTACAGAAAAATAAACTGAGGCTCACACATCACCTATGTAGTATTTATGCCCAAATAATTATATTTAGTTAGTCTGATTATATTTATGAGAGACCGAAATGACGTAAATAAAATTCTGCAAAACATTGGCTATGTGATTAATAATGTCATGGCAGGAAAACAAATCAAGAGAGATGTCTACATTATTAGAATTTTAATGACTTTAAATTTTAGTGTGATCACTTCATTATTTTGTAATATCTTAGTAGATATCTGCTGAAGTACTGAGAGTGAAATTTTGGCATACTCTCAAATGGTGTAACAGAGAGATGGATAGATGATGACAGGTAGATACAGAGATATGTAGGTATGTTGTTACAGATATTGCAAATGTAGCATTTTAAAAATAGTGTGGTGAAGACCTGAGGAGGAGCAAAAGCTGAGGAGAGGCAAGGAAAGGGACAGAAAATTGAGGCATATCTACACTACTGTCAACAATAAAATTAAATTTTAAAAAATTTTAAATTGTGTGCAAAGTTTCAAATACAATTACCACATAGTAATTCACAAAAATTATAATGTTCTTACTGCCAATGATGTTAAAGATTGCATGTTTAAATTTTAGCAAAGAGAGATATACTTATATCTGATATAAATATTTTAAAATCATTGGAAGAAACCAATATATACTTATTTTTTTAGAATTTTATTTAGTTTTAGCAATTTGAATATATAAAAATGGAAAGAAAGTTTTCTAGAGGGAGGAACTAAGATGGCAGCATAGCTAAACACCTATCTTGCTGCCCCACACAACAATTTCAAAACTACAACTTAACAATAGAACAAAAATCATCCAGAATCACCGGAAAGCTGGCTGAGTGAAAACTCCACAAATAAAAGTAAAGATAAGACCCTGTGACTCAGAGGAACAGTGAGGGCCGGGGTTGAAGATACGTGTGGAGTGAGAAGTTTGGAGGCCTCCACGCGCGAGCGGATAAGGCGGGTGGCTGCAAACCCGGCTGGTTTTCTCAAATGGGGAGGGAGACAAAGGCATCCCACTGCACTGATTCCCCAGTTCTGGGCGAGGTCTGGGGAACCCACACTCATACGGGGTGAAACTGGACAGTAAGGAAGCACGCTGAAACTCAGGCACTGCAGAGGTCTCTGAGCTTGTGGAGAGGGTGCATAAACTTGGGAATAGCAGAAGCACGTGAGCATGCAAAGAGGACTCATGACTTGCTCTCTCATTTGGGAAACCACCAGACTGCATTATTTTACAACCCTGGGTGAGACTTTGGGTGTGCAGACTCATTTGGGGAGAGGCTGAATTGTCCGGCAGTGGGTAAAGCTCGGCGGCAGCTTTCCCTCAGAGGTGCATGCAGCCATTACCACCAGACATAGAGTCCCAGGTGCCTCATAAAGCAGAGCTGACATTGCCTGCTCAGCCGGAGACTCCGCCCATCCAACCTGAGCACAGCTGACCTTCACAACCAATTGGCCTGGAGGTCAAACCCTCCTAGTGCTAACAACAATAATCTAGGCTTAACTTCAGCAAGACTGTGCAACCCGTAAAGGGCTGCACCAAGAGTATCCACCTCAGGTAACTGGGGAGGCTGAGCCACTGTCCCTTAGAGGATATCTACCACACAAAGTTAATCGACCAACTCAGGGAAGCAGCCACAATGCAGAGACATGGAAACAAATCAGATGTGAAAGAAATGGAGGAAAAAAACTGACTAGACATAGAGTTCAAAACCACGGTTATAAGGTTTTTTAAGAGGCTCCTAGAAAAGGCCAATGAACAAGGATGTGAACAAGACCTATGAGGAAATGAACAAGACCTATGAGGATATGAACGAGATCCTGGAGGATATGAATGAGATCTTTGAGTATATGAAAAAGGACCAACTAGAAATTAAGCATACACTGACTGAAATAAAAAAATATTATACAAAGACCTAAAAGCAGTCCAGTGGACTGCAAGAACCAAGTCAAAGATTTGAAATTTAAAGAGGCAAAATCCACTCATCCAGAAAAGAAAGAAACAAAAAGAATCCAGAAAATTGAAGATAGTATATGGGGCCTCTGGGACAACCTCAAGCATACCAACATCCGAATTATGGGGGTGCCAGAAAAAGAGACAGAGAAAGATAATGAAAACCTATTTGAGAAATAGTGACTGAAAACTCCCCCCACCTGGTGAAAGAAATTGACTTAAAAGTCCAAGAAGTGCACAGAACCCCAAACTATAGGAATCCGAAGAGGACCACACCAACACACATCATAATTAAAATGCCAAGAGCAAAAGACAAAGAGCGAATATTAAAAGCAGCAAGAGAAAAACAGTTAGTTACCTATAAGGGAGCACCCTTGGATTGTCAGCAGATTTCTCAACAGAAACTATACAGGCCAGACAGGAGTGGCAAGAAATATTCAAAGTGATGAATAGTAAGAATCTACAACCAAGATTACTTTACTCAGCAAAACTATTATTCAGAATTGAAGGGCAGATAAAGTGCTTCACAGATAAGAAAAAGCTAAAGGAGTTCATCACTGCCAAACCAATATTATACAAAATGCTGAAAGATATTCCTTAAGAAGAGGAAGAAGAAAAAGGTAAAAATAAAAATTATGAACAACAAATACACATCTATCAACAAGTGAATATAAAAATCAAGTGAATTTAAAATCTGATGAACAGGATAAACTGGTGAATACAACAGAATCATGGGCATAGAGAGGGAATGGACTGACAATTCTTGGAGAGAAAAGAGGTATGGGAGGTGCAGCAAGAGACTGGACAAAAATCATGCACCTATGGGAGAGGACAGTAGAGGGGAGGTAAGGGCAGAGGGTGGGATGGGTACCAGGTGGAGGGGAGATAGAGGGGGAAAAAAGAGGAACAATGTAATTAATAAACTGAACAATAAAGATTAAAAAAATAAATTAAAAAAAGTTTTCCATGCAGATAAATTATTTCTTTAAAAATAAATATGGATGATTAGAAATGTGAAAATGTAGAAACAAATGTTCAAAAGAGCATAAATTATTAGAAATTTGGCAAAATTATAGTTATATACATAAGAAAGTAATTTTAAAATATAGGGACTTTTCCCCTGGACATCTTAATATGAAAAATAGATAATGTCCAGAACTTTAAGATTAAAATGATAAATTTTTTAACTTTTCATTAAACTCAACTGTACTTTTGCACTACAATGTGCTAAATGTCTACTTGGAAGAAAATCACTAAAACCTGCCTGTACATATCTCAAAAGTTAATGACTACTACAAAGTTATTTTGAAAATCAGCCTCTTTTAAAATTAAATAGCATTGAAGTCATTTCAATTCAATAAATAGGCACCAAATTATTACATAAACTTATACTAATCATATCTTTCTATTCACTTAGAATAAAGGGTACATATTAATAGGAATGCACTTAGATATTGCAGAAAAAATACCCCAAATGTATTATCTCAAGCTAAATCTTTTGCCCCTCTCTCTTTCATGGAACAGTCTAATTCTCTATCAAAAGATGGACTGAGTGAATATGAGGTGTACAGATGAAAGAAAGGGATGTCAGCAGCACATCTTTGTTCTTGGAAAGGATGGAACCGATAGCCAAGGAATGCATGGCTATCTCCAATGTTCTGTGTTCTTGGATATTCCAGCTTATCCTCATGTTCCCACACTCGACTTTAGGGCTGTCTTTTCTTCATGAAAACACGTTTCTAAACGTTTTTAGCAAAACAAATAGAATAAACCCAGCCAGTGTGCTTAGTGGTTGAGTATCCACCTATGTAGCAGGTGGTTTAATTCCCAGTCAGGACACATGCCTCAATTATAGGCTCCATCTCCAGTAGGGGGTGTGCAGGGGGCAGACAATTAATGATTCTGATCACTGATGTTTCTCTCTCTGTCTCTCCCTCTCTCTTCATCTATGAAATCAATATATATATATATATATATATATATATATATATATATATATATACATATACACACATACTAGAGGCCCGGTGCATGAAACTCATGCACAGGGGGGCTGGGGATGTCCCTTAGCCCAGCCTACACCGTCTCCAATCTGGGACCCCTCAAGGGATGTCTGACTGCCCGTCTAGGCCTGATCCTGATGGGATCAGGCCTAAATTGGAAATCGGACATCCTTCTCAGAATCCAGGACTGCTGGCTCCAAACTGCTCACATGCCTGCCTTCCTGATTGCCCCTAATCACTTCTGCCTGCCAGCCTGATTACCCGCTAACCACTACCCTGCCAGCCTAATTAATTTTTAACTGCTCCGCCAGCCTATTTGCCCCCAACTTCCCTCCTCTGCCAGCCTGGTCACTTCTAACTGCCCACCCCTGCAGGCTTGATCACCCCCAACTGCCCTTGCTTGCAGGACTAGAACCTCCCAACGGCCCTCCCCTGCTGGCCATCTTGTGGTGGCCATCTTGTGTCCATATGGGGGTAGGATCTTTTACCACTTGGAGGCAGCCCTCTTGTGTGTTGGAGTGATGGTCAATCTGCAAATTATTCTTTTGTTAGATAGGATAGATGCCTGGTGCATGGGTGGGAGCCAGCTGGTTTGTCCTGAATAGTGTCCCATATCAGGGTGGGGGTTCCCTTGGGGCAAGGGGCAGCCTGGGTGAGGGGCCATGGAGATTTGCAGATCGGCCACTCCCCCCCACCCTCCCCCCAGCAACCCAAGGGGAGGCTCTGGGATCTGGGATTAATCTATGTCTACAATTGAAACTTTGTAGCCTGGAGCACAGCCAAGCCTTCTGCTCGCTCTGGGGTGGCAGCCATTTCTGTTTGAAATATTGTAGCCTAGAGTGGAGGCCTAGGCCTCGGCAAGCAACAGCAGACTGAAAGCTTGGCTTCCTCTGTTGCCAGGGAAACCCAAGCCTCTGTTCTCTCCAGCTCAGTGGCTGCCACCATTTATGTATCTTTTATAATTGAAACTTTGTAACATTGAGTGGAGGCCTAGGGAGGCAGAGAGCTTGGCTTCCTCTGTTGCCGGAAAAACCCAAGTCTTCCTCCTGCTCTCAGTGGTGGCAGCCATCTTGGTTGGAGTTTATTTGCATAATTTGCTCTTTATTGGCTGGTGGACATGGCTGGTGGGTGTGGCTTGTGGGTGTGGCAAAGGTATGGTCAAATTTGCATATTACTCTTTTATTAGATAGGATATATATTTTAAAACACAAATAGAATAAGGTTTATAACATGCCAGAATATAACCTATTTTGGTACCAAGTTATTTAGAATATCTGACTTCTCTGGATTCTCCAGAGAAGATGACATAGAATGATGGTGGTGTTGATGATAATGATGGTGACAACAATGGTGGTGGTAGTGATCTATCTAATCCTGAATAAAATATTTAGAAAATAAATTCTATTTTGCCAATTAAATAAGATTGCAAAGTTAGCATCCAGCTGATTTAGAAACTGATGTTCATCACCAAGCCTATATAATTCTAAAGTTTTTCCCTTTTCTTTTTTATGTAGAAAGAAATTAGTTTATATTTAAGAAACTGAATCTGAGTCTACCAACAACAATGAAAAACCCCAAACCCATGAGACCTTGAATCACTGCTGGCAAATCTGTTCTGGACTAAATTTTGAATAATTTAGCAGAATTTTCTGAACCACAGAAGGGAGATTTTCAGTAGCCCATGAGGGTCTTGGGCTTTATCCTGGTCTCACACTTCTCCAAAGGATTTGGTTAAAACATCTCCAAGACTACAGCTAGGGAAAGAAATAAGACCTTGAGGACAATTACTATTTGATCCCATTTCCCTCCTGAAACGAAGTACCAAAGTGCCTTGTGACATTTAGAAACTCCTCAATCTCCAGGGTTCCATTC
This sequence comes from Antrozous pallidus, assembly GCA_027563665.1. Taxonomy (NCBI): domain Eukaryota; kingdom Metazoa; phylum Chordata; class Mammalia; order Chiroptera; family Vespertilionidae; genus Antrozous; species Antrozous pallidus. The sequence continues at coordinate 51,100,775 of CM050518.1, forward strand.
CTCAGACCCTTATGCGGCCCTACTTAAGTCTTTGCACTGCTTCTCAGCAGCAGAGGCTGTAGTTCCCCAAATTGAGCAGTTTGTATTGCAGGTTTGATAAGTCATCTTGAGTTCTTTGTGCTCATTTATTGTTCCCTACAGAGAAAGGAATACTCTGTTATACAGAAAATGAGCAAATGAAAATGGCTTTTTCCAGAAAAAGGCACATAATGTTTCCATGTAATTGTTCTCAGTAAATTTGGAGGGGTGTTAGTAATTTATTCAGAGGCAGTGGGGGAAGAGAGAAAGGAGCAAAAAACTATTTTTACAGTTTATAGCACTTCATTTGTTTTATATTATTGTCTATGTGTTTATGTAATATTTAACAAGTCTTATGTTTGTTTGTTTTTTAAATACATTTTTATTGCTGTCAGAAAGGAAGGAAGAGGCAGATAGATAGAAACATCGATGATGAGTCATTGATAGGCTGCCTCCTGCACAACCCCTACCAGGGACCTAGCCTGTAACCCAGGCATGTGCCTTTTACTGGAATTGAACCTGAGATCCTTTAATCTACAAGCCAATGCTCTATCCACTGAGCCAAACCAGCTGGGGAAAGTCTTACTTTTTTTTATCAAATTCTGATAATTTTGTAACTGAGTTATCCCAGCAGTTGTTCTTTTTAAAAAAATGTTCTACTTAATTCAATTACATTAAAGTTTTAAATGACTAACATAACTTTGCATGTTGATCTTCATAATGAGCATGACTAGTTTCAAAAGCAAATATGAACACATAAGAGGTACACAGACTCACCAAAATTGTACAATTTACTTTGTAGCTTGTACTTGAAGATTGTTTCATTCTTGGAAAACCTCACAATTTAGTTTTGCACTGGACTGAACTAATTATGTAGCTGGATTTGCCTCTAGTAATTCCTTAGGGACAATTTCAGGTATTTTAATAGAAGGAACAAATTATATGTCCAAGTTTATAAAAAAATATGCAATGTGGACTGTGGCAAGAGAGAACATTATCCTGAAGCTACAAACAAAAGTGTTGGCTACTATGTGCTTTTCTGTTGTTCAAATCATTTTACTATTCAGATTTGAAAAATTGGCCCTATTTGTACAGTCCAATTAGAAATGCTTATTCTCTAAATCTAACGAAGGGTTTAAATTAATTATTTAAGTCATGCCATGAAAATATAGCTTAGTTAAATTCAATTCCAAATAACTTGTGTCACAATTAAATAACTCAAACAAAATGATTCAAATCAAGCATGATTTTTGCCATCAGTATTATGCTATGTATATAATAAAAGGCAAATAGACTGAATGGCAGAACAACCAAACAACCAGTCACTATGACATGCACTTACCACCAGAGGCTGTGAGCGGAACATGGCGGGTGTCAGCTGTGACAAGATGGTGGAGCAGATGAGTGGGGTTACCAACCAAGGCAGGGCACTGGTTGCTGTCATCAGGGCAAGCCTCTGGTGGTTACTGAAAATTCTTTGCTCAGGTGCACTGCGGTCCCTCCCGGCACCCACACCCACTGTTGGTGCCGCCACTTGCACCTACTGCCAGTGCCCTCAGCGCCAGCCCCCATCATTTGGCGCCATCAGAGGGTGCAAGCAGGGTTGGTGCTGTCAGTGTGTGGGAACAGCAATGGCAGGAACAGGATTGCCAGCAGACAGGGTACCAGGGCTGTGGTGGGATGGGCCAGGTGGGGGCATGGAGGATGGGCCGAGACCCATCCCTGTGCCTACCGCAGTCTCATGGCCCTTTCGAGATGCATGAGTTTGTGCACTGGGCCCCCAGTCTACAGATTAAATACTCTGTTATATCTAATTCCTTTTTTTTAATACCTGAAGCAAATAAGAATAATTATCTCACAGTGATAAAATGTGAAAATTAAATTGGAATGCATGAGGTTCCTCTGAACAAGATGATTCCTGGGTCCTTGTCCAGTGGAGTCAAAGAATGAAACCATGGGCAAAAGGTGGTATAGGAAAAGATGGAAATTTATTGAGAAACAAGCACAGACTCCCACATGGGAAGGGGTAGAGTCCCACTAAGTCCCTTTTTTTCTAGTTTATAAAGGCTGCAGTTCTTTATGCTTTGACATCCCCTCTGATTGGTTACTATCCCCTATGATTTGGTCATTATAACAATTTCTGAGCTCAAACATCAGTGAGGGACATGAGGATTCCTCTTCTTCTCCCTTATTGTTTTCCTATTCCCTTTGGGCTTTCCTCTTCCCTCTCTGAATGAGGGGAATCCTTCCCATTTTCTGTAAATGTGTACCTTGTGCAGCTCCAAGCTCCCTTATTGTATGGAAATGTACCTTCTGCAGCTCTGTAGCCCCGTGCTTTTTCCATGGACCCCTTAATTCCTAAAATTTCCTAAAACTGCCTGTTTTACCCCTAAAAACTCCTTTCAGTCCCCCTCCAATTAGGAAACTCCAACTGCCATTGAGGACAGGGGATGCTGGTCTGTATGACTACTTCCTGCTGGCAAATAGGTCATCAGTTGGGGTGGCAGTCAGGGACCCATCGGAAGTGGGAAATCTGAGGGTCCACGGAAGATAGATGTAGAGGCCTCCACCTGCAGCTCCATCTGGAGGACTGTTCGTAGCTTTAGGGTTTCTAAACAGGAGGATATGAACCATACCAAAAGGTTAAACAGGCAATGGTCAAAGATGAGTAATAAAAACAGCATAAACAAAGGTCTGAGAAGAGGAGCTAGCCAATAGGGATGAAATTACATTTTTAACTTGTGCCCAGACCTCTGGGCAAGAGATTTTGGGGCCTTTTCCCTTATCTAAGCTGCCTATTGGAGGATTCAAGTTGTCCAATCCTTTATCTCTTTGGAGGTGTCTAGTGGATGTAGTAAGACACATTAATCATGACACAGACTCTACCCAGTTTAGTTAATCAATGGCTTCTCAGTAAGGACCATGTGTGCTAAAAATCTATAGACTTCTGGACATCCTTAAAATTCTGGCCAGCATCCTCAGAGATTTGAGGAATGGTCCTTGTCTGGTTGGTAGTATTATAGTTGACCCTTACAGTTAATTCTGTAATAGCTGTAACTAAGGTTACCACTCTTAAGATAATAAGAGTAACTGGCTCTCGTGTATATTGAAGTCAGTAAGGCCTTTGGCTGTGGAGAGAAAGATGTTGCATAATAAAATTGAGTACTCTGGCGGTGGTCTGATTCAGCCTAAGCTGTCCTACAGTCTAAGATTCAGCATATTTTACTCTGAGAGGGATGTGGGAAATATTCACATATGTTTAATTGAGATAATCTGACCCTGAATTGGACTGCTTATAACATACCCAGCAGTCAAGGATTTGGGGAACCAGTATGGTTGAGAAATTCACTATACCAAGAATACCAACAAGAGATATAAGTAGGAGCATCGTATGGTCTTTCTGAGTCCCAGCAAGGACAGAAAGGTCTCCTCCAGGTATCAGCCTAGAGTTCAGGGGACAGTCATGAAAAGACAGAATAAGGACTATTAAAAAATGAAAACAATGATTATCTAGAAAGACCAGACAGAGTATGTTACTAGTATCTGGCACTTGTTGACTCCCTAGGATTCTTTAGAAAGAAGAGTTTCAGGTCCGCTAGAGGCTCACACAAGTAGGAGTCTAGTGATTTAGTTGATGCCAACACAGCTTTGTCCTCCTGTGCTGGTATTCCAGGCTTACTTGAAACAGATGTATCTAGGAGTTGATGCTGCTGACCTGTTGGGGGACTTAAAGCCAGTACCTGTAAAAGGGCCTTTTGAGTTGTTCAAAGCCCAGACCAATATAGAGAGGCTATCTTTCTGTGCCTCTTTAACTAGTTGGTAGAGTGAGTATGCTAATTCTCCATAGCCTGAATTATCTAGGGATGTCCAAGAAGCCTCTCGATTGCTTTAGGATTCAGGGTTCAGGAAAGCTGAGAATAGGGTCTATCTAGTCCTCTCTTAAAGCTCGTGTTCCCTTTGATAGGTTAAGGCCTAGATATTTAACTGAACAGAAACACAACTGGGCTTTGGAGACCTCATAGCCTTTTTCTGCCAGAAGTCTAATAAAGCTCTTGTTATGGGAGGAACTTAGTGCTGGGGGAAATAAACCACCCAAGGTCTTTTGATGAGGCCTGCCCAAATAAATGAGGGCTCTACTGAAAATTCTGGGGCAGCACTGTCCATGTTAGCTGACTGCTGTGATTATTAGGATTTTCAAAGGCAGATAAGAACTATGGGTTAAGGTGCAGGGGTATACATTAAAAAGCACTCTTAAGATCTAGTACTGTAAACCACTCTGTGTCCTCCAGAATCTGGGAAAGTCAGGTATAAAGGTTAAGGACAACTGGGTGAATAGGAATCACTGCCTCATTCACTAGAGGTAAGTCCTGAACTAATCTCCACTCACCATTAGGTTTTTGTACTCCTAAAATGGAGTATTGCAAGGGCTGTTACATGCTTTTAAAAGTCCTTGATTCCTTAGGTTGTCTGTTATAACCTTGAGTCCTTCCGGAACCTTAGGTTTGAGGGGATATTGCCTTTGATGTGGATATGAGGCTGAATCTTTGAGATGGTCCTGGCCTGGGGAGGCTGACATGGATCATCTCATCCTGCCCTTTGTGGCCCAAACGTCAGGGTTAATTTCAGTCTTCACTAGGAGGAGGGATAGGACCTGCTCTGTATGCATGTGGATAGTAGTTCTCAGATGAGCTAAGATATCTCTTCCTAAAGGGGCTATAGGGCTCTCTGATATTATTAGGAAGGCATGGGAGAAGAACAGCTCACCACAGCTACAACCTACAGGTTGAGAGAAATATCTCTTTATTGGCTTTCCAGACACACCTATAATGGTTATCGCCTCTAACCAGGGTTAGAGAGAAGTATGGATAAAGTGGATCTCGTGTCAAGGAGGAAACTAATTTCCTTTTCCCTCAATGGTCAGCATTACCCAGGGTTCCTGGGTGGAAATAATGACAGTCCTGTGAGGAACCAGGTTGAGAGACCCCATCATTCCTGTGGGGCCTACCCCAATGGACCTCCATCTCTGGGAGCAGTCCAATCTCCAGTGGTGTCCTCGACAGACAGGACAGGGCTTTGGTGGTTCACTATGCCCCTTGGGGAAATTCCGATGTATATGTCCAACCTGGCCACAGTTGTAACAAGTGACCGGGACTGACCATTAGCCCCTGGGCTCTGACTGGGGATCTATGCTCTCCTGAAGTGCAGCACAAAGACCCTTCATCTTGGCCTGGCTTCTCCTATCTTTTCTATCCTCTTCCTCCTGGTCTCTATTATAGAATACAGAGGTGGTGACTTTTAGGAGATTGTCTAAGATGCTCTTGGGTCCCATAGCCAATTTCTACAATTTTCTCCTGATATCTGGGGCTGATTGATGAATTTATCCTTTAAAATCAACCGCCCCTCTACTGAATCTGGGATTATATTGGTGTGCTTCTCCAATGCCTCCCTAAGTCTCTCTAAAAATACAGAGAGGTTTTCATTAGTCTCCTGGCTGATGGTAGTTAGTTTGGATTAATTGATAGGCTTAAACTTGCTTCTCCTGAGGCCTTCTATTATGCAAGCCTGACAGTATCTTATTTTCCACATCTCAACATCAGGATCCCACCCTGGGTCTGCACTAGGAACTGCCTCAGACCCTGTTAAGTATCTTTCTCCTCAGAGTCTGTAATGTCTCATACACAAAAGATGTAATAACTATTGCCAAAGTCTCGAGCCTCTGCCAAAACCTTCTCTTTCTCTGTGTGGGACAAGGTTTGCTCTAGAAGGAATATTAAGTCTTAGTAAGATAGATCAAATATTTGATTTATCCTCTGAAAGCCCTCAATATAATTATCAGGGTTATCTGAGTATTTACCCAAATCTCTTTTAATTTGTATTATGTCCCAGGCTGAGAAGGGGATCTGGGCTAAAGTATGACCAGAACCTTCATTTGTCTTGGGGCAAGTTAAGGTTGGCTCAGTCCTGAGTGGGGACATGGCCTCTGCCTTTTTCCTTGTTGGACTTTTAGGTTGTTAATGCCAGGAGCAAGGGAACAAGTTTACAGTTCCCTTACAAATCTGGCTTGTGCCTTAGGGCAAAGAAAGTTTGGACATATGGGACTTCTAACCATTTCTCATTCTTCCTACAGAAAAGATCTAACTATAGGATGATGTTATACTTAAGGCTTCCCTCTGAGGGCCAGCTATCCCCATTCACCAGTTGGTACTGAGTCCAAACCTGAGTGCAGAAAAAAAATCAGGCACTTCTTCTTTAAGGTTTCTGGGTCAAAATTATCCCAGTTTTTGAGGATGCATCCTAGGGGGTTGTCTTTATGCAATGTGGTTGACACAGTTCCCATCTGGAAAGAAATGCAAGGATGTCTAGCATCCTTGTATTTACAAAGGACGTTCTGTATCCATTCTGACCCTCCTTGCCAGTGGGGCATCCTCTCTCCTGGCCAAGGTTGCAGGGAGTCCTCACTCTCAAGTCTGGAGTGAGGGTCACCTTGCTACACACGGTTGCAGAATAGTCTTCCGGGTGGATTCAATCACACTCACCATAGCATTGACAACCTGAACTCATGCAAAGGCTGCCCTTCTGCTCCCTAACCTGTGGGGGAAGCGTGCATAACCCGTGTTTGTTCTCTGTAGGGTGCCCAACCACAGAAACATTTCTGTACTATTCTCAGGCCCCATGTCTATGATTAAAAGTGCCTGAGATGATTCTAATGTTTTTGAAGTAGCCACTGAACTGAATTTCTGAAGGGTTTACTCCAGTTAAGAACTCTAGAGAGTTTGCACAGTATCTGGAACCCTGATTTGGCCAGTATCCAAAAATCTGAAGCGAGTGCAAACAGCTCCGGTCCCACCCCTTGTATGCCTTCGTCATTAAGGATTTATCCTCTTCCTGATTTCTGGAGAAAGGGTGGAATCTATTTATAGCCAAATTTAGTACTTTAAACTCCCTGCTCACTGGCTTAACTCTTTATTTTTACTGACCCTTAATTTCTGTTGTTTTACTTCTAAACCTTAAAAATGCCATCTTGGAAATTTTACTTTCTTTCAAACAGGGCAACCAACTTGGTTGCTTCCCAGAGAAATAGCTGGGAGAGGGCATGCTAGTTGACTTTGCAGGGAACAATTTAGGTAAAAGTCACACCTTTATAGTTTTTATTAATGGTGAAAAATATGTTATGCTGTGAATATTAGTGGCAGAGACTTATTATTTCCCCTTTTTAAGCGTAAATTTACTCCTGAATGTCACTCTTTTTCTGGCTTGTGTTCATCTGCATATTTCACTCAAGTATGCTGGGAAGGGGGTACCACCTTCTATATATACATTTTTGTATTATTTCTAGTTAATAACTCCCTGAAGTTTTACAAACCCTCATCTAGTTCAAAGATAAGACCTGCTTAGAAGCCTGGAATTTGGAGTAAGTCAGAGTCTTTTTCATAGGTTTTTCTAAAGACATAAATGCACCAAAGTAAAGCAATGGCTGTCCAATATGACAACATTCAAAAGTGATTTGGTTATAGGGTTGATTAAAATGTAATTGATAAAACACTTTGTTTTCCTATAAGATATAACATTCTGAGACGACAACCTCTTGGTAAATAATAATTCCTGCAAAATGACATAGAGATCAACAAACAATTTGTATATAAAGAATAAGATGTGACACATGGCTTAATGCAGACAGTGTATTAAACATTGAAAACAATTTATAAACCCCTAATATGTGAAACACCAATACCCATAGGTCACTGGCAGACACAGAAAATTACTACACTTCCCCTATGTCCTTGCCTGCACATAGGCTATTCCTGAAAGCTTCCTGTTTGAACTTGGTTCTGAATCTGTAAACTCCTTTCTGAAGCAGACTGAAACCTCTATAACATTCAAAATATATGCATCTAAATAGAATACTGTTATTAATTTTTATTTGACAAAACTTCCTATGCAATTTCAAGTATATCAAATCGGTCTACTTTAGTTCAAAAATATTTCTTTTAAAAAGAGAGATTAAATCCTTGAAGCACTTCAGGGCCCTTGGAGTGTCCCTAAGCTACCTCTCAGTCAAAGCTTTGAAATTCACACTAGGAAGAACATACTTAATCTAAAGATTATTAAACTTAAACCAGTTTTAGTATTAAAAATTTGGTCTGGGCCACAGAATTAATCTTTTCTAATCTGGCCAATAAATTATTAGACCCTAGTAATGCCATCCGGAGGCTGGAATGTTACCACATGTAGTCCCCAGGCACGCAGGCACATGCAAAGACTGCGATGTCCTTTGAACTATCGATCTTTGCAGAGGAGACATTGGGAGGACACAGCTATCGCCAGCCCATTCCCTTGGGCAGCGCCCCCATGAGCGCACCGCAGCCGAGCTGTGACGGCCCGCCCTGTAGCCTGCCTCAGTTTCCCTTCAGCCAGCCAGCTTGTGACATCATAGGCAGGCTCTGCACCTGGAAGGGCGCGCTTAGGGATCGCCCTTCCCCTCCGATGCTGTGCGCGGGATGTTGAACTGGCGCGGTGCTGGGCAGGGGCTTTTGACTGTGCCCACCCTGCCCTCAGAGCATCTGCCCTGCCTTCAGAGCACCCGCACGGGTTGGCAGTTCTGTGGCCAGAACAGGCCGCATTGTCCTAGAATAGATTATGGGAAGCAGGCGAGCCGGCGCCGAGAGGGGGAAGGGCCTGGCAATGCAGGTCCTGTCTTAAAATTAAGTCTTCAAGTTCCTCTGCTGAATACCTAGTAACTTGATGGTGTCACTCCTGGAGACTGAAAACCGTTTCACAGAAAACTACCTTTTTTTTTTTTTCCTTCTCCCCCACCCGCTCCCTTTGTGCCACAGGCAGGAGGAGGCGCGGGCCATGGCTTGTTAGCTACAAGCCAGAAAACTTCCACAGAGGCGCTGGCAGGAGTGTCTGAGAGCTCTAATTAACCCCGGGTAGCCTGATGGGAAGAGTAGGGGCCAGGCTCCGATGCTAGGAGTGGAAAACAGGTGGCGGCCTCTCTGCCTTAACCCTCACCTAGAAGCTTTCCCTAAGAACCCCACACCCTTCATTACTGGAGAGGCCTGTACAAAGGGAGACTGAGGAGTTGAGCTTAGTTGGATCTAGACTGAGGAGGCAGCGGTCCTATTGGCTGGATGCTATTGGAGCAGGTATTACTGAAGCAGAAGGCAGAAGAAAAGGCAGATGACACACCCTTTAAACCTTCTCGGGAACTGGGCCAGGGAGTGGACTTATGTAGTGGGTCAGAAAGTGTGGTGCTTATCAAGAATGCTCCCAGAGGAAGTAACACCTCTGGTGGTCTCAATTTTCACCTGCCTCAGTTTCTTTCCCAACTCTCTGAAACAACTCTGAGGACCCAGAATGCTGAGTGTGGTCCCTTATTTGCATCCCTTGGACTGGTCAAAGTTTAATGACATGTGTTGTTAAAACCCTATGAGGCGACCTTTATGCCCAGGAGACATACCTTTCACCAGCACCCCTGCTTTTTTTTCAGCACCCCTGCTTTTGGCTCCCACTGGGGTAGGGCTAACCAAGAGTCTTGGACCAAGGGGAAGATTGCCTCTTTGATCTTCAGAGCTAGACAGGGACCCAAGCGCCCGTTCAATCTATGGCTGGCCTTTGTCTTGCAACTGGAGGGAGCCTAGTGCTCTCACCTGACCGGGCACCAGTTTATCCTCACATGGGAGAGACTTTATTTGCTAGTGGCTCTTACCTGACTGACCTATGCCCACTTTAGTTTGGCCCTGGAGATGGAGACAGCAGCCAGGTTTAAGTGGCTGGTGGGGTTCGTTAGCCTCCAAAATCATACAGGGAGCAGGAAAGGAACAGAATCATGGGTACACTCACCATTTGATGTGAAGAGGTCAACTTACAAAATTCCCGGCTAATACATCAATTCTGAAACAGCAAATTGAATTGGAATTCATGGTGTTTCTCTGGGCAGCATGATTCCTGGGTCCTGTCCAATGGAGTTGAAGAATGAAACCATGGGCAAAAGGTGGTATAAGAAAACAAGGAAATTTATTAAGAAACAAGCACAAACTCCCACATGGGGAGGGGGAGAGAGTCCCACTAAGTCCCTTTTTTCTAGTTTATAAAGGCTGCTGTCTAAAAAGCAGGCATTTCTCCTCTCTCCTTCACTGCCTTTTTCCAGATGTACTCTCCATCTCCAGGGCCAAACTAAAGTGGGCATGGGTCAGTCAGGTAAGAGCCACTAGGGCAGCTGCCGCAAATAAAGTCTCTCCCATGTGAGGATAAACTGGTGCCCGGTCAGGTGAGAGCACTAGGCTCCCTCCAGTTGCAAGACAAAGGCCAGCCATGGATTGAACGGGCGCTTGGGTCCCTGTCTAGCTCTGAAGATCAAAGAGGAAATCCTCCCCTTGGTCCAAGACTCTTGGTTGGCCCTACCCCAGTGGGAGCCAAAAGCAGGGGTGCTGAAAAAAAGTAGGGGTGCTGGTGAAAGCTATGTCTCCTGGGCAGAAGGGGTGCTGGTGAAAGGTATGTCTCCTGCCCTGACATCCCTCTAATTGGTCACTATCCCCTCTGATTTGGTCACTATAACAACGTCAGAATTCAAACCTCACATGAGGGAAATGAGGTTACCCTCTCCTTCTCCCTTATTGTTTTCCTATTCCCTTTGGGCTTTCCTGTTTCTTCTCTGAATTAGGGGCTTTCTTCCCTTTATTCTGTAAATGTGTATTTTCTGTAGCTCCCAGCTTCCTTACTGTATGGAAATGTACCTTCTGCAGCTCTGTAGCCCTGTGCTTTTTCCATTGACCTCTTAATTCCTAAAATTTCCTAAAACTGCCTGTTTTACTGCTAAAAACTTCTTTCAGTGACATATATCATCATTGTACCAATATACATACATGCATAAATATAAGGATATCTGATGAGCGGTTATTATTTTAGGTTTATTTTTAAGTTTATATAATTTGAATGTGTGCAATAAAATACCATAATGACTTTTTCCATGACTCTAGTTATGAATTTTTGAAATAGAATATATCCAAAGAATCAATTAATGCCCTCTATATTTTGTGTGTGAGGAAATTAGAGAACAGAATTGTTGAATGATAGGATCACTGAGTTGCTAGGAACTAAGGCTGGAAACCAATTATCAGTCCTGGAGATGGAAGCATTTCTTCATGCTGTTCTCCCCAGTAAAGCTTTTGGAAGGAATTGAAATTCAGTATAGATTTTGCGTGTCTCCACTTTTGGTGTCTTAAAGGTTATGAGATTAGATGCTGGCTAAGAGGAAGGATCAATAGAGCTTACAGCCTGCAGGACAGGAAATAAATAATGGGAAATCAGTGAACATTGACTTCACTAAGAATGCACTTGCTCATATTTTATGCATCCTCAGTTGTGCTTACAAAGAGATGAGCAAGAAGATAAACACTGAGAATCTTGATAAGAGTATCAAACTAGATAGTACTATTCTAACTCTATGCTCTGCAAATAGGATCTCAGGAGCCTTTCATTTCTAGATAGACTGCCCTCATTGGAGCAGCTCCTTAAATCAACAGCACAAGTAACTGAGATTATCAACATTTGCTTACCTGAAAACTCCACTTATAGAATGCTAGGAAAGAGATACATTAATGCAATTGGCTTTCAAAAAATAAAGCCTAGAATAACCACAATGTTTAAATGTTGAGTTTTCCAGGTTATTAAATTTAACTGAGTTAATTGATAATAGTTTTGAAATGCTTTACCTTACTTGTAGAAGTAAACGAATAGTAAAAGGCAATTATTACCTAGATATGTTAAATACCAAATAAGAGAAAAATATGTGCTATACATCTGTACCTATACAATATCTAAAAGTTTTAAAGGCATCCTATCTAATAAGAGTAATATGCAAATTGACCATCACTCCAACACACAAGATGGCCACCACAAGATGGCTGGCAGGGGAGGGCAGTTGTGGGTGATCAGGCCAGCAGGGGAAGGCAGTTGCGGGTGATCAAGCCTGCAGGGCAGGACAGTTAAGGATAACCAGGCTGGCAAGCGAGGGCAGTGAGGGGTTACCGAGCCACTAGGGAAGGACAGTGGAGGGCAACCAGGCTAGCATTGAAGGACAGTTGGGGTGACCAGGACTGCAGAGGAGGGCAGTTGAGGGTGACCAGGCCAGCAGGGTGGGGCAGTTAGGGGCAACCAGGCTGGCAAGGGAGGGCATTTAGAGGTGACCAGGATGGCAGGAGAGGGCAATTAAGGGCAATCAGGCTGGCAGGGGAGCAGTTAGGCATGGACCAGGCTGCATGAGAGTGGTTAGGGGGTGATCAGACTGGCAGGCAGAAGCCGTTAGGGGCAATCAGGCAAGCAGGCAGGCCAGCATTTGAGAGCCAGCTGTACTGGATTGTGAGAGGAATGTCGGACTACACATTTAGGCCCGATTCCACCAGGATCTGGCCTAAATGGGTAGTCTGACTTCCCTCAAAGGGTTCCAGATTGGAGGGATGCAGGCTGGGCTGAGGGACACACTCCCCCCATGCATGAATTTTGTGCACCAGGCCCCTAGTGTATGAATAAAACAGTGATCATTTCTATGGAAAAAAAAAGCTGTGGAGTAGAAGGTGAGAATAGCACAGGAAGATGGGAATAGTTTAGGAGTTCAAAAAAGGCTGCTTTGGGGAAGTTATATTTGAGATCTATTAGTAAATAAGAATAGGTATTTCCTGTGCAAGGAGGGAGAAAAGGTATTGCAGGCAGTGAAAGAAGGACACTTACAGGAGCTACCTATTTCAAAACACTGAAGGAAAGCAAATGTGGCTGCTGGGTAGAGAATATTGTTTGGAACAAGTCAAATCTGGAGAGATGACCAAAAGTCAATGATCAAATCTACTAGCAATCAAGGAGACCATGTCAAGGATTTTAATTTTCATTGTAAGAGTAGTAAATAGCCATTGGACAGCTTGGAGGGATAAAATTACAATGAATTTAGAAGATCCTACTCTAGCTGTCCCATAGAGAAAGGCAAGAGCAGAGTAAGAAAATCCAGTTAAGCCGAGTTGGGTAGCTAGCTCTTGGGATGGTTAAAGCAGAGAAGGAAAAAAAAATAGACTCCAGAGATACTAAAGAGGTGCCATCAAGTTGCTGATGATGTATTTTTGCCTGGGAGGAACGAATGTATGGCATCAAATGCAGGTGCTAGAGTTGTGGCTTTCATGGACAGATTCTGTTCACATCCAGAGATGGAGAAAAATGGATAAAGAACTATGGGGGGATCATGAGTTTAATATTTGATATGGTGTGGAGATACATTTCAAGTATGTTAACTGGATATGCTAATAAGACAGTTTACTATATAAAGTCTGGGTTTAGTGAAGAGGTTGGAGCTGAAGATATGTTTGAAATTCATGGATGTATGTGTATGTATGTGTATGTGTGTATATATATATATATAATATGAATATATAATAATAGTATATGAGCTTTTTTAGGGAAAATAAGAAGAAAATGTATTCTTTAAAACTTGTGGTTATGTCACTATGTAGGACTCTATGACACAGGGTCCCACCCCAAAGTGGCACTGCACTTTGAGGAATGAGAATGTCCAATAGACTTACAAAAACTAGGATTTAGGGTCTGAGGCAAAAATTTCTTTGGTAGAATGAAACTCAGAGGGGAATACAACTTTAAATCGAGGGAGATGAAAGGAATATGTATTACAGAAAATACACTGTTTTAAAGTATAAAGATTTTAAAGAATAAAGCATTCATAAAGTATAAAGGTTAAATTAGAGTAAATATTTAAAGAATAAAGCATTCATAAAGTATAATGTTTAAATTAGAGTAAATATTTGCTGACTTCCATAATTATTTATTTGAATGTTTGTTTATTTATAATATCTTTCAAATATTTTTGTAGGTTCTTATCATTGATGTGAAGCTTCCCATAAAAGTAGACAGCAGAGAAAAAACTTATTAAGGGAGATAGTTTTACAGTGTTTTGTTAGAAAAATGATTAATTTATGAGCTTTTTAGTATGCTTCTGACTTTCAGTCAACCTATCTATCTTGAAGCCAATGCATATAATTCATAATCTGACCATAAATATAAAGTATATTTACTGCTAGGGTCAGGAGATACTGATTGCTTTGTATCATTCCTAGTAAATCAAATCGGAATGTTGATTAAGTGATCCCTGAGTTTAATTCTTAAGCGGAAATGCATTTAGTCATTCTCTATGCACTGACTACTCACACATCTATTGCCAGGCAGGTAATTCACAAAAGCTAGACATCACACCTGCGGTCAAACAATGGTATTCGTTTTAGTGACTTAGAAGGATAGAAACAGGTTCTAGATAAACAATTTCTGCTAACAAAGACACAGGAAATAAAAGCACATATTGAACCAAAATGTATTTACATATTAGTTTGAAGAATCTTAACTCATAGTTGGCCCTCACTTAAGGGCAAAATTGAAATCTGCTGTAGGAATTATGACTATATATAAATTTAACTGGAGGAGACCCAATATTTGTTAGAAAAGTAAAATGTTTGAAGAAATGTTTTCTTTTACATTTCTAATTTCATAATTTAAATCAGTGAGTATGTTCTGAGTTGATTTGACATATTTTTCAAGTATTTTTAAAGTACAAATGATTGAATAAAAGGTTTTTTATTGAAAGAATACTGAATTAGATAACTGAAAAGTGAACTAGGAGGGCAGGACTGTATTTTCCTACCTGATATTATTTTGAAAGATGAGAATATAATCACACATCTTTATTAAAAACCTCTAGATTCCATAACATGGATACCAAATCTAGAATACCAAATCCTAAAGAATTTAAGGCAATGCAGAACTGATGCAATGCAAATCTTTTGTGCCAACTCTATCCTGTGATGGTATTGCACTTGCATAAACATTTACACTTAAACAATATGACCTTGTCATTTAAAAAGAGACATTAAAAATGGCAAACAATATATAACACCATATGAGTTCATTTCTACATTTTAGAACATAATAAAAACTTAAAAACACGGGTTTTACAGCATAATTGATGGTGTAAAAATGGAATGTAGGGTTTTCTACAGAAAGAAAGGAGGCATCTATGGAACACACTTATATGGCTCTGGGCATTTTCCTACATATCTGTGCACTAACTCTGTGAGGTAGCTTAAATTGTTGTCTTAATTTTTACAAAATAGAAACTGAATATCAGAAGGATCTATCCAATTTCACAACTGAGTGAAATTCAAAATAGGAGGAATCTAAAATGAAAGACTTTGCTCTCTCAACTGTACCCTCCAACCCCCATCACCTCTCTCTGCAAAAGCCGAGAGGAAAAGATTTTCCCAGACTCTTAAAAATCTGTTTCAATTTATTTAAAGGCAACTTGATTTTCTGCTTTTCTTTTTCTCTTTCCAGGAATCCTAAGAATGTTAAGAGAAGTTTGGAAAGTGCGAATTTTTTTTTGCTTATCTGTGTCAACATCAAAATTTCTAGTGATCAACCAAAGAATAATTTTAGAGTTCCTCTAAAGAGAATCCACAAATTATATAAATTACTTCAGCTATTAAATCTAAGTGTGATTCTAATGCATGCTTAAATGGGAGAGCCTCTGACCTCAAACATGTATTCTAAGCAACCAGAATACAAGAAATCCTTTTCAGGAAAGGAGAAATGTTTGGTGAAATATTCTCAACAATCCCTAGAAGAAAATCAAGCAAGTTTGCTATCTTCTACAGTCTTACTGCAAGTTTATTTAATTTATTTAACAACTTGAGTTACTCCCCCCATAGTCCCAGAATACAGTCCAAGAACATATTTTGTAGCATTTAAAATATATTACCAGTTACCCTTTTTCCAAAGACATTATGCTCAATTAAAGGTAATGCTTCCCCAAAACATTTTAATACTTCGTACTTGATAGATATCACAATGTCACATGAATATCATAGTACATCCATTTAAAAGTTGATTACAAATTAGATTCTTCAGGCTCACAGAGTATTTATTATATATCTATGAAGACAGGAAAGGCAAATAGCTAACAATTCATAATGTTGAATTTTTAAAAGTTTTACATAGTAGGTAAAAGAAACTTTAGTAATTGGACTATTTCGTGTCACTTTTATATATTTACTAAATCTAACAACCCTTAAAAATTAAGTTAACATATATTTAGTTTACAGTAGCTTTCATTTTTGCCACTGAAAGGGAAAATATTTTTAATAAAACTTTATTGTTCAGATTATTACAGTTGTTCCTCTTCCCCCCCCCCCCATAGCTCCCCTCCACCAGGTTCTGACCCCACCTTCTGCCCTTACCACCCACCCACTGTCTTCATCCATAGGTGTATGATTTTTGTCCAGTCTCTTTCCCCACCCACCACATCCTCTTATCCCTGAGAATTGTCAGTCCACTCCCTTTCCATGCCCCTGACTCTATTATATTTACCAGATTATTCTGTTCATCAATTTTTTTATTCACTTGATTTTTAGATTCACTTGTTGATAAATATGCATTTGTTTTCATGATTTTTAGTTTTACCTTTTTCTTCTTCTTCCTCTTCTTAAAGAACATCCTTCAGCATTTCATATAATACTGGTTTGACTATGATGAACTCCTTTAGCATTTCTTATTGGTGAAGCTCTTTATCTGCCCTTCAATTCTGAATGATAGCTTTGCTGGGTAATCTTGGTTGTAGATTCTTGCAAAACATTACATTAAATATGCCTTGCCACTCTCTTCTGGCCTGCATGGTTTCTGCTGAGAAATGAGCTGACAATCATATGGGTACTCTCTTATAGGTAACTAACTGTTTTTCTCTTGCTGCTTTTAAGATTCTCTATCTTTTGCTCTTGGCATTTTAATTATGATGTGTCTTGGTATGGTCCTCTTTGGATTCATTTTGTTTGGGGTTCTCTGCACTACCTGGACTTGTAGGTCTATTTCTTTCATCAGGCAGGAGAAGTTTTCTATTTCTTCAAATAAGTTTTCAGTATATTGCTCTCTCTCTCTTCTTCTGGCACCCCCATAATTCAGATGTTGATACACTTGAAGTTGTCCCAGAGGGTTCTTATGCTATCTTTATATTTTTACGTTCTTTTTGCTTTCCTGGTTGGTTGTTTTTTGCTTCTTTGTACTTCCAATCTTTGACTTGATTCTTGCAATCCTCTAGTCTGCTATTGGAACTCTATATCCCATAGTTTGCTTTCCTCCATTTCTGTCATTTGTGAATTGTTTCTCTGTCTCCATATTTTGGCTGCTTCCCTGTGTTGATAGAGTGGCTTTGTGTGCTAGGTGTCCTATAAGGCCCAGTCACTCAGCCTCCCCAATCACCTAAGGTGGATACTCTTGGTTCACCCCTTTGTGGAATGTGTCCACAGTCTTATTGTAGTTAAGCCTTGATTGTTGTTGGTATCACTGGGAGGAGCTGACCTCCAGGCCAATTGGCTGTGAGGATCATCTGGGTCTACAATGGAAGAACTTCTGTGTTGGAGATACCCTTATGAGGCAAAACTTGCTTCAGTGGGGCTTTGGTGCTCACTGGGTCTTCTCCCTGAGTGTGTCCCTTATGGATTTGAGGTCCCATTCTAACCCCTGGGTACACTGGCTCTTGGATCTCCTAAGAGGTGCAAGTTTAGCCTCTGCCTGAGGCTACCCAGCAAGAGCTACGAAGATATCTGCAGATTCCTCTTTTTTGTTTGGAATTTGGAGGGGCACATATGAGGCCCAGCTATAAAGCAATGCAAGCTGCTGTGGAACCTAGGGCCTTGTTTTGGAAATTCTGGGCCTCTCTGACCAAGCTGCAGTTTGTTGGGTAATTTTAGATTGCAAAGGGCCAGGCCATTCATATGTAAAAGCTTCTGTGCACAGCTTGGCTGGGGCTGTAAATTGGCTGGGTGGGGTCTCAGGAAATCAACAGAGCAGAGTAACAGCAATGGCTGACTGTAAGCCCTGCCTGAAGAAGCCCTCAGGTCTCAGTGTCCTGTGGTAATCGCTACAAGTACCTCTGAGAGAAAGCCGCCCTCATGTTCCAGCCCAATGCCAGACAGTCCAGTTTCTCCCTGTATGAGTCTGGGTCCTTAAAGTCTCACCCTGAACTGCAGTTCAGAGAAGTCAAGTGCTTCTGTCTCCCTCCCAATTGAAAAAGACAACCACATATTCAATCTCCAGCCCCTTTCCGCATGCACACACCTCAGTACTTCTGCACTTGTCTTCTTCACCTCCTCCAAGTCTCAGTGTGCTTTTCTCTTTCCTTCTAGTTGTAGAATTTCCACTCAGCCAGCCTTCCTGTGGTTCTGGATGATGTCTATCTTGTCTTTTAGTTGTAGTTTTGAAATGGTTGTGCAAGGCAGCAAGCTCAAGTGTTTACCTATGCCGCCATCTTTGTTTCTCCTACAGTAGCTTTTAAATAAGTATGAGCATACCAGTAAACACACTGTGAAAGGGTGTTTGTGTGCTTTTACATTTGATACTATAATTTTAAAAAGTAAAATAGATATTGGTTATGTTAATTAGTATGTGACAGGTTTCCTAATTGCAAAACCAGTCCATTCTTAGTTTGTTTGTTTTTTAGTTTCTAATCACATTTTCAGGCAGAAAAATCTGTGAAAAGGCTAATGTTCTGGGTGCACCAAACCTCTGAAAGGGCACAAATGCCTTCAGTGAATATGAGCTTCAGCGCTAATATAACATCCATAGACATTTAAATGTCTAGCTGCTAAATGAAGGAAAGTTACAAATAGAAAATTGACCAAAACAACAGAACTTTTTGTTAATTGGTGGATCGCAAAGCCTTTGATTTATTTTTATTAAGTTACAACAGTTTAAATACTGGCTTGCTTAGCATTTTTTGTTTGGAAATAAGAAAAAGTAGCAAAAATAAGGCAGTTATTAGGGAGAATTTTTGTAACTAATTTCAGACATAGAACTACTAGGTCAATGAAAGAACCCAACAATTCATTGGCATAGAACTGCTACTGTGGTTACATAATTATGATAATAATGCATAAATTCTGAACATTAAGAAAGAGATACCCATTCCATCTTTCTCAGAGAAGTCCTAACAGTGGAAGGAATGGCTACCTTAGTGCAAATGTAAAACATACAAAGTGACTTACTAAGTGTACCGGTTAATAAGGGTGGATTTTGTAATCATAGAAAACATGATAATTTCAAGAGAAACAGCAAAAGGGGTTCATTCAAAGTAATGTCCATCGCTAGCTACACATTTGTCCCATCTTTCAGGTAATTTGTGGATACTGTCCCAATGGAACTTTTCTTGTTTTAAAGCAAACCATTCAGAGACCCAATTTTCCACTTCTTTGTATGTCTTGAAATGCTGCTCAGAAAGTGCATGTGCCATCGATCAGAACAAGTGATAATCTGAAGGAGCAAGTTCTGATGAATACAGCAGGTGGGTTAATACTTCCCAGGGAAAAAATCTTTTAATGTGTGTTTAACTGGATTTGAAGTGTGTGATAGTGCGTTATCATGAAGCAAAATTACTTTGCCATATCTTCTGGCACATTCTGGTTGTGTCACGATCAAAGCATGGTTCAGATTGATTATTTGTAGTCAGTAGCGATCAGTATTAATGGTTTCACCTGGTTTTAGAAGCTCATCATACACCACACTTTCCTGATCCCACTAATGGCAGAGCATTGTCTTCTTTCTGAAGACATTTGGTCTTGCAATTGATGTTGATGGTTGACCTGGATCAAACCATGATTTTGTGCATTTGGGATTCTCAAAATAAATCCACTTTTCATCGCCAGTCATAATTTGATGCACAAAAAAATACTCTTTCATGCCATTGAAGCAACATTTTACTGATAGTTTTTTGGTTTTACATTTGTCTTCCATTCAGTTGATGTGGGACCCATTTTTCTTCCTTTAAAATCTTTCCCATTGCTTGTAACTGATCAGAAATTGTTTGCTGAGCAACGTTTAATCTTTCTGCAAGTTGCTTGTTAGTTTGACACGCATCTTCATCCAATAATGCTTGTAATTGTTGGTCTTCAAACTTTTTCGGTTGACCTGGACATTCTTTGTTTTCACATTGAAATAATCACTTTTAAAGTGTTTAAACCAGTATTCACAAGTATTCTGAGATGAAGCATGTTCATCATAAGCTTCCTGAAGTACATGGTAACTTTTTCTTCAAAATAAATGAATTAAAACTTTCTGAAATGCTCTTTTTTAGCACAAAAGTCGACATTTTTAAGTGTAAAAATATCTATGATGTTAACACCTTCAGCAAATTTGGCATATGAAGTTTTGAAGCTTATTGTCAATACAACAAAATAGCATACATATCAAATCACATATATATATGAACATATGTCTAACTCCACCTATTGAAAGAAATCCACATTAGCTGGTACACCTAGTACACACACACACACACACACACACACACACACACACACAATTTCACTTGTAAGTTAACTTATCTTTATCTTATTTATAGCAATTATATATTTGATGTTCTCAAGACATTTTATAGGCTGGCTGGCATGGCTCAGTGGTTGCGCATTGACCTATGAACCAGGAGGTCATGGTTGGATTCCCAGTAGGGCCACGTGCCCGGGTTGTGGGCTCAATCCCCATGTGGGGTGTGTAGGAGGCGGACGATTGGTGGTTCTGTCTCATCATTGATGTTTCTATCTCTCTCTCTCTCTCGCCCTCTCCTTTCCTCTCTGAAATCAATAAAAACATACACAAAAAAAACATTTTACAAATAAAATTTCCCACTGACATATGTGAAAAATCTGATATGCACTTTCAGAAGGCTTTTAACTATTTGGGGTTATCTAATACTAATAATACTATTATAGATATTCAAATTCTAAACAAAAAATAATTTGTGTGTATAAACAAAAGTTTCTTAAGCTACTCACTTTTTATAAGGTTTTGAAACAATAGTCTTTATACCATATTTTAAAAATTAACAATATGCCTCAGCAGCAGCATTTGAAATTTTAGACATATAGCTAGATTTTAAAAAGCCTTAGGTTATTTTGTGACAATTCAATATATTTATGAGATATTCTCAGAAGTTCAAACAATAGGATTACAAACTACATGGTATGTCTCCTAATTGCACTGAAACCCTCATAAGTTAGTAAAGAAAAAAGCTGTTTCAACATGAAGCTTGTAACAGTTTAAAAACACCTCTGAAGAAAAATAAATATATGTATTTTTTCCATGTATTCGTCATGGAAGCCTTGGGAACTATTAAGACCATAATCCAATTTTTCCATGTCATTATTTCTCATCCATCAACTGGGTAAAAGTTTAGAAAACCTTGCTGCTCCAGGAACTCCCCCTAAATTCTCCTCCAACTAAGGAGTCATCAGACCTCTTCCAGACACATGAGAAAATGTGCTTCTTCTCCATCACTCCTCTCTTCACCAGCTATATTTAGGAAGTACACTGTTTTCTTTCATGCCCCTGTGAACATTGGGTGATGATCATATATGTTCTATGCTTATGCAATCTGCTCTTGTGTTTGTCCACACTTTTCTAAGCCCTTAATCAGCAGTAGTTAGAACATGAAGAGCCATTTGTCCCCTGTGCATTGTGTGCTTGTGACAGGTGTCCAGAAGCACAAAAAGAAGAAAAAGTGGTAGCTATTGATCAAGATGATTCCATTTATACATTCTGGAGATCAGCAATAACTAACAGGGCCTAGTGGAGAATAAAGGGGAAAGAGTTGGGAAATAGACCGCTAAAGTACATGAAACAGCATGACTGTTATTAAAGTAACAGTATTATTATTATTTTCCGTACAGCAGCCAAATTGCTAAATGACTTTTAAAAGCAAAAAAAAAAAAAAAAGTAATGATACCAAGTATCACCATCTAACACATTATTTGAAAGTATTATTGAAATAAATTGTAATAGAAGCCTACATATAAATAACTAGAGGCCCAGTGCACAGATTTGTGCACTGGTGGGATCCCTAGGCCTGGTCTGTGGGTATTGGGCAGAAAATGGCAGTCCAACATCCCCCTAGGGGTCCTGGATTGTGAGAGGGCACAGGCCAGGCCTAGGGACTCCACCTGTGCACAAATCTGTGCACCAGGCCTCTCCTATGCATATAAGATCTTTTTCCGCCCTCCCCATCCTGACCTTCCTCTGAGATTCATCAGTCTGTTCCATGTTTCCATGCCTGTGCATTGAGGGTCTGCCCCCTGATGGTCAGTGTGGATCATAGCTACTGGTCAAATGGTCGAATGGTCAAACAGTCACTTAGGCTTTTATATAAGTAGATGACAGATGAATTATCAAAATGTAATATGCTATTTTAAAAATATTTTATTTAAAAATGTTATATAATTATTTGTACAACATGAATTTTTTAAAGCAGTACAATATGATGATTAGTATCAATATACATGTGACATGATTAGCAAAATCAAGTTAATCACCTTATATAGTGACTATCTGGCAGGAGGAGAAGACAAATGTACTCTCAGCAGATTTCCAGTATATAATACAATGACTTTAACTATAATCACCAGGCTGTGCATTGATCCCTAGAATCTATTCATCTTATTTCTGCAATTCATTAAACAACAATTTTATAACTAATGGTGGGATATGATTACTTAGTAAAAAAAATGCCAAAAACAAAGAGAAGATGGTATATGTAAGAATGTAATTTTCATTTCAGGGCAGCAGTGTCTAAAAAATTATGTGGCATTGATGGTTGCTCTCAGCCAGCAATGGGAAGAACTAGGAAACACAGGTGTAATCTATATCCCCTGATTGCAATGTCCTCTATCTTAAGTCACTGTGAGCTGACACAATTAGAGGAACTGGAATCCTCAGAAACTCTGATAGGTATTCAAGCTGTGAACTTGGATTTACCTTTGGCTACGTCAGAAATAAAATGCCAGGTTGATAAGAGAAGAAGCCCGCCAGCCCTTGGAGGAAGTGATTAATTGTCCCGACTAGTCACCTGGGATAGTGGAGAAGCTGTCTGCAGAGGAGGTGCAGGGCAGGTGTCTGCTCTACTAGCTCTCTTCTGAGACTCCTCACTTCTAGGGTTGAGCTTTTCGTGTCCTAACAAGATTCACAGACTCATGCTGGGGAAAAGTCAGAAGTTCAGCTCTAAATAGCCTCAAGGACAGAGGATTTTGTATTCGCTCTCTTTCTGTTCATTATGGAAAAGGAATATCAGAGAGAGACATGGCACAACAGTGTGGGCCTAAAGATGGTGTCAATTTTATTAGCTGTACTCAAAAGTAAAACAGAGAAAGGAAAATAAGTCTTAGTAATAAAGGTGACAAAACCCTACTGAAATGCCATAAATAATTTTGTAACTTTATCTCCTAAAGTCATTTTTATGAATGCTTTGCTACAGTGCTGAAACTTTCTAATAGGTCCACCAGGAAACAGATTTACCTGGAGGAAAAAAACAATTGCAAAACATTGATTCTATCAGTAGTATCTCTAGACTTGCACTTGCAACCAAAATGGAACAACAAGGAGCAGACTTCCCCTTTGCTGAAAGCAGTCCTTAAAAAAACTAGACAGAGGAACCAAGATGGTGGCATAGGTAAAACACCTATCTTGCTGTCATACTCAACAATTTTAATACTACAACTTAACGAAAGAGCAAACACCTTCCAGAATCACCAGAAAGCTCGCCGAGTGAAAATTTCACAAATAAAAGTGAAGATGACACTGTGACTCAAAGGAGCGGCGGCAGACAGCCTTGAAAGATTCGTGCAGAGAGGTTTGGAGCGCGCGCCAGCGGAGAGGGCGGGCAGCTGAAAACCGGCCAGTTTTCTCGAACGGGGAGACAAAGACGTCCCACTGGACTGATTCTCCAGCTTTGGGCGAGGTCCAGGGAACCAACCGACTATCAGACGGGGTGAAAACTGGACAGTGGGAGGGCACGCCAAAGCTTGGGTGCTGCCGGGTCTCCCGGCTTGTGGAGAAGGCAGCTCGGCTGCGTGACCGCACGCAGAGAGCGATCTGCGACTTGTCTCTCATTCAGAAAACAGTCAGACTGCTTTGTTTTGCGACCCTGGGTGAGACATTGGGCGTGCAGAGTCATTTGGGGAGAGTCTGAATTCCCCGGCAGCCAGTGGAGCTCGGCAGCAGCTCTCTCTCAGAGGTGCTGGCGGCCATTGCCCCTGGCACAAGATCCCTGGGGCCGCATAGGGCGGAGCTAACACTGTCTGCTTGGTCCGGAGACTCTGCCCATCCAACCCGAGCACAGCTGAGCTTCACAGACAATTGGCCTGGAGGTCAACCCCTCCAAGTGCTAACAAAGATTAACTGAGCTTAACTTCAGCAAGACTGTGCAACCCATATCCACCTCAGGTAACTGGGGAGGCTGAGCCACTGTCCCTTGTAGGACGTCTACCACACAAAGCTAATTGACCAACTCAGGGAAGCAGTCACCATGCAGAGACATGGAAAGAAATCAGATGTGAAAGAAATGGAGGAAAAAAAATGACTGGACATGGAATTCAAAACCACGGTTATAGTGTTTTTCAAGAGGCTCCAACAAAAGGTCGAGGCCTATAAGGAGTTAAGCAAGACCGCAAAGGAAATGAATGAGTCGTACAAGGAAATGAAGGAGACCCTCAAGGAAATGAATGAGACCTGCAAGGAAATGATCAAGACCAATGTGGAAATGAAGGAGACTCTCAAGGATATAAAGGAGACTCTCAAGAATATGAAAAAGGACCAACCAGAAATTAAGCATACACTGACTGAAATAAAAAATATTATACAAAGACCTAAAAGTGCTCTGGAGCACCCCAAGAACCAAGTTAAAGATTTGAAATACAAAGAGGGAAAACCCACTCAGCTGAAAAAGCAAGAAACCAAAAGAATCCAAAAAATTGAAGATAGTGTAAGGGGCCTCTGGGACAACCTCAAGCATACCAACATCCGAATTATAGGGGTGCCAGAAAAAAGAGCAAGACAATGAAAACCTATTTGAAGAAATAGTGACCGAAAACTTCCCACACCTGGTGAAAGAAATTGACTTAGGAGTCCAAGAAGCACACTAAACCCCAATATATAGGAACCCTAAGAGGACCACACCAAGGCACATCATAATTAAAATGCCAAGAGCAAAAGACAAAGAGAGAATATTAAAAGCAGCAAGAGAGAAACAGTTGGTTACCTATAAGGGAGCACCCCTACAATTGTCAGCAGATTTCTCAACAGAAACGATGCAGGCCAGATGGGAGTGGCAAGAAATATTCAAGGTGATGAACAGCAAGAATCTACAACCAAGATTACTCTATCCAGCAAAGCTATCATGCAGAATTGAAGGTCAGATGAAGTGCTTTGCAGATAAGAAAAAGCTAAAGGAGTTCATCACCACCAAACCAATATTATATGAAATGCTGAAAGATATTCTTTAAGAAGAGGAAGAAGAAAAAGATAAAAGTGTAAATTAGGAACAACAAATACACATCTATCAACAAATGAATCTAAAAATTAAGTGAATTAATAAGCTGATGAACAGGATAAACTGGTGAATGTAACAGAATCCCGGACATAGAGAGGGAATGGACTGACAACTCTTGGGGAAAAAGGGGGTGTGGGAAGTGCAGCAAGAGACTGGACAAAAATCATGCAACTATGGGAGAGGACAGTGGAGGGGGGTGAGGGCGGAGGGTGGGATGGGTACCAGGTGGAGGGGAACTATAGGGGGGGGAAAAAGGGAACAATGTAATAATATACTGAACAATAAAGATTTAAAAAAACTAGACAAAAGCCCAGCCAGTGTTGTTCAGTGGTCAAGCATTGTCCTATGCAACAGGAGGCCCCAGTAAGATTCCTGTCAAGGTGCATGCAGGAGCTGTGGGCTCAATCCCCAGGGAGTTGTGGGACATGCAAGAGCCAGCAAATTAACGTTGCTCTCTCATCATTGATGTTTCTCTCTCTTCCTCTCCCTTCTTCTCTCTCTAAAATAAATCAAAAGTCATTAAAATGTGGTGGTGAGGAGAAATGGACAAAATATCTGTAGCCACAATTTTCTAATTAAACAATAAACATTACAGGGCAGTGATCCCTGAGAGAAAGTAACTAATGAGGGAGCCATACAATTATCCTCCTAACTTTCTGGGAAGAGTTTGCAGGACCCAGAGCAGAGAGGAGAGCAGGTAAACCAAGCACAGCCCAGAACCTTCCTAAGTTGAAGGGTTGGAGTTCAGAGAGTCCAAGTCATATAAAATTAACTGGATAACTCACCGGTGTCAAATAGCGATAATGATACACTTGAGTAAGGAGTCTGATGTCTTTTAATCAAGGGAAATCAGTCCACGCATTGGGGAATGCAGTGCCTCAGGAGCAGTGGAGTGCTGAGCCAGAGAGTTTGGGACAAGAGTGAGGTGCATGGAACATTGGAAGTAAAGTGAAAATAGGGCAGGATGGGTTTGGAGGTGAGGATTTCCTTGTAAGACCAGAAGGTCTTGTTTTCTGGGGTGAGGTGAGCTCACCAAAGTTGTGCTGGAGGATCCTGATGGGCGTAGGCTGGATGTCCTTCACCCGCATTCCATAAGTGCAGGCTTACTTAAGTTTAGATTTGTGACTTGTGACCAGGCCACTGGGTGAGTGGCCTGCATTTGTGGGTCCTGATACATAGGAACTAACTTTATCCCTGGAGAGAAGGGAGCTTCACAGAGTCTGGAACTGAGTATCCTAGTGCATATGAGTGAGGAGGTGACCAAGGCCCAGCACTGGGTCTCCGGAAGGAGAAGGAGGAAAGAGAACAATTTAGGAAGTCTGCCCAGTGTGTGGGGTGGGGGTTGGGGGCGCATGTAGTTGGTGCACCTCCACCATGTGCAGAGATCCTAATGCGGGGGGATTAAGCTAAATTCCTCTGGAGAGGAAAAGAGACTTCTCTTAGTTGTTGGGGAAAATAGTTCCAAGATTAAAGGCTGTCTTGAATATCCTTAAAACCTAAAAGCAAGTGTCAAATTGATCAAACTGTTTCCAAGGAACCTAATCACATCCAAGAGTGAGCCCCATCTAATTAGAGGAATTATATATATATATAATTTCAGAGAGAAAAGGAGAGGGAGAGATAAATAGAAACCTCAATGATAAGAGAGAATCATTGATCGACTGCCTCCTACATATCCCCTACTGGGAATAGAGCTCACAACTCAGGTATGTGCCTCCGACCAGAATTGAACCCAGGACCATTCAGACTGCAGGCTCATGCTCTATCCACTGAACCAAACTGGCTAGAACTAATTGGAGAAATTTTAAAAAAGATCTAAGACCCAACAAAGTCACAATGTTTGAAATGCATTAAATAAAGAAAGACATGCAAAAAAAAAAAAGAAACAAACAAACAAAAGGAAGGGGGGAAACATGAACAGGAAAATGCCACACTTAAGGAGAAAAATCACTCAATAGAAAAATGATACTCAGTGGCACAGACCACAGAATTACTAGGCAGGACCATTACACCAGCTTTTTTAGAGGAAAGCCATTGGGGGTTTGGAGCATGGGGGTACTGTGAAAGAAACGTCTGGCTGCTGCATGAGGAGCATTGGAAATGCAGAAAGAGTGGGTGCACGGAAGCAATTAAGAAGTAATCTGAGCAGTCTCAGCGAACAGGTGGGTTTGGACCTGAGCCACAGCAGATGTGGTAAGAAACAAGCAGAATGCAGATAGATTTGGAAGGTAAAAATGACAGAATTTTCTGACTCCTTGAGGTGCAAAGTAAAGAACAATGTTGTGGGAACCCCTTTTCACAACCCGTGTGATTCAGGGTCCTCGGTTCAGGGTTCGGGTTTCTGGAGAAGGCCGCGCGCAAATGAATAAAGAGACTCAGAAAAATATTAATTTGGAAAATGGGGGCCAAGCAGTAGCTCAACTCTAGTGGGTGAACTTACACTTGCTCTGGCTTCACCACTCCTTTTATTAAAATTAAAATCATAAGATACAGCTGTATCCCCCAGTACAGAAACACCAGTAAAAATTAATCAGTAGATCTTCTTAGGACTAACATGTTGGGGCTGCTTCAACCATGAACATCCCAGTAACCAGCTCTAACCCCTCAGAGCAATCAAGGTTGACCAGCCCTCCTAACTCCCTGTTAGAGCTTTCTATTATTAAAACACTGATTGGCTTCTGGCACAGTGTTGACCTGTTTCTGCCTAAGGGATAGGAAAGATGGAACTTCCATTTACTGATGGGGAAGGTTTGTGGGAAGAGGAATTGCTGGTGGTGGAGAAGCAGGAATGGACATGGCAAGGTTTGACTGGGCCATAATACATTTGAAATGTGTTAATGTAAAAAAAAAAAAGACATTGAAATCTGTAAAGAATTTTTGTGAGTTTATTTGAGCCAAACTGTCAACATATGCTCTGGATAATGGCAGGTTACCATCAAGGAAGGGACATAGGTGGGTTACATGAAATTCATTGGTGGTAGATTAAGATGGGATAAAGCAAAGCTGGGAAAACCTCTGGCATTGGATAAAAAGTGAAATGATGGACACATACTTAGGTGGGTGCAGGAACAATAAAGATGATAATAAAGGAATTTGTGGTATCTGTCCTGGTGCCCATCACATTTAATTGTGCTCCAGGGGCTCCAGAAAAAGGGAAGTTACAAGTTACCCAGACATTTCAAGGGTATGTTATCATAGATGCAAAAAAAAGACAGATAGGCTCAGATAAGGTAAAGGTTGACCTGGTCAGTGAAGACACTGGCCTAGAATGTAACTGTCCACCATAACTGTGTTTAGTTAAAGTGTAATTTCAGACCATCCTTTGTGGTTACTTTATGTCTCTGTGTTTGCAAGACTGCCATTCAGGCCTCCCCTGAGCTTGTCAGGGCAGCATGTGACTCCTTCCGTCCACAGATGTCTGTTCAGTATCTGAACAGATGTTGACAAGGTAGTTGGATATATGGACATTAGGTAGATGCAAGAGGAGATATGCATTTATTAGTAATCAACACATAAACTACACTTTAATATGTGAAATTCTTCACATACAATATCATCTCTTTCCTAAAGTGCATTTACATGCCTCTGATTCATTGTTTGAGAAAACTTGGAATTTAGAGACAATTTCAGGAAAGTATTAAAAATAATGATGAGATTGGAAATCAAATAAATGAAGTTAAAAGCTTGTTTTTTTAGCCTTGAAAATGAATGAATGAATGAATGTTGTTCAAAGTGGTGTTAGAAATAAGGCAAGCCCCTTGTTTGTGGTATAACACAAAACATACTTGGGAACCAGGCAGCAAGGCAAACGTATTTACTTCTATGTAAAAGGGTACACACACATGATCTAGAAGCATGTGCACACCAATCAGGCTGTCTGCTTGGCATTATAATCCCTGATGCAGGTGACCTGTCCTTTGCTCTTGATTGGAGCTCAAGTGCACAGTCGTTGTTGATTGGCTCATTCAAAGGGAGGGGTTGGCCTTTGCTGTTTCAAGATGGTGGCCCCCAGGGGTGCTGCAAGCCATGCAGCAGAAAGGGCAGCTGCCTAAACTGTTCTTTGACAGAAAAGATGACTTGTTTATTCTCATGGTGCCTAATAATGCAATAAAAGATTTCCAAAGAAACAGAATGAAGTTCAATGATTAAAATTACATGAGCAGCATCTAAAAATTCCAAAAAATAAACCTCAACTGAATGGATAGGTACTGGAACTTGTTAGACATCAATCAGCCTGAGAAACAAGGTTTGAAGTGCCAATCTAAAAACCAGCCTGTCAGTGCTAAAACTTCCACTCTTAAGGATTCTTTCCTTTGGGTAAAGAGACTTTTCCTGCAATGCTTTTTTAAATTGTAAATAATCTTAAGAGAATTAATTATTCAAGCTGCAACATTTTATCTTCATGATATTGACAGAGATTAAGAAAGTAATTATTTTCTAGGCCATGAGAGAAATATCCTGAAAAGCTAAGTTGTGTTTGAGTGGTAGGAAAAGAGTGTGTCTGAAGTCATTATCTTGGAGCAAAGTGGCAATGGATCAGGAATTGGAGAAGTTAATGGCCCTGAGAAAGAAAAATAAGAAGGATCTAAAGTTCCATTGCTTTATAAGTTTGCTCACCAGGATATAAATACAAAAGTCCCTATAAATCCAAGCCATAGTAGAGTATCTTTGAGTGTATGTACTTTATGTATTTACATATTTTAATTTGAGATTTTTTTTATAGAATCCTGAAAACTATACAATGCTTAAAACTATAAATGCCCTTATCTATAAAAATCATGGTTGCTTAGCTTAGGGAGAAAAAGGAAACCGCCTTTTTCAAACAACCTTTTTAAACAAATGAAAATTTGAAAATCAGTTCTTCTTTTCCTTAAAAAGCATACAAAAATAGTAAGGAATTTGTAAATGAGAAAATGGATAAATAATACTGTCATGGACTACTTAATAATTAGAAGTATTTGTGTTTCTATTAGAGATCATTCAAAAGCCATGTGGCTCTTCTAATTTCTCCATTCCAATTTTTTCCTCTTCACAATAGCCAAGATGGCCCTAATGTGCCCTGCTTATGAGAATGGAATTTAGTATATTAGAATGCTATTTATTATCAAGTCATTCTCTCACTTTAATGCAGAATTAAATATCTATAGCACATCTAGAAAAATATAACAAACAGAAAATGCTATTTATACTTTTTGTTATTTTATCTTTGAATTAATTTTCTATTAGTTCATAACAAATTACCACAATTTAGGAGCTTAGAACAACACACATTTATTATTTCACAGTTTCCGAGCGGCAGAGGTGTGAACACTGCTCAGCTGGGCCTTGTGCCCAGTGCTGCACAGACTGAAGTCAAGGTGTCTGCTGGCTGCTTTGCTGTATAGAAGCTTGACTAGGGAGTGTCTGCTTCCAAGTTTCTGCAGATTGTTGGCAGGAATCATCTCCTGTGACTGTCAGATTCCTGGCAGCTTGCTTCTCGAGGGTCAACAAAAGAGTCCAAGCTGCTCTCAATTCAATAGGAGAGCCAGGTCCCTCTTGTAACTGTTTTGACCCGATTATACCAGGCCCACCCAGAAAAGCCTCCCTTTGCATTAACTCCAATCATGTGAGACTGAGGACCTTCACTCCACACAATAAATCCCATCAGCTTTGTCACATAAGGTAACCTAAACACAGAAGTGACAGCCATCACAGTCCATCAAGGTCCCACACAGATCAAGGCATAAATGCACATCACTGAAAACGTTTGGGCAAATAGAATTATTCCTATGTTGTTGTTCTATAATAAATTACTTTTTTACTGTTGATTAAAATTTGTAATAACCCATTTACTCAGTAAATACTGTTCATGTGAAGATATGAATAACTAGTGGTCATCTATTATTTAGCTAAGTATTCCTTATTGTCATAACAAAATATGGTTCTCCTTTGATAACTGACCTCTCTATACTCAGTTCATAGGGTGTGGAATAGATGCAAATCCTGTTTTCTGACCACAGGAATGGATAGAGGCCCAATCACTTCTTCCCTAGCCACAATAATTGGTTCATAGGTGGGCATTTAACACAAACAGGTTGGCCAGCAAATGATACTAACCCTTACACATTTTGGAACCACTGAGATAATAAGGCACTTGTATCTCATAGATAGCTTAAGTAATTCCCTCCAAAAAGATATGCCCAAGTCCTAACCACCACCCCCACCATCCTGTACCTGTGAATGTGATCTTATTTTAAAAGAGAGTCTTTGTAGATGTAATTTAAGAATCCATTTAAACACTAAACTTCAAAGTAGGCATTTCTATGCTAGATTAACAAATAAAAGGCCTCCTCCTTCACCAGCATGTAAATTGATTATAACCATGGAATTTTATAATACCCAGTGTCAGGTAAAAAAGATACAATTTTCCACACAGTTCCTCTGCACTAAATTTGGACGATATTCACAAAATACATCATTTGTAATAAGTAATTTTTGCTGCTATCATTGATCATAAATAGCCGTTAGAGCCAACCCAAATGACCTGTGTTGGAATTGGAACTGTATTAGATGCTATGTTGAAAAGTTGGTAAGTTTGCCTGATAGTATTTAAATTATATCACAGTTTGTTTTTTGATCCACTTTATAAATGATTAAAATTTGTCTTGCTAAACTGTTCAGATATTCACTATCAATAAATATCTGATATTTTAAACATAATTTTGAAGACATAGTTAATGTTTATATTATTCAAAAATTTTACTCATCCTAAAATAAAAGATAATCTGAAGATAACATTTAGATATGTTTTACTGCTATTTTATAAATAGCCTTTTTTCTCTATTTATATTCATGGTTTTCTCTTTCATCTATATCTAAGTAACCTTCTATATGCTTTTAAATGTTAGGATTTGATTATTTAACCCAGTGCTTGTCAATCGGTGGCTTGCTGCTCTGTTGACTAATGAGTTTCTCAACCACTGTTTTAACCAAACTGAAAATACTTTCTGCTTCATAGATGAAAAACTAGCAAACTATTTTTACAGATGATGTTATCCAGCAGTTTCTATGTGTTTATGCATTTATACCTGTAGTTGTTACATATTTTCATGTGCATTGACTGTATTTTCATGATATTGGTTAATGTCAAATTGTTGAAATGTTGTTCCTAGATTCTTCTCACTTCATAGTTTTATCGTGTCATGATTACTATTTCGATGATCTATTAGAGTCAACATTTACTTTATTTCATTGGCCTTTTCAAAAATATATTTTTCACAATCAAGATGAAATAAATATTCACAGAGGTGTTTTCAGAAAAATTGACAAACCATTCTCAGATCTTTACTAGTTTGTGGCAAAATGGTCAGCTCTTTCCTTTGGTCCAAATAAACAGTCCTAAGGTAAGGGCAAACCGGGGTCACTTGCTGTTGTTTTTATTTGTTAATTTTGAGTTTAGAACTAGCCATCTTAATACATGAAAAACTTACATCCCACCTGATGTGATCTGAGGGCATACAGAACATCAGCTTTATTATATATTACTAGAGACCCAGTGCACAAAATTCATGCATGGGGAGTGTGTGTCCCTCAGCCCAGCCTGCCCCCTCTCCAATCCGGGATCCCTCGAGGGATGTCTGACTGCCTCTTTAGGCCCAGTAGGATTGAGCCTAAACAGGCAGTCAGATATCCCTCTCACAATCCAGGACTACTGGCTTACAACTGCTCACCTGCCTGCCTTTCTGATTGTTCCTAACTGCTTCTGCCTGCCAGCCTGATCACCCGCTAACCATGCCCCTGCCAGCCTGATTGATGCCTAACTGCTCCCCTGCCAGCCTGATTGCCCCTAACTGACTGTCCTCCTCTACAGGCCTGGCCACCCCTAACTGCCCTCCTCTGTAGGCCTGGTCTCCCACAACTGCCCACCCCTGCAGGCCATCTTGTGGTGGCCATCTTGTGTCCACATGAGGGCAGGATCTTTGACCACATTGGGGCAGCCATCTTGTGTGTTGGAGTGATGGTAAATTTGCATATTACTATTTTATTAGATAGGATAGAGGCCAGGTGCATGGGTGAGAGCCAGCTGGTGTGCTCTGAAGGGTGTCCTGGATCAGGGTAGGGATTCCCTTGGGTCATGGGGCAGCCATCTGGTGACAGGCTGGCCACACCCCCTGGTAACCTAAGTAAAGGCCATAGTATCTGGGATTTATTTATCTTCTATAATTGAAACTTTGTAGCCTTGAGTGGAGGCCAGGGCTGGCCAGGGTGGGCAGGAAGCTTGACTTCCTCCATTACCAGGGGCATCCCAAGCTTCCCGCTCTCTCCAGCTCTGTGCTGCTGTCATTTTTGTTGATATTTATTTATCTTCTTTTTTTTTAAATTCTGGAAACATTTATTTGCTCTGCAGCCCCACCCCCATTCAATCTTCAGCACCTTGTCTTCAACTGGTCATCTCATCTCCACAGACAACTGTTTAACCCAATCACTAATCTTCTGCCAGAGACTAAGTCTGGGCCGGGACATCTGGTCGACACCTCCCTCCCTCATGGAGACAAAGTCAAGGTCCAGACAACTGGTCAATGCCCACCTCTACCCCAGGATTTTGGGGGTGGAAAAGAAAGAGGAGGGATCTGGCCCTCAGCGCCCCCCCCTCGGGAAAGAGGCTAGATCTGCCACCATCCACTCCAGTTTCCCTGTCCCATTCCGGAGCCCAAAGGTCCTGGTGGGGTTCACAGAGAGGAGGCAACGGTCACCAGGACGTGCATGAAAGGAAGGTGAATGGACCTCAATGCCGTCGTCGTTTCTGTGTGCGCATGTTTCCCTCCTCCCTTCTTCCCTCAGATGTCGTGCAGCCACCATGTCAGGCAGCTGTCCTTTTTCCCCCCTTGGGAAGGAAGTGAGGCCATGAGAGCAAGTGGGATTTATTTATCTTCTATCATTGAAACTTTGTAGCCTTGAGCAAAGGCCAGCGCTAGCCAGGGAATGTGGGAAGCTTGGCTTCCTCCATTACCAGAGGCAACCCAAGACTCCTGCTCTCTCCAGCTCTGTGGTTGCCACCATATTTGTTGGGATAATTTGCACACTCACTCCTGATTGGCGTGTGGGCATGGCCTGTGGGTGTAGCAGAGGTATGGTCAATTTGCATGTTTATCTTTTATTATATAGGATTTTTAAATTTTGAAATTATGTTATTTAATAAAAAGCAGGGAGGGAAGACTTCTGCTGTGAGAAGGATGTCAGACAGTTGCAGCAGGCCTGGGTCACCACTGCAGCAACTTATATAAGCGGGGCACATTACACAGAGCATGTGTTTAAAAGCAACAGAAAGTTGAGGAAGTAATGAGTACTCCCTACACTACAATCTTAGAGAGGGAAACTGTTCCAAGTTGAGCTAAAGCTCCCCTGACATCTCCCCTGGGAAACAGTGATTCTGCACTCTGAGGAGGTAGAAGACTTCTGCTCGACAAATGGAAATGAGCAAAGCATTCAGGTATGTGGTGTGTATGTAGTTCCAAACTGTAAGGTGAAGGGCTGCAAATGAAGACGTTTTCACAGTGAGTGATATTAATTAATCAAGTTCTGAGGTCATATCTGAGTTTATAAAAAGTGAAGTAAAATTTGTTGCAGTTTGTGGTACTAAGGAAACAAAACACAGCACATAGTGGCCCACCTGGTGCAAATGTACTGTCTCACCTTAAAGTCATTTTGGCAAGGGCTGAAGTTTAAAGACTACAAAGCTTTAAAAATATTGGAATAGCCAAGACTTGAAAGAAGAGTAAGTGTCCATCAGTAGATGAGTGGACAACAAAAGTTATGTATGGTACATTTACACCATGAAATGCTACTGGGCCCACAAAAATGTAAATCGTACTCTTTGGGACAGCATGGATGGGCCTGGAGAGTATTATGCTAAGTGAAATAAGCCAGTCAGAGAAAGACAAGTATCACCTGATTTCATTCATTTGTGGAACATAATGAACAAAAAGAACTGACAAGCAAAATGGAGACAGACTCATAGGTAGAAAGCAGGTTGGAAGCTGTTGTGGGGATTGGTAGGAAGGGTGGAGGAGTAAAAGGATTGAGCAAAAAAGAAAAAAACAATCAGAAAAAAATTCATGGACATGGACAGCAATATCGTGTTTCCTGGGAGTCTGGGGTGGTGGTGGAAGATGGTAAAAGGGGGATAAATGGTGATGCATGCACACTTGACTTGGGGTGGTGAACACACAATATAACATACAGCTGATGTGCTGTAGAATCGTACACCTGAAACTGACAAATTTTATTAACCAATGTCACCCCAATAAAAAGAAGCAACAACAATGACAGAAAGCTGAAAACTTTCATTGTCAGAATTAAACACCTGCATTTTTACTTGGCTAAAGAGAAAGAACACAAGGCTTCCAATCAGAAATCTCAGAGTACCAGGCTAGATCTTAGGATAATTAAATAGTTGACAACTAATTAAATTCATTAAATATATGATAAAAACAATACTTGCTTTGAAAATAATTGACAAAGTAAACAAAATATAAAGTTAACATGAAGCCCTGAATATGTACCATGGGGATTTCAGTAAAGTTAGAGAAATGGACTAAAAACTGATTTAAGGTGGAGTCAGCTGTTATGCAGAATTTTACTACCATCTTGTTCAGAGAATGCTCCTATTATTTGACACACTGCATCCTTGGAAACTGTACCTTTTAAATTGATCTCCTACTTACAATTTAATGATTGATCATATTTAGTTCCCAATTAATCTATTTATAAGAAATGAAATATGCTATTCCCACCAATGTGCATATATAACACTATCTATGAGAATATTAAAATGGTATTCTAATAGTCTGAATCAGTCATAATCATAATTATGGTAAATAACTACTAATGATGTGGTGCACTCAGGAGGACACGCACACATTTATATTTATATAGGAATAAATATTTTTTAACACAATACATTTCCAGACTTATCACTTTTAGCCTCAGAAAGTTTTACCTGTATATTTGAGCAACTAAAGCAAGATGAAGCAAAGTTTACTAGATTCTTTTATAATGCTATAAAAGTTTTTAAAATGCTTGTAAGTATCTGTAACTAATATTAGTAAAGTTAATGAGGGGGGAAAATCTATTTTGAAAGGCTAATATGCTACATTAAATTATATGTACTGTACATCAAGAGTGAGGTTTAAAATACCCAGCTGGGATAATTTTGTCAATATGTAATTAATTATAACTATAAATTAAAGCCCCTAATTTAGTAGTGTTAATGATATTTATAATTCTCCTGAAAAGTGTTATGCAAAGATTGCCAAGCACTTTATGAAATTAACTAGATGCCCTGTGCACAAAATTCGTGCACGGGGTGGGGGATGAGGAATGTCCCTTAGCCCAGCCTGCACCCTCTCCAAACTGGAACACCTCAAGGGATGTCTGACTGCACGTTTAGGCCCAGTAGGATTGGGCCTAAACGGGCAGTCGGACATCCTTCTCACAATCTAAGACTGCTGGCTAAAAACTGCTTACCTTCCTGCCTCCCTGATTGCCCCTAACTGCTTCTGCCTGCCAGCCTGATCACTTGCTAACCACTACCCTACCAGCTTAACTGATGTCTAACTGCTCCCATGCCAGCCTGTTTGCCCCCAACTTCCCTCCTCTGCTGGCCTGGTCACCCCTAACTGCCCTTCCTTGCAGGCTTGATCACCCCCAACTACCCTCCCTTGCAGGCCTGGTCCCTCCCAACTGCCTTCCCCTTCTGGTCTGATCGCCCACAATTGCCCTCCCTTGCAGGGCCTGGAACCTCCCAACAGCCCTCCCCTGCTGGCCATTTTATGGTGACCATCTTGTGTCCACATGGGGGAAGGATCTTTGACCACAGGGGGACAGTCCTCTTGAGTGATGGTCAATCTGTGTATTACTCTTTTATTAGATAGGATAGAAGCCTGGTGCATGAGTGGGGGCCACCTGGTTTGCCCTGAAGAGTGCCCCAGATCAGGGTGGAGGTTCCCTTGGGGTGAGGGGTGGCCTGGGTGAGGGGCCTGTGGAGGTTTGCAGACTGGCCATGCCCCTCAGCCACCCAAGTGGAGGCCCTGGGATCTGGGATTAATATATGTCTACAATTGAAGCTGGAGCAGAGTCAAGCCTTCTGCTCACTCCATGGAAGCAGCCATTTCTGTTTGAAACTTTGTAGCCTAGAGTGGAGGCCTAGGCCGGCAACGGCAGGCTGAAAGCTTGGCTTCCTACATTGCCAGGGAAACCCAAGCCTCTGTTCTCTCCAGCTAGGTGTATCTTTTATAATCGAAACTTTGTAGCATTAAGGGGAGGCCTACGCCAGCAACAGCAGGCAGAAAGCTTGGCTTCCTCTGTTGCCGGGGAAACCCAAGCCTTCCTCCTACTCTCAGTGGTGGCAGCCATCTTGGATGTGGTTTATTTGCATGATATGCTCCTGATTGGCTGGTGGGCGTGGCTGTGGTTGTGGTAAAAGTACAGTCAAATTTACATATTACTCTTTCATTAGATAGGATACTTCTCATTCTCTACCGATTGGCAAGAATACTAGCATCATACTGCTTCTGTAAGGGACTGATGAAATAAATAGTTGTGCTTGAATTTTTATGCTAAGGAATAGAAAATAGGAAGCATGGGTCCTGGCTTTACCTGAAAATTCTAGTCACCTAAATAAAAATCATTAGAAATGGATCTGACATAAGAGGTTTTCTAAGTTATAACATTCTATATGAAATAACTTACAGTGAATTGTTATGAATTCCTTAAGTTTTGAAATGCAAAGCCTGAAGTCTTGGGTGTAATTTTCTAAAATTACTATCAAGGGGGGATTCCAACAGGCTAATACATGAGTGTTTTTGAAATTCTAGTATAGAG
This sequence comes from Antrozous pallidus, assembly GCA_027563665.1. Lineage (NCBI taxonomy): Eukaryota > Metazoa > Chordata > Mammalia > Chiroptera > Vespertilionidae > Antrozous > Antrozous pallidus. The sequence goes on from CM050518.1 coordinate 51,139,062, forward strand.
AGATGACTGGTTGGACTCAGGCCCCCAGCTCTCCTAGGAAATTCTTGGCCAATATCTACCCAGTGCAGAAATTAATTTTCTTGGCAGGTAAATGCTGCCCTTATGCTTTCATCCAGAAATTGAACTCCTCAGATGAACAGAATAAGAACTTTTCACACAAATTCTTGAAGAGTTGTCAGTACTAGGACAGATCCTTGCCTTCACTCTGGTTCACCTGTCTCTTTAGAAGCTTACTCTTTTTCCTCTTAAATCCCACTATATAAGTCACTATTCTCAGTCTGAATGAGATATTTGGCAAACATAGCAAAAAAATTTTACTCACAAACAAAAGAAAATTGGTCTCAAGCTAATGGAAAAAAAAGCCTTTTCTACTTATTGGTTGTAAATTACTTACGTGAATGATAATTTGAAATATTAATGAATCATGAGAAAAAATGGAGAATGTAAAAGTTTTCAGGGATAAAGAATACTTGATACCAACCTGTGCAGGGGAAAACATACCCTGTCTGAATAAATAAATATTAAATAATAATTGTACATAGGTTTGGGAGACTTAATTTTAAACAAGAAACTACAACTGGATTCAGTTCAGAGCCTACAATTGTGTGCATATTAGGATAAAAAGATCATTTCTCTAATTTAAAATGTTTCTACCTGGCCGGTGGTGCTCAATGGTTGAACATTGACCCATGAACCACAATTTGATTCCTGGTCACAGCATGTGTTCTGATTGGGGCTCAATACCCAGTAGGGGGTATGCAGGAGGCAGCCAATCAATGATTCTCTCATCATTCAGGTTTCTATCTCTTTATATCCCTCCCCTTCCTCTTTTGGAAACATATTTATACATATATATGTATATAATAATATGTATATATATGTAATAATATGTATATATATACATATATGTATATATATATCCTATATAATAAAGATGTAATATGCAAATGGTCGTTACGCTGTGAAGTGTAATGGTAATGACCAACCATGTAATGACCAGATCACACAACAGCAGGAGGGTGGGGCAGCGAGCTACAAGCAGTTGGTGAAGAGCTGCAGGAGGGGGCAGGGTAGCAAGCTATGGGGTTCAGGAGGGTGGAGAGAGCTACAGAAGGATGTAGCAGTGGGCAAAGAGCTACTGGACAGCAGCAGCAAGCTACTGGCACATGGATTCATGCGCAGGGCTAGTAGTATATCATAAAAGGCCTGTGGTCATGACACCGTGATGGTGTCCCAACCAACAACTGGACTCACCAGTAGGTGCACTGATGGGTCCCTTGGCAAGTGGGACATCTGGGTCCCATAGAGGCAATGGCAAGTGGAACTTCTGGGTCCCATGGAGGCTGTGGCAGGCGAGACTCCTAGAGCATCATGGGGTGCCAGCAGCATCTGAGAAGTGTCGAGAGCTGCCAGCAGTGTCCAGGGAGCATGCGAGGCTTCGCAGGTGGTGAACATGGCCTTGATGGCAGGTGAGGCCTAGGGGATCCTACACATACATGATTTAATTGTGCACTAGTCCTTTAGTGTGTGTGTGTGTGTGTGTGTGTGTGTGTGTGTGTGTGTGTGTGTGTATTAATAAAGCCCTAGGTGGTCCCTATGCGATGCTCTCACATCATCACAAGATGGCAGCCCCTATGTTGTCACAAGATGCCTGCCCCCACAAGATGGCAGCTCCCACATTGTCACAAAATGGCCACCACAAGATGGCTGGCAGGGGAAGGCAGTTGTGGGTAAATAGGCCAGCAGAGGAGGGCAGTTGAGGGCAATTGGGCTAGCAGGGGAGGGCAGTTGGGGGTGATCAGGCCACCAGGGAGGGCAGTTGGGGGTGACCAGGCTAGAAAGAGAGGGCAGATGGGGTCATCAGGCTGGCAGGGGAAGGCAGGTGGGGGCAATTGGGCTGGCAAGAAAAGGCAGGTGGGGGTGATCAGGAAGCAGGGAAGGGTAGTTGGGGGCAATTGGGCTGGGAAGGGAGGATTTAGGCATCAATCAGACTGGCAGAGGAGTAGTTAGGGGCGATCAGGCTGGCAGGCAGAAGCAGTTTGTGGTAATCAGGCAGGCAGGTAGTGAACGGTTAGAAGCCAGCAGTCCTGGTTTGTGAGAGGGATGTCTGACTGCCAACATCCCCCAAAATGTACTAGATTTGAGAGGGCTCAGGTTGGGTTGCGGGACACCCTCCCTCCCCAGTGCATGAATTTGGTGCACTGGGCCTCTAGTATATATAAATAAAAATATTTTATATTTTGTAATAAAATATTTAAAAATATTTCCTCATTTGGAAGCTTTTCAAAAAATGCCCTCTCCTTTTAATAAAATGTAATTCTTTCTCCATATCAGAAATTAGGCAAAATATGGTACATAATTTTCAGAGGTGGTGGTTAATTTAAATTACATTATAGTAGAGATATTGCCATATTCCACATTATACTTTTCTCACCTTACAACTAGTGCTCAAAACATTGTTGAATAAAAGTCAGCTCTTATTAATTATTTACTTCAAGCCTATGTAATGATTGACTATCTACAAATAGTTACTGAAGAGGTCATGGAAATGAGCCATTTCCTATTATTGCAATTTTCACCTTTAGGGTATTACAGCACACATATGATAAATTCAAAGTGAAGTCTGGCTACTATATTTCATCAAATGTGTGCTGATTCAGCTGGTGAAATATTTTAATCTGATTACAATTTTAATTTGCATTTTCCACATTATCAGTGATCATGATATTCATTAATTTCCCTATAAATATTTTTAACCTTTTCCACTGAAAAAATGTTAGCCATTAGCCAACAGTGTAATGAGGCAGTCTTGCCAGTCTTTGATTTCTCCAGGGGACTATAGAAATCACATCTATAAGGATCTTTCCAGCATCAAACCCCTAATGAATGGAGAGCCCAGCCAGTCATCTCTCTAGCCCAGAAATTCAAGCAGATCCATATACTCACCTTTTTGGAATCCCTCCTGACTATAGAATTGGGAAAATTACGTCCAAGATTCAGGCTTTAGCTTTCAGAATTTAAGGAATTTATAATGATTCTCTGTAAGCTATTTTGTATCAAATTTTCTAATTTAGAAAACCTCTGATCTCAGATGTAATTCTAATCATTTATATAAATGCTTGTTCCAAAACCTATCTATAGTCTCCAATATGAGCAAGTCCAATTTTTGTTTTCTTAAATTGGTTGAAACCCTCCTAAACATCTACTGCTGTAGAATATTCCAATATTTTGGATGAGCACAGAAATTGCTCTGTTAAAAGCAATCAAAATATACAAGGAGCAAAATTAAAAAATAGGGGCATTATACATGGAGTGCATTATATATTTTATACTCAACTATTTCTTCTGTAATTGATATTGGGAAGTTGATTGAAAGAGCCAATTAGCTTTGATAACAGAAAGTAATTAATGCAGATCTTAAAGAAATGTAGCAACACGATATAGTGGAGTGTGGTGGCATGTTGTTTGGACAAAGAAACCTCTGTGCAAATCTCTGTTGTGCTGTTGAGTAGTTTTCTGACGGTGGATCAGTTACTTAACTAAGCTTTTCTCTTCTCTTCTTGGTAAGATTTGGTGTCAGGCATATACTTTGCCCATAACGTGGCTGGGGTGAATTAAATGAGGATAAACTGTTTAAATCAATTCCAAGTTATTCAACAAATACCACTTATTTCTCCAGGATTTTTTCCCCCTTTCTCCCCTTACTGCTGCTTTCTTTATCTGTCTCTGTTTTCCCTGCCCACAACCACCATCTTCAGCTCAAGATAAGCAATCAAAGTACAGCACCTGTGAATGTGTTTGCATCAACATGGCCCAGCCAAACTGTAAAATGCCCAAGTGTTGACTGTGAGGTTTCATAAAATATGGATGATACCCAATGAGGACAGCAGCAACAATTTGGAGGGAAGCATCCAGAAGGAATTAAATGACTTAAGTTAAAATGGCTTAGAAGCTGTAAGGAATAGGATCTTTCACACCAGGCCTGGATGGTGGCAGGCAGCACATGATGGATGGGTAAACAACCTGTCCAAGATCACCAGGTTCTCAGGGTCTTCAAGGTTGTGCATCTGTAAGAGTCCTTAGCAGGTGCTATGCAAGTCTCCTAGCTCAGCACCCACTCAGAGCTCCACCTAACCAGATGAGTACAGAGTCTTGTTGTTTGCATTGTCAATTAACAATAGAAATCTAGTTTACTGAAAGTGAATTTGATAGAAAATATATTTTCTTCTCTGGACAGAGTATATCTATGCCCTTCAGCAGGTTTGATTCTGTCTCTAATGAGATAAAAGGAAGACCCTTGTCAGAACTAATAATCCTCCAGTGGAGAGCCTAAAAATGAGACTGATTTACACAGGGCTCCGAGTGACAGTCCAGCCTCAGAGAAAAAAGAATTGTTCTACCCATTTTAGCTGAAATTTCAATTAAATAAATATTTCCTCTACTGCAACAGCAGGATTTTTGTTTAGTTAGATTTAACAACAGAATCATTTTCAAGATTAATCACTGTGACTTTCTACAATCAGAATATGGAAGGTAAAACAAAGAGCAGGGAAGAACCAATGATATTCATTTGCTTTTTTTATATATAATATGTCTAAAAGAGAGAGAAATGAATAACTCTGCATTCTTTCTTTTATGAAAATAAGATATGCAAAATGCAGCAGTTGCCTAACCCAGATAATTTTATGATTTTAAAGAAAGCTGAAATTGCATGTGAAACCCTCTTGATTTCTCTGACAATGGACTCTGCAATATAACATATGAGAAAATGTTTAGTCAACCAAACTATGAGTAAAAGCAGAGCTATTCACATTTAACAAGGTCAAAATTGGGTGAAGATTCTGGAATGACATTGGGTAATTTGTTCCCCAAATAAACAGGGGAAATTTAAAAAAATGTAAAGAAAGGATGAACTAAGGTTACATACAGAATTCTTAAGGAGCAAATACATGTTATTTTACTGAATCATGCTTATTGATAGCAGTGCATGTAATGAAGCCTGTGGCTATTCATCTGTTTTCTCTGATATTCTGTGGCATTGTGCTCTAAGAGGGAAGCTGGGAAAGGGGTACTTTGGATTGTCTTAACACTTGACTTCTTGTAAATGGCGTCTGTGATTGAGTGATTCCATCAGTCTGCCACTTAAATTTTTCCTGTCTCCTTACTTTTGCTAGAGAATTATGGATTTGTCGCAGGGTAGAGGTGAGAGACACAGAATTAGAGGAAAGAATAGGGAGCCACCACTAACAACCGGATCCCACATTGTTTTCATTGGGACATAACAATCACTTAACCTGTCTGGCTAATTCATGTTAATTGTTGCTTCCATTAATTCAGAACAAATTTTAAAGCATGTTAGATTTTTCTGAATTAGAAAGAGAAAAGTTAGGAATGATGATAATGTTAGCTAGGATTAGATACAGAGAGGAATACAGAGGAGAAATGGGGTTAAGGAATTGAATATCAACAATCAATTTTGGGTATAAGGAAAAATGTGCCTCACAAAACAGATGGTCAATTCTTTTTTTCAGATGGTTAATTCTTAAAAAATTCTGTGAAAGACAAAAAGGAAATTCATTTTGAACCAAAAACCTGCCATACCTGTGACATATAGACATTATTATTGGGCAACCTTTGGTCTCTTCTCAGCTTTCACATTTTTTAAACTGACAATATCCCAAGGATCTTAGAAAACGCACCCTGAGGCAAAGATAGATTGCTGAAGCTTTATTTGGGAGATGAAAATTCAGGTCAGTGAGAGTGAGGACAAAGAAAAATGAAGCAGGGAGTGAGGGATGAGAACTGCTTCACAAAATGTAAACCAATACTGGTTCAGTCTACGTGTATCCAAGGAGGTCTTCAGGCAGGTTCTCTGGGTACAGCACATGTCAGGAGAGGCGATGGGAAAGAGAAGGGAACCAGAATATGTCTGTTGAACTCCCTACCATCCTTTATTTCTCATTGGCAGAACTCACTCCAGGGAGAGTTAACTCCCTTGATCTTCAGGTGTGCTGTTTAGCCATTCCTATTTGTCACATAAGTGTGGGATTGGCAGAAAGAGCCCAAGCACCCTAGGAACAGCTGAACCACCCACCTATGTTTGCAGAAAACAAGTGGGTCAGGGCGGATTGGGACTGGATGTGGCATCATTTGTGGAGCAGAAAAATATCCTGAGCACATGGCAATGGTTTGGTGAATGGGAAGAATCCCGATGACCTAATAAAGCACATGAATACAAGGATTTAAACTCATGAAGATCCTGATCCTGCAATATCAGTTATCTATCTTTAAGTCTTCATAAAAACACCTTCCACCTTCCAAAATTTATAAAGAAATTAAATGCTGTGGCTCTCCTTAGGTTCTGTAGACAACTGTGATAGGTTTTTTGCAAATTGCTTAACATATTCTCCCTCTACCCACACCACACACAAACTAATTAAAAGCTCTGCCATGTGCAGATGTAATTATATTAATCAGTTAACATGAATTAATTAAAGAAGGATTATCTAGTGGGCTCAATCTGATTCCATGGGTTCTTTAAAAGCAGAGAGTTTTCCCCACCAAGCCACAGTAGGGGAAGACAGAAATGTACAAACTACAAGGAAAAATCAGCATGCCACTGCTGACTAGAGGGTGGAAGTACCATGTGCAATGACTGCAGTTTGGCCACTAGGTGTTGAGAGCAACCCCTGGCTGGCAGCTAGCAAGACAAAGGGGACCTCAGTTTTAAAATCACAAAGAGCTAGGTGCAACTAACAACCAAAAGAGCTTAGTTGCAGACTGTCCTCCAAAACTTCTAGAGAGGAAACCATTCTGGCCAACACTTACTTGGCTTTGCCAATTGTCTTGTGTGACCTTAACCAGAGAATCCATCAGAGCCTGTCCAGACTTCTGTTCTACAGCATGTGACACAATAAAAATGTTGTTTAAACAGCTATGTTTGTGATAATTTGTTCTGCAAATTATTAGTAGAAACCCTCCTTCCCCCCACCTCAGAACTCAGCCAAATATCTTCATTTCTGGAGTTTCTTCTTATTCCCCTGAGTTAATCTCTCCCTTTTTGCACACTTTTCTGCAGCATGTGGAGAGAGAGAGAGAGAGAGAGAGAGAGAGAGAGAGAGAGAGAGAGAGAGAGAGAGGAAGGAAGAAGGAAGAAAGGAAGGAAAGAAGGAAGGAAGGAAGGAAGGAAGGAAAGAAGGAAGGAAGGAAGGAAGGAAGGAAGGAAGGAAGGAAAGAAGGAAGGAAGGAAGGAAGGAAGAGAAAGAAAGAAAGAAAGAAAGAAAGAAAGAAAGAAAGAAAGAAAGAAAGAAAGAAACAGAGAAACATCTATGTGAGAGAAAAACATCTATCTGTTGCCTCCTGAGCATATAACCTGACAAAACTTGGGTGTGTGCCTTCCCTGGAATTGAACCGAGGACCCTTCAGTACACAGGAATGACACTCCCACCAACTAAGCCACACCAGCCAGGGCTCACATTATTTCTAATTAATGGAATAATATTTTTAGGTTAATTTAATAACCCTTGTTTACCCAACTTTTTCTCTCAGTAGATTTATATCTTATAGAGAACTAGAAGCCCTGTTTACGAATGCATGTTCCAGTAGCTTGCCAGTAGCTTACCACTATCCTCCAGTAGTTCTCTGCCTGCTGTCCTGCCCTCCTGTAGCTCCCTTCGCCACGCCCCCCCACCCCACCCCCGGCCACTCTCCTTCATAGCTTGCTGCCCTGCCTCCTCCTGTAGCTCACCCCTACTTGCTTGTAGCTCACTGCCTCACTCTCCTGCTCGTCCGTGATCTGGTCGCTACATGGTCGGTCATTATGCTTCATGGTGTAATGGTCATTTGCATATTACATCTTTATTAGATAGGGTAGTTATCTATTAAGTATCAGGATCTGTAGTCATGAGCATGCTTTGAAAAGTGCTTTACTTATTATTATTTAAGTAATTCATGCCAAGTGACTCCACTGATATCAGAAAAAACATCTCTGCATTAAAGTTAAAAGCTCCTCCTTAGAAAACTCTAGCCAAGTTTATTAACTTCATGTTTAAATTCAATTGAATTGCTTTATATTTTGCCTACAGATAAAATCAGTCTCAATGGAAAAGTTTCAAATTCAAATATTTTACCAAACATCTGAATGTATTTATAACTTTATTTTTAATATTCCCCATAGATGTATAATTGCACATTTTGTGTATCACTATTTGAATAGGGTCACATTTATAATATTATTTAAATATCTATAATAATAAGAGAGAAATATGCTAATTGGACCAGAAAGCCCAACGTCTTTCTGGATGACCTTCTGGATGAAGCCAGGGATGTGGAGGCTGAGGCAGCCACTGCAGCTTCAAGAGTTGAGCCCCTTGTGTGAATTTTGTGAGTCAGGCCTCTAGTAAGAATATAAAAGCCCCAGAATAGTTCCTGACAATTAGGTCTATAGTATGTGGCAAAAATACATTGCATATATTTAAGTATCTAATTTTCTATAAGTAACTGAGACAAAAACACAGATAATTCTTGCAGTCAGTATTTCTATATAATGCTACTTTCAAATATGACTAAACTTTAGCCATCAGATTTGGATAAAAATTAATAATGAATATGAAATATGTGAATTAACAGGAATTGATACTCTCTATTTACCTTAATAGAGTGGATTAGTATAAACTTTAATCAGAAAGTTTCTAAATGGCATTAAATTTTTTAAAACTGGATAAAAATTATTTAAAATATGTAGAACAGATAGGTTATGTTAGTATGTCATGTTTAACTTAAAATAATTTGTGGGTTCTATATAATAAGTCATTTAAACAATGCAGTGTAAATCATTTAAAATAAACAGAATGTTATATTTTCATCAAATCACTGATTTGAAGTTCAAGTTTTGACAGGATAAAACTAATATTGAAAATAAACAAATTGTCGTTTAAACAGAAATTCTCCCATTTCTTGAATTAAGTGTGTCTATCCCATTGGTACTATATTCTATATCTAGGTCTAGATTCTCTCGTGATAATAAATAATTCTCAGTGGCTTATGATATAGACTTGGGGAATAAAATTCCTATCATACCCTCAACCTTGACTTAAGAAGTAACCTGGGTTTATTAGTTTTTAATAGAATTCTCAGTAAAGCATTTAAGGGATTTAAGGGAGAAAATCTTAAAAATGAATGGGAGAAGAGCATTCTTAATGAGCAAGAGAAAAAATAAAAACTATATTCTTTTTCCTTAATAATGATAGAAATTTCTATTTCTTCGCTACCTTTGCTAGGAAAAATATATCTAGCTGACCAACATGTGACATTGAGCAATGATTAGCTTTAGAGTTATATACCTCTTGGCCTTCATTCCCAAAGAACTCTGTAGTATTCGTTTAACTTTGTAATAATCTCTGAATGAAAATGATGTAACACACATGATTACAGAAACTTAACAGAAGTTCACATTCAAAGAAGCGAATGAGAGAGTAAACAGAGTAAAGAGATAGAATGAGAAGACATAATAAAACATTAACAATTAACCAACCAGTTTTGTATATTTTGAGAGAAATTCCATACTATTTTTTAATCTTTGAGCAGTAATTTGAAGACTTTACTCCCATCACTAATAATGGTTTGAATATTGCTTTTTTATTAAATAATTCTACTTATCAATGTATACTAAATAATGGCCTGAGAAGAAAATCCATGTGGAATAATTATGCGGAATATTTCCTACAAGTAAGAATTTATTTATTTACTTTTAAGAGTAAAAAATCATGCAGGTGATAGAATTAAACCTTCCTGCCTAGGCAGAAGGATAACCCTCCCTGTATTCATGTGAACCATCCTGATCCCTGGGGGAGGGCCAGTGCAGGGAATGAGGGCTTTTCTTCCCAAACTTTTTTAGTGTTAGATCAAGCTAGTCTTTAGAAATTTTATTTTGTCTTCAAAGGTAAAACAGAAAATTAATAAAAATAACCCAGGTCTAAAGACAATACTCTGCAATCCCTTACAGTGTTTCTCTATGACATAAACTTAAATCATCCCTGATGTTAAAAATGAAAATGCCAGCCAAATTGAACTGTAAAGTGTGTGCAGATCTAAATTATACTCTGATAATGCTTGAGTTATTGCTTAATAATCTAGTTTTATGCCCACCTAAAATTATTCCCTTTACAATATAGCTAGGATTGTAACCTGTCCCTCCTAAACTCCCTAACTACTGTCACGGTGCAGCCCACCTGTGAAACACGGGGCTCCTGGTGGGTGTTTGGAGCTCTGAGTGTCAATCCTCCAACTCCATTAACTCTGCACACCAGTGTTAGTGGGGTCTCTCAATCCTTTACAAAAACCGAAGTGAGGCAAAGAAACATTTTCAGAGTTATTGTTTCATAAGGAAAGAAGATACTTAATCCTTATTCCCATCACAGGATTACTTTCTAATTTTCTCTATTATTAGTTAACATTAAAAATGATGCAAATAATAAAGGCATAATAATTAGAATCTTTGATTTCCTGGGAAATATGACTCCCATAAATTATAGTCTCATATTTCAAAGGAAAATACCATGTTAAAGTGATTTAAAAAATAATTTGAACACCATTAAATGAGGTGAAGGTTGGCTGTATGAAGTTATAATTATAGTTTTTACAATTTCACAAATATCTTTTCTATATTGCTTCTGTATTGAGAAATAGTCTTGAGTCATTTTATATGGCAAAACCTGAGTATTTTATTTTCCCTTGCAATAAAACAAAGTGAGAGTCTGGAAAATGTATATAAATAAATAAAAATTCTTGCAATGATTAAAAAACTCAATATCATTTATAGGAATAATAAAAGGTTTGAATGATGTTTTTCCTCTCTTGGAGCGGGTGAAATAATCTGTAATTTACCACAAAGTTACATTTAAATAAGAGTACCTAATAAAAATTTGCTAGAGCCTCTAAGTTTTTGAATTCTACTATATTTCCTATGTGTATTAGGCTCAAGAAGATATTTCTAAGGTAAATTTCCAAAAGTAGAATGAGAAGAGATAGGGTTAGAATGAAGGAGACTAGGGCCTGTTTTCAAACAAAGTGATCAAACCATTTGAATATAAAAGAACCAAGAGGTACCCATAAGAAACTGTAGGTGACCGGCAAAGTTACATATAGTTCAAAAAGAAAGGACATGAAAGGCTCCTACATAAGACAGAGTTGGATATAAGTGTTAAAGTCTGACTTTTTATATAAAGAAAGCCAGGAGAAAAACCCAAGGAACAGGAAATAGCATAAGCAGATTAAAAGGGTATAAGTAGAAGATATTATATACAAGAAAATAACTGGCCTTAGTTGTGAGTGAAATGAGAATGATATAGAGCAGAGGGTAAGAAGGTAAATAGAAAAGAATCAAATGGTCAAATTATGGCAAGTGTCCAATGCCACACCTACTTTTGTGACATATAAAAAAGTGACCACCGGGTCTCTATATCAGAGCCAACCAAGTTTGGCATAAAACTCAATTATTTTTGGTTATCTGGAAAAGATTTTAAAGCAATTTTTATAAAAATAGTTTTTATTAAAAATAAAGATATCAAAATTTTCAGCAAAGAAAAAAATGGAAATTGTGGAACTCCAAAAGCAATTAATAGGTATAAAAACTTGCTTGATGAGCTCAATAGTAAAGGTGATAGATGATAGAAGCAATAAATCTGAAGGAAGATTATTAGAATTTACCCAATCTGAACAGAGAGGAACACAGAATGGAAAAATTGGACAAAGCCTTAGAGATCTATGAGGAACGGCAATAGAGCCAACATTACCGAGTCTGACGGGGACACTGGAGACTATAGAACAAGACAGTTGCAATAATACAACTTTTCCAAAGAAACCTTCAGGTAGGAGTCTTCAGATGGCAAGAGAAAAGGAAGAAGAAAATTCTCACAATTCTGTTCAAAATATTAACAGCAAAAACAAAATATTATATGTAGGCAATATTTTTAAAAGCCTTAAAATAATTTAATTTATCCCTTTCTTATATGATCAGTATGAATTTTTAAATAAACCTTCTTTTTAAAGACCGTATAATGTTTTAATTTCTAAATTGCGAATTCACAAATTCAAAATACAAATTGGGCAATGTTTCTACTTGCCATTAACATTTGTGAGTAAGGAGACAGGAGACAAAGTTGGCAGGTAGTGCTCAAAACAAGAAAAGGTCTAATGACAACATCCATCTCTTGTCATTTTAATGAGGCATCTTTAGGCTAGTGAAATAACTGTCTTCAGTAATTAACAGCTCAGGGACATTTTAGTGGTTGACAAGTAGCTTTAAAACCTGCAAGTACCTCTTGATCATTATACATAGTTTTTTAATCCCTAATACTCAATGCTTGTTTCTTTCTTCTCATATTTTGGGTTTGGAAACTAAATAAAAAATAGAACTGAAAAGCCATGTTACTCATTTTATGATTAAAATGCTTAAACAGTTATGAAATGAAAATAATGCAGTGTTCTTTAGATAATTCTTTTTTTCTTATTCCTTGCATATTGCTTATAAAATAGATATCTAAGAATGTACATAAATACTAGAAAAAGATTAGGATAATGTATAAAACTCTTAAAGTTATTTATATTCAAATAATTATTAATTTAGGACTTATCAGCACTAAGTATTTGCACTTTTAATTTATTTAACTGTAAGGAAGAAAATATATTTGCTACATTTTAAACTCTTAGTGATATATTTTCTTTGAAAATATTAAGTTACTTAAACATGATTGGTAAAGCATGCTGGATTAAAATAGATCATCTATGTACAAACATTAGGTAAACCAGAACACCCGAGGCACATATTTGTCATAATCTATACTAATAAAAGGGTAATATGCTAATTAGACTAGGAGTCCTTCTGGACATCCTCTGGACAAAGCCATGGTTGCTGGGCTGAGGCAGAGGTGGTTAGGGATGATCAGGCTGGCAGCGGGGGAAGGTGGGAGTAAGCAGACCAGCAGGGGGGAACATTGGAGGCAATTAGGCTGGTAGGGGGACAGTTTGGAGCAAACAGATCAGCAGGGGGTGTGGTTGGGGACAATCCAATGGCAGGAGGGGCAATTGGGGGTGATCAGGCTGGCAATGGGGGGCAGTTAGAAGTGATCATGCTGGAAGGGGGCCCGTTGGGGGGTGATCAGGTCAGCAGGCAGAGTGGTTAGGAGTGATTAGGCAGGCAGACAGGTGAGTGGTTAGGAGCCAGCAGTTCTGGATTGTGAGAGGGATGCCCGACATCCTCCGAGGGGTCCCAATTTGGAGAGGGTTCCAGTTTGCAGGCCAGGCTGAGGGACACCCCCCCCCACACATACACAAATTTCGTGCACCAGGCCACTAGTGTTACATAAATAATTAGAAAAAGAAAACTGATGTCTAGATATTAATTTCTAAGACAACTTATTTTAAAAAAAAAACTTCTTTAAAATGTACTTTAATTTTAGGCAATTAAAAAAGCACTAAGTTTAAATATTGAAAAATTTGGGGAAATGATAATTAAACAGGCAAACAAATCTCTGAATTACTAAATTGAAAATAAAATATGTCAAAATCTTAACTTTGTTGAATCCAATCAAAAGGCACAACGGTACCATGTGGTACATTTGTCTCTGGGTTAAATGTGAGTCTTTTAGTTTGTCAATCGTCTTGTGCTGATCTAATACACCTATATCAAATAGCAGATCAATTGCTCTGACTTCTCTAATTCTAGATATAGCCTTGTGAGTTTCATTAGAATTACTCCAGTGGGAAAGGGAAGAAGTGATGGGAGAGGAGAAGAAGATGGAGAAGGAGAAGGGAAAAAAGAGGCAGAATCCTTCTCTATCTCTAAAGAAAATCTACACAATTTCTGTTTTCACCCCCATCTTCAATCATTGAGTTGCAACTTTGCATTACCCCAAAATCTGTGCAAAGTTGTTAGCTTGTTAGGATAGTTTAATTATTTGGCTCTTTTTTTTACATGATTCCAAATATTAAAAGTCCATATTGAAGAACTGAAGATCAGATACTCTGTAGCAGGGATATATTACACATATAATATATATTATAGCTAAAAGAAACTTTGAAATTCACCCAGACCATATTTCATCTAATAAAAGAGTGATATGCAAATTGACCATAACTCTGCTATACCCACAAGCCATGCCCACTAGCCAATCAGGAGAAAGTATGCAAATTAACCCCAGCAAAGATTCTGTGGCCACTGAGAGAGCAGGAGTGAGGCTTGAGTTTCCCTGGCAATGGAGTAAGTCAAGCTTAGCTTTCTGCACATCCTGGTGGACCCAGGCCTTCACTCAATGCTACAAAGTTTCAATTGTAGAAGATACATAAATTCCAACAAAAATGTCGGCAGCCATGAAGTTAGAGAGAGCAGAAGGCTACGGTTGCCCCTGGCAATGGAGGAAGCTAGGCTTTTTGTAGCCCTGGCTTGCCTTAGTCTCCTCATAAGGCTTCAAAGTTTCAATTATAGATGATAAATAAATTTCAACAGATATGGCTGCAGCGATGCAGCAAGCTGGACACTTGGCTGTGCCCCAGGCTACAAAGTTTCAATTGTAGAAGATAAATCAATCCCAGATACCAGAGCCTCCATGTGGGTTGCCAGGGGGCATGGCCGACCTGTAAAGCACCACAGGCCCCTCACTCAGGCTGCCCCACACCCCAAGGGGACCCCACCCTGATCTGGGACACACTTCAGGGAAAACCAGCTGGCCCCCACCAGTGCACCAAGCCTCTATCCTTTCTAATAAAAGAGTAATATGCAGATTGACCATCACTCCAATGCACAAGATGTGGTCAAAGATCCTGTTCCCATGTAGACACAAGATGGCTATCAGAAGAAGGCCAGCAGGGGAGGGCAGTTGGGAGGGACCAGGCCTGCAAGGGAGGGCAGTTAGGGGCAATCAAGCTTGCAGGAGAGGGCAGTTAGGGATGACCAGACCTACAGAGGTGGGAAGTTGAGGGTGACTGGGGGTGCGGGGAAGGTAATTGGGGGGACACAGGTTTTCAGGGGAGAGCAGTTGGGAGGGAATCAGGCCTATAGGGGAGAGCAGTTAGGGCTGATCAGGTCTGCAGAGGAGGGTAGTTAGGGGTAAGCAGGCTGGCAGAGGAGCAGCTAGGCATCAACCAGGCTGCAGGGAAATGGTTAGGGGGTGATCAGGCTGGCAGGCTGAAGTAGTTAGGGGCAATCAGGAAGGCAGGCAGGTGAGCAGTTGGGAACCAGCAGTCCTGGATTGTAAGAGGGATGTCCAACTGCCCGTTTAGGCCCAATCCTACTGAGATTGGACCTAAACGAGCAGTCAGACATCCCTCGAGGGCTCCCATATTAAAGAGGGTGCAGGCTGGGCTGAGGTACACATCCTACTCCCGTGCACAAATTTCATGCACTGGGCCTGTAGTCTGCAATAATAGTTTACACAATAAAACTAAGATCTAGAGAAGGCAATTGGGTTATACACAATCCTAAGGATAGTCAGACTCTGACTGTAGTGATTATCACTGGCAGTGTTATAATGATCTGACTGTGTGGTCTTAAGGTATTACAATCAAAAGCATGTGCTTTGAAGCCTGATTGCCTAGGTTTGTACCCCACTCCTGCCATTTACTAACTGTATAGCCATGAGCAATGTGTTTAACTCTCTCTGCATGTTGTCTGCATCTAATGAATGGCTTCAAGTGTTGTGTTCAATTATTAAATGCATGCAAACCACTTATAAGTCCTGGTAAATTGCAGTGCTCTACTGTAGCTACAGCTACCACCATCACCATTGCTTGGTTGTCTTCCTCCAACTCAGTGAGCTCTACAAACAACTAGATCAAATAAATCAAAGACAAGACATATATTCAGTTAAGCATGGCAATAGATAGAATACATAATGAAAGTAGGAGAAAGGGTTTATTGAAGGCAGTGTAAATACACTGTTCTAATTGATTTAACTCACACCCAAAGTGGTGTAATGTTGTCTAAAAATAGATGGTGATGCATTATCTAATAACTATGACTGTCTCTATGTATATAGCTAGCTACCTATCAATTATTCACCCTTATTATTCACAGACTCACTGTTTTGGAACATGCCTTGCTAAAAGTCATTTGTAACCCCCAGAATCAATACTCAAGAGTACTGTCATGGATATTCCTGGATATGCTCAAGCAGCAAAAAAATGAAGGTGCCCACTGTGTATATTCCAGGTAAAGTGGACCTGGTGAGGTGCTACATGCTTAGCGCAGCTCTCCTACCTGTCAGACTAGAAGATGGACAAGGGGGGGAACTTTAGTGGAGTGCAAGAAATTTCTGCTGGGAATCCTAACTCTGATACCTATTGTTGGGACATGTCTACAAGTCACTCAACACCTCTGAATCCTGATTTTTCTTCTGGGAAAATAGATAAAAACTTCGTATGTTGGGTTTATGGATCAGAAAAGTTATAATTTTTTCATGATATGTAAAATTACAATATTGTAAACTTATGGATTTAACAATATCCTATATAATAAAAGCCTAATATACTAATGTCCAGTCAGCCAGTCATCCGTTCAACCAATCAAAGTGTAATATGCTAATGATATGCTAACGATATGCTAAGGCTGCTCAACTGCTAACTATGGCATGCACTGTCCACCAGGGGGCAGACTCTCCAACCAGTAGGTTAGCTTGCTGCTGGGGTCCAGCCATTTGAGACTGGCCAGATGGCTGGACACACCCTGGAGCCTTTCCACAGTCCTTCCCAAGTTGGCAACCTCCAAAGTCCCTCCCTAGCCCCAATCATGCACCAGTGGGGTCCCTGAGCCTGGCCTGTACCCTCTCATAATCTGGGACCCATTGGGGGATGTCAGAGGCTAGGCTGAGGGACCCTACTACAGCACAAATTTGTGCACCAGGCCTCTATTTGGACTATAATAAAAGATAGACTATTTTAGACTACTGTAATGCTAATAGTTTTTACTTAGTATCAAACTTAAACTTTCTAAGTAAGTTGAATGTCATTTCTATGATAAATTCTAATAGCCACAAATATTGTGATTTTGTTACATCAACTAAATAACATTTCTCAGACCTCGTATTGACTAATTTAATGCTGAGTAAATTAATGGGCAATTTTGGTACCTAGATAATTTCTAAGTATATTGAACTTAATAAAGACAAACTATGCAAAAGCACCAACTCACAAAATTTTGTTTATTTGTACATTCTTGTCTATAAAATGTGCATTAGCAATTAGTAAAACAACAATTAAGACAGCAAATTCAATGTGATATATGAAGTGCTTATAATATGCTACTAAGATTAATTCTGTTTCAAGGCTGAAATTGAAAATATTAAATGATCGTCTCCTAGTTATAAATTTGTGAGTGTGTTCTTAAACCCAAATCAGGGGGCATATTAAATTTATGGAACCCACGAATCTTAGCAATGGTAAAGAGGAAACAATTAGTACTTTGGATTAAAACTGTTGTAATGCTACACAGTCTACTTTTAATAAGAAATAGTGAAATATATCTGTTGCTGCTTCTTCTGCCCTTACAGCAGGGGTTCCTTCCCAAGAGAGCCCATTAACAGCTTGTGCTTTTACCTGACACCTGAACCAATTACAAAGGAAAAGAAAACCAAAAAAGAGAATCCTCACTTCTGAATAAGTTAACTTTTCTGATATTTATTAAGGCTCCTATTATAATTATTGGAAATTAGTTTTGGTTTGGTTAATCAAATAGTTAAGGCTGTTCCTAATTCATCTTTTTTTATAAACCTAGATTCTTATTTAAAACTCTTTTGTTATGGTCCAAGGTCTCTGAAATTAGGACCTAAATTCAGAAAAATAAATTATTCAAAATCCTCTTTAGATTCACACATCTATTGGCAATTCCTGGACCACTGAAGAGCCCTGACACTATCTGGTTGGTGTCCTTGTAAAAAGAGGAAATTAGGAGACATCAGAGGCAAACATACAGAAAGGAATGACCATGTGAAGAGCCAGCAAGAAAGTGGCCATCTGCTACCTTCAGAGGAAATTAGCTCTGTCAGAATCTTGATCTTGGCCTTCCAGCCTCCAGAGCTGTGAGAATATAAATGTCTGTTGTTTAAACCACCCAGTCTGTGGCATTTTGTTATATCAGCCCTGGCAGACTCAGACACATATGCTTCAGATTTTCTTCTTGGAATCTACATCAGCACTTTGTTGCAGCTATTGCTTCAGCTGTTCTATTTTTTCCTCTGATGAATTAGTGTTTTTCTCAAACACAAGTTTTTAACAGATTTTAATTTTTTTAAAATCCCCTTGATTTCCCTCAGGCTCCATTATGTGTTAATAAGTGAGCACTAGATACATTCCTACAAATATCAACATTTTTTCCTCCCTAAACTTTTTTTTTCTAATCCAGGACCATTTTACAGATGCAAAACATGACATAAGGAATGGACCTTTAGAAACTGAAATAATTTTACAAACACACACAACATAATGTTCAATCACTATCCTCAATATTAAGGACAAAATAGCACTATCCATATCTATTTTATTGAAGGATAAGGCTCTAAATCAATCTTTAAAAAAATTAGAAAGATGACTGAAAATTGAGAAGACAATTCCATTTTACCAATGGTAAGCAGTGCAGTTTGATAAGGCGGCAGGTATGAGTGTTAGCCTCAGACTAGCCCTCCTGCAGGTAGAGAAGCAGCATTATTTGGATATGCTAAGAAACAAAAATTCTGGACCTTTGGAGAGGGAGAGAACTGTTTTCAAAATCACACTGACAATAGCTAAATACTGCCCCTAACTTACCATATCACCTCCTCTACAAAAGACCAAACAAAATTTGGAGGAAGAGTTCCAGTGGGTGACTATTTAAAACAAAAGAGGAAGGTGATGCCAGACAGAAAAGTTCAACTTGTTTTACTCAGGCAGCTGGGAATAGAAGACTCATTACCACCCCATGACTGCAAAGGGATGAACAATGAGAGTCCCTGATGGATAAAAGTTCAAAAACAGCAAAAGACAAACACCAAAACACTTTTAAGTCATAAGAATTCCTATGCCATCACTTTCTCTTTTCAGATTGGAATTTCAGTTTCGATATGTATTTTGAAATAGGATGAAACCTAAATGTATATTATAAAATATGTAATCTTGAAGTGAAAAAGGCTGACACAGCACTTATTCACACCATCTATTGTCTCTTTTCATTAACCTCACCTACAGGGTTTACACTATGGTATATGTGATACAGTTCTTCCAGTCCATCTAATAGATGTCACACAAGGGATGTTGTCTTAAAACAGACATCCCTTCTAAAAATGGTGTGATTAAAATGAAGTGTAGTCTATATTTTCTACTAATGTATCCCCATAAACTGTATAAAAATTTCAAAGAAAATACACTCAAGATATTTACTCTATAGTAAATGAATTTAATTGTAAGATCATTAGTATTCTATGACTCTATTTCTTAAAATGAATTAGTCAAGGTAACACATCATGATTAACTTCAAATTTAACATAGACTTATGAGAAAACAAATAACCCCCTGGTATTAAACCTATTACAAAATCATTCCCAGATTTTTAATTAGAATTTTAAAAAATAATGTGTAAATTATGTTTGTCAGTTGATAGAATGCCTAGCCTATCTCTAGCCTAATACCCAAGAGATGGTAAAAAAATGTTTAATAGTTACTAATCCCTTAAAAATATAAAAGCAGCCCTGGGTAATTTTGCGCAGTTGTTAGAATGTTGGCCCAAAAACAAAGAAAAAAGGGTCAAGGATTTGATTCCCAGTCAAGGGTATGTACCTTGGTTGTGAGTTCTATCCTAGGCCATGGTTGGGGGAGGGGCACTGTGGGAGGCAACCAATTGATGTATCTCTCTCATGTTGATGTTTATCTCTCTCTGTCTCTCCCCATCCTCCCTCCATCCCTTCCACTCTGAAAATCAATGGGAAAAATATCCTTGGGTGAAGATTTATAAAACAATAAAAAAAAGCAAAACCAAACCAAATAACTGTTCATTGAAATCACAAATTTCAACATTTACTACAAAAAAAAAAGCAAAACAAAAACTAAACAAAAAAAACCACCTTTCTATTGTTCATAAAACCACTTTCAAAATTAGGGCAGATGTTATTAACTTACATTGCTTTTCATGACTGCAACTCAGGGCACATTTCCTGCCTTTCACTTAGGCCTTTTCCCCCACATATCCTGAGTCACACTTGATCTTTCTGGAGAACTTCCTCCAGTTCCCTCTTCTGCAAAAGTACTGAGGCCTTGCAACCAAACTGGGGTTCAACCTAATGTTCAACATCATTTCTAAGATATTTACTTGCAACACTTCCCATCAATTTGTTAATCATATAAATATGTAATCTGCATTTTCTCCTTCATTTGAAGACCTCTGTAAATTTAAAGCATCATGTTTATGGGTGTGTGTGTTGTGTGTTTGTTTTTTTTCCAGATATTTACATGTATATCTCCTAGCTCCTAGATTTGATCAATGAGGCTTATTCAGATCAACGCTTGATAGCAAATCATCAATAAATTCCTATTGGTATTTCTTTGCAATGTGTGCTAGCTACTTAACAAAATACTTTGTGGAATTTGTTTGTTTTTATTTCATTTTACTTTATTTTAGTTAACTAGTTATAGTCCTCAGGTGCATAATCTTTCAAGTAATCAATGATCCTAATGGACCTATGCTGGGATTAAATATATTATCGTCTAAGGTGGTTAAGGAAACATGCCGATTATTTCATTAACTAGAAAACACCTTAGTTCTTTTATCTCTCATGATCCCAACTTCATTTATAATAATAAAAGGATAATATCCTAATTAGACCAGATATCCTTCCAGGTGTCATTCTGGATGTCTTTCGATGAAGCCAGGGCTGGAGCGAAGCCCAGGTCCTAGGTGCCTGCTGGCAGCCAGAAGGAAGCAGCCCAGGTCCTAGGTGTCTGAGGGAAGCAGGTGCCAGCAGCTAGAGGAAGGAAAGCCTACTCTTGCACGAATTTTTGTGCATCAGGCCTCTAGTCTTTAAATATCAAGCTTCAAGCTTTTGCCTGGGATACCAATACAGACAGTGATCACATGTTTTGATCACTTTCCTGAAACTTCACATTCTGAGTCTATCCACAGAGTCAGTTCTCAGTTGAACTCAGTTTTTTCCGAATTCCTCTAAGACTTTTCTCCTTGCCCACTTCACACTAGGGATGAGTAGGGAACCACCCTGGTATCAATTCTATTTTCTCTAGTACCTTGTTAAAAAGGCCTGTAAATACTGTCATTTCCGACAACATGGATGACCTTGAGAATATCATTTTAAGCAAAATACATCAGACATAAAAAGTTAAGACCATATGATTTCACTCATATGTGAGATATGAAAATGAAAGTGCCCGAGCCATTTTGGCTCAGTGGATAGAGCATGAGCCCATGGACTAAAAGGTCCTGGGTTCGATTCCAGTCAAGGGCAATTTACCTTGGTTACAGGCTTGATACCTATCCCTATAGAAGCAACCAATCAATGTGTTTCACTAATATCGATGTTTCTCTTTCTCTTTCTCTCCCTCCCTTCCACTTTCTCTAAAAATCGATGGGAAAATGTCTTCGGGTGAGGATTAGCTACACACACACACACACACACACACACACACACACACACACACACACACTTGAAATAAATGAACAAACAAGAAAAACAAGCAAAAGCTCATAGACACAGACAAGAGTATGATGGTTGTCAGAGGAAAAGGAGATGAGGGGGTAGTAAAAGGTAATGGGGGACAAATATAGGGTGACAGAAGATAATTTGACTTTGGGTGGTGGACACACAAAACAGTGAGAAGATCATATATCATAGAAATGTACACTTGAAATCTACATAATCTTATTGACCAATGAGACCCCAATGAATTGAATAAAAGTGAAAAAAGTGCTCTAACAATCAGGATTCATGGTTCGAAAAGGCAATCAATTGTGTTCACAGTGCCAATCTGTGGTTAACAATAAAGGATCAGTATCAAACTGAACTCACACGAACTGGATATTGTATTCAGTAACAACTTTACTAATGATTTCAAGGATACTGGCAACTGGGTGACACAGACAAGTCTTTTTCCTCTGAAGTGATCGAATCGATCAAATGATGCCCCCACCAGCTTTCTTCTCTTACCTCTGATTTCAGCGGGTGTGATTTATTTTGAGCAATGCCACACAGTATGATACAGAATGAGTAAATTTATAAAATATCTTCAGTTAATATGTGTCTTATTATTTACGGAGTTTAGTGAACATTCTTCAACTAGCTCTCTCTGCAAAAATGCACACACACTGTTAAAAACATTTCAATGATAAAGACTCTCCAGTGCCATTCTACTGGGAAACAGCATGTGTATGTTAACCAAAAGGCCTGGTTATAAGGACAAAAATAAGAGAATTTGACTAGACTGTACCTTCTTTCCCAATAGTCCTAGTGCAGAGAACGAGTAGATTACAGGTGCACTGCCAATGCTGCCCTTTGCAGAAAGCACTAGAAATAGCCATTGAAGAGCATATAGCATGTATTTTATTAATCAAACGAAATTTTTCCTGAATATTTTTTTATTTAATTTAATTTAAAAATGGCATGATTTTAAAAGACTCTAACATCCAACTTATGTATGTTTCCTGGGTGGTAGATTTTTCTAAATTTGACCACTCTCTGAGTTTTAACATCTAGTCATTGGCTAGGCCCAAATGCATGTTTATTGAGGGAAATATTTTTCATAGAAAATAATTTGATTTCTATAAACACAAGACCACATTTGGACATTCAAACATGCACATGCCCACACTCTCTTACACACATGCACATGCACACAGTCTTACACATGAATGTTCAATATTTTCTAAGCTTGATTCATACCTGATATTCTGTTTTTTTTTAATCTCTAAATCCTTCTTCGGTGTATAGCCTTGGATACTTATTCTTATTATTATTTTATGAGAAGCCGAGCAATCATAATTCAACTATATCCCATTTGCCATTTCTCAAGTTATGCTGGTTAATCAGCTGAGTCAGTCCCAGATGGAATCTTTTGCAGGCTTTGAATTTAAAAAGTCATTAATCTCATTCCCAATTGAGGCAAAACGTTTCCAAAGGCAGGAAACCCATGCCTTTGCATTTCCTCCTCGGAGAGATCCCTGTTCTCTTCAGGCCTGCCAGGGAGAGAGCCTCTAACATATACAGCTGATGTTTTGTCACTTAGTTTTAAAGCTCTTTCTTACTTCTCTCTGGGTTTAATTATTCTGCAGTCTTGAGTTTGAGGAAGAATATTACCTATTGTCTTTCATTCTTTTCATTAGTTCACATGAAACTTAGATGTCAAAATATTTATTACTTCTAATGAGTTTAAAAGAAAAACATTATAACTTTAAACAATCTGTATTAGAAATATAAAAAAAAATAGGTCTATAAATATGTGATTGGCTATATACAGATACCCACACATGTTTATATATCTCACACAAGCGTACATACACACATGCATACACACATACATATACAGACATAAATGGAAATTTTAAACATAAATTTATAAAAAATAAACTAATGTTATTTCTAATTATAATCTTTTTAAATTTTCATTGTTGAAACTATTACAGAGGTCTTCATTTTCCCTCCCTTAACTTCTTTCAGCCCACTGTTGTCCTCTCTCTTCCCCTGGGCCCTCACCACCCATTGTTTGTGTCCACGGTTATGCATATATGCACACAAGTTCATTGTGATATAGTCTTTATAGAATTTTTTATAGCTTTTGGAACTTTCCAATGTGTTTATATTGCATTTATAATAGAAATGATATCCATGTAAAAAGTGTCATTACTCATATGTGATGAAAATGATTCAACTATGAAATCTTATTATTTGATTCCTCAACCCTGATATTTAAATATAAATCAAATTTTTTATTCTATAAGCCCATTTATAATTCCATTATTTATCAATATATTTATTTATAAGAAAACTGATTTGTAACACCTGAATATATTTTCTTATATTTATTCTGGGTGAAAAATAAATTCTAATATTTACTAAAATATGACAAACCTTTTTATATGAAAAGTACAATTTGTGTTGATACTGGAACCCATATTTGAAACAAATATAGTGATAATATAATATTAACCCATTAGGTGGATTGACATATCAATTATTAAGTGACTAACAAAGACAATGTATTTTATGAAATAATTTAACTCCTAAGTTACAGGGAGTTTGAGGCTTAGAGAATTTCAATAACATGACAAAACTACAGAGCTAGAATTGTATGCAAGTTTGTGTTTGTCTATTAATTTGTTTTAAATAGTGAAGTCCATTTTCTTTTATTACAAATTACTGTTTTTACATATAATAATTTTTAATTTCACTTTTCTATATAGAGATACTATAAGAATATTTTCGTATGTCTATATCTGAATTACAACTAGAAAAAGAATAATGATACTGTGTAGCGGAAGTTGGCAAACTATGGCCATCAGGTCAAATCAAATCAAATCTTCCCATATATACCTTCTGCACTCCACCTGAGGCCCGCCCCCCAATATTTTGTCCTGGGGATATTGAAGGAATAAGTTCATTCTTTCCATATTGGTCATGGCTGCTTTATCTCTACAATTGCAAAGTAGTTGTGACATAGACCATATGGCCAACAAAGCCTAGGAGCATTGCTATTTGGCCCTTCATAGTAAAAGTTTGCCAATGCCTACATGTATTTAGTTTGTTTTGGAATCAGTCAACTCAAGTTTAGGTCAAAGGTTTGGCACTTACTAGCTTTATAACCTCAAAGAAATAATAAGCCTCTTTAAGCCTCACTTCCCTAAAGTGGAAATGAGGCAAGATTATAAATACTTTCTTCATTGGGATTTTGAAGACATAGCTCCATGCCAGATAACAAGAGAATATTTATTACTATTCACTGACACTTTTCAGATAATTTCAATTTTATTTGGTTTGAGATTATTTTAAGTAACATGAGCATCAGATTCTGCTTATATACAGAAAAATACATTTTTCAATAGTTCATTATGTACTTCACCAGGATCTTAAAAGTCATCTCTTTGGGAATAGAAACCATTTTCTATTCTTATATGGATCTAATGAACCCAGAATCTTCTTTATTGAATATGAATTATATAAAATAATTGATAAGCACAGGGTATATATATGATCATTTATCTTTTACTTTTCTAAAGTGACCTCTCCAATAACCACATTTCTTTTTTTAATCTTTTTTTAATCTTTATTGTTCAGTTTATTAATTACATTTTTCCCCTTTTTATCCCCCTATAGCTCCCCTCCACCCTGTACCTATCCCACCATCCACCCTCACCTCCCCCTCCCCACTGTCCTCTCCCATTCTTCCAAGATTTTTGTCCAGTCTCTTGCTGCACTTCCCACAACCCTTTTCTCCCTAAGAATTGTCTGTCAGTCCATTCCCTCTCTATGTCCATGTCTCTGTTATATTCACCAATTTATCCTGTTCAACAGCCTATCAATTCACTTGATTTTTATGTTCATTTGTTGATAGATGTGTATTTGTTGTTCATAATTTATATTTTTACCTTTTTCTTCTTCCTCTTCTTAAAGAATATCTTTCAGCATTTCATATAATGTGGGTTTGGTGGTGATGAACTCCTTTAGCTTTTTCTTATCTGCGAAGCACTTTATCTGACCTTTAATTCTGAATGATAGATTTGCTGGATAGAGTAATCTTGGTTGTAGATTTTTGCTGTTCATCACTGTGAATATTTCTTGCCATTCCCATCTGGCCTGCATCGTTTCTGTTGAGAAATCCACTGACAATCATATGGGTGCTCCCTTATAGGTAACCAACTGTTTCTGTGTTGCTGCTTTTATTATTCTCTCTTTGTCTTTTGCTCTTGGCATTTTAATTATGATGTGCCTTGGTGTGGTCCTCTTAGGGTTCCTATATATTGGGGTTTGGTGCATTTTTTGGACTCCTAAGTCAATTTCTTTCACCAGGTGTGGGGAGTTTTCGGTCACTATTTCTTCAAATAGGTTTTCATTGTCTTGGTCTCTCTCTTTTTCTGGCACCCCTATAATTCGGATGTTTGTATGCTTGAGGTTGTCCCAGAGGCCCCTTACACTATCTTCAATTTTTTGGATTCTTTTGGTTTCTTGGTTTTTCAGCTGAGTGTATTTTACCTCTTTGTATTTCACATCTTTAACTTGGTTCTTGGGTTGCTCCAGAGCACTTTCAGGTCTTTGTATAATATTTTTTGTTTCAGTCAGTGTATGCTTAATTTCTGGTTGGTCCTTTTTCATATCCTTGAGAGTCTCCTTTATATCCTTGAGGGTCTTGTTCATTTCCTTGTAGGACTCATTCATTTCCTTTGGGGACTTGCTTATTTCCTTATAGGCCTCGACCTTTTGTTGGAATATCTTGAAAAACACTATAACCGTGGTTTTGAATTCCATGTCCAGTCGTTTTTTTTTTCCCCTCCATTTCTTTCACATCTGATTTCTTTCCATGTTGCTGCATGGTGGCTGCTTCCCTGAGTTGGTCAATTAACTTTGTGTGATAGACTTCCTACTAGGGACAGTGGCTCAGCCTCCCCAGTTACCTGAGGTGGATATGGGTTGCACAGTCTTGCTGAAGTTAAGCTCAGTTAATCATTGTTAGCACTTGGAGCGGTTGACCTCCAGGCCAATTGTCTGTGAAGCTCAGCTGTGTTCAGGTTGGGTGGGCGGAGTCTCCGGGCCAAGCAGACAGCATTAGCTCCGCCCTATGCGGCCCTGGGGACTCTGTGCCATGGCAATGGCTGCCAGCACCTCTGAGAGAGAGCCACTGCCGAGCTCCACTGGCTGCCGGGGAATTCAGACTCTCCCAAAATGAGTCTGCATGGGCAATGTCTCACCCAGGGTCATAAAACAAAGCAGTCTGACGGTTTTCTGAATGAGAGAGCGAGTTGCAGAGTGCTCTCTGCGCCGTCACGCACCCGAGCTCTTCGCACGCAAGCTGCCTTCTCCACAAGCCGGGAGACCCGGCAGCACCCAAGCATCGGCGTGCCCTCCCACTGTCCAGTTTTCACCCCGTATGATAGTGGGTTCCCTGGACTTCGCCCAGAGCTGGAGAATCAGTCCAGTGGGACGTCTTTGCCTCCCTGTTCGAGAAAACTGTCCAGTTTTCAGCCGCCCACCCTCTCCGCGGCACGCACTCCAAACCTCTCTCTGCGTGCGAATCTTTCAACGCTGTTCGCCGCCGCTCCTCCGAGTCACAGTGTCTTATTTTCACTTTTATTTGTGGAATTTTCACTCGGCGAGCTTTCTGATGATTCTGGAAGGTATTTGTTCTTTCGTTAAGTTGTAGTATTAAAATTGCTGAGTATGACGGCAAGATAGGTGTTTTACCTATGCCGCCATCTTAGTTCTCCCCCAATAACCACATTTCTTATGTGTAGGAATTCCATTACCACACTCTCAATATTATGTTGCTGAAAATTGTTCAAAAACTCTAGGAAGTTGTTAAAATAAGTGGATTTTGTTCCTACAAACATTTATCTGGTCAGCCCTGATGACTTTTGCTTTCAACCTGTATCTTGAAGCCTTGCTAAATCCTCTTGAGTAAAGAGAGAGAGAGAGGGAACAATAACAGCAGACAAAGCCAGTGTAGTCTGCTGTGATGTGCCTGTGATAGGAAAGCATTTAACTTTTTAATACACAAATTCATTACAAACAGCAATTTATAAGCCATCTATTATTACCAACAGATATGCAGTAAATAATGCAGTGTGGCTCAGAATTGCTTCTTATATATACACCTAGCATTGCATTTTTGCCTTTGGGATACATTCCCATTTAATTAATTTGTGGTATTATGGATTTAGGACTAAATAACCCTCTCATTCTTCGGTTGCTCCTCTTCAAATCAAATTCTCATTTTCTTACTCATTAACCTGATAACTATGTGACTTCCCTACCATATAAATAGGAAAGTCAAGCTTCATGTCCCCCAATGTCAATCTGCTGTTTTATTAAAATGCTGGGAAACTTTAAATTATTTCTATCAAATTTCTGTCCACAGACCTATAATGTGCCTAAATTTCTGTCCACAGACCTATAATGTGCCTAAATGTGCCTTCAACCCAAACATACCAGTTTGGAAAAGAATTTGAAGACATATACTTAACAACTAAAGTAATGTTAAAATCTTAAACTGAAGCCACAGTTTTCATTTTGCAAGCCACCCACCAGTGTTTGTTTGAGCCGTGTTTTTGTTTTAGTTTGTTTTTATTATTGCTATGGAGTAACTTTGCTAGTTCAATATAATATTCACCAGACTATACAGTCTCTGTCTGTCTTTGTATTGATTTTTTCCAACCCTTGGGCACAATTTCTTCCTGGTTTTATCTTTCCTAGTTCTCCTTTTTATTAGTATTTTGAGAAACACAAATAATTTTGAGGAAGATTGCATCACTCCATGTGGATTCTCTAACACAAATTACTTTCTACATTCCTAACACTAAAGAAGACGATGTAACTAACTTTTAAAAAACAATTTATCCTAAAACCTCATTATCTAGAACTGATGTAGAAATATGCATTTCTATTATTCCATGCAACTTATTCTATGCAGAGTATTGGGGCATTCCTTAAAAAGTTTTCTTCCAGATTGTTTATGGAAGGTAATGAAGCCTGGAGGAAAAACTAGAAAAATTGTGATGCATCCCAAAACCTATGGTTTTCAAGATATGTTCTAACTCTGCTTTCTCTTATTATCCAAAATGCACAACACTCATGTCTCTTGCCATGCTGTGGCAATTCAAGTAAGTTCACATATCAAATTAAGTGTATTCTGGTTAAACAGTGAAATGGATACATGCACATTCTCTGGTTATTCTTTTGAAGCATTAAAAAACAATAATAAAAGAGAAAATAGTTATAAATCTGGAATAAACACATATTGGTATATAATAAACATTCATAAAACTCATACTCCCTCACAACAAAATAAGATTCAAATAAAATTAATGCTTAAACTATTAGGAGGTATGCACAAAATATTTTATACAATGGATAAAGAAACTAACTACTGAAAATGGGGGCTCAACCCCCATTTTCCTGACTGGTGGGATCTCCCACCTTTTTTTTAATGTACAGTTTTCAGAATCCAAGCTAGCTTACAACCTCTAATGTAGAATATTAGAGGGTTTCTTCTTGAGAAACTGATGACTCAGGAGAAAGGACTAATAATGACATTATACAATTGTCTAGATAAGCATCTAGATCAATACCATATACCAACCATCAAATGAAGATCATTAGGTGACAAGGATGCATAAAGAGCACTTAGTCTATGTTTAGTACTTTTCTCTCTTATTAACAGAAAACCAAAGATCTTCTCTCACTAAAGCAGATGACGAATGAAAGATGAAGGCCAAAATAAACAGGAAAAAGAAGAGAATTTTTAAGAAACTGGGGCAATGAAGGGAACAAAATAAAACTTCTAAAAGGAAAATGAACACGATACAACTTAGGTTATCTGAAAACTATGAGAAGAGTGACTCATGAAATAAAAACAAGGTATCATATAAAAGAAACACTGAAGGAGTAAGTCTTATAAATAGCAAGTTAATAGCAAAATATTAAAATTTATTGGAAGATGTGATTGTTTAAGGCAAGAAGGTTGAAAATCAGAGAAGATGTCAAAATTTGAAATATGAAGATCATTAAATGATTAATTTAAAATTGAAAACTATTGTAGAAAAAATCATCTGATGGAGAACTAAGATGGCGGCAAAGGAAAAATACCTATCTCGCCATCATAATCAGCAATTTTAATACTACAACTTAACGAAAGAACAAATACCTTCCAGAATCACCAGAAAGCTCGTTGAGTGAAAATTCCACAAATAAAAGTGAAGATAAGACACTGTGACTCGGAGGAGCGGCGGCGAACAGCGTTGAAAGACTCGCACAGAGAGAGGTTTGGAGTGCACGCCGCGGAGAGGGAGGGCGGCTGGAAACCGGCCAGTTTTCTCGAACGGGGAGACAAAGGCAGCCCACTGGACTGATTCTCCAGCTCTGGGCGAAGTCCAGGGAACCCACTATCATACGGGGTGAAAACTGGACAGTGGGAGGGCACGCCGAAGCTTGGGTGCTGCTGGGTCTCCCGGCTTGTGGAGAAGGCAGCTTGCGTGCGAAGAGCTCGGCTGCGTGACGGCGCAGAGAGCACACCTCGCCTTGCCTCTCATTTGGAAAACCGTCAGATTGCTTTGTTTTACGACCCGGGGTGAGACATTGCGCATGCAGACTCATTTTGGGAAAGTCTGAATTCCCCGGCAACCAGCAGCCAGTGGAGCTCCACGGCGGCTCTCTCTCAGAGGTGCTGGCAGTCATTGCCCCCGGCACAGAGTCCCTGGGGCCGCAGAGGGCAGAGCTAACGCTGTCTGCTTGGCCCAGAGACTCCGCCCACCCAACCTGAGCACACCTGAGCTTCACAGACAATTGGCCTGGATGTCAACCCTCCAAGTGCTAACAACGATTAACTGAGCTTAACTTCAGCAAGACTGTGCAGCCCATATCCACCTCAGGTAACTGGGGAGGCTGAGCCACTATCCCTAGTAGGAAGTCTACCACACAAAGTTAATTGACCAACTCAGAGAAGCAGCCACCATGCAGCAACATGGAAAGAAATCAGATGTGAAAGAAATGGAGGGAAAAAAACGACTGGACATGGAATTCAGAACCACGGTTATAGGGTTTTTTAAGAGGCTCCAACAAAAGATCGAGGCCTACAAGGAAATAAGCAAGATCACAAAGGAAATGAATGAGTCCTACAAGAAAATGAACAACACCCTCAAGGATATAAACAAGAGCTGCAAAGTAATGATCAAGACCTACGTGGAAATGATCAAGATCAACGTGGAAATGAATGAGTCCTACAAGGAAATGAAAGAAACCCTCAAGGATATAAAGCAGACTCTCAAGGATATGAAAAAGGACCAACCAGAAATTAAGCATACACTGACTGAAACAAAAAATATTATACAAAGACCTAAAAGTGCCCTGGATCACCCCAAGAACCAAGTTAAAGATTTGAAATACAAAGAGGTAAAATCCACTCAGCTGAAAAAGCAAGAAACCAAAAGAATCCAAAAAATTGAAGATAGTGTAAGGGGCCTCTGGGACAACCTCAAGCATACCAACATCCGAATTATAGGGGTGCCAGGAAAAGCGAGAGGCCAAGACAATGAAAACCTATTTGAAGAAATAGTGACTGAAAACTTCCCACACCTGGTGAAAAAAATTGACTTAGGAGTCCAAGAAGTGCACCGAACTCCAATATATAGGAACCCTAAGAGGACCACACCGAGGCACATCATAATTAAAATGCCAAGAGCAAAAGACAAAGAGAGAATATTAAAAGCAGCAAGAGAGAAACAGTTGGTTACCTATAGGGGAGCACCCATACGACTGTCAGCAGATTTCTCAACAGAAACGATCAGGCCAGACGGGAGTGGCAAGAAATATTCAAAGTGATGAACAGCAAGAATCTACAACCAAGATTACTCTATCCAGCAAAGATATCATTCAGAATTGAAGGTCAGATGAAGTGCTTCGCAGATAAGAAAAAGCTAAAGGAGTTCATCACCACCAAACCAACATTATATGAAATGCTGAAAGATATTCTTTAAGAGGAGGAAGAAGAAAAAGGTAAAGATGAAAATTATGAACAACAAATACACATCTATCAACAAATGAACATAAAAATCAAGTGAATTGATAGGCTGTTGAACCGGATAGACTGGTGAATATAACAGAGACATGGACATAGAGAGGGAATGGAATGACAATTCTTGGGGAGAAAAGGGTTGTGGGAAGTGCAGCATGAGACTGGACAAAAATCTAGCAACAATGGGAGAGGACAGTGAGGAGGGGGATGTGAGGGTGGAGGGTGGGATAGGTACAGGGTGGAGGGAAGCTATAGGGGGGTAAAAAGGGGAAACAATGTAATTAATAAACTGAACAATAAAGATTAAAAATAAAAATAAAAAAATAAATAAATAAAAGAAAACTATTGTAATAAAATAATGCAAGAAAAATTCTAAGTAAGAAGAACATGATTTCTAGTTAAAACAACAAAACAAACAAATGAACAAAAAACAAACATTACAGTGAGTAAATAAAAGATGCAGGAAAATTTGGCTGTCCATTACAGAAAACAACCTAAAAAATACATGGAGAAAGAGAGAAATGAAATGTTTTTCAAAATGTCTATGTGTGCTATGTATAATAACATTTTTTTAAACTAGGAAATAACCTTAAATGTATAAAGATATACCATTTGTATTAGATATTATGCTAAAGTTTAAAATATTTTAAATTATACACACACACATATATATACATATATATATATATATATATATATATATATATATATATATATTAAGAATAGAGAAACCCCCCTTCTCAACTCCTCACCCCCAAGCCTTGGCCATGGACCTGGCCTATCCGGACTGCCCTGGTCCAGCACCACACCTGATTTTGGCAAGGTGACCATTCTGGCTGTTAGAGTGAGTGTGCCAGCCTGGCCGAAGGAGCAGAGACAGCCTGCCCGGCCTCTCTCACTTGTTCCCAGGACCTAATGTCAGAGGCCATGGACCAGCTGGCTGGGAGTCCTGAAAACCCAAGTCCAGGAGAGAGGAGAGAGTGGTGATGGTGACTGCGGGAGCTGGAGGCAGAGAACTCGGCTGATCATCCACTAAATGGCAGGCATTGTTCTAACCATTGGGATATAGTGGTGAAATACATTTAAAAGAATTTTTATTCTAACATTACTCTCAGGTATAACTCCACATAAGCATTTCCCATAAAATTGTTTGATTTGTTTCTTCCCAACTGAAAGAACATTTCTTTTACTTTGATATTTGCTTGTGTAGGCAGATCAGAATTAATTATTAGAGTCAGATGAATGCATTTGACATTTTATTATGCTTTTGTTTTTATTGTCTCCCACACACAGTTAAGGATAATTGTGTATCATCTGTAGAATACTTGAAACATAACAAGCATTGCCTACAATAAAAAAGAATCAAATGCATGACAAATTCACAGCACAGCCATGAATATCAAAGCCTGCATTTGCTATGGCAACTAAAATGGAAATCTCCCCTGAATGGGCATTAAGTGTCTGACTGTCATAACTTGTTATTAAGGCCTTGTAAGCAACATAAAAGATCATTGGAGATGTCAAAATCTATGTTTCAAAAGTAATGTTTTTATCAGGAAGAATGGCATAATGTCACAGCTTGTATTTTTTCCAGCATCCACAGCAAGGGAAAATACATAGAGAAGCAAATAGTTGTGATAATGAGCAGGTTAGGTTATGTTAGGGGTTAACCAAGATGCTTAGACGAGAGCAACTGGGATGCCAATGTGGGTGGTTCGTCTGGGAGATGTGTCATTCGCATTCGATGGCAACATGTTGTGGCCAGTGAGTCACTCACGTCCTTTTCACTGCTCAGCTTTTCTTAAATGATTTTAATAAACTAAGAATGCATCTTTTATATCAATTGGCTTATCTTTTGTGATATGTGCACTTACCCCTTTGCCTCCATAAACTTCTAAGAGTTCTTTCCACAAAGAGCTCTCAAAGGAAAGATCTCAGGTCTTAGTTCTTATGTGAAGTTGTACAACAAGCATGAAAGCACATTCATCAGCAGAAAGGAAATATAAAAACATTGGGGGAAAAGTATAAAATGTGGCTATTTGCATACTAAAAACAGCTTGTTTAAAGATGCATTAAAATATTTTTCACTTGACTATAATCAAGAGACCATTCTCTATGGGTCTGTCCTGTCTTCGGAGCAGGAGCAATGTCACCTTTGGTTCCAGATTATCTTCTGAGCTTTTCATAAAACGTCACCATGGGACAATTTTGGTTTGCCCTGCTTTCTGGCTCCTCTTCTGAATGTGTAGGCAAATAAAATAAAAAGCACAGTAAAATATAAAGGGTGAAATACAGGTTCCCCTTCATATATATATATATATATATATATATATATATAGAGAGAGAGAGAGAGAGAGAGAGAGAGAGAATAGAAAAATATTGAACCAAATTATCTTCAGCAAGAGAATTTTCATTGTACATATATGTATATATATATATATATATATACATACATATATAGAGAGAGATATAGATATAGATATAGATATAGATATATAGATATAGATATAGATATATAGATATATAGATATATAGATATATAGATATATAGATATATAAATATATAGATATAAAAGGTGCTGACTCCTATTATAAGCACTGATTCAAAATATATGTAGGACTTCAGTAACCAGTGTGAAAAAAATCAGAAAACACTATAGAAAAATGTTCAAAATACTTTATTAGAAACTTCATAAAATAAGATATTCAAATAGCCACTAAAACATATAAAAATATGCTTGAGCTAATTAGTACTCAGAGACATGCAAATTAAAATC
This sequence comes from Antrozous pallidus, assembly GCA_027563665.1. Taxonomy (NCBI): domain Eukaryota; kingdom Metazoa; phylum Chordata; class Mammalia; order Chiroptera; family Vespertilionidae; genus Antrozous; species Antrozous pallidus. The sequence continues at coordinate 51,173,576 of CM050518.1, forward strand.
ACAAGTGATAATTTTGCACACATAGCCGATGGACAAAAACTGAATGAGCTTATCAGACTAAGTATCAGCTAGTATTTGGAGGAAAAAAATTCTTATGTTATTTATACCATCTCATGAGAGAACTCAAATTTGTACAAAGACTTTAGACAGTTTTTCATTATCTAGTAAATTTGAAAAAGTGTTTTCCCCTCACACAGAATTTCTCCTCTTACATAAATACCCCAGGGAAATTTTTGCACATAAACATCAAGAGACATATAACAAATGTTCAGAGTAGAATAACTGAAAACAATGAAATCAAATATGGAACAAAACGGATAAATCATTGTACTTTCCTACAATGGGATAGCACAGCAATGAAAATGAAAGACTAGTTACCTGCAACAACATAAATGAATAGGAAACACAGCACAAATAAACACAGGGAAACACAAAACTTTGAGAATAAAAAAAATTCACTTTTTTTTAAGTTCAAAAACAGGCAAATTGTAGATATATGATTTAGGGTAAAAAGTATAAATAATCAAGTTAGTGAGTAATATGAGAGTGGAGAAAGTTAATTACATTTTGAGCAGTGGCACAAATATGAATTGTGTACAATCTGGAATGAAAAAGATTGATCTCTTTAGAATTATTAAATGAACTCATGCATTTTTTTACAGATACATTAAAAAGTAACTTGCTCAAGATCTGCATGTATGCATTTAAGCTTTCCCTTCATGCCTCACATAAAAGTTATTGTTGAGATCTTGTCTTAGTAAATAAAGAGAAATAATTATTTCTTTTTTATTGACATATAACGTATCTATTTCAGGTATACAAGATAATGATTCAAAATATGCATATATTGTGAAATGATCACCAGAAAAAAACTCTAGATAACATCCTTTGTCACACATAGTTACATTTTTTTTCTTCTGATGAGATCTTTTATTTTCATTGTGGAAAACCTAATAGTCTGCTTTAGACAGTGGATGGTGATGAAGGTGATATCCTTCCAAGACAAAATGCAAATTCCCTGTGACTTTTGCTCCATTTCACCTTATTACCACCTTCATCTCAATATCTTCTATAGATATAAAAGTCTATAGGACCGTCAGACCATTTGACAGACTGACCAGTAGCTATGATGCGCATCAGGGGGAATCATTCAACACAGGAGCTACCAAGCTGGAGTGACTTGGCAGCTGTGGTTCTCAGGTGACAAATCCGGAACCAGAGAGGAGGGAGCCCTATTCAAAGGTGCATCACCAAAGAACCGCCCTCTCAAAATCTGGGACCCCTAGGGGGATGTTGGGGAGCTAGTTTCAACCTGATTCCCACAAGCCAGGCTGGGGGATTCCAATGGTGGATGAATTTGTGCATGGGGCCTCTACTTATAAAATATAGGTCATTCACTAAGGCCTGGGTGAGCTTTATGATTTGGTAATTTCTCTGCCTGGCCTAGATCCCATTCTGCTCAGTCACATGGCCTCTCCTTGCAACATCTTGTGTTTTCTTACTGGTTTACTCTTCCTCAGCTTAGTTAAAACCAGAATGGTGTAGTTTTCTAAATGCATAGTGAAAAAAATTTATGAAAACTCAATATTTTACCTTAATTATCTAGTCTATTAGACTATCTCACCAATAGTAATTACTTTCTTTTGTCAGAATGAAGTTAAGAATGTTCTGAGATTAGAGTTACTTCTCCATACGAATTCCTTCTACATTTAAATCCATCAGCATTCTTTTCTTAAAAAATGACAAAAAGTAATGAAATTTCATTTTAGATAACATAAATTTAATATCTGCACCATTTACATAATTTACTCTCACTCTGTTTGGTTTTTCCAAATAGTCTTAACGTGAGGCTGTGAATGAGGTGATATTTTGTGTTGTTTATATGAATATTTAAAAAATTATGCATTAGCACATTTTACAATATAAAACATGATTCTTGTCAGTACTAATATAAATTAAGCATCTTAAAATGCTTATTTAGCAAAAATGCTGATAATATATCTGATTCATTCAACTTTTAAAAGTTCATATAAATATTCAAGTATTTTTAAATTAAATTTAAATGCCAATAAACTATAAAGGAAATGATTCTGAACCTATAAAATGCAGTGAAGAAATAAAATTATTATTTTTTTTGCTTTTTCCTGCTTTGTCAAATATTTTTTAACCTTTTTTTATTAACTATAATAGTAGTACATGTTTTCCTTTGCCCCCTCCCCATTATCCTCCCCTCAGCCTCCCCTACCCCCCAGCACATGTCCCTAACTACCTCCCTCCCCGCCCCAGTGTCTTTCATTCATTGATTATGCTCACATGCATGCATACAAGTCCTTTGGTTGATCTCCCCTGGCATTCACCTCCCATCCACCCAAGCCTTCCCCCTATAGCTTGATAGCCTGTTCAATGCCTCCCTGCCTCTATATCAATCACTCTCCCCTGTTTCTTTTCTTCAAAAATATCTTGCCTCTGCATACTAGAAATAAATGTATAAGAACAAAAAATGTTTCAATCTCAGTTTCAATGTCCAACTGTTCTGAGTCCCAGTTTCAGTGTCAAATAGTTCTTTATGTGTACATGTCAGCAATGGTATCCAGATGGTGGACACATTGTGGCAATGCAAGATCCATCCTCTCTGGTTTGGTCCTGGGCTGCCTGCAGCCATGCACAGCTGCCAACTGCTAGCATGGCAAGGTGTTGTCAGCGTCCCCCATCTCTGGACCATCCTCGTGACTGGAACAGATCCCTCAGTTCCTCACAGTCGCAGGATCCCACATGGTCTTGGAGTTGTTCTCTGAAAACACACAAACACATTCTCGACCAAAAGTTAACAAAGGGATCCTCTCTGGAAAACAGACTTGGGATTCTTTTTAATTTTGCCTAAATGATTTTCCTTTGGCTTATTTTGACACCATGTCTGTTTTTTCGTGGGTGTCCTGCAGTTGGTTTTACAAATGGAATTTACTTTTCTAAAGTAAGAATTTTCTAGATGTATTTTACTTACAGGATATTTTTCCTTACATGATATTACCCCACTGCCCCCCCCTTTTTTTATTAATGGGGGCTTTTGGAAATTTTATCTTGCAGTCTGGGTAATTCTAAATTTTAATTTTTGCACACAAATATGACTGCTTTGGGTTCTTTGGATGTTAGGCAATTTTACAGTGAGATGAACTACTAATAGATATTTTAGTTAATGTTTTAGGAAAAGCTTTTTGTCCAGTACACTTAAATTTTCTTGAGTACTCACTTATTTCACTTGGCCAATTTAAATTAATCTGAAAACTTGATTGCTATTTACTGTCAATTTTAATACTCAAGCGGAAATCTTAGTTTACCCTGTAAATACTAGTGGAAAGGAATATTTGCATTTTTAATCGGTTCTGAGCATTCCTGGTAATAGACTGAATTTAGATATAGAGCAGCTATTGCTGGCCGAGTCTCTGTCTGCCACCTGGGTCCTGGTCTGAGTTGTGCGTGGGAGTCGAAGCAGCCGTGGAGGTAGGAGAACTTCCTCAGAAGGGGTGAGAATTCAAGCCCCTGTAATGTTTGTGGGTGAGGGTCTGTGCCCCACCTCTGTTGACCTTTTAGTTCTCTCCTGTTGGCCCCTCTGCAACTGTGCCTGTCTTAGGTTGCTCCTTCCCTGAGGAATCTTACCCGTCTCTGGCTAACCAGCCATCTTCCTGGGCCACACAGGGTGATGTGAGGTTCAGTTCTGTCTCCTTTGTAGTCTATGCACCTGTGGCCTCTATGTCCAGCACCTGCCTTGGGGCCTAAAATTATTATTTTGATAGTGATATCTTAAAATGGTTTCCATATATGAGCTTTCAATAGGAAAAATATTGAACCAAATTATCTTCAGCAACAGAATTTTCATTGTAAAGATTAAAATATACTACATTTAAAACTAATAAAAATCAGTAATGTATAATTATATAAACAAGTACTAATAAGGCACTATTTGAGCCAATGATCTTAATGATAATTTTTATTAATTTAATTTCCAAAAGATAATCTTTGCTTTATAAAAGTCAACTCTAATGAGCAATCCTAGTTGAATAGTCAAGGCATTCTTTAGAGAAGAAAAAAATGTTTTCATTGATTTCAGAGAAGGAGAGGGAGATAGAAACATCAATGATGAGAGAAAATCATTGATTGACTGCCTCCTACATGTCCCACAACCGAGGCGTGTGCCCTGACTGGGAATCAAACTTGACCTCCTGATTCATAAGTCAATTCTCAACCACTGAACCGCATCAGCTGGACTCAAGGCACTTTTTATAACCAATAATATAAATCATATAGACTTAATAAAATATAAATCCTTGAAGAAGATAAGCTTAGTGCACTCATATTACTTCATTCACACAAACACACACATTCAGATAGACTTACTGGATTTATTGGCTCATTAAACTTCACTTTTTCTATATAGTAAAACCATCAAACAATTCTGGCTCTTCAATTACCAGAACATCACAAATACACAAAGTTAATAAAATGGATTCTGTACATTTAGTTATTATAAATTATTAACTTTTTATTTGTTTATAAATGTTTTCTTAAGTTTAAAGAAAAAATACTTTGATATTTAATGGAAATTTTCACAATCATTCTATTCTTCTTGGCAACTTACATAAACATTTTACATCTTTCTGGGACATTGCATTAGGCATTTTCAAAACAAATGCATCACCTAAATTCCAAGCTGAGAAAAGCATCACAATGAATTTATAATATAAGATTGCCAAGGGAGGTATTGTGGTTCCAGAAGACAATTTAATTCCATACTCAAAAATATTGTTCCTTATCACAAGACCACACTTTTCAGAGCTCCTCTATTGCTATTGATGATCATATACAATTAAAGTGTCATTCTATTTTAAAAGAATCATAATAAAGCAATTTTTTATGCAATAACAACCTATTTCAGAAGAGTTGTCTGCTGGATAAAACTGGGTTGAAAACATAGCAAATGCATAACATGGTTGCCGAAAGAACAGTGAATCAAAATAAGAAGGGTTTTTTTTCCCTTCCTCTTCTTTTTCTACATTTACTAAAAGAAAGCTTGGAAAAAGGGAAAGAACCATTTTTCATGATTACCCTCTCACTTTGTTATTATCTATGGTTCCTGATAATAAGACCACGTGCTCTGACGCCATCTCATAGCCGAGAGAGGAAAGGTTTGAAAGCATTTCATTAGTAAAGAGAATGATGCAATTTCTTCTATAGTATATTCTTTTTTAAATTTATTTTATTCTTTAAAGTATTACAAATAGTAGTACATATGTTTTTCTCCCCCCCCCACTGTCCTCACTCCAGCCTCCCCTACTCCCCAGCACATGTCCTCACTTCCCCTTCCCCCCTCCCGCCGCCCTAGTGTCTTATATCCATTGGTTATGCTTATATGCATGCATGCAAGTCCTTTGGTTGATCTCTTACAGCACCCGCCCCCCCAACATCCCCAACGATCCCCCTGTAGTTTGACAGTCTGTTCAATGCTTCTTTGCCTCTATATCAATCTTTTTTTCCTATTTCTTTTCTTTAGAAAGATCTTGCATCTGCATACTGGAAATAAATGTATAAGAACAAAAAATGTTTGAGTCTCAGTTTCAATGTCCAACTGTTCTGAGTCCCAATTTCAATATCAAATAGTTCTTTATGTGTACATGTCAGCAATGGTATCTGGATGGTGGACATATGGTGGCAATGCAGGTTCCACCCTCTCTGGTTTGGTCCTGGGCCACCTGCAGCGACACACAGCTGCTGACTGCTAGCATGGCAAGGTGTCGACAGTGTCTTCCATCTCTGGACTGTCTTCACAATTGGAACAGACCTGTCAGTTCCTCCTTGTTGCAGGAACCCATATGGTTATCGTATATTCTTTAATTCGATATTCATCCCTTAAAAGGCCCACACTTACCCTATGGTAAAATATAAACATTAATAAAATGTACAAAATGAAGGAGAGCTGTATTTCTGAAAGAACTGAGGATTGAGCTCAGGTGTCCAGCGGATTCTACAGATAGCAAGCCAGCCCTATGTGCCAGCAGAGAGAATATACTTGCCAATCAACACTGTGGGGCTGTAACCTTCCTTTTTCACTTCATTACATCTTTTATTTCAGGCTATCACATATTATTAGGACTAATCCAAAAGCAATCAAGACATTATTTCTAATGTATGCTCTTTAGGTTGAGCATGTTCACATGTCAATATATACGTTCAAATAATTAATCAATGAGGAAATATCCTGCTTAAACAAAAAGGTTATTTCTTTCTCCATATTTGACCATATTGTTATTTTCTTGTTCCTTTTCTCTTTTTCTGCCTTCTTTCATTTCCTTTCTTCCTTGCCACTTCACATTTTTTTCTGTCGTCTTTCCTTTTCCTCCTCATTTTTCTCAAATCTTGTTGAACAGAATTTATCCCTACAATATAGGACATGGCCATGAAAATAAGGCTCCTTCTCTCTTGGGAGTTAGAAACATAAAGGCTCACACATCATAAACCCTGTACTGAGAATGTTACATTCCCCCCTTGAAGTATTCTAATCCAATCTGTGCATGAGCAAGTTTTCAATGCCAAATCACAAAGGAAATGGATTCCAAAAACTAAAGTTTATTTGAGTTGGTTGCATTACAAAATTAACCGAGACCGATATTTACTCTGAATTTTACCTCCTGCATTGTGATTATGTAGAACACCATCATAAAGCAATTACAAGGACTTTATTTCATAGAATGATTTTAGTCTCTTCAATAATTCTAAGTGCTATCATATATTGCTCATTTACTTCAGGTTAGGTCCTATTTCAAAGGATTTACATGAATCATGTTAATGGCATTGTTCATAGGCAAGAAACATTGATAGCTCTTATGGGAAAGTGAGACTTAACTGAGTGGAAAGAAAGCAATGGTGGGCTGGGAGACAGATAACTGCTGTGTGGTTGTGCTGTTTTTCCTCCAGGACACAGCTCTCATTATCTCTTTGATTGTTTTTCTAGTTTCATGAAAATTTTGTACTCTTTACTTTGTTGCAAAATTAGAACCAGGGCATATGAATCCAAATGTCAGCTGGTTTTATTTATACATCTACAAAGATAAAGTAATCTCCTCCACTCTCCCCTGAACACATGACACCCTTTGAGAGGCAGTCACTAGGTATAGTCCACAAGCAAGTAATGGGAACTTGAGGGTGAAATATCCTACATGGCTATTCGTGTGTGTGTGCGCGCGCGCTTTCAAATAAGTATTTAATTTTGGAATCATTTTAGATTTATAGAAACATTGTAAAAATATTACAAAGAATCCCACATATTCCTTCAGAGACCCTATTATTAATATCTAACATTGTATGGTGCATTTTTCAAAATTGATGAACCAACGTTCATGCATTTTTATTAACTAATGTCTGTACTATATTCAGATTTCCTTCGCCTTTACCTAATGTCCTTTTTCTTTTCCATGATCTTACCCAAGGTAACACATCACAGGTAGTTGTCATGTCTCTTTAGGCTGCTTTTGACTGTGACAGTTTCTCAGGCTTTCCTTGTTTTGATGATCTTGACAGCTTTGAGGAGGGCTGGGCATTTTTTTAGAATACCCTTCTATTGGGATTTGCCTGATATTTTTCTCATGATTACATTGCAGTTTGTTTTTTCACAGGAAGGCCGCAAAGGTAAAGTACTATTCTCAACACATTGTGCCAAGAGAACAAACTATCTACATGACCTATCACTGTTAACAATGACCTTGAATATCTGCCTGAAGTTTCTTTAATGAAAAGTAATCTCCTCCACTCTCCCCTGAACACCTGACACCCTTTGAGAGGCAGTCACTAGGTATAGTCCACAAGCAAGTAATGGGAACTTGAGGGTGAAATATCCTACATAAATTATTTAGAATTTTTATGCAGGAGAATTTTAAGTGTTGTCTCCCATATATTGATTTATATAGTTAGTTATTTATAGCATTAGAGTCACAGACATTTACTGTATACTTTGGGTTATAATCTAATACTATTACAATTGTGTTATTTAAATTGTTTCAGATTTGGCAATTGGGAGTTCTTTATAGGATCTTTGCAGAGGTACTTAATTAAAAGTTGGTTCTTAGGATGGGTCCTAATCCTATATGACTGGTGTCATTATAAAAGAAGGAACCTGATAAGAGATCATACACAGAAAGATGATGTGAACACACATCAGAAGATGGCCATAGGACTGGAGTGTGGCATCTATAAGCCAAGGAGACCAAGGATTGCCCACAAACATTAGACACTTCAAGAGACAAGTCAGGATTCTTCATTAGAGCTGTCAGAAAGAACATGTCCTACTGTCACTTTGATTTCAGACTTTTAGCCTCCAGAATTATGAAACAATAAATTTCTGTTGTTTTAAACACACTAGTGATTGCTATTTTGTTATGACATCTAATTATTATATCCTGCTACTATCCTAAACAAGTTCATTTTGTGTGTGTGTGTTTGTGTGATCTACATAAGCATGTCATCTATGAATAAATATTTCTTCTTTCTAAAACTGTACACATTTTCTTTTCTTGTCAAATTGCACTAGCTAGGAGTTCCTATATATATTAAATCATTGTAGAAAAATATCCTGTTTTATTCCCAATATTAGACAATATTTGGTTTTCTTATCCTTAGCTATGATGTTAACTCTTAAATTTTTGTAGCTTTTCAGAAGTTGAGATTTCCTCTCTATTCCTAGTTTGTTAAGAATTTCTATTATTAATCGGTGTTGGATTTGCCATTACTATAATTTCTATGATCATATGACTTCTCTTACTTAGTTTGTTGACATAATTAATTACATTAGCTGAATTTCCAGTGCTTAGTCTTGCATACCTGAAATAAATCCCACTTGCCCATGGCATGCAATTATTTTTTATATCATTGACTTTTATTTGCTAATATTTTGTTGAGGATTTTTACAGCAATGTCCATGACAGATATCAGTAAATAGTTCTCCTTTCTTGTAATATTTTTATTAAATTCTGGTATTAGGGTTATGCCTGCTTCATTAAGTGGGTTAGAAAGTATTATCTCTGCTTCTATTTTCTAGAAGAGATTGTGGAGAATAACAATCTTGATTAACTATTTGGTAGAATGCACTAATAAACTGATCTGCACTTGAAACTTTCTCTTTTGGAAAGTTATTAATTATTCATCAATTTAAAAATAAATATAGGACTATTCAAGTTATATGTCTTCTTGTGTGAATTTTTAGTACTTTGTTTATAATTCAGGATAATATCTCCATCTCAAGATTCTTTATTTAACCACATTCACCAAGTGTATTTATTTGCCATGTAAAGAAACATTCACAGGTTTCAGGCATTAGGTCATATGCCTCTTAAGGCAGTCATTATTCTGTCCACCATAGTTTGCCCTCTGGCCTCCAAAAATTCAGGTCAGTTCCACATGCAATATGCATTAACTCCACCTCTAAATCCCAAAAGTCTCCACCCATTAAACTTGGTAAATATTCCATGTGAATTTGAAATGAATGTGTATTTTCCTATCGCTAGATGGAGTAATCTATAAATGCCAATTAGATTAAGTTGATTGATATTGTTGTTCAGGTCAACTTTATCATTACTGATTTTCTGCCTGTTTGATGTATAAACAGCTGACAGGGCACAATTGAAGTCTTGAACTACAACAATGGACTTGTCTATTTCTCTTTCCAGTTTTCTATGTTTTTCCTCACTTGTTTTTATTTGTTTGGATGTTCATTATTTTTTTTATTATTTTAATGTTTATTATATTAGGTCCATACACATTGGGGATTGTTATGTCTTCTTGGGACACTGAGTCCCTTATCATCATAAATGTTCTTCATTATTCCTGATGATCCTTCTTGTTCTGAAGTTTTCTTTGACTGAAATGACTATTGATATTCAAGCTTTCATTTCAGTAGTATGAACACAGCACGTGTTTCTCCATCCTTTCACTTTGAGCCTGAGTCTTCATATTTAAAATCATTTTTTTGTAGACAACATATAATTGGGTATTGTCCTTCCCCCAATTTGACAATCTCAACCTAATTTGGTGCATCTAAATTGCCCACATTTAATGTGATTATTGATGTAGCTGGATAAATACGTGCCATATTTGCAAGTGTTTTCTATTTCAGCTTTTTTTTTATCCCTCCCCCTTCTCTTACATCCTGTTTGTTTTGTGTGTTTTTTAATTGAGGATTATATAATTATATATTATCTTTTCTTTTAGGGTATCAATTATACTTCTTCTTTAAAAATTAGCAATTGCCCTAATGCTTTCAATATACTTTTTAAACTAATCTAAATCCACATTCAAAGACTAACATACTGCTTCACTTACAGTGCAGGTCACTGATAACAGAGAATTCCCAGTTGCTCCCTCTTTCCCTTGGGATATTTCTGTCATTCATTTCACTTATCCATATGCTGTACCACTCAAATCATTGCTACCTATATATTGCTTTAAGTAAACAGGTATTTGTCAAGGTGGCTGAGCTTCCAGGTGTCAAACTGATCAACTAAGGCCATGATCCAAACTGAAAGGAACAGTCAGTCCTTTATTCACTAGCTTCAATGATATACGAAGGAGGCTAAGCAGGAAAGGGATCTGATCGTGCAATGTTTTACTTTTCCTGACAGAATGAGATCAGATAAATCAACATAGATAACAGGACTACTTCGATGCCAGAGGAGTGCCAAGCAAAAGGTTCCTGCAATTTATGGACATCAGGGCCAGGAAAGGAGAGAAGGGGAAGGGTTAGATAGGAAAAGGACTGAGTAGTGAGTCAGGGTAAAGGAAAATGGCTTCAAGGCCCAGATAAGGAGATCTGATCACATGCCTGAGATAGTCCTCAGCCAAGGGTTCTCTTCATAAGGAAGTCTCAGAATAGAGGCCCCTAGACTAAAAACTCACATGCAGAAAGAGGGCAGCTAGGGCAGGCTGATTCTCTGACTACAGCCAACTCCAGAGACTGGCAGCCACCTGCTGTACATCAAGGGTGCTGGCAAAGGCAGCTTCCCCCATGCAGCCCAGATAAAGCCTTTGTAAATGCCCAGGGTCACTCTGAAGATTATGGTTTGGAGCTGAACTCCTAATTATCTTTCTAGATCAACAAAAATAAGAAAAATAAATTATTAAATTTGCCTCCATTGATTTCTTCTCTGAAGTGCTATGTTCCTTTAGGTAAATATTAGATTCTAACTTATAACATCTTCTCTCTGCAGGAACCCACTCTTTGAACATTTCTTGCAAGACAGGTGTGCTGATAATGAATTCTGCATTTTTATTTGCTTGAGAAAGTCTTTATTTTTCTTTCAACAAAAAAGGATAGCTTGTGAATACAGCATTATAAGTTGGTGAGGATTTTTTTTCCCCTTTGACACTGTAAATCCTTCACTCCTTTCTTTCTTTCTTTCTTTCTTTTTTTTTTGCTTGCATTATTTCTGATGAAAATTGCACTGTGATTCTTATTCTTCTATGGGTAAAGTGGTTTTTCCTTTCACATCTTTCAGGATTTTCTCATTGTCTCCTGTTTCCTGAAATTTGAAAACGATATGCCTAAGTGTGTGTCTGAACATGTGTGCCTCCCTTTTGTTAAGTGCTGGCAAGAGAACATTGTGGATTACAGATACTCTCTGACCTTGACAAAGGGAAATAGTCTACAAGCATCACAGGCCTCAAAGGACTGAGAGAAGTACTGTATTCTAGTTTACTGGAATCCCTTAGAAGTCTATGTGAGTGTGCAGGCCACTGTTCAAAGCAACCACCCCTAACCATCAATAGTTATGCAAATTATAAAATCAGAGGTTAACCTAAGAAAATGGTTTTGTAAAAATAGATCATCTAAAGGCAAAAAACTTAAAAGACGAGTAAAAAGGAGAAAGTAGATTCAATTTTCTATAAACTGAGCTTTTCATAGTTTGATTAAAAAGTAAGATTCCATTTTCCCATTTTTCACTTTTAAACACCTGTATTAAAGCATATCAAACAAATAGAAATGTGTATAAATCCAAAATGTACATATCAATGAAACAGCTGGAAGTGATCACAACCCAGGTCAAAAATAGAGTATTACCAGTAGTCTAAATGTCTTCCACCTATTTGCTTTTAAGTATAAATATTTTCCCATAACACTTACTGAATACGGGGTAGGGCAAAAGTAGGCTTAAGTTGTTCCTATGGAGAATATAATTAATAAACACTAATATAAGGCTAAACTTTGTGTTTTGCATACTCACAACTTAACTGTAAACCTACTTTGTCTCACACTGTATGCATTAAGAAAAAGAACCAGCTCTAGTTAGTTTGGCTTAGTGGATAGAGCTTCGGACTGCAGGCTAAAGGGTTCTGGGTTCAATTCCGGTAAAGAGCAGATACCTCAATTGCAGGTTTGATCCCTGCCCCCATAGAGACACTTGGGGGAGGCAACCAATCAATGTGTGTCTCTCATATTGATGTTTCTCTCTCTCTGACTCTCCTCCTCCCTTCCACTGAGAAAAATATCCTCAGTGAGGATTAACAAAAAAACAAATTAAAGAAAAAGAACCACTAGTTTCTAAAGGAAAACAAAAACAAAAAAAGTGCAATGTGGCATTATGTATATGTGTATCTATAGCTATATATCTATAGCTATCTATATTTATAACTATAGAGAACATATATTCAAATATGTATATATGAATATAATTTATAAATAGGAAAATTCAATATAATCAAGCTGTTAGTGCTTCCAAAATAATTGATCAATTTAGTGATAGCTAGTCAAAATGTTTTATAAGGGTTATATGGAAAATTTATATGAGAGACCAATTGATCAAGAACATCAAGGACAGTTTCATTCAAATGTCCACTAACTTGAAGTTATATGTTTATTTAAATTTTAAATTTTAATTCAAGAGTTGCACTTGTACTTGCCTTTAAATTAAAACAATGTGATTTGAAGGGTTAATCACCTGACTTAATAAATCACAAGGATTGAAAATCCACATCAAGTTTTTTTTCCTGCTATAACCAATAAAAATGTGGAATTTAAACTCATGTGATCTTATTCTCTCATGCTTCATTATTTACATCAGTGTCTCAATCAAATAATCTATAGTAGCATATTTACATATTTCCCCATGTTAAAAATTATGTAACTCCTCCATAGCCCCATTCTTTATCAATGTCATCACTCTTGTAAATGTTTTAAATGTAAAGAATCCTAAGACTGTCTTAGTTCTCTACTCATGTTTACATTCAGGTTATTTAATTGATAATTGATCATTTCTGTAACCAAATAAATATTTTTTAAAAATATAAACTTTCCCATAACTACAGGCAACTGATACTGAGAAATGCACTACTTGAATTAGAGATCCAATGTTTAAGAGTACACAGATTTCCAAACATTTTACTATTGTTTATATATAAAATTTCATGATACCACTCTTTCAATTGACTGTACAATTGATATGGCTGGATCAATGAACTCTTACATACTTTTATATTTTGCAAGAATTGTGAAATGCTCATCTGTGGTTTACTCATGCACCAAAATTTAGATGGAGAGCTAGGCATGCATTCCCTTTAGAAAATTCTGTCAAGTTACACATTCCTTAGCATAATATATATACAATCAAAATAACATAATCAAGCTGTGTAAAAACTTAAATTTGAAAACAGGAAACATATTTAGAGTAGGAAGATTTGGTTTAAAAAGTAATTAGGTGTTTATAGTAATTTCCTTTGCTCTAGGAGCACATCAGAAAGAACGTTTATCACTTTTATTCCCATAATGCTGGAAATAGGCTGAAAATTAAATTTCTTAGTGAGACCAATCATACATATTTTTATTATAGGTTTGCATAACTTAAGGCATATGCTTTATGTTTGATTGTATTTGGTGCATACTCTCTTGAAAAAAGTATAATAGAAATATAATCAAAACATCAGAAGGAATACAGAACACTTATCTCCTTGGACTATTGCGAGCCATCTGTTTATGTTCATTTATAAAAGGAAAATAAACATATTTGTCAAGAATCCCATGCATAAGAGATTCAATATTGATATTTTATATTATCCTTGAGATCTTGTTAAAGAGGTAAACTGTATTGCCATTTCTTTTTCAAATGGCCTAATCTGTGCTCATCCACATTCTCAAAGTGGCCTTCCATATCAGAGAGACCCTGAGGAACTGAGGCACGTCTACCGCAAGATTGTTGTCTCACTTCTCCCAGATAGGCAACCTGCACCAAAAGAAACCAATTGTGTATACTAGTTTAATAGAAGCAGGTTTGACCTACATTTTTCTTTCCCAAGGGTGAGCTTTGCAGTGACAGATATGACTGCAACCAATTGACTAGAATGACATATAACGCAAGACACTGTGACATCTCTTTAAGATAGACAGAGAACGATGTTTAACTGCAATCTTCCGCGGTTTTGTAGACGGACAAGAAGCAGAGAAAAATGATTGTTTAAAGGGACCTGTTGACTTTTATAGCTCAGAATTTATTTCGGTCACAGCAGTTGCATCGTCTTTATATCCTAAAAGGGGCTAGCTCCACAGGACAAAGAGAAGGAAGTAGGAAGGGTCACAATTTCCTGGGAAAACGCCGTGATACAGCAGGAGATCAGAAGTAAGCAAGGTCCATTCATTGTTTTAAACATTTAGAATTTATAAAGCTCTTAGTTATAAAAGGCATTTTACTCATATAACAAAATGACTTGTCTTTTCATTATTTTAGTAATGCATTTTAGCCCTAGCCAGCTTGGCTCAGTGGATAGAGCATCAGCCTGCAAACTGAAGGACCACAGGTTTGCCTAAGTTACCGGCTCGATCCCCAGTGTGGGGTATGCAGGAGGAGGCCCACCAATGATTCTCTTATCATTGATGTTTCTATCTCTCCTTCTACCTCTCTGAAATCAATAAAGAAGTATTAAAAAAATAATAATAATGTCTTTTAAAGTAGTTTTATATCTGACTGGTTGTAAAGGTGCCTAGGGCTTGAATGGTCTGTTCAATATCATTTTTTTCACAAGCCCAGTTCCTTTTCACGTATATTTTTGCAGAATAAGAGGCCATCAATCACAATATTCATGGATTTCCAGAAGTTGGTCATTGATAACATGTGTGCAAACTTGTACCTAGATTAGATCTGTGATTCCATGATTGGTACTGATAGGCATTTCTCCTTTCCATCAGGCCAATAGTGTCTGCCTCTGGATATGTTATCATATATGCATTGAAATCATAAGACACAAAGTTATTTCACTGGGTAATAATTTATACTTCTATGTGTTGATTTTTATAAATAAGAATATGGTCATTTCTTTATATACCATTCTAGCAAATTTCTAAGATATTTGTTTCCATGACCCTAGAATGACTTTTGGTTAACTTTATATTTGCTGTTGACACTATTACAGATGTCTCCCATATCCCAGACTTCTGTAAAAAAGTGTCAGAAACTAAAGATAAATTTAGCATAGAGAAAACAGTGTTCATGGAAAGTTATTAAATAGGAAATGAATTATGTTTTTGCCACATTAATTTTAAAATTATTAGTAAAAGAAAATTTTAAAAAAAGATCCATGCATGAAAATTAGAGGGAAACCAATTTTTTAATTGACCCACTTTAATTTTTTAAAAACAAAAAGCACAACATCAAATTATGTTTTACCATCTACAATTGAGTTATGTCCAAACATTCTAAGACCAGGCAGAATTCCTGCCCCAAAGCAGGGAATTAAAATGAGACACATGCAGACAAAAAATGGCTGCAGAACAGACAGACGCATTGTGAATCTTGTCCCAGGGCAGATGGAGGGAGCAGCTGAGGGTCGCACGGGGAGTGTTTGTTGTTGAGTTGGGGAACAGCTGTACTCTGGGAGAAGGTAGGGGACTACTGGACTGGCCTCCCCTTACCGAGTGGCCCTGGCGCTGCCGGGCTCTATTGCGGAGCCATTGCCTCAGAGGCAGACCAAGACATCTTGAAGGGGAAGGGCCTGAAAAAATACAGCTGCAGTACCCATTGGACGGCTGAGACCCCCAGAACACCGGTGCCCAGTTGGCTCGCAGATTCGAAGGAGCTCTGCACTCTGGCACGGAAAGGTCAGATTTTCCCTGGGGTTACTTTGGGTATGAGACTGAGGGAGCTGGCAGAGCCAGGAGATCTGTGCCTGAAAAAAAAGTCTGTGGCTGTTGGACCTGGTAAACGTGGAAGAAAGCCCTCGGAGCTGGTAGCAGAGGGAATTCCTAGAAAACAACCCACTTGGACTTGACAGAGGAGGGAAGCCCAAAAATTTTGGGAGGGTCCTGACTGCTAAACTCAAGGGGAAAAGGGAATTTGTGCAGACATACATGCAGAACCTAAGTTCTAGCACTTGCATTTTTTCCTCTCCTAATCCGAGTTTCTGAGTGCTAAACCAGGAACGTGGGATCCTCTGGTGGGGGATAACCTGGGAGACCGAAGGAGGGAAGTGTTTTTCTGGAGCCTGGGGATAAAAGTAGGCAGTAACCATTAGAGAGGCAGCTCTGGGGCAGCCCATACCCACAAATAGGTATTGAATAACACAGGGATAGTGGGATTTTAAATCAGGCTAGAGAAGACCAATAGACCCTGAGGTCAATCTAGAAACACTGCCAACCAGGGGCTGAATCACAAATTGACTCTTGTGCAACACAAATTAAGGACTTAATTTTATCTTCTCTTTATTCTACTTTGGAATTAGTGTTCTACATTCTATTTTCATCTATCCTTTAGTATCTACCTTAACTTCACCTTTATGCCACCACTCTTTTGCTAACCTTTCCTTATTTAGTGCCTTGTTTCCCTTATACATTTCCCGCTTTAGATTTATCTTATTCTTTCTTTTTCCAACCTGTTAAAATTTCACCCCACTTATATATCTAATCTCCAACCACCTACTCCAAGTCCATACATACCTCTCGCTTCTCTGCCTTCACTATCCTAAATTGTTTTTCTCTCTGTCCTGTTGTCATTGTTTACTTGACTATTGATTATATCAATTTTTATGCAGGTTTGTGAGATTGGCTTGCTTATTCTTTTCTTTTGGTTTGTTTTTTTTTGGGGGGGGGGTTGGTGTTGTTTTTTTGTTTTGTTGTTCTTGTTTGCATTGTTTTTTGATAGATTTTTGCTTCTGTGTTCCCTCCCCTCCCTTGATATTAGTTGTTGTATGTAGTTTGTATCAATCTCCAGATACTTGTTGCTGGCTTTTGTTCGAGTTAGTGGCTGTTCTATAGGAGTTTTCACCCACATTTATAGTATATTCCCCTTTTCTTTTTCTTTTTTTACTTCTTCCCCTTTTCCCAATTTCATTTTGGCATTCCTATATTTCTTTGTGTGTGTGTGTGTGTGTGTGTGTGTGTGCGTGTGCGTGGGTGGGTGGATGTGTGAGCGTCTGTGTGTGTGTGTTTTTCCTCTTTCTTCTTTCTCACCTATCAGTAAATTTGCCTTTCTCTGGCAATCACCTTTATTTGGAGTTACCAATACTGTGAATACATTCTTGTTCAGTGACTGGTGCGTTGCACCTGGTTGTGTTGTACTTTGTGCCTTTAAATCAACTCAGGAGAGTGAGAACTACATAACCAGACACACGAAGAGGAGAGACCATGGGAAGACAAAGAAACAGCTTGCATATGAAAGAAAAACAAGCCTCACCAGAAAATGAGGTAAACAAAATGGAAGCTATTAACCTGTCAGAGAAAGAATTCAGAGAAATGGTCATAAGGTGGTTGAAAAGAATGGAAGACAAATTTGACAATATGAGTAAGAAACAAGAGAAATTAAAAAAGAATCAAGAGGAAATGAGGAAGACCCAGGAAGAAATGAAGGAGAGCCAAGAAGAAATGAAAAGTGACATTGCTGAAGTAAAGAACTCAATAGAAAGTATCAAGAGTAGACTAGAAGAAGCATAGGACCACATCAGTGAGCTAGAAGACAAGATAGGAAAAAATACCCAAGTAGAGCAGCTTCTAGAAAAAAATATTAAAAAGCAGGAGAGCCTAAGGGAATTTTGGTACAATATGAAACAAAACAACATCCGCATAATAGAGCTTCCAGAGGGACAGGAAACTGAGCAAGGAATAGAAAATCTGTTGGAAGAAATGACAAAACTTCCCTGATATAGGAAAGAAAAAACCCACACAAATCCAAGAAGCTTAAAGAGTCCCAAGCAAAATGAACCCCAAAAGACCTTATGCCAAGGCACGTTATAATTAAATTGGCAAACACCAATGACAAAGTAAGAATCTTAAAAGCTGCCAGAGAAAGAAAGTCACCTACCAAGGAACCCCCATCAGACTAACAAATGATTTCTCAACAGAAACTTATCAGGCCAGAAGGGAATGGAATGAAATGTACAAAGTCATACAAAGGAAGGCTCTGAATCCTAGAATACTGTACCCAGCAAGGCTGTCAATCAAAATTGAAGGTCAAATCAGGAGCTTCACAGACAAAAAAGGACTAAGGGAATTCATTACCACCAAACCAGTAATGCAAGAAATGCTAAACGGTCTGCTATAAAAAGAAATAGGAAGCAAAGAAGGGACACAGGGGTAAAGGACAAAAATGGCAACAAATAAGTACCTATCAACAATAACTTTAAATGTAAATGGATTAAATGCTCCAATCAAAAGACATAGGGTAATAGACTGGATAAGAAAACATGACCTAGGTCTCTGCTGTCAACAAGAAACCCACCTCCAAAAAAAAAAGACGCACACAGACTGAGGGTGAAAGGATGGATAAAAGTTCTTCAGGCAAATGGAAATGGAAAAAAGCTGGGGTAGCAATACTTACATCCAAGAAATTAGATCTCAAAATGAAGGACATAATAAGAGATAAAGAAGGCCACTTCATTATACTAAAGGGAACAATCCAACAAGAATAAATAACTCTGGTAAATATATATGCACCCAATACAGGAGCACCCAAATACAGGAAAAAAAACTCCTGGAGGATATCAAGGGAGAGATAGACAGCAAGACAATCATAGTAAGAGACTTTAATAACCCACTATCGCCATTGGACAAATCCTCTAAACAAAATTTCAGTAAAGAAACCTCAATCCTCAATTACTCACTAGACCAGATGGAATTAATTGACATCTTCAGATCATTTCACCTCAAAGCCACAGAATATACATTCTTTTCAAGTGCCCATGGGTCATTCTCAAAGATAGACCATATGTTGGGTCATAGGCAAAGTCTTTCCAAATTCAAGAAGATAGAATTCATATCAAGCATATTTTCAGATCACAATGGCATAAAGCTGGACATCAACTACAATAAAAACAAACCAAAAAAATCAAAAACATGGAAACTAAACAGCATGCTATTAAACAATGACGGGATTAACAGAGAGATCAAGGAAGAAATAGAAAACATTATGGCAACAAATGACAATGATAGCACAACAGTCCAAAATCTATGGGACACAGCAAAAGCAGTTTTGAGAGGGAAGTTCATAGCTCTACAATTCTACTGCAAAAAACAAGAAACAATGGTAATAAATTAGCTAACCTAACAACTCAAAGAGTTAGAAAGAGAGCAACAAGAAAAGCCCAGTGTAAGCAGAAGAAGGAAATAGTAAAGATCAGAGCAGAGATAAACAACATAGAGACCAAAGAAACAACATGGAAGATCAACAAAACCAAGAGCTGGTTCTTTGAAAGGATAAACAAGATTGATGAACCTCTAGCCAGACTCACCAAGAAGCAAAGAGAGAGGACCCTAATAAATAAAATCAGAAATGAAAGAAGTGAAATAACAACAGACCCCATCAAAATACAAACGATTGTTAACAAATATTGTGAATAACCCTACTCCAACAAACTAGACAACCTGGTGGAAATGGATATATTCCTAGAAAAATATATCCTCCAAAAACTCAATCAGGAAGAATCTAAATAACTCAATCTGGAAGAAATTGAAGCTTCCAGCAAACAAAAGCGCAAGACCAGACGGCTTCACAGGGGAGTTTTACCAAACACTCAAGGAAGAATTAAAATCTATCTTCCTCAGATTACTCCAGAAAATTCAAGAGGATGGAATACTTCCAAACTCCTTCTATGAAGCCAGCATCACCCTAATACCAAAACCAGATAAAAAGAACACAAAGAAAGAGAATTACAGGCCAATATCCCTCATGAATATAGATGCCAAAATCCTCAATAAAATTCTAGCAAATTGGATCCAGCAGTACATCAGAAAGATCATACACCATGACCAAGTAGGATTTATTCCAGGAATACAAGGATGGTACAATATCTGCAAATCAATAAATGTGATACATCAAATAAATAAATTGAGATATAAAAATCACATAGTCATATCAATTGATGCAGAAAAAGCATTGACAAAATCCAACACCCTTTCTTGATAAAAACCCTCAACGAGGAGAGAATAGAAGGATCATACCTCAACATAATAAAAGCCATCCTATCAAAAGAGTAACATGCAAATGTGGCCATATCTTGGCTCCTGATTGGCTGTGGTACCAGCCAATCAGGAGCCGGGGGGGGGGGGGGCTGAGCAGCAGAGCTGAGCAGTGCAAGGGCTGGGCCCCAGGGGTGGAGACAAAGCAGTAGTGACGGCGACCAACGCAATGCCTTGGCCGCCTGAGCTTGGAGGAGGCCATGATGCAGCAAGCATGAGAGCACCCAGGCTGCCTCCCGTGCTGGCTGCGCCCCACCCCTCGAGGCATGGGGCAGGGTGGAGCGAGTACAGGAACACTGCTGTCCGAGCTTGGAGGCGGCGGGGGGGGGGGGGGCGCAGCTAGAGCGGGAGGTGGCCAGGGGGCAGGGCAAGCGGCCAGGGCATCAGTGTGGAGGAGAGAGCCCAGCCCCTGGGGCAGGGTAGTCACAGGCAGCTGGAGCTGAGCTGAGCAGGAAGATGGCTGAGTACCCAAGGGCTAATGCCTTGCCTGAGGCATTAGGCCTTGGGCAGGCTGGGGGTGAGCCATCAGTTGGACATCCCCTAAGGGCTCCCAGTATGTGAGAGGGGGCAGGTTGGGCTGAGGGACTACCCGCTGTGCACAAATTTTGTGCACCAGGCCACTAGTATATGATTAACCCACAGCAAACATCATACTCAATGGGCAAAAACGACAACCATATCCCTTAAGAACAGGAAGAAGTCAGGGATCCCCACTCTCACCACTCCTGTACAACATAGTACTGGAAGTATTAGCCATTTCAATTAGACAACAAGAAGAAATAAAAGGCATCCAAATTGGAAAAGAAGAACTAAAGCTATCCTTATTTGTAGATGACATGATATTGTACATAAAAAAATGAAAGACTGCATAAAAAAACTAATGGACTTAATAAATGAGTTCAGCAACGTAGCAGGATACAAAATTAACACCAAGAAATCTATGGCATTTCTATACACCAATAATGAACTTACAGAGAGACTAAAAAAGTAATCCCATTTAGCATCACACCAAAAAAATTAAGATACCTATGAATAAACTTAACTAAAGAGGTAAAAGACCTATTCGTGGAAAACGACAGGACACTAAAAAAAGAGACAGAGGAAGATGTAAACAGGTGAAAGAACATACCATGTTCATGGATTGGGAGAATCAACATAATTAAAATGTCCATACTACCTAAAGCAATCTATAAATTTAATGCACTCCCCATTAAATACCAGCAGCTTATTTCACAGACATAGAAAGAACTTTCCAAAAATTCATTTGGAATAAAAAAGGCCCCGAATAGCCACAGCAATCCTGAGAAAGAAGCACAAAGCTGGTGGGATTTCAATAACAGATTTCAAGCTCTATTACAAAACTACTGTTCTCAAAACAGCTTGGTACTGGCACAAGAACAGACATATAGACCAATGTAATAGAATAGAGAATCCAGATATCAACCCAAACCACTATGCTCAATTAATATTTGACAAAGGAGGCATGAACATAAAATGGAGTCAAGACAGTTTTTTTTAATAAATGTTGTTGGGAAAATTGGACAGATACATGCAAAAAAATGAAACTTGTCCACCAACTTACACCATACACAAAAATAAACTCAAAATGGATACAGGACTTAAACATAAGACAGGAAACCATAAAAATACTAGAGTAATTCACAGGAAGAAAAATCTCAGACATATGCCGAAAGAACTTCTTCACTGATACTGCTTCTAGGACAATGGAAGCTAAAGAGAAAATAAACAAATGGGATTACATCAAAATAAGAAGCTTTTGCACAGCTAAAGAAACCATCAACAAAACAACAAGAAAACCCACTGTATGGGAGAACATATTTGCAAATGTTATCAGTGATAAAGGTTTAATCTCAAGCATCTGTAGGCAACTCATACAACTTAATAAAAGGAGGACAAATGATCCAATAAAAAAATGGGCAATGGAACTAAATAGAATCTTTTCAAAAGAAGACAAAAGGAAGGCCCAGAGACATATGAAAACCTGCTCAAAGTCATTAATTATCTGAGAGATAGAAAGCAAAATGACAATGCGGTACCATCTCACACCAGTCAGAATGGCTTTCATCAACAAATCAACAAAGGACAAGTGCTGGCGAGGATGTGGAGAAAAAGTAACCCTTGTGCACTGCTGGTGGGATTGTAGACTGGTGCAGCCACTGTGGTTAACAGTATGGAGTTTCCTCAAAAAGTAAAAATGGAACTCCCATTTGACCCAGTGATCCCACATTTAGGAATATATCCCAAGAAACTAGAAACACAAATTAGAAAGGATATATGCACCCCTATGCTCATAGCAGCACAATTCACCATAGCTAAGATTTGGAAACAGCCTAAGTGCCCATCAGCAGATGAGTGGATTAAAAACTGTGGTTCAATGGAATACTACGCTGTGGTAAAAAAGAAGGAGCTCGTACCATTTGCAACAACATGGATGGAGCTGGAGAGCGTTATGCTAAGTGAAATTAGCTAGGCAGAGAAAAATAAATATCATATCATCTCACTCATTTGTGAAATATAATGAACCGAATAGACTGATGAATAAGAACAGATCCAGAGACTGAGAAAAGTCCATCAGAATGTCAATCTTCAGGTTAAGCGTGGGGTGGCGGGAGTAAGGTGGAAAGTCAATATATTTGACCTCTTAAACTAAGGTAAGTAATTTGTGTTTTTATATCTCTGAAAAAATTTATATAAAGCTATAAAAAAATTGGCAGCTAGTTTGAGACTGAATTGACATGGCCTAGAGCATGTCATCTCCTATGGACACCATTCCTTAGGCTAGGCCCTCCTTACCCCCTGTGACACCATAATACCCTTACATGATATTATTCTACAATGTCATTATAATTTTTGATATTTGATAACAGCATATTGTTCAATTATCCCAAAGAAACTTATAAACTAATTCTTTGAATGTTTGGCAGCAATTTAAAAAAAAAGAAAGGAAAGGAATTAAGGCATTGGGAAGGCACTTGAGCATTCTTCATTGGCCCCTATTGCCCTTTTTGTCAAGAGGGACCCTCTTCTCAAAATCCAAGTGCACACAGCTGTTGCCGGAGCTTTCAGTTCAAGCTAAGGTTGAAGCTATTGGGTGGCTAGTTCCATGGATCTGTCTCTCATCCAATGGTGTGAGCTGGGCCCTCCCTTGAGAAGAAACCTGAGTCCCTCAAGTTATGTGTTCAGTAACAGGACCCCACCAGCAGGTAAGGGGATCACAAGGCAGGTGCTGGGCGTGGAGGCCATGGAGGCATAGACCAAGGAGATAGAACTGAACCTCACATCACCCTGCTCAGCCCCAGAGGATGGCTGGTTAGCCAGAGACGGGCAACATTCCTCAGGGAAGACAGGCACAGTTGCAGAGGGGCCAACAGGAGAGAACTTGAATGTCAACAGAGGTTGGGCACAGACGCTCACCCCGCTAACCTTTCAGGGGCCTAAACTCTAATCCCTTCTGAGGGAGGTCTCCTTCCCCCATGACTGTTTCACCCCCCCATGCACAGCTCAGATCGGGACCCAGGATACAGACAGAGACTCAGCCAGCAGCAGCTGCCCCATATCTAAATCCACTCTAGCACCAGGAATGCTCAGGGCCTACTCAATAATGCAAAAAATTCTTTCCACTAATATTTACAGCATAAACTAAGATTATTGTTTGAGTATTAAATTTGACAGTAAAATAGTAATCAAGTTTCAGATTAATTTAAATTGGCCAATTGAAATAGGTGAACACGCAAGAAAATTAAAGTGTACTGGACAAAAAGCTGTTCCTAAAATATTAACTAAAATTTCTATTAGTAGTTCATCTCTTCGTAAAATTGCCTAACTTGCAAAGAACCTAAAGCAGTCATATTTTTGCAAAAATTAAAATTTAAAGTTACCAAGACTGCAATATAAAATTTCCAAAAGCCCCCATTAATAAAAAAAGGGGGGGGGTTATAGTGGGGTAATATCATGTAAGGAAAAAATCTTTTAAGTAAATTACATCTAGAAAATTCTTACTCCAGAAAATTAATTTCCATTTGTAATGCTAAGAGCAGGACACCCATGGTGTCAAAATAAGCTGAAGGAAAATCAATTGGGCAAAAATAGAAAGAATCCCAAGTCTAATTTACAGAAAAGATCCCTTTATTAACTTTTGGTAAAGAATATGTTTGTATATTTTCAGAAAACAACTCCAAGACCATATGGATTCCTGCAACAAAGATGAACTGACAGGTCTGTTCCAACTGCGAAGACAGTCCAGAGATGGAAGACACTGATGAAACCCTGCCATCCTAGGAGTCAGCAGCTGTGCGTCGCTGCAGGTGGCCCAGGACCAAACCAGAGAGGGTGGAACCTGCATTGCCACCATATGTCCATCATCCAGATACCATTGCTGATATGTAC
Organism: Antrozous pallidus; assembly: GCA_027563665.1. Lineage (NCBI taxonomy): Eukaryota > Metazoa > Chordata > Mammalia > Chiroptera > Vespertilionidae > Antrozous > Antrozous pallidus. The sequence continues at coordinate 51,198,450 of CM050518.1, forward strand.
ACATAAGGAACTATTTCACATTGAAACTGGGACTTAGAACTGTTGGACGTTGAAACTGAGACTCAAACATTTTTTTTTGTTCTTATATATTTATTTCCAGTATGCAGATGCAAGATTTTTTTTAAAGAAAAGAAACAGGGGGAAAAGATTGATACAGAGGCAAAGGGATATTCAACAGACTGTCAAACTACAGAGGGAAGACAGGGGAGGGTTGGGGATAGGGGCTATAAGAGATCAACCAATGGACTTGTAAGCATGAATATAAGCATAACCAATGGATATAAGACACTGGGGGAGGGGGGCAGGTGAGGGCATGTGCTGGAGGTAGGGGAGGCCGGGGGGCGGGGAGGTCAATGGGAGGAGAAAAAAGGAAACATATGTACTATTATTGTAATAGTTTAAATAATAAAAAACATTAAAAAAATAAAAAAATAAAATGAGACACATGAAGGTGAGCCCTGAAGTTCAAAGTTCCAGCTGAAGTCACTCCAGTGCTTTTCATTTCAGTCTGTTACAGTGTTTTATAGGAAGTTCTTTAAAATAATTTCATCCCAGACACAAGGTTTCTTCAATGATACACAGATTCATGACATTTATTTCCACCCCACAGGAAAACAAAGTAATTTTTAATTTTTGTCTCTTTTTTGGTAGCATAAAGAAGCAAAACTATTAGCCAGATTCCTTTAGTAATCAACGAGGGAGAGGTAAGAAGAGACCTGGGTAGAGCCACCTGCTGAATTCCACTTCTCTTTCTGAGGGTGTTAAATTTCAGAAGTGTTAAATCACACTTACACCACGACAATGATTAGTACTAGTAATCTTTCTTTAGAAGATAAAAAGGAAAGTACCTAATGGACATAAAAATGGTCAAAAGATTCTTTCTGCAGTTTAATGACCCTCATGCAAAAAATAATACAAAATGAACATTTAATTGGGGTGGTAACTCCATTGGATATTCCGACTCACTCCATTGCTTGCTCCCTATAGCAGTAAGGGAACAGGCATTTAAGTTTTATTAGTAACTTTATAGTAGTAACCAAATGGGAGATTTTGTCATCAAAGCTGTCAATGGCAGCTTATTTTAGGTCCATCAATCAAAGCATGACTACTACTTTCTGACTGCCCACATCTGAACACATTCAGCTACTATGGAAACTACAAAGGAAGGAAAAAATATATTTATCCGGAGATATGTTTCCTGGGATTTTTAAGCACCCTGTCTTCTGTGAGCTCCAGAATTGTGATAATGTGATAGGTGCAGCTGTGTTTCCCAGCATCCGCTCCCATTCTCTGAGGGTCTTGAGAAGGATAGCGGATTGGTTTAGGGTCCTCGTGACAGTAGGAGGTGGTCCCATTGAACAAATGTGGCTCAAAACCTGGCGGTGACCGCAGGGCGACGTTTACTGCAGCTGGAGGGCCACGGGGGAGGGATAGGGAGGGCATATTGAAGGAGTTGGCAGAGGTTTCTGCTGCTGCAGGAGGAAGAACTAGTGGCAGGCCTGGAACAGGCTCCAGCTTGATGCCAGAGTCTGTGGTTCCGTCCTTCTCTTTTACTTTTCCTCGGGCTGCTTGGAAACTTCTCCATTTCACGTTAAGTCAATGGCCATTGACAATCCGCTTATTAAAGGACTCCCCTGCAGCCCCTTTTCTGCAGCTTGCCTCGTGGCACACTGGATGAAAGCACACTGCTGTCTCTGCACCACAGTGATCGTCCAAATCTCTCCAAACCAGTAGATGTGATCTTTTAAATCTGTCTCAGCAATGGTATCGCTCAGACCACCAACATGGTGTGGTGATAGTCTTGTCCTCTGGCAGGTCCAGACAAGGCACTGATTCCATAATATCGGTCTTCAATGTTCTGATCAGCAAGGGGAACATCTGGATCCGTGGACTTCTCCTGTCTGTATGGATACTCCTCTCCTCTCTTACCTTCTCCTTTCACCCAGAAGGAGCAGATGTGGGGTCGAATCCTTCTGTAGTAGAGAGTGGTCCAGGCCGGTTAGAGCAGCATGTCCCTGGTGGCTGTGGCCTTCCCCAGTATATCAACTGGCCGTGTTCCATCAGAGTTAGACATCTCCCTCGCCATATCTTGTGTGCAGCACTCTTTTGACATCTGACTTTGGCATGTGATTCTTAGAACAATCCTGCACCACAAACCTGGATGGGCAAACCATACTCTAGATCAGTGGTTCCTAATGTGGGGCACATTCCCCACGTGGGGGCAATTTGATTTTTAAGGGGGGGGCGGGCAATTGAAGAATGAATTGACGGTGAATTCTATTCATTTCTTATGGTTCTAGGGGCCTCAAATACAGTATATAAATATACATTGTGACATATTTATGTATCTCAGTTCTCTATTATGTTTTAAAACTTTGTTATTTTTTATATCACTTCATAATATTATTACTTTTTTATAACAATTTCTTAGTGATTTTTTTCCTCAGAACTTCAACTGCATTTTTGTTCTTTTATTTTCCTCTTTCATGGATGCCATATTCTTTGGAACCTTGTTTAGACGAAGTTAATGGCCTTTTAGGCTTCCTCCACTTGATTTGTGTTTTTACATCCCTGACAAAGTTTATATAAAGTTATAAAAAAATTGTCAGCTAGTTTGAGATTGAATTGACATGGGCTAGAGCATGTCATCTCTTACGGGCACCAGTCCTTAGGCTAGGCCCTACTTAACCTCCCATGACACCACAATACTCTTACATGATATTATTCTACAATGTCATTATAATATTTGATATTTGACAACAGCATATTATACAATTATCCCAAATAAACTTACAAACTAATTCTTTGAATGTTGGGAGGTTACTTTTTTAATAATAAGAATTATATGTCAGGGAGAATGGGCATCAGGATTTTAGAGATGATTCGGTGGGGCATGGTCAAATAAAGGATGGGAACCACTGCTCTAGAATCAAGAGGCAGATCTGACAGACATTCTTCAATTTACTAAGGTTTGGCATATTTCAGTCTTCTTAAAACTGATAACGAAAAAACCATTGAAACCTGTAAAGAATTTTAGTGAGTTTATTTTGAGCCAAAACTGTGGACATATGCCGGGAAGCAGAAACTCATCAGTGATGGGTTTAGGAGGAGGGATAAGCAATCCCACCTGGGATTGGCTAAAAAATAAAATGATGGACACATACTTCGGTGAATGCAGGAACAATTAACACGATAATGAAGGAATTTGTTGCATCCATCCTGGTGCCCACCACACCTGGCTGTGCCACAGGGGCTCCAGAAAAAAAGCGAAGCTACAAGTTTCCCAGACAGTCTCATAGATATGTTATCTTAGAGGCAGAAGAGGCAAATGGCTCAGTTAGAGATCTAAGTGAACTCTGTCAGGGAAAATACTGGCCTAGGACATGACTCCCCACTATAACCTGTTTGTAGTTAAGTATTTAATTTTAAACCATCTTTTATGGTTATTTTAGGTCTCTGAGTTTGCAAACTGCCACGCAGGGCTCCCCTGAGCTGGCCCGGTCAGCATTGGCTCCTTTCGTCCACAAAACACATGCGGACTCCGGGGCACCAGCAAAACAGTGAATGGCCTGGCACAGATTTTGCATTCCTTCTTATACTGTTCTTTGGTTATTTGGCTACTAGTATATGGGTTCTCTCCAAGACACGTCTGGCACAGAATGGGGAAGTGTGCATCCTCCCATGTCTGCCTGTTGTAGGTGCTGGAACCCACACAAGTTGTCATCTTGTGAGTGTCCAGAGGCAGCGGCTGCCTCCGAGCTGGAAGAGAGGAAAGCCACAAGCAGGGAACCAATTTTTCTCAATAGAAAGATGACAAGAGATTTTGTCATCAAAGCTGCCAAAGATGGACTCTGCAGTGACAAGGGCAGCTGGGAGGAGTCAGCGACAGGGTTTGGATTCATATAAATGCATTTTAAGTTTCTTTTCAGAATTTAGATTGTGTGAATCAGAGACTAAAAATTCTCTCATTTTGGTAAACCAACATTTTTAGAATAATCATTTGTCAAGTAAATGTCTAAAAACAAAGTTATTCAGTCACTGACTTACATTTTATATTGGTGTCACATGGTACTGGTATAATTGTCCCCAATACCATAAGTCAAGAAATTTTACTAAAGACAAATGAGGGCAATAATAAATCTCATTAGATGCTGAACACCATTATAAATTGTTGTAGGTATTTAAAGCTGTACTTCCTAAACTGGTCATTTATTTTTCTATTTATGTATTCAAGTTGAGTTCCTACAGCATCATCTGTATACTGTGCTTCTTTTTCTAATACTGTTTTATTTGTATAAAATAATAGTGTGCATTAAAAAATACATATATAATAAATATATATTAAAATGTCCTAAAATTAAGTAAAATTCACAAGTTTTTTTCCTTAAAAATTATTATTTATAACTTCATATTCTAAAATCAGCAATGTATTATAAGTTGAATGTTTTATAAAGTTTGAAGGAAACAGATCTTAATAATAATCAAAATATACATTCCTTTGTCAAAAGTATAATACCTAATTTATATTTGGAGATGCTATAGAAGATTCTGCACTTTATTCACACACACACAAGCACACATACACAATTTTGGAAACATTTAAGCAAGCAAAGTAAGTGTGAAAGACATTAAAATATTTTACATTTTGGAAGGCTTATTAAACATATTTTTCAGAATTACACAACACACATTCCTAAACACAAACATGACATGTATGTGACTACCCCTTGTCACAGCTCTGCTATGACACATGGCATGGCAAAGACTATTTTTCTGCCACATATGAACAGGATTCTACATATTAGCAAACCCACCAAGAAGATATGGTGCTCATTTCTGTAAGAGACCAGAAAGGTCTATTATCTCTTTATTTATACATTAACAACTTAATAAAAATTATTATATTATAAAGTTCTGGTGAGTCACAAACTTTAACTCCTACAAGTTAGAAAAGCAGATAAACATGAAGAGAACACACTCTGAAGAAGCAATGCTTTCTTGGAAAACCCATAGAAATATATTGCATTTCACTGTGTCCCCAGGGCTCTGTGATATTACTTAGATTTTTGGTAGGCTTATATTTCTGGAAGCTTCTATTTGTTTTCCTCACTATTAGATTATAAGGTTTTCAAGATGAGAAAATAAAATATTAAGTTTTTGAGTCTCTACAGTCACTGGAGCAGTATTCTTAAATAATAGTTGCTCAATAAATATTAATTGAATTGCATTTTACCATCCCTTTAATTTAAATTTCAATGTATAAAATATTTTCTTCTTTTTCTTTTTTGTATTTTAAATTGGCAAAACACATTTGGCAGACCAAAAGCATCTTTAATAAAGTAATTTTAATATGCCTCTCTAACCCTGGAGAATCTTTTAATAAAGAGATTAAAAGTGGTGAATTTGTATGCAATGCACTCAAGGGGACAATGTGTGACCATGATGATGGAAAGCATCATTTTATTGCAGTACATTGGGTGCTGGACACTAATTACAGCAGTTAGAACATTTTCTTACTTTCATGAGAAAGTCACATACACAGAGGGCAGAATTGAAAATACCCTATAAATTAAAAAAGAGCATGAAACATTTAAGTGGAAACATATATTAGAAGTTAAGAATCTTTACTTAATTTCTTTGTATTCATTAGAGTTACATCACTTCCAGTTTCCCCCTCTGGCTTGGACATTGCTGTAGAAACACACAAAATGTATGTTTATATATAGACAACACATAGGCATTGGAAACCTTGAAAGCTCTAAGAATTTACATATGAGTTTCTGTAAGAGGAACTGCCAGAAGCCAATTCCAGCATGTCATAATTACAAGAGATTCACCAAAAGGTTGATGGAACTTGGGGATTCAACAAGGGCTGAGTCCCATATGTTATTGCCTGCTGAAATGGCTAAAGGAGTTTCCCCAAAACTGAAAAGGATGATTGTTTACTGCCAGACTGCTCAGGGCATCTTAATCTGCATAGTATTGCCTTCCTACATATTATGGCCAAACACCTGAACAGCTGTAGGCTATTCTCATTCTGACAATGGACTCTGTAGAAAAAATCCTACCCTTTGAAGTATATATCTTCACTGACTTAGGAAAATTTCTATTAATAAAAAGCAAGGGGTCCTGAGACAAGGTGAACTTAGCTCCTTTATCTAGGCTCCTCTGACCCCCAACACCTTTCAAAATTATGTTTCATCACCGGACTTTTACTTCAGTTACAAACAGCTTTTCTCCAGATTGCTGAACCCTTCTTAATGCCGGAAAAAAGAACCCCGGCAGGGTGCCTCGTGTTATCTTTCCACTCTAGGATATTTATTTGCACTGTGAACAATTGCAGTTGTGACCATTTCCTCCCATGGATTTATGAAACGTGTCCCAGTTTTAGGAGGTCATTTTATAGTGGCCATAAAAATTAGAATGGTCTCAAGTTAACAGACCCAAATGAACAGAATATATCAGTTAAAAATCAGAACGCAGTCTTAAAATAAATGTCACTTATAATCTCCCTTGCTTATAAAAGAAAGCTGTGGTGATAGTTCTATTTATTGCCTTTTAAATCAGTGGTTGATCCGGGAATAAACCAAAAAGGGGGGAGAGGACTTTCTGACACAGTGGGGTTTCTCCCACAACTGACCAACACAGAGAAATGAAAAATGGCCTGTGAAACTCCACAAGACACAGCCCCAAGGGTCATTGAGAACCTCCTCAGAGGCTAAGACAAGTTACTACAAATTCAATAATTTAGTAAATATTTCTAACTAGGGGAGACTTTTAATATACAAGAGAAAGACTTTCTATTCTGGAGGTTGGGGTGGTTCAGTTTTCTTTTAAATGGTGGAAGAATATAAAAAAGAGAGAGGAGAGTCTATTTTTGACATTAGCTTTCCAGAATATAATGTCCTAAGGGGAATGGAGAGACATAAACAGAATCTATGAGAATAATAGTTTCCACTCACTTCACAGATCAGAAGGAAGAACAAGATTCCTGGATGCTCTGAGAAAGAGAGAAGAGAGGTGGAGGACACAGTTATGTTGTGGAGAAATGGACCAGGAGCTTTGTTTCAGTTTCCTCTGACACAATTCCGGTCAAGTCCTGTGCCAAAACCAGACACTCGATGATGGTACAGCAAGAAGACACCAGGGAGCAAAGAGCTACACAGTGAGTCCAACCATGTCCTCAGAGCTGGATACATACTTTGGCTTGGAGACAAAGTCACAATGATTCCAATTCTCGGAGCCTCGGGTACAGGAGCAAGAGCAGCCAGAGGGAAGCATGCGGGTGATAGTGGTGATGCACCTTTTTGTACCTGTCTTTGTGAATCACTTACCAGAGATCAGAACATCCAGACTAGCAATCATTTGAGGAAAATGAACATGACTTTCTGCCAGTGTGCCCTGGGACCATGTGTTCCTTCCAAAACTCAAATGCAGTCTTAGAAACAATTGATAGGATAGTAGGGTTACAAGGAATTGATATTTAGTCATGCATCTGATTTTTAAAAAGCAAATCATTGAAATTAAATAGAAAAGACTAGAGGAAAGACCAAGTTCTTAAGTGTTTAAGATGTGGAAAGAGAGTGCTCCATTGGCACTGTCCTGAGCACTGGGGGGACAAAGGCAAATGAAAGACCTGGCTCCCATCACCAGATGGTTGATAGTTGACAAGGGAGAGGAATATTCACCCATAATTGAATAACATATATGAAAAAGAAGTTAAGTGTGCTGTAACCCATTATAGCAGATGCATTGTTTTGTGTGTTTGTTAGGATTTGTGTTGGGACCAGAGGAAACCTCTCTGAAAATATTACATTTTACTGAGCTATGAATCATGAACATGAGACATTCAGATAAATATAGGAAAGTAAAGGATTCTTTATGAAGGGGATTCCACACATCAATTTCTAATGTGGAAATTGTTTGATACTTGCAAGCCTTGGAAGATGGCCACTAATTCAGATTTTCGACTACGCTGAGGGGAAGGAAGTACCCTAGCCCCCACATTTCTCAATGGTCAACTATTCTTTTTTATGGTCTACTTCCAGAGAGGAAAATTGCCTTCCCACATTAGCCAAAACCCCGTAAGTTCTTGAGGTTCAATACCACATGGTCCAAAAGGTGCCCAGCAAAGATGAGCCAGGGAAGATGCCTTCGGAGAAGATGCCCTCTTTCTTCCATGAAGGAAAGAGAAAATGAGCTTGGGCATTATTCCTTGTGAATAAGTATTTTATCATTGCAAATGCTTCTAAGTATAACATAATTATTTGAATCACCTTAAATTATTTTTTTCTTAGTTGTGAAACTTAAATCCATTCATTCCTAATAAATTCATTGTGACATTTAACCATCTAGTAAGTTTTTTCTCTGAAGGTTTAAACACTTAAACATCTGATATTATCAAACAGCTTGATAACTGCTCTTTTGAAAGCATCCCACTCAAGGTTAAAATAGAGTAGGAAAACTGCAATAAATCAACCTCCCACAACACATCTTAATGCTAATATTTCTCATTTTAATCAATTTTCCTCTTAAACTGTAAGTCATTAAAAGTTACATTATCTTTAATTGGACTTCCTGATCTTTAGATTCCAATCATTATGATTCATAGTAATCCACTTAGATTATATATTATCTACTCTGGTTTACTTAATCATAAAAAGACTACATATGTTACTTGAAATATTTTATTTGCTAATCATAAGCTGACAATGATATGTTTGTGGAGAATGACATTTATGCTATTAGAACTGGAATAAACTTACTTTTATCCAAGTGGCCATAGAATATGTAGAGCAACAGTAAATACCATCTACGAGGCAGTCATATATGAAATGTTGAAATAAATAGTGTTAAAAAAGATATTTGGTAAAGTTAAGCCCATTTAGGGACTGAATTATATATCACAGATTTTATCACAGTCAGAAATACATGTTGCTTTTGTATAGTGGTAAACACTTAACACTGAAGAAATTCTGGGTAACTATCTTACAATACATTAAGAACTATTGTTTTAAAAAATTGTTAAATTAGCCCCTTTCCTGGAAGGCACTCACAGTCTAATTGTGATAATTCTCAAAGTGGAGTGTTAGAGTTCTGTGTCTCAAAGGGAAGAGGAAAGGGTAAAGGTCTGTGCATGAAAACAAACAAAACAAAACCTGTTCAATGTTATGACATGCTTTTTTTTCTTCTTGCATGAGAGAACTAAATACCATTCTGAATTACTTTTAAACTTGGAGCTACCATTTTACAATGAAGAGTTGTTTATTATAAAAACACTTTCTTTCCTAGTAAATTCTAGGCTTCATAAGGAAGGGAACATATCTGTTCAATTTTATCACTGTGTATCCTAGTACTATATGGATAATATATGCCCAATTACTCCTTGAATAACTGAATATACAGACTAAGTTCAACAAAATCTTATTGGGTAGTGAAATATGGATTGACACCATTGTGAAACAAAGCAAGAAGTGAGTCTGTGTTTCCTATGTGTTCCCTTTCCTGCTTGATGGTGACAAGAAGCCTGAACAGGGGTTCTACTGCAGTGTCAGTAAGACAGAAGCTTCAATTGATGAACACAAAGGGATGGGAATCCTGAAGTTATGTCAGTTGACAGAGAAGATGGGTTAAAATCCAAAATCTTCAGGTTGACAGAGAAGTCCATGGTGGAGGTGATGCTGTTCCTGCAGATATTGACCAGGCAAGCCAGCATTAAGATGCCTTATGACCAAAGAGATCAGAATTTTCTATATTATAATAAAGGTAATATGGCTAATAACACAAAGTGAGCCATTTGGAGTGGTATTATTTCAAGAATTTTTAAACTTAGAGGGTAAGTTATTTAACTTACTAGGATATACAATAGTCTCTTATCAGAAAAATGTAAATATCACAGTGTGTTTTTATGGGTTATGAGAAGGTTGAAATGAGATCTCCAAGAGATGTAGTGGATCTTACTGAGGCAGATTGCAGAAAGTTATTGCTAAGCAACTAGTGCCAAAGCCCATGCATGGATTTAAACTGTGAGTATTATTACAAACTAGAGGCCCAGTGCATGGATTTGTGCACTGGTGGGGTTCCTGGTATGGGCCCTCTCACAATGCAGGACCTCTCAGGGGATGTCAGACTGCCAGGTTCAGCCTGATCCCTGCAGGTCAGGCCGAGGGATCCCAAGAGTGTACAAAATCTGTGTACCGGGCATCTATATGCATATAAGATCTTTGATTAATCTCTTCCTACCCTTCTCCTTCTACTCTTCCCTCTGAGATTCATCAATTTATTTAATGTTTCTATGCCTGTGTGTTGAGCATCTGACCCCTGGTGTTCAGTGTGTGTCTGAGCTACTGGTCAAATGGTCGAACACTTAGTATATTAGCCTTTTAGATGGATAGATGATAAATAAATATATAGATAGATGGTAGATAGATAGATCAATAAATAATAGATAGATACCTTCCCTCCCTTTAAAATATTATTCCAATAGTTTCAAAATCTTAAGCCAAGAACTCTGTGAAGATGGTCAACTATATAATCTAATAGTGCAAACAAAAGATATATAGTATAGAGATGCATTTTATTTTTTTTAGAACTGGCAATCAGATTTTATTGGCATGCATGATTATATTAGCTTAGCTGGAAGAGTAAACCATCATTATCAGATATACACATTCCTTCAAGTTCCATTTTTTCTGTATTAATAACTTAGTTAGAGCAAACCAGCTGCCAATCCTTGTGGGAAGTGTTTATGGCTCTTACATTACACCCAGGTTTGAGGCCAGAGTGTCAAACTACAAGCAATGCAACTGCATTGGACTTTTCTTATCCAGTGTGGATCCGAAAGTCTCCTGTTGATCTAGAGTTTACCATTTCAAATGACAACTAGACATGAGCCATCTAGATATAAAAGACTGTATTATATCTGGATATGTTGTATTTGCTAAGAAATATAAAAATTATAAAAATAATAACTTGACTGAACTCCATTTTCAATCCAGTTACTCTTAGAACTCATGTTGACTTGTCATATTTAAAGAAATTTGCATTCTAAGGAAAAGTGGTGTGGCCTCAGTGAAAGCCACCAATAATAAAGATATGGACATTTTTATCTCTTGAGAGTATATTTCCCCATCAACAGACTCCATGAGGACAGGCAAAAAGGTCATTTTTTTAAAGCTAACACATCAGAAAAATGCTTAACCCATGAAAGAGCTTCTATTTCATTACTTAAAAAAACCAATAAAACTACTCAGCATCATTAGACCCAGAAGCAATAAAATATTGGCCAATTCCTATGCATAGGTAAGAACAGAAAGCTTAATATATGGATGCTATTATAAACAAAACTAAATAAAAGATCAAAGAGGATGATAAACAAAGATGTGAAAATCATTTCAATACCAAAATTCAAACTTTCTTTTATATAAAAAAAATCAACTAAGTAGAATTCATCTATGTCTAAATCTTTCTATAAATCTATTTCTTCATTTTCTGGAGAAGAAATGGTCCTATTCTGTGAAGACATATCCTATTATTAAGTGCTTTTCTAAAATGAGAAATGCTATTTTAAAATGTTTTCCTTTTTTTCAAACAGATGGAATTTGTTTGATTTCAAACAACAAAAGACTAAAATCTTACGGTATAATATATTCTTAGCACCTGAAAGAGGCATGGATGATTCATAACTTCACTTTACTTATCAAGGGAGATTAATCTTTATGTAGATTCAAGAGCAAAAAGAAAGAGACATTAGACATAAAGATTAAGAAATATACAAAGAGGAGCTGGAGAGTGAAAACAATCTCTATAATGTGGGTTTTGATCTCACTGTGTGAGGTTTCAGTAATTTCTCCTACTTTCATTGCAATTTTGTGGATTTTTTTTAATTTACTTATTTATTTAATTAACAGTATTAACCTTTTAATGTTTCTTTTAGTCTTTCATTTCTCACTTGAACCAGGATTTCTGTAAGTCAATTTTATATTGCATGGAAATGACTTTTTGTTTAAATGCACCAACATTGACATTTCTTATATAAGGTAACCACTGCAAATTTGAAATATCATAAATTTATAAATTATGTATTAGAGGCTATTTTTTATCCTTTTATGGCAGTTCACTGAGTAATGTAGAATACCATTCAAGAACTACTGGACATTAATTTCAAAAATGAAATATGGATAATGGAAATATGATGCTTGCATCTACAAATTCTACATATAAATTACCATGTGCTCACAGTTAATATTAATCACAAACTGACATGGGGATGTAAATACAGCAGAGGGAATACAGTCAATAATATCATAGTAACTATGTATGGTGCCATGTGGATACTGGAAATATCAGGAGGAAACCTGTCAGGTATATGGTTGTCTAATAACTCTGCAGTATGCCTGAAACTAACACAGAATAATACTGAATGTAAACTGTAATTAAAAAGAAGAAAGACTAAAAAGTTAATACTTTTAATTAAATAAATAAGTAAATAAAAATAACCATATCCACAGGGAAATTACAATGAAAGTATGAGAAATTGACAATAAGACTATGCAGCTCATAAAGGAGTGCACCAAGAGTATCCACCTCAGGTAACTGGGGAGGCTGAGCCACTCTCCCCTAGAGGACACCCACTACACAAAGCTATGTGACCAACTCAGGGAAGCAGCCAAAAGGCAGAGACAAGGAAACAAATCACATTTGAAAGAAATGGAGGGGGAAAAAACGACTAGACATAGAGTTCAAAACCACGGTTATAATGTTTTTCAATAGGTTCCTGGAAAAGGCCAATAAACTTAACAAGACCCTCAGGATATGAGTGAGGCCCTCCAGAATATGAAAAAGGACCAACTAGAAATTAAGCATACACTGACCAAAATAAAAAATATCATACAAAGACCTAAAAGCAGACTAGAGGACTGCAAGAATCAAGTCAAAAATTTGAAATACAAAGAAGCAAAATCCACTCAGCCAGAAATGCAAGAAGCAAAAAGAATCCAAAAAATTGAAGATAGTGTAAGGAGCCTCTGGGACAATCTCAAGCATACGATACTGAGAACTTATTTGAAAAAATAGTGACCGAAAACTTCCCCCAATTGGTGAAACAAATAGACTTAAAAGTCCAGGAAGTGCACAGAATCCCCCCAAATTGGAATCCATAGAGGACCACACCAAGACACATCATAATTAAAATGCCAAGAGCAAAAGACAAAGAGAGAATATTAAAAGCAGCAAGAGAAAAACAGTTAGTTACCTACAAGGGAGCACCCATATGATTGTCAGATGATTACTCAACAGAAAGCATGCAGGCCAGATGGGAATGGCAAGAAATATTCAAAGTGATGAATAACAAGAACTTACAACCAAGATTACTCTACCCAGCAAAGCTATCATTCAGAATTGAAGGTCAGATAAAGTGCTTCACAGATAAGAAAAAGCTAAAAGAATTCATCACTGCGAAACCAGTATTATATGAAACTAGAGGCCCAGTGCATGAAATTTGTTGGGGTGCGGGGGGGGGGGTGCGGGGAGTGTTCCTCAGACCAACCTGCACCCTCTTCAATCTGGGACTGCTCAGTCTCTTTCCTAGAACTGGGATAGCCAGGCTGGGAGCTGGGGAGTTCTTGGTGTGTCCCGGAGCTGTGGGCCCCTCAGTTCCCCACCCAATGCACTGTGGGCCCCTCAGTTCCCCCACCCAATGGACTGTGAGCCTCTCAGCTCCCTGCCCAATACACTGTGGGCCCCTCAGGTCCCCACCCAATGCACTGTGGGCCTCTCAGCTCCCCGTCAGCTGCACTATGGGCACAGGGACCCCTGGGCCTCATCTTGCTGTCCCAGCATCACCCTACCCACCCTGGGCTGGGCTGGCACAGAGGTCACCACAGCCAGGTGGGCACCACAGCCAAGTGCCAGGCTCTCCCCCTCAGAGGCAGTGGCACATGTCCCAACACCAACTTCCTGGGTTGCCCTCACCTCCTAGGACCCAAGGGGCCACCAGGTGTGACAAGGTTGAGTCCGAGGCCAGTGTTGTCCTGAACTTTGTGCTCTTCTCCAAGGAAATGGCAGGTGGGCCCCTGAGCTGCCAAGTAGGGTGATGGGCATGCCTGTTGTGTGGGCAGGAGGGGCCCAGCTTCCACACCAGGCCTTGCCCAGAGCCCTGCTTGGCTACAGGTTGGATGGTGCCACTGCCCCTCAGGCCCTGCCCTTCTCTGCAGCCGCAGCCAGCAGCTCAGTTGGTTGAGTGTCATCCCCGGCGAGATGAGCCAGACATGCCCTGGAGCCCTCCCGAAGCCCCTCCCTGGCTGGTCAACATCCCATGTCCCTCTCCCACCCTTATTGTGCCCTGTGGGGTTCCTTTGCCTGAGGGACCCCCCCATGCACAAATTTCATGCACCGGGCCTCTAGTATTAATATAAAAACCATATAAGCAAAAAGTAATAAAAGAAAATCACAGGAGACTTTCATTCAATTACTTAAGAGGCAATAATTCTAAGTACAATATTTATAAATATTTTTAAATGTATCTAAATTAATGTAGAGGAAAGTTTATCACAAACACAAAAACTGCCTTGCTTCTCATATTAATAAAATTTCAATCAAAACCCCATGAAATAGTTTTGCTTTGTTTTGGTGGAATTTGGTAAGCTGATTTTTCAACTTACATGAGAGAGCAAAGAACTTAAAATACTGAAGAATTTACATGATATAGCCTTCCAGATATCAAGACTAATTAAAAAACTATACTAATCAAAGCTCTGTTTGGTGCAAAGATAAAGAGACAGATGGAAACAATAAAGAATATCAAAATAGACCATCAGATATATGTAGATGTTTGAAATATAAAAAAACAGTTCATTGCAGATGGTTGAGAGAATAAGCCCAGCAATTTGTCACCATATGGAGGAAGCAACATAAAGAAAAAGATTATCAAATTTAATCCCATCTATTAAAAGTAAACTTCTGTTCATTAAAAAACACCTTAAAAATAAAGAGAGCCCTAGCTAGTTTGGTTCAGTGTATAGAGCATCAGCCTGTGGACTGAAGGGTCTAGATTTGATTGTGGTCAAGGGCATGTACCTTGGTTGTGGGCTCAATCTCCAGTAGGGGGCATGCAGGAGGCAGCTGATCAATGATTCTCTCTCATCATTGATGTTTCTATCCCTCTCTCCTTGTCCTTTCCTCTCTGAAACCAATAAAATAAAATAAAATAAATAGATACAATAGACAAGTTGATACTTACAACACAACTGAACAAAACATTGGTATTAAATAATTAAGGAAGTTCTATAAATTAATATAAAAGACATATAATCTAATATAGGATAAAGACAATATTATAAATATACAACATATAAAGGAGAAACACAATAAACATAAAAAATACTCAATTTTCTTGGTAATTAGGATAATAAGAATTAAAATCATAAAGCCACATTTTAAATTCTTCAAGATAGGCAAAAATTAAAAAGCTTTAAAATAAAATTTTCCCAAGAGTGTGGAGGAACAAAAAATCTACATTTTTGATGAAGGTATAAATTGGGAAATCACTTTGGAGAACACTTTGGGAATGTCAAGTGAAGATCCCATTGCAAAGTGTAGAGCCTGGAGAAAATGGATAATGTGACTGAAACGTGCAAGAATGCTAACCAATCACATCATTAATTGAACAATGAAAATGGGAAACAATTGGGATCATCATTAATATCTTATATAATAAAAGGCTAATATGCAAATTGACTGAATAGCATAACAACAGGTCGCTATGATGTGCTCTAAACACCAAAGCAGAAGCTGTCCCTGGCCTGCAGGCCCGAGGCCAGCCAAGGTGAGTGTCAGCTGCCTGCCTGCTTCCCTGCCATCATCCCGCTGGTCACCCCACAGAGGGAGGCAACACCTAGCAGCTGCAGTCGAGGGCAGGACTGGTGAGTGGGCAGCCAAGATGGGTGCCAGCAGGTCACCCCCCAAATAGGACCTGATCACCCACCAGGCCTAGGGACCCTATCCATGCATGAATTTTGTGCATTGGGCCTCTAGTTTAGTTATGAAGTTAGATAACGTTTACTAAATGAACCATGGAACACTGAGGTGTAGTCACAGCAAGTAGCCACAACTCCATCCATCAATATATATAAATCTGACATTTTTGAGCAAAAAATAAAAGCAACTTGAAGTATATATGAAAATTTGATAAGTACTTAGAGATGACTAGGTAGTAAAAATTTCAGATGAGCATGGGAATGAAATGTACCAAAGTCAAAACAATGCCTACTTTTTTAGGGTTAAAGAAGAGTTGCCATTGTAGAGGGATATATGCAGGGCAAAGGTTCTATTTATAATTTTTGTTTTCTTAAGCTGGCAGTGAAATGCATGGGCTATGCATTATGTTATGCATCATAACTTTTATGTCTGAAATATTTCATAATAAAAAGAATAGGTTAAAAATTCTTAACCACAGCTTTTTCATCCGTGTGTGGTTTCATAAATAATTAAGATATATTTTTCAAAATGGATTTTAAAGTGCTTTATAACTCATGTATGTCCATTTGGAAATAACTATAGCTTTTTGTCATGACCATAAGAGGGGAAAAAAGTACTGTGAACACTTATATATGTGAACACATCTGTAAACCTATAGTTTGTCTAAAACACATGTGATTGCAAAGTTTAAGCAACTGTCATGTAAAAGGAAATTGATAATATAGACAAATTTTGAAAGCATTCAATACATACTATTATTACTTTAATTTTATTTAGATGATAATTTTTAGTTTAAAAGAGTGATAACAATATCTAATATCTGACATAAATCCCCTAGTTGTAAAACAGCCAAAATATATACATTTACTATAAAATTAATGTTTTTTTATTCCATGTTTGTTTTAAATTATTTTGGTTCTGAATCCCAAATTAATTTACAATTATTGGTGACCCATTTATTCATTCAAGTATTTATGAAACAATTACTGTGTGATTTACAATCTTAGTAAATTGGTCAGAAAAAGACAATGAGTCTGTTTATTCTCCAGTTACAAGAGGTACTCATAAAACCTACAAATGATATTACATTTACTAGTCATGATAAGTTCTATGAAGAAAACTAAAATGGGGATAAAGAAAAAGGATTATAGGTAGCATGGACAAAATTAATATCTGTGGGTCAGACAGGGGAGGCATGAGGAGTGGTCATTTTGTGTGTGTGTGTGTGTGTGTGTGTGTGTGTGTGTGTGTGTGTGTGTGTGTTTTCAGAGAATAACTCCAAGACCATGTGGGTTCCTGCGACAGTGAGGAACTGACGGGTCTGTTCCAGTCACGAGGATGGTCCAGAGATGGGGGACACTGACAACACCTTGCCATGCTAGCAGTTGGCAGCTGTGCATGGCTGCAGGCAGCCCAGGACCAAACCAGAGAGGATGGATCTTGCATTGCCACAATGTGTCCACCATCTGGATACCATTGCTGACATGTACACATAAAGAACTATTTGACACTGAAACTGGGACTCAGAACAGTTGGACATTGAAACTGAGATTGAAACATTTTTTGTTCTTATACATTTATTTCTAGTATGCAGAAGCAAGATATTTTTGAAGAAAAGAAACAGGGGAGAGTGATTGATATAGAGGCAGGGAGGCATTGAACAGGCTGTCAAGCTACAGGGGGAAGGCTTGGGTGGATGGGAGGTGAATGCCAGGGGAGATCAACCGAAGGACTTGTATGCATGCATGTGAGCATAATCAATGAATGAAAGACACTGGGGTGGGGAGGGAGGTAGTTAGGGACATGTGCTGGGGGGTAGGGGAGGCTGGGGGGAGGATAATGGGGAGGCAGGAAAGGAAAACATGTACTACTATTAAATATAAGTTATACTGCAAAAAATCAATAAAAAATAAAATAAAATAAATTTTTTTAAAGGAGTTGTCATTTGATTTGTGATTTGACTAATGAACACGAGCCATGTATCAGATCAACAGTAAAAAATAAAAGTCTCAAAGGGTAAATTCATCTTTTACAAAGCTCTGAGAAATGTATGAACATAGAATGTTTCAAGGAGAGAAAGAATACCATCATAGGAGATATCAAAAATGTAAGCATGAGTAATAACAATAGGAAAGCACTTGCGAAATTTGAGAGGGTAAGAGCTGGTCTGATATACATGGCAAAGGTGCTGCCCAGGCTGCTTTGTGGAGGCAGTGGGACTGCTGCGAGCGCTGCTGGTGTGCTTGTAGGTAAGGGGGTCTAGCAAAGTGGGAGTGGGGAGAGGTAGGAATAGCATCTGTCAAGTCAACAAAACTTGCCTCTGAATTGAAAACTGTGTTTACTGGTAAAGCAAGAGGAAATCCAAGGTTCAATTTTTGTTTTATTGAATTTAACTGTTCAGAATTACAATGATTTATTTCAAGTGGTCATAAAAACAAGCATATAAGTAAGAAGATAAATAATGTCACATAATGTGATACAGAGTAAGACTTTGAATAAGGAGAGTTAGTTTTGGATTAGAGTTCAGGTTGTTCTGTTAAAGACTCATTCAGAAGTATGTCTAATCCGTCTAACTACTTGAATGGAATTCCTAATTACAAGCCAGCTATTGCAGGAATTGCTTGTAGAATAAACTGGAGGGAAGTAAACCACCATGAGGTCTTGTGTTCCATACTAGTACACAATTAGAAACATTAGTTACAGTTACATAAAGACTGAAAAGGGGCTATGAACTTAGTTTCTTTTTGAATAACTGCAGCCAAATTCTGAATGTTTCACAGCTATTAAAGATGCCCTAAAACAATTAACTAACTCTTTTGACACAAACTAATGAGGATAGAGAAAGATGGTGAGAAAGAGCAATGAATAATGATGACCAATAGTGGCAGAGAATGAGGATTGTCAGGACAGAAATGATACTCTTAGCCACATATAGCCAAGTGTGTCATTAATTCCTTAAGGAGATGATATGGGAAATATCAAGTGTGTCATTGTTTTCCATCGATGTGTAAATTAATTTCTCAAAACATTTTTATCACATAAAGAGTTCAATTACATTTCAATCTTGGTTATTATTCTTAAAGTTCAGAATTTAAAGAACAACACAGCAAAGGATAAGAGAAATGGAAAAACTAGTCCTACTAGAATTAAAACCAACTCGTGTTCTATTTTCTACAATACACAATTTCTTAATTAGATGATAAAATAAGAATTCTCTTCATGTTTATTTACATCCAAAAGACCACTTAACAAATCTGTTTAGTTTTGTTATTGGTAGAACACTGTTAGTTGTATATTATCATAAAAAATAGTCCTAGATGATTCAGATCACTGGAAAGACTGTTGGCCTGTGGACTAAAAGATCATGGATTCCACTTTGGTCAAGGGCACATGCCTGGAGGCAGCTGATCAATGATGTTTCTATTTCTCCCTTTCCCTTCCTCTCTGAAATCAATAATTAGTTAGTTTATTTTAAAAACTTCCCCAAAACTCCAAGTGTACTTAGTTAAATTCATTTAAAGATAGGTTTTTATTGGGAAATTAGTTCTATCTGAAGAAAAAGTTATGATTAGAATTGGAAACTTAGAAGACAAAAATAAGTACTAACTTGAGTAATATAAATTTTAAAAAGTTTTCCTGAATTTGTTTTTTCATCTTATTACATACGTACAATAGCATATAGATAACAGATACCACATGTTACAACATAACACCCAAGTTATATCAATGGTAATAATATCAGATCTAAAATAAACCCTTCACCACTAAATAAAAGTCTCTTGTAAAAATCAGTTTATAGACTGGTTGGAGTGGCTCAGTGGTTGAGCATCGACCTATGACCCAGGAGGGCACAGTTCAATTCTAGGTCTGGGTTGTGGGCTTATACCTCAGTGTGAGGCATGCAGCAAGCAGCCAATCAATGATTCTCTCTCATCATTGATGTTTCTAACCTCTCTCTCCCTCTCTGGTCCTCTCTGAAATCAATTAAAAAACAAAAACAAAAACAAAAAACAGTTTTCCCTAACTGGTTTGGCTCAATGAATAGAATGTTGGTCTATGGACTGACGGGTCTTAGGTTCATTTCTGATCAAGAACGCATGCCTGGGTTGTGGGCTCCATCCTCAGTGCAGGGCATGCAGGAGACAGCTAATCAATGACTCTCTCTCTTCATGGATGTTTCTATCTCTCTCTCCCTCCCTCTCTCTTCCTCTCTGAAATCAATGAAAATATATCTAAAAAAAACAAAAACCAGTTTACATACAGCAGATCTACTAGAGTGTAAACATATTGGGACATGAACCATTTATTACCTAAACTCATAAGGAGAGAAGATATATCTCATATTTTTTTCTGATGATGAATATTAGTCTATAAACTCTTCAATTTATAAAAGAGAACTATGTGAGGTTATTAAAGAATCAATTAGATAATTTATAAACTTCTCAAAACTATATCACATAATCCAGATGCACAATCACCTTAAATATTCAGTTACTCTAAAATAATACTTGACTATAACTTTTTTAAGTTTTGGAAAATACCTTTTGCTCACAGTCATTGACTCATAGTCATAGTCTACTAAGTAAAACTTTCAAAATTGTATGCATAATTCATAAATCAATATAATTTGATTATAACTATGCCAGTATTGGCAAGAATAATATATCTGATTTTATCATCTTTGTATCTGTTTTGTGAAGAATCAGTGGACTTGGCACTTTCTCAGGTCTTTCTAAAATGTACCCTATGTGTCTAATAAACATAAAACTTTTCCTAATGATGGTCCTACCACCTAAGAACCATCCCTAAGGATCCTCTTTCTTACAAAACCACTCCCACTGGGAGACAACTGCCATACCCCAAATCTATTCTAAAACTTATTTCCCTTGTATTTTATTTCTTCCATGCACAGGGGCTCTATAAATAATATGGAGAGTGAAAATAATACAGCATTACTGAAAATGCTCCCATGTAACCCGTATCTAAGTCAATCAGAACTTTCCAAAATTCGTATTTATTTTTCTTAAATGATTATAAAGATTTAATAAAAACTAAGACATGAGAAACTATATAGGAATGTTATCTTTACTTAGCCTTGATTTTTATGTTGATGAGCAAACCCTTGGTGTCCACTACAGAGAAGATCATACATAGTCTTATACAATTATTTGTGTCATCATTGACACACACACACACACACACACACACACACACACACACAAACACACACACACACATATAGTTCTTGGTCTGAAAATCATAGTCAGGAAAAATAGTCAATAGGCAATCCTCCTTCTAAAAATAATTTGATTTATTTATTATCTAATAAATCTGGATAAGCTGAGTTCTTAGCTACTTAATCAATAGATATTAGGTGCATTAATAGGTTGGGAAGCTGTGTTTCTAGCACAGCTTGCATACATATTATGATGCCCTTCAGGTTTCTGTCCTTCAGATACTAGTCACATTCTTAACTGTAATTACTAAATATGTTTTTGAAATTCACTCACTTTGTCAACTTTACTTTTATGAATCTACATATAATTTAAAAGATGTTTGCTACAATATACAATATGTAGCTCTTGTTTATATAAAATGAATCACATTGGTAAGTAAAATTAAAGTATGTCTTGTTGTCCACAAGGATCCAGTCTGTGAGTTTGGATGATTTATTAGCATAAAGTGCAGGTAAAATTTAATAGGAATAATACAAAAAGGACACCTAGATCTACATATACAAAGTACCTCAAAATTCCTATTGTCTTCTACAGTGACCTTCCCAATACAGATATAGCCTAGGTGGCTTTGGATTGTAAAGAATTCAATGATATCTTGGATGGAAGATTTCAAGGAATGGGACACTGGAAGCTTTGAGTAGTGGTCAAATTGTCTTAAAATGTATTAATTTTCACCAACCTGATACTGGTTTGATTGGCACAAATGTGAAATTCTCACTTTTCAACTCTGGTTATTTGACTTTGAATCTTACCTGCTGATATTAGACTGTTCTTATTCTGTGCATATATTTTTATATAATTTGATTAAACTTCTGAAATAAGTACAGAATCCAATATATTTCAAAGTTAAATTTGTGTTAAGTTCTGATCACTAATATGTTTTTATTATTAAATTTTAGCATTAAAATATTAAAAAATAAATAAATAAATGGGAAAAAAATTGGATAGAGGTAGCATGAGAACATGAATAATGTAGTATTAAAAACTAGGCAGAAAAATATGTTCTGAACTAACTGAATTTGAGTTAGTGGTCATGTCCTACATATACCATATTGGTATGAACACTTTATATATGTACCTCTCTGCTTCTCTTTCATAAAAGCATAAATCCAAATGTGATTTGTTAAGGATTAATTTTTTTCACAAGTTTTTCATTGTCTGCAAAACTGCAATTCACACCTCCCATTACCCAGGTCAAAGCTCTTTAGAATAGCATGAGCTCTCTCAAGTACTGGAGGAGCATTAGAGAGGGATAAAGGTAAACTAAGAAAGAGTACAAAGTCAGAGCGTTTATAGAAAATACTGTGTGTCCAGAAAAGATTTCCAGCTGTTATTCTTTAGGGGAACATGACTACAGTCCATATTATGTGATCCTGTTGAGTGCTACTCTAAAAACTTCCTCTATCTTTGGAAAGAGGATGCATAAGTAGGATGATTTGACAAGCATTACAAAATCCACCAATATATGAATTTAAGCCTTGGTCCTCTCTGCCTGAGATACTCACAGCTGAGAAAAATAAATTTACATTTCAAAGAGAAAAAATTAGTAATTCAACATCACTGGGAAAGGCATATTAATCTACCTAATACTCATGTAAGACTACTGAGAAAAGTTTTGAGGGAGTAAAGAGAAGTGTGTATCAGTGTGGTTGGGTTATAAAAAAAAAAAAAGAGAGACAGAGAACAGTTTCAGAAAGAGACTTCACTGACTCAGAACCAGCTAGGGCAGGATTTATTATATCATTCTAAATATGTATAACAATACACAGATTTATTCTTCTGTCTAGTTTACAACGCAATTGCCTTCTTGGCATTTTAAATTATATTCTATGTTGTGTCTAGGTATGAATTTATTTTTATTTATCCTGCTAAAAGGTTTGTAGTTCCGTGTGAATATGTAAGTTCATATCTTTCATGAGTTTTAGTGAAGTTTTAGTTCTTGTCTCTTCAAATTGTACTACTCTTCACTGCTATCTGTCTTAAAATCTCCTGTATGTTAGACCTTCTCAGTTGTAGCTCTCATCTTTTTCACCAAAACAAAATTTTCCTTTTGAGTTAGAGACATACATAGACAATATAAACAACAGACTTTTAAGAAAAGGAGATAGAAAAAAAAAAGAGCAAGGAGATGGATGTAAATGTGTGGAGAAATGCAAATAAATATGTATGCTCATGGTCCTAAAAACAAACAAACAAACAAACAAACAAACAAAAAACATTGGTGGACCTTTTTTCAGACCTGGGACAAAGGTGCCTTTCATGCCTGGATGCCGCCAGTTGCTGAGAGCTCTAACAATATGGCATCATTTTAATATAAGTTCATAACTTGAGATTGAGTCAATTTTCTATAGCTAATTTGTTGAAATTGTTAAGATATTAAAGCTGCTTTGTTTTGCTTTTATGGCTGCACTTTTTCAAATTAACACACTACCCAAGTTCAACAATGAAATGGGTTTTCATCCAGTTGTTTAGATCATCGACTTTCAACCATCAATGGTATCATCTTGCATGACTACCAGCTAACTTCACAATTATTAAATTATAAAGAAAATAAAATTATTCCCAACATTTCAACTATGCACAGCATTTTCTCACAAAGAAAATGCTTAACAATATTTTTTTTTAAATAAAGGACACTTTACCCTCCTTATCTGGATAGAAGGTTTCACATTCTATAAAGGTACATCAATCATAAATGACCATGTGTGGGGGTTTTTAAATCTCTTTTGTGTGTGTGTTTTTTTAAAAATATATTTTATTTTCTTTTTTTTTCTTTTTTTATTTTTATTTTTTATCTTTATTGTTCAGTTTATTAATTATATTGTTTCCCCTTTTTATCCCCCTATAGCTTCCCTCCACCCTGTACCTATCCCACCCTCCACCCTCACATCCCCCTCCCCACTGTCCTCTCCCATTGTTGCTAGATTTTTGTCCAGTCTCTTGCTGCACTTCCCACAACCATTTCCTCCCCAAGAATTGTCAGTCCATTCCCTCTCTATGTCCATGTCTCTGTTATATTCACCAGTCTATCCTGTTCAACAGCCTATCAATTCACTTGATTTTTATGTTCATTTGTTGATAGATGTGTATTTGTTGTTCATAATTTTCATCTTTACCTTTTTCTTCTTCCTCTTCTTAAAGAATATCTTTCAGCATTTCATATAATGTTGGTTTGGTGGTGATGAAATGCTTTAGCTTTTTCTTATCTGCGAAGCACTTCATCTGACCTTCAATTCTGAATGATATCTTTGCTGGATAGAGTAATCTTGGTTGTAGATTCTTGCTGTTCATCACTTTGAATATTTCTTGCCACTCCAGTCTGGCCTGCATCGTTTCTGTTGAGAAATCTGCTGACAGTCGTATGGGTGCTCCCTTATAGGTAACCAACTGTTTTTAATATATTTTAATGATTTTTTTTACAAAGAGGAAGAGAGAGAGATAGAAAGAAACATCGATGAGAGAAAAACATTGATCGGCTGCCTCTTGCACACCCCCTATTGGGGATGTGCCTGCAGCCAAGGTACATGCCCTTGACCGGAATCAAACCTGGGACCTTTCAGTCCACAGGCCGACGCTCTATCCATGGAGCCAAACCAGTTTTGGCAATGACCATGTGTTTAAGTGAGTCACGAATTATAATTATAGAAAGCTGGGTGCATAAGGGTAGGGCAGGTATGATTCTGCTATGAATTATGTGTAATTTTCACCATGATTTAAAGGACAAAAATAAATGCTAAATCAACATAAAATGTTACTATAAAATAAAAATTACTAAAACCCATATTATTTAAAAAGTCTTAAGCCATAATTATATAATCACTTATACAAAAAATTTAAAAAATCATACAATATACAAAACTTTCAACAAGAATAGAGATTATAAAGGAGCCGATCACAGGGAAGAAATGAAGCTCATGAAAATGTGATTAATTTTAGAGGAGCTCAGTTTAAGGGTTTGTCTTTTATATTGTATCACACATCCCATTCTCAAAACATCTGCCAGGCCATCTATTGGCTGCTCTATCATATTATGCACACTGCGCAAAATTAATCAGCTTTTTTTCTGCCCTTTTTTATTGCAAACACTGATACCCTCCATCTGAAAGCTATAATTTATTATGCTGCTAAGCTATTCCTATTTCAAGCCATCAATATGCCACAGAGAAGACAAAGCCCCTCCAGTTAGAGGGTTTTGTGCTGGTTAGAAGATATCTCATTGTAATTATTTTCTCCTACTTACTATCTTAAGTCTATCTCTAGCTCCTTTCATGTTTGTCCATCCACAGAACTGGGTCTCTGCATTACTTTTCAATAAATATTCCAGTTAATAGATTGGAAATATATATGTATATATTTCTAAAACCTGCTGACTTAGTTCTGAAGAGTCTCTCTCTCTCTCTCTCTCTCTCTCTCTCTCTCTCTCTCTCTCTCTCTCGATTTAGTAAGGTGCCTTTTATCTTTTATTTTTTAATCACAATCATGGACCTTCAGACCCTCCCATCTGATTTTG
Organism: Antrozous pallidus; assembly: GCA_027563665.1. Taxonomy (NCBI): domain Eukaryota; kingdom Metazoa; phylum Chordata; class Mammalia; order Chiroptera; family Vespertilionidae; genus Antrozous; species Antrozous pallidus. The sequence goes on from CM050518.1 coordinate 51,224,172, forward strand.
ACTATTATCATTTTTCAGAGAATTCTACAAAACCCCAAATATTGAATTTGAAATTGTTGGGTCATGCTACTGGTCCAGATAAAAGATAATGCCAATCCAGATATTGTGACTTAGACTGAAGGTTCCTAACCTGTCTAGGGAACCAATTCTATAGTTAGGTTGGTTATTTTAGTCTTGATTGATTTCCTCTGCCCTCTACCACTATTGAGGTCCAAAGGTGCCTCCTGGCCAAGCCCATATGCATTATGACACATGATAAGTGACTGAGTCAACCATACAGATTACTGGTTGCTTTGATATCGGTGACATTATGTTATTTCAGTTGGTTTTCATGCTGGAGGAACATTATTAAAAATATCATTTATTATAAAATTATTCTAATGGGTATTTGTACTTTATTTCAAAGGAAATAATTCTTATTTTTTTAAGTCTGTCTTTTAGTTGCCATATCATAGTTGAAAATCTGAATAAATAATACTACAGGAAACAGTCAAGAACACCAGTGGGCTCTGTGACCTGGGAATTGCCAGAGTTGGAACCATCTATTCACATGCGCATGAAAGGACTTTAGGCCACAGCTCCTACCACAATGCACATGGCATCCCTCAGATGGAGAAGATAAAACCAGGTGGTGTATCAACAAAACTGTAGATTTTCTTCTCCCAAGAGAACCCAATCGAATAAAGCTCCTTTTGTTAAATAAAAGGGCTCGCTTATTTAGATTGGGTCTCATTTGTTTCTTTTTTAGAAGTTGACTGCTTATTGGTTTTTATAATCATAAGCAATTTACAAGGTGAAGTGAAAAGATATGAAATATCCATAAATATGTAATCACTTCAGTATTCACTCCATTGACAAAGAGCTTCACGCCTCTAGGCAAGCATGCACCATCTGGAGCTATATAATTGCCCCAAATCTCAAAATTGCAAGGGAAAGATTCCAAAGATTCAAGCCAATGCAACAAATCCAAGCTCAAAGGCTCCCAACAAAAGTATTGCAAGAGTTCCCAAGCCATTATTAAACCTGAGGTTGACGAAGAAAAAAAATATGAAAACTGTCATCTATGTCTTTCTATCTGCTCTGATTTCTAATTAGAGGTCCCAAACACATGCCTCTCGGACCGTCTAGTTTGACTCTGGCTAAAGCTACAGACCTGGGCTGGGAAACATTGCTCACTCAGCATAGATACAACTACAGTTGCACACCCCATCCTCGAGGTTTGAATCCTATATTCAAACATGTCACTTTTTTCCCTTTACCTTGAGAAACTAAAGAGACTACTGAAAGCAGCTGAATTTAGTCAACTTTGCCTATAATAAAAATAACATAGTTTATAAATTATGATGCAATGAAGAGCACGGAGAATTAATAAATCCTCCCACGCTGACAGCGCTGACTCTTGAACACATCAGAGAATCCCATGCAGAAGAAACATGCCCTCATGGCAGTGTCTGCTTGCCCACCTCTCACACACTGGTTTCCCCAGTTTTTGCAGCATCCCAAAAGTGATGAACATTTTTTTCCTTTCTGGAAGAGGAGGCTTCATTACCCACTGTGGCTTAAAGCCTGTATTTTGAAGGAGTTGCCATATGGCATTTTCAAAATTGTTTTGATGTGCATAATGCCATTGGACCTTTTGATTAAACACCAACCTGCAAGAAAAACTGGGGATGCCTGCTGAATCTTATTGGATTTACACTGTACTGACAGGAGGTAAGAAAAGCAAGAATTAGATTCAAATCTTATGGACACACACACACACACACATTCAAATCACAAACTGGCAGAAATAAACATGAAATTTTTGTTTATAACAGGAACAAAACATTAATTAGAGAAATTTATGATATTTTCATAATAAAAAAAAGATCTCATCTAGGAATTTCACAAATGCTAGTTATATGAAATCTGGGAGTAAATTATAATTATGCTTGATTGATGGGAATACCTAAAGTAATGCTCCCCCATCCATCTTTCTCTTAATGGACTATATTTGTTGCATCTGTCCTTAGCTGATTTCTTTACCATCTTTAATCAGGGAAACCAAATAGGTGATATCAGAATGGCCAGCCCCTCCCAACCTGCTCCTCCCTTTCCTGGGCTCTACCAGTCATGACAGATACCACTGGTTACTCATAGTTCCATGTATCATAAAGTTTTCCCCAGCACAGACCTCTAGTTATTGACCATCAAGCAGAGTTGGCACATGAGAAACAACTCATTTTGCACCTTAAATCACCCAGATTTTCTCTGATTTCCAAGGCGCTATCTCCCCATTTTCTATATCGTTTTACGAAATCAAATTCCAAAAAATAGGAATTTCTCAATACACTGCCATAATATAAACTTGGGAGAAAACAGTAGTCCTCTGATATAATATAATTTTATAAAAGAGGAAACGAAGGCCTAGATTTTTAAAATAACTTGTACATTTTTTTCACAACTCCTAAACTTGGACATCATTCCACTGTGGTACATTGCCATTCTGAATAATTTTAAAGATCAGACAAAAGTTTTATAGTTTTAATGTTTAGGAGTTCCTATCAGATTTTTTGCAATCCATGCTTTTTATTCAAAGTTTTAAATGAGAGTAGTAACAACAATTCGTGAATATTTCCTATGAGTGATGCACTCTATTCATCATTATTATGGAACTAATATCGTCAACAAATTTCAATGACAGGTGCCTATTCACACTCGAGTTTATTGAATTCAAGTTGGTCTTCCCATTATGGCTCTATTCTACTATATTCTTCAGGTTTCGATTTACTAGTAATTGAGGTAATATTTACATGATATAAAATCAAACACTTGGATGTGTTCAACTCAGTGGCATTTAGTCACAATATTGTGTAATCATGGCCTCTATCTAGTTCCAAAACATTTTCATCAACCCAAAGAATGCACTGTGCTCATTGCACAGTCACTGCTTCCAGCCCCTGGTAACCATTAATTCGATTTCTGTGTCTATGCATGTACCTATTGTGGACATTTCATATAAATAGACTCATTTCATATGTGATCTTTTGTGCTTGTTTTTCCCCCCAGCTTAGTATTATCTTTCAAAGTTCATCCACATTGAAGTATGTACAAGTATTTTATTTCTAGATTCTTAGTCTATGCCATTGCTCTATATGCTGATATATTCCATAATCAATATGTTCTTCAGGTTTTACTATAGTAAAGTGATGTCTGTTCACACACACACACACACACACACACACACACATACAACCTTGAAAACAGAAAGAGAAATTTCCCTTTCACACATATTGTCTCAGATTTCAGAAACACCACAGGAAAGTATGTCTCTGAGCCCCTAACTTTTGCATAATTAGAGACATTCTCAAAGTCTTTGAAATTCCTCTGGCTAGGTGAGGGTTCCTAACACAGGTCTCAGGCCATGCATCCTCCTCTACAGGTTCCTTCCTGACAGGATCCCTCCTTACTGCTGAGACTTGGAGTCAGTCTTTCCTCCTGTAGTCTTCCATAACTAAGGGCAGTGAGGCCACACACGATCTGTTTCTCCACCTAACCTGGTGAAAACAGACAAATGTGGAGAAAGCACGTCTGCGTTCCTTCACAGAATGGTTTGTAGGTCTCCCTTACATTTATAAGTATACTTCAAAAAGTATCTCTCTCCACCACAGAGTTTCCACTAAAGTCATGTAAATCTATCCTATCTAATAAAAGAGTAATATGCAAATTAATCATCACTCCACTATACTCACAAGCCATGCCCACCAGCCAATCAGGAGCGAGTATGCACTCCCTTTACTGAATGCTGTTCATAAATCACTTCCTTCCTGCTCAGGACTCACCGTATCTCTGCACACTGGCAGCCTTTAATCAAATATCTGCAACTGTCTGCATGGAGGCCTTCCTAGTGTACACCATCCAGTGATAAAGGCAGGTAGTAACTCATAGGTGAACAGCCCCGACCCAACAAGGGAGTTGGTAGACAAGTCTCATGATTCTTCACCCTTGATCTGGACTCCTCAAAGACTTACTATAGGTGGCCAGTGAGATAGAGAGCCCGCTGATTGCAATGCTGACCCGCTCAGAAGCCCGTGCATTTTCTAGCTTTCGTTGCAGTCTCATTTACATGCTCTCAGATCTAAGCTTTTTGCAATCCCCTCAGTGATGGTCAAACACAGAGGCAGATGGACCCACCCACCGTTTGGTTCTGGTGTCCATGCTGATGATGTCAGACATGGATCAAGAAAATCATTGAAGTCTGTGGGAAGAGCAGCACGGGCTTCTCAAGCAGGTCTGAGGTGGCTTGAGGGCAAGGATATGAAACTGGCCTGGATTTTCATTGTGTTTAAGGGTGGGGCCAAGGTGAGGAATCCCACAGGGCAGAGGCTTGTAAGAACTTACATGGTTTGGATTATCCCAGCACGCCAGGGAGGGAGTGCCCAATCTTTCTCATCACCCTGGGTACACATATGAGAAACAGACTGGGAAGAGAAGAATGATTTGTAAAAGCTGTCAGCATTCATTCATCAAAAACTGGAGTCACACTCTATCACTATTCACTCTGAAGTCTGATGACTGAAATGTGACATGATTAATTTCATTGCATTTGAACTTATAGAAGTCATAAGTTCACTATGGAACCAGAGGCCAAAAGGGGAGGTGATAGATCTGATGAATCCAGCCTTGATCATGGTGTGGGTGCCCAGAGTGTTCATAGCCGTTACTTGACAGTGTTAAGGATGAAGAAGCCTTTATTTTCCCAAAACATTTTCAGGAATTTGATTAAGATAGAGAGAAGGATTTGAGCATTATGTGGGGCAATGGACCATCCCTTTTTGTAGGCTCTTTTATCAATATCTATATGTCCAGTGCCATCTTCTCAAACAAAGATGACACCAATGTATGTCATATCTATGCTCCTGGAGAAAGGCCCATGTCCTCTCAATTATATATGAGGAAAGAATAGGGAGAGAGAGATAGAAACATCCATGATGAGAGAGAATCATGGATTGGCTGCCTCCTGCAAGTCCCCCACTGGGGATCGAGCCTACAACCCGGGCATGTGCCCTTGACTGGAATTGAACCTGGGACCTTTCAGTTCACTAGTCAACACACTATCCACTGAACTGAACTGGCTAGGGCTGTCCTCTCAATTTTGCCTGCAGAGTTTGTGTACAATAATGAGGCTTTTGAGATATCCCGTTGGAAGCCTGGTAAACGTAGTGTCCCCATGGAGATGAAGGCGACTTGCAAGTAAGAGGCTATTAAAATGGATGCTGAAGAGAATATATTAACCAAATATATAATAAAAAATATTTACAGGTTGTCAATTGAAGGAATCGACGTTTTACTTATATTGGGTGTGGGGACTATAACAGATTCCACAGTATTAAGGTTGAGGCAATCCACTTTGAGTTACCATTCCTTTTGTCCAAGTTTCAAAACAGGCTAAGATGGTGTGCTTCTATACATGGCCCAAGGATTACAGGCAAAGGGGCAGTGGGGGCCTGGAGGGGGGGGGGGCTTGGTGGAGGGGGTAAATGGGGGTGGAGAGGAAGGAGACATATGTAATACTTTCAACATTAAGAATTATTTAAAAACAACAGGCTAAGATGGATTTTTAAATGAAGAAGCAGTGGAGATATCCACCCATTTACTAATTAGGTCTTACATAATAAGTTTCAGACCTTGAAGGCCCTGTTTAATTTATATTAGACCATATTAACTATTTTAACTAGGAGATAAGGTCCATAGGACCCTATTTTGTCAAGCCAATTTGTAACTGCCAAAGACTTAATTTAATTTTAATTTATTATTCATTAGGTCAGAACATCCATGCCCTCAGTGAGATATTTTAGGGCACTGGATGCTATGACTGTGGGAAATTTCAGCAAGGCAATAGCACTGAGGAGACGTACCTGTTTGTCCTCTATTTTAGCATCTTCTCTAAATTAATAGGGGGGTCATGTTTAAATGTAGTGGAATCTCCAGCTCAAACTTTAATTTGAGTCCCAGTACTGATTTAAGGCCATGAAGGTTTGCAATTGGTGCATTTTCAGCAAATGTTCAAAATCTATATTCTAGAGGTTCAAAAGCCATCCAGTAAGTACCCTTTCATCTCTTTGTTGTATAATTTATTTTTAATTTTGGATTTTCAATTGGGTCAAATTGTGGAACTTTGTTTCAGTTTTGTTTCATTGTTTCTTTTCCCTGTATCCATGTCTGTTTCTGTTTCACATTCATTCTCTCTCTCTCTCTCTCTCTCTCTCTCTCTCTCTCTCTCTCTCTCTCTCTTTGTCTTGCTCTCCCTTTCCTCTCTCTCCCACTTCCCAATCCGATCTCCCTCTCTTCTCTAGATATGATTCAGAGTGATCCTCATCTTCTCTGTGATTTTGCCTTCATAATTTTCTTCCTCCACAAAGCCACAAATCAATATTGTCATGATTAGGAACCTCCCCATAGTTAAAGGGTTTAAAGGCTTCTGGCCTATATTGGGTTTGATTTAGACTCTTTGCTGTGCCACAGGTGCACCTAGGCTGTCTTTCTGCATCATCCTGAAGATTGGGATCTTTATTGTGACATATATAAAGGCAGCAGCAGCAGCAGCTGCAGGGTATTTAAAAGTCCTGGTGAACTACCTGCAATTGTTAGTATGGGTATCAAAATGCCACTCAGTATGGGTGTCTCTTCTCTCTCCCTTTCTTTACCTTCTAAGAACTGCTCCTCTAAGAGAAATCATCCAATGGACCGATATCTCCCACATGATATAGTTTTTTTCCTCTGAGCACTCCATAGACCAGAGTACAATATCTGAATATCTGATTGACTCACACAACCAATTGGTCACAGAATAGTTTTCCAGTAAGCCTAGCTTCATTCCAAAACATAGGAGAGAGGTTTTGGCTGAGACATAGCACTAGGGTCACTTTAAGGAAGGCTCCGATGTCATAGTCTTGTACCAAAATGCCAAGTCATTTTTAAAATTGGGGACTTAGGTTGGCTAAATCTATAAGTGATGCATGGTAGAACTTAACATCATCCCAGTGAAGGACACAATCTGAAGACTGATTTCAGTCTGCTTCTGACCAATCAATTTAAGACATAACCCTTTTCTTCTGATATCTGAATTGCCTGCCTTGATTGAATAACTGTTTCTCACTTATGCTACCCATGGTTGCTAATCACATTTCCTCCATTCTCTTTGGCCACAGAAAAGGGTGCTGAGCCCCTGGCTAGCCACTCAGAGTAACCCAGGTAACTGACCCAGGTGATGGGGCAGGTAATTTAATCTAGGTCAATACCAACTCTCTTTTGGGGATTTTATTTTTATACTAGGGGTCCAGTGCATGAAATCCATGCCTGAGGGGTGGTCCCTCAGCCTGGCCTGCACCCTCTCCAATCTCCATCCTCTCAGGGAATGTCCAACTGCCTCTTATTGCAATCTGGAACCTCTGGCTCCTAACCACTCACCTGCCTGCCTGCCTGACTGCCTGCCCCTAACTGTTCTGATGCTGGCCTGATTGCCCCCAACTGACCAGCCTTACCCTGCACCTGGACCCAAGATTCCCTCCTCTAGCCAGTCAAAGGCACTCAGGCTTCCTTCCTTCTGACCAGCCACAGGAACCCAGGGCCAAAGCCAGCTTCGACCGGGCTGGCCAGAGCCACAGGAGACTATAGGCAGGCAGGTTCACCCAGACCACAGCAACAGCTGGTGTCCGGGACCTCAGGGCATGTGGCTTGTCCCTCTCCTGACTTGGGAACTCAGGACAGGCAACTTGTCCCTCTCCGGGCCACAGCCTAGCTGGTTCCCATTCCTCTCTCACAAGCTCATTTGTGCCTGGCTGGTCCCCCAATTCCTCTATCCCCAGTGTTGACTGTCTGAGCCATGACTATGGCTGATGGTGTGAGAGATGACAACCATTTGCATATTAGCTCTTTATTACATAGTATGTTTTGTGGAAGAAATAAGCCTTAAGACCTTAAGGTGGGATCACATAAACCTACAATCATGTTTATTGACACCTGGAGAATGTTTATCTGCATAAAGAAACAGGGACAGATTGTGAGTTGGAGGTGGAGAGGAAGACTGAGAAAAAAAGAGTCAGAGCAGGCGAAAGACAGAAGAATACTGGTAAAGTGAACAATACAATATGAGTTCATGGATCCAGCAAGACTATTATCAGATATTTTTTTAAAAGCCATGCACAGCCCTAACCGGTTTGACTCAGTGGATAGAGTGTCAGCCTGGAGACTGAAGGTTCCTAGGTCCGACTCTGGTCAAAGGCACATATTGGGTTGTGGGCTCCATCCCCAGTAGGGTGTGTGCAGGAGGCAGATCGCTCTCATCATCATTGATGTTTCTACCTCTCTCTTTCTCTCCTTTCCTCTCTGAAATCAATAAAACTATTTATAAATTTTTTAAAGGCATGCACATATACACACACAGTTGCTTAAGCTAGTTTGTCTTGGGTTTTCTGACTTGCCAAAGATCCCAGATAATCTGTTATTTATTTATCTGGAAAATGGGACAGATTTAGTGTGGGAGAATAGATTTTTTGTCCTGCATAACAAACAGTGAGTTTATTTATCTAATTGCATATTACCCTGATAGAATGAGTCTAACAATTATAAATATGCCAGATAAGTTGAGGGCAGGGTTTGTTCTGTTTCTGGTCCTTATCTCTTTTTAGTTGACATTATGTTTATTTTTGCCTAGACTCTCTTTCTTATAAGACATTCGCAATGTTAACACAGAGTCCACAAGCCATATGCTCCTACTACCAGTTACATGCTCAGTAAATATTTGTTGAATGAACAGATATTAGAATGGAGCGGAGATAACCTTTAAAATATTAAAAAAGTAATGTGAAATAGATTCTCAGAAATATCAAGTGTATAACCTATTACTGAAAGCCTTTAAAGATGAACTATGTGATCCATTCAGAATATTTCAAAGAGTAACCAATTCATGTGGCATAAAGAATATTTTAAGTTCCAAACCTGAAACTTCAAAGGAAAATGAATGTCACATATAAACATTGAGGTTTCTGCTGTTGTTGCTCTATAAATCACTGACTTTGTCTTTTCTGCATTTGCCTTTAGATGTCAAGTCTTATGTAAAAAAATATATATAAAAATTGAACCATAAATATGAGATATGATGCAACCAGCAAGGAAAAAAATTAACAAATGTGTATATTGTGGACATCTGACTACCTTAAGTGATTTTGTTATTCTGCCAAATAAAAAAAGCAGTATATTTTAACATTCCTCTTTATTTGTACCTAATTCATTTTATAGCATTACAATATTTATTTACAGGGATAAGATATATAATAGTTAAAATAAAAGTATTAGAAATTTAATTTTCAAAATTCTTATATTATATAACTTTTTTTACAGTTTCTAAATGAATCATACCTATATTTTCTATTTTATGTTTTCACAAAGAGTGAAGCTATAGTATAATTATATTGCTACTGTTCCCAGTCTACATTCCTGTCTCTGTTCATAATGTTTATTCATTACTTTGAATTTGGCTTGAAAGTCATGCATAGAAATACATGGTATTAAAGGAGTTTTTATTACATTCAAAGTCATTTTAATCTGAGCTGAATGCAAAAAAAAATCATTTAGCTCCAGCTCTTGACATATGTTTTAAAATGAATTCTTTGTTTTTGGAAAAGCAGTTACAGGTGCAAGTAGTACTTTCTGTCATTCAGATCTCAGCATTTGAATCCACAGAACATAAAGGGAGAAGTTAGCAATGTAATATGTTAGGTTTGGATCAAAGTTGAAGTACTTTATTTAAATTGGCTCTTTGCACAAAGCTTCCAGACCTAGACATTTATGTTGATGGTTAATTCTATCCTTTTTATAAATACACAGAACAGCAATCTTGGCTTTTTTTTTCTTTTTTTCTTTTTCTTTTTCTTTTTCTTTTTTTTTTTTTTGCTCCTTCATAATACAATGAGGATTTTCAGAATGTTTGAGAAAAAAGAGAATTGTTGAATTGTTGAATTCCCAAGATCTATCACCTGCTGTTATATGAGTCATTTTTGTCTTCTTCACTAAATTCTAAACAATTCAAAAGCAAAAAGTTCACAGTTTTTTCCTTCTTTATATTCTTCATGAAACCATGGAAAATGTTTTGCATGTTGTAGTCCCTAAAGACACTGATGTCTTACGGACACATGCCAATGGCTCTGGAATCCAGCAATAATTCAGAAAGAAATTTTGTGTACAGAGCAATCATTTAAAGCAACAAGGAAACACATGGGAAAATGAAGAAAAAAGAAAGAAACCACCACTAGAAGGCTCTCATTAAAGAGTGAAAATCATGAGCTAAATGTCCAAGGTTTTGACCTCCCCTATTTGCCTCTTCTAAATTTTAGTGGCTCCATTCACCATGCTCTGTGATCCAAAGGGTACTCTTTAACAAAAATGCATTTTGTATAATTGAGTACAGGGAAGAGGAAAAGAAAGAAAGAAGAGAGGAATAGAAGGAAAGGAGGAATAGAAGGAGAGAGGGAGGGAGGGAGGGACGGAGGGAGGGAGGGACGGAGGGACGGAGGGAGGGGGGATTTCCCTACATGACCTCTATCCATTTAAATCACAGCATTTTGCTACTTGATGAGACTGGTGCAAAATATGCTACCAATGACTTATATTAAATCAGGGGAAATTCTAGATAATTTTAGGAAGGATCTGTTTACCCATAGTGAGTTAATTTGTATATATGCACCACAAAATGAGGTGGGCATTGGTAATTTTCCAGTAAATTGTATCACTGACACAAGGAGTTTGGGCTTTTAGTCCAATAATGCCACTTTCTTTAGTCCCTTGTGATCTGAGATATGTTTTCTCTCTGTATAAACTTCTTTATTCCTGCCTCCATACTTTGTACATTTTGAATCCCTGTAACATCTAGTTATTATTATTTCAGATTGTTCCCAATCTGTGCTCTCTTCCAAAATTGTGTGTCTATAAATGTTTAGAAAATTAAGGCTCAAAGCATATTTTCTTAGAGGTGTTTAGTCAGCAAAAATAAAAGTAAACTAAAAGTTATTAGTTAAACTTATATAACTCTTTAGGTCTAAATATTTTTATTACAAAATAAAAGTCACGTAAAGTTTGAACAAACCTGAATCAAATATCAAGGGTACTGTGATGTGATGGCACTATGCAGCTTTCTCTTTCTTTCCCCCCTCACAGTCTCCAGTGTTCCTGATTCTAGTAGAAATTCAGGGTTCTTTTGAAGTTGATACTTTTCTATGCTGGCTTCCACAACAGATTCCTCTCTGCTACTTAGAGTCTTAAGTCAGGCTTGGTTTAAAATATTCTTAGCAAAATCTACTGTGTAACATCTACTAGATGTACCAGTTAATAACACAGATTTTATAATCAAAGAAAACATAGTAATTTCAAGAAAAACATCAAAAGTACTTTATTCAAAGTAATGTCCATTGCTAACCATACATTTCCCCATTTTTCAAGTAATTTGTGGATACCATTCCAATAGAACTTTTCTCATTTTGAGGCAACCATGCAGAGACCCAATTTTCCACTTCTTCGTATGTTTTGAAGTGCTGCTCAGAAAGTGTGTGTGCCATTGATCAGAACAAGTAGTAATCTGAAGGAGCAAGGTGTTACAGTAATAGTAATAAGGATAAAATATAATATAGAATAAGTATTAAAGTGTGAAATTAAAGTGTGATATCTGAAAGTATGGAATGTAATGTGAACAAATTTAGTATGGAATGTAATGTAAACAAAATGATAAGAACCTTTGAGTAGTCTGTATGTAGAAAATAGATAAAGTGATCTGTGCCCCATATGTAAGAGCAGATAGCAAGGCTCCTGGGACCCACTGTTAAGACACACTGAAGACCCCCATCTAAGCACATAAAAAGAGCAAGGATTATCCTACCTGACAGGGGAGCACCCATACGATTGTCAGCAGATTTCTCAACAGAAACGATGCAGGCCAGACGCGAGTGGCAAGAAATATTCAAAATAATGAATAGCAAGAATCTACAACCAAGAGTACTCTATCCAGCAAAGCTATCATTCAGAATTGAAGATCAGATAAAGTGCTTCGCAGATAAGAAAAAGCTAAAGGAGTTCATCACCACCAAACCAGAATTATATGAAACGCTGAAAGATATTCTTTAAGAAGAGGAAGAAGAAAAAGGTAAAAATATAAATTATGAACAAATACACATCTATCAACAAATGAACATTAAAATCAAGTGAATTGATAGGCTGATGAACAAGATAAACTGGTGACTATAACAGAAACATGGACATAGAGAGGGAATGGACTGACAATTCTTGGGGAGAAAAGGGTTGCGGGAAGTACAGCAAGAGATTGGACAAAAATCTTGCGACAATGGGAGAGGACATTGGGGAGGGGGAGGTGAGGGTGGAGGGTGGGATATCTACAGGGTAGAGGGGAGATATAGGGGGATAAAAAAGGGGAAACAATGTAATTAATAAACTGAACAATAAAGGGGAAAAAAAACAAAACAAAACAAAACAAAAAAAAGAGCAAGGAAACAGAGGAGATCAGAGACACTTGCCTGCTCCTCCACAGACAGTCACTCTCCACTTCCCTACCTGCATCTGCCCATGCTCTGCTGTGGACCGTGAGTTCGAACCGTGAGCCGTAAAACTGAGGCCTCAAACAAGACGCCAAGCAGCAGCAGCAACACCCAACGTCCAGTGTGCGTGTGTTTCTGTAGGCACAGATCCCCAGGTAGCCTGGGATCCACCAGGGAAACCACCAGGACTCTGTGATTCATGCATTGCATGTCTGTTTCCTGTGTAATTTATGCTAGGTAAATATTAAGTAAGTACCTTGGGTGGTACATGTCAGTGTCTGTTTAGAGACTGGCTGAGACACCCTTGGGCACCTGTGCTTACGTCCATAAAGGAGAAATTGGGACACAAAGTCTGGTGAATACGGCGGGTGGGTTAATACTTCCCAGGAAAGATCTTTTAACATGTCTTTAACTGGTTTTGAAGTGTGTGATGGTGCATCATCATGAAGCAAAATTACTTTGCCATGTCTTCTAGAATCGTGATTCAAATTGATTCTTTGTTGTCAGTAGCGATCAGTATTAACAGTTTCACCTGGTTTTAGAAGCTCATAATATACCACACCTTCCTGATCCCACCAAATGCAGAGCATTGTCTTCTTTCCTAAATTGGTTTGGCTTTAAGGTCGATGTTGATGGTTGACCTGAATCAACCCATGATTTTGCTCATTTGGGATTCTCAAAATAGATTTTCTTTTCATCGCCAGTCACAATTCAATGCAAAAAAGACTTTCTTTCCTCGCTGTTGAAGCAACATTTTACTGATGACTTTTTGGTTTTCCATTTGTCTTTCAATCAGTTGATGTGGCACCCATTTTCCTTCCTTTAAAATCTTTCCCATTGCTTGTAATCTTACTGCAAGTTGTTTTTGAGTTTGACATGCATCTTCATCCAATAATACTTGTAATTGTTGGTCTTTAAACTTTTTCAGTTGATCTGGATGTTTTTGGTCTTTCACATTGAAATAATCACTTTTAAAGAGTTTAAACCCACATTCACAAGAATCTTGAGATGGAGCATGTTCACCATAAGCTTCCTGAAGTGAATTTCAGCAGCACCTTTCTTCAAAATAAAGTAATGAATTAAAACTTTCCACAAACGTTCTTTTTGGGCACAAAATTTGACATTTTTAAGTGTAAAAATATCTATGATGTTAACATCTTCACCAAATTTGACATATGAAGTTTTGAAACTTATTGTCAATATAACAAAATAGCATACATATCAAATTTCATATATATCAATATCTGTGTAACTCCAGTTATTGAAAAAACTCCACATTATTAACTGCAACAACTAGTATATTACAGTCAAAGCTAAAGTGGATTTCTTGAGTGAAATCTCTCCTTTTGTATGCTCTTGTTTCTAAACAAATGATTTATGGGCACCCAGGAGACACATAATTATATACATAGGTAATTTTTGTTGATATAAGGAAGCATTCAGCACATACCATTAATAAAGTAAATAGAAACATCTTTCTGGAAGTATTATTTTTATAGTACAAGGTGCTTATTCAATTCCATAGACATTTATTTCTAACTTGTCTTGTCCCTGGGTCAGAAAATATGAAAACGTTTCTCATTTATTTTATTATTTTAAAAATATTTTTTATTGATTTCAGAGAAGGGAGAGCATGAGAGAGAGAGAGAGAGAGAGAGGTCAATAATGAGAGAGAATCATTGATCCGCTGCCTCTGGCACACCCCACACTGCGACTGAGACCACAACCCTGACCTGAAATCAAACTAACCTTCTGGTTCATAAATTGATGTTCATCCAGTGAGCCACGCCCAACAAGCTACTTTTCATTTATTTTATTTTATTTTATTTTTTATTTTATTTACAATATAACTTATATTTAATAGTAGTACATATGTTTTCCTCCCCCCCATATCCTCCCCCCAGCCTTCCTTACCCCCCAGCACATGTCCCCACCTACCCCCCTCCCCACCCCAGAGTCTTTCATTCATTGGTTATGCTCATATGTATGCATACAAGTCCTTCGGTTGATCTCCCCCAGCATCTGCCTCCCATCCACTCCAGCCTTCCCCCTGTAGCTTGACAGCCTGTTCGAGGACACCCTGCCTCTATATCAATCACTTCCCCCTGTTTCTTTTCTTCAAAAATATCTTGCCTCTGCATACTGAAGACAAACGTATAAGAGCAAAAAAAGTTTGAGTGTCAGTTTCAGTATCCAACTGTTCTGAGTCCCAGTTTCAATGTCAAATAGTTCTTCATGTGTACATGTCAGCAATGGTATCCAGATGGTGGACACATCGTGGCAATGCAAGATCCATCCTCTCTGGTATGGTCCTGGGCCACCTGCAGCAACGCACAGCTGCCGACTGCTAGCATGGCAAGGTGTTGTCAGCGTCCACCATCTCTGGACCATCCTCGTGGCTGGAACAGACCTGTCAGTTCCTCACTGTCGCAGGAACCCACATGGTCTTGGAGTTGTTCTCTGCAAACACACAAACACATTCTCGACCAAAGGTTAACAAAGGGATCCTCTCTGCAAAATAGACTTGGGATTCTTTTTATTTTTGCCTAAATGATTTTCCTTTGGCTTATTTTGACACCATGTGTGTTTTTTCATGGGTGTCCTGCAGTTGGTTTTACAAATGGAATTTTCTTTTCTGGAGTAAGAATTTTCTACATGTATTTTACTTATAGGATATTTTTCCTTACATGATATTACCCCACTGTCCCCTCCCCCTCCCCTGTTTTTTGGTTAATAGGGGCTTTTGGAAATTTTATCTTGCAGTTTTGGTAATTTTAAATTTTAATTTTTGCACACAAATATTACTGCTTTAGGTTCTTTGGATGTTAGGCAATTTTGCAGTGAGATGAACTACTAATAGATATTTTAGTTAATGTTTTAGGAAAAGCTTTTTGTCCAGTACAGTTAAGATTTTCTTGAGTATTCACTTATTTCACTTGTCCAATTTAAATTAATCTGAAAACTTTATTACTATTTTACTGTCAATTTTAATACTCAAGCAAAAATCTTAGTTTACCCAGTAAATACTTGTGGAAAGGAATATTTGCATTTTTGAGTAGGTCCTCGGCATTCCTGGTAATAAACTAAATTTAGATATAGGGCAGCTATTGCTGGCCGAGGCTCTGTCTGCCACCTGGGTCCTGGTGTGAGTTGTGCGTGGGAGGCGTAGCAGCTGTGGGGGTAGGAGACCTTCCTCAGGAGGGGTGAGAATTCAAGCCTCTGCAAGGTTTGTGGATGAGGGTCTGTGCCCCATCTCTGTTGATCTCAGAGTTTAGCCCCTCTGCGACTGTGCCTATCTTAGGTTGTTCCTTCCCTGAGGAATCTTACCTGTCTCTGGATAAACAGCCAGAAAGGAATTAATCCCTTTCAGAAGGGATTAAGGCACTGGGAAGGCATCCGAGCATTCTATATTGGCCCCTCTGGCCCTTTTGCAAAGAGGGACCCTCTTCTTATTATCCAAATACACACAGCTGATGCGTGAACTTTCAGTTCAAGCTGTGGCTGAAGCCTCTGGGCAGTTGGCACCATGGATCAGTCTCTCGACCAGTGGCGTGAGCTGGGCCCTCTCTGGAGAAGAAACCTGGGTCACCCAAGATATGTGATAAGTACCAGGACCCCGCCAGCAGGCGAAAGGACCCCAAGGCAGGTGCTGGACATGGAGGCCACGGGGGCATAGACCACAAAGGAGACAGGACTGAACCTCACATCACCCTGTTTGGCCCCGGAGGATGGCTGGTTAGCCAGAGACGGGTAAGATTCCTCAGGGAAGGAACAACCTAAGACAGGTACTTCTCATTTATTTTAAAAGGGAAAGAACTCATGTAGGTCAATGCACGTGTGAAGGTGTTTCACCCTAAATAAGTTCTAGTAACATATTCTTCATTTGGAAGGCAGGTGAGCATCAGCAGGAAATCTGTGTGACTTCAGAGAAAGAAAACAGACACTTCAAATTATACACTTTTTGAAGTCTGAAATTGTCTTAAGGAAACCAAAGAATGGAACATTTCAGAGAGCAATTTATTTACATCTATGACTTCTTACAATTGAGGATAATGCATATTATTTGGGAAAACTGTTACAATTATTTTGCCACCCAATAAAGAAGTCAACAAAACTTATCTCAGAATCATTTGGTGATGAACTTTAATAAGATCTATAATGATTCCTGTGCCAAGTCATTATGAACTAATGTACAATAAAAATATGCATAGATTTGATATTGAAAATTATACAAGCCCCCAACATAGCCAACTGTTTAAAAACACTACATTAGCATTCATAGTCATATCTGCATTACAGTTTACTATCAACAATCTGATTTTTAATTTACTGTCAACAATAACCAATTTACAATTAAAACTATCTTTGGAATCCACACTCAAAATGTTAATAGCTATCAAAAAACTCCGAGTTGTTCATTCCACCCCACCACTTCCACAGAGACTGCCTGAGGAAGCATCCTACTCACTAAAGAAGTATTTTTTATAGATCTTTTCATCATTCTATAAGCAATATTATTAGTGATTAGTTGCTAATATGTCAAGAAGTAGCTATACATTAAGTCTTCTTATCAATGAGTCCTGGCATGTGTTAATAACATTGGGATAGGTAGAATATGAGAGAAACAGAAAAGATGGTAACGACTGATTTCTGAGCAAGGGCATCTTTTTTTAAATTTGTTTTTTTAATCTTTATTGTTCAGTTTATTAATTACATTTTCCCCCTATAACTCCCCTCCACCCAGTACCTATCCCACTCTCTGCCCTCATCTCCCCCCCCACTATCCTCTCCCATAGTTGCATGATTTTTATCCAGTCTCTTGCTGCACTTCCCACACCCCTTTTCTCACCAAGAATTGTCAGTCTATTCCCTCTCTATGCCCATGATTCTGTTCTATTCCCCAGTTTATCATGTTTATCAGATTGTTAATTCCCTTGATTTTTAGATTCATTTGTTGATAGATGTGTATTTGTTGTTCATAATTTATATTTTTATCTTTTTCTTCTTCCTATTCTTAAACAATACCTTTCAGCATTTCATATAATATTGGTTTGGCGGTGATGAACTCCTTTAGCTTTTTCTTATCTGTGAAGCACTTTATCTGACCTTCAATTCTGAATGATAGCTTTGCTGGGTAGAGTAATCTTGGTTGTAGATTCTTGCTATTCATCACTTTGAATATTTCTTGCCACTCCCATCTGGCCTGCATCTTTTCTGTTGAGAAATCAGCTGACAATCGTATGGGTACTCCCTTATAGGTAACTAACTGGCTTTCTCTTGTTGCTTTTAATATTCTCTCTTTATCTTTACTCTTGGCATTTTAATTATGATGTGTCTTGGTGTGGTCCTCTTTAGATTCTTATATTTTGGGGTTCTGTGTACTTCTTGGGTTTTTAAGTCAATTTCTTTCACCAGGTGGGGGAAGTTTTCGGTCACTATTTCTTCTAGTAGGTTTTCATTATCTTGTTCTCTCTCTTTTTCTGGCACCCCGATAATTCTAATGTTGGTATGCTTAAGGTTGTCCCAGAGGCCCCTTATACTATCTTCAATTTTTTGGACACTTTTAGCTTCTTGCTTTTCCGGCTGAGTGGATTTTGCTTCTTTGTATTTCAAATCTTTGACTTGGTTCTTGCAGTCATCTTGACTGCTTTTAGGTCTTTGTATAATATTTTTTATTTCAGTCAGTGTATGCTTAATTTCTAGTTGGTCCTTTTTCAGATCCACGTAGGTGTTGTTCATTTCCTGGTAGGTGTTGTTTATTTCCTTCTAGTTCTCATTAAGTTCATCGGCCTTTTCTAGTAGCCTCTTCATAAACCTAATTACTGTGGTTTTGAACTCTATGCCTAGTCATCTTTTTTCCTCCATTTCTTTCACAGCTGAGCTCTTTCCTTTTCTCTGCATTGTGATTGCTTTCCTGAGTTGGTCTCTTAGCTGTGTGTGGTAGGTATCCTCTAAGGGACAGTGGCTCAGCTTCCTTATGCAATGTGCGGCGTCAGCATTAGCTCCACCCTACGCGGTGTGCTATGCGGCACGCAGCGTCAGCTATGGAGGGCGCGGCATCATCGTCAGCTATGGGGTGCGCAGAGTCAGCCTCAGCTATGCGGATCCCGTGTCTCAGTGTTGGGCGGTAATGTCTGGCCCCTCAAAGAGGAATCCACTGCTGGTCTCCCCATTGCCAGACAACTCTGCCTCTCCCCAAATGAGTCTGCACAGCCAAAGTCTCATTCAGGGTTGCAAAACAAAGCAGTCCAGTGGTCTCCAAGCCAGTGAGCAAGTCATGTGTCCTCTGCTCGGTGGCGGACTCCAGGAACTGCTGTTCCAATTTACTCGCACACTCTCCTCAAACTCGCAGATCTCAGCCGCGCCCGGGTCTTCCTTTTTCTGACCTGGGTCCTCACCTGGACCTGGGGGGTCAGTGCTGTGGGAGGCTTCTGCCCTCCCCTTTGGAGACCAGCTGGGTCTGCTGCCGCCCATCCCTCTCTGCTTCTCAAAAGGCTCCTAACCTCACTCCTCGCGTATCTTCAAAGCTGCGCACTGCTGCTCCTCCTGAGTCACAGCGTTCCACCTTTACTTTTATCTGTGGAATTTTCACTCAGCCAGCTTTCCGGTGATTCTGGACGATGTTTGTTTTGTTGTTAAGTTGTAGTTTTGGAATTGTTGCGTGGGCAGCAAAATAGGTGCTTACCTATGCCGCCATCTGGGTTCTCGAGCAAGAGCATCTTTGAGAAAAGACAAGAAGAAGGACTAAATCAGAAAAGTGATTGTCTTCACAGAATGTCCCTTCCACATACTGTATGCACTGGGATTGTTCCTATTTTCTCAGTTAAGATGATAAATGTCACTTGCCGATTAACAGACATCGAAAGCCCAAACTTAATATAGGTACCTTTTATAATCTAGTCAGTGGTTTCTTAACTTTTCTAATGCTGCGACCCTTTAATACAGTTCCTCATGTTGTGGTGACCCCCAACCATAAAATTATTTTTGTCGCTATTTCATAACTGTAATTTTGCTACTGTTAATGAATTGTAATGTAAATATCTGTTTTCTGATGGTCTTCGGGCAAAACAGCAGCAGCTCTCTATCTGTGAGTTGAGACCTGCAGGTTAAGAACCACTAGTAGGGTTGCCTAAGACCATCAGGAAACACAGATATTTACATTACGATGCATTCACAGTAGCAAAATTACAGTTATGAAGTAGCGACGAAAATAATTTTATGGTTGGGGGTCACCACAACATGAGGAACTATATGTATTAAAGGATCATGGCATTAGAAAGGTTGAGAACCACTGATCTAGATCAACAGGAAAATAATTAATCAGAAACCTTATATCTTGCACTAAAAAACTGGGTGGTACAGCCAACAGAAACATTTGGAGAGTCAAAGGGCAGAGATTTTTCTGAGTCAACATTCAGCACTGAACAGAAATGGATTTATCTCTGTAAACTTTGTCTTGTCACTTGGCAAGAAAAAAATGACAGAGAGCGTACTGTTTTATTAACTTTTCTGTTAAATCCACAACCTTTTGGTATTTATATATTCTCAAGAAGGGACTGCCTTCCAGTGACTGATTCAATGAGTCAAAGTTAGTAGCTAGAAACTTAGTTTAATAATAAGCAATGTTATCAATACCTGTACTACTATAGAGGGTACTGTTTCATTCTGAAGTTGAAAAATCTTTTCAATACATAGAATGCTGGATTTCTACAAGTGACAATTGAACAAATGTAAAAAAAGAAAAAATACAAATATCCACCTCAATCTTTTCTCAGAGTGTAATTTGGCAAACTAAAACCTAATCTGCTTTTCTCAGAAAGAGTTGCTTTGCTCACATATTTGGAAATGCATGACACACTCTCTCTTGCTTTTGTGCATTAAGACATGAAAGGTTGTCAGAAATTCTGTTTTAAATAAACCTGGTTGATTTACTTGGACCATCAGTCAATTTAAACGTCATGAGTGAATGGGAAGACATGGCAGAGCACACAAAGAAAAGGGCGTGTGCACTCTAACAATTCAAGACGCAAGTTGAGTGCAATGAGCAAACACAGCAAACCAATCTCTGAGTATCTTAAATCCCAAAATCACCTGCTGTGGTTGATAATTCTTTGGTGAAAGGTTTATAACAGACAGGAAAGAAAACACAAGTCCTAGCCAGACATTTAGCTTCCATTTAGAAAAATAGGTAACAAAAAGTTTAGACAGCAAATGACAATGACCCTGGTCCAATTGTTTAATACAGAATAAAGGACAAGAAAAATACAATGACAAATAAAAAGTAAAATTCAGACAATACAAACAAAATTAATCTTGGCAATGAAGAAGGAATGAGAAACACTCAGTGAGGCTACCCAAGCAGCTCTGTGATTCTCAAAGAACTTGATCAAAACAGGAAGAATGGCTGGAGGAACCAAGATGGTGGCATAGGTAAACACCTATCTTGCTGCCCCATACAACAATTTTAAAACTACAACTTAACGACAGAACAAACATCATCCAGAATCAACAGAAAGCTGGCTGAGTGAAAATTCCACAAATAAAAGTAAAGATAGGACACTGTGACTCAGAGGAGCAGCAGAGGGCAGCATTGAAGATACATCCAGAGTCAGAGGTTTGGAGCCATGTGTGCGCAAGCGGATAGGGCGAGCAGCTGAAAACCCAGCTGGTTTTCTTGAATGGGCAGGGAGACAAAGGCGTCCCACTGCACTGATTCCCCAGTTCCAGGCGATGTCCGGGGAACCCACACTCATACGGGGTGAAACTGGACAGTAAGGAAGCACACTGAAACTCGGGCACTGCAGAGGTCTCTGAGCTTGTGGAGAGGGTGAGTAAACTTGGGAATAGCAAAAGCATGTAAGCGTGCAGAGAGGACTCCTGACTTGCTCTCTCATTCGGGAAACCACCGGACTGCATTGTTTTACAACCCTGGGTGAGACTTTGTGTGTGCAGACTTATTTGGGGAAAGGCTGAATTGTCCGGCAGCGGGTAGAGCTCAGCAGCAGCTTTCTCTCAGAGGTGCATGCAGCCGGTACCACCTGGCACAGAGACCCAGGTGCTGATAGGGTGGAGCTGAAGTTGCCTGCTCAGCCCGGAGACTCTGCCCATCCAACCTGAGCACAACTGATCCTCATAGCCAATTGGCCTGGAAGTCAAACACTCCTAGTGCTAACAACAATAATCTAGGCTTAAATTCAATAAGATTGTGCAACTCATAAAGGGCTGCACCAAGAGTAGGTAACTGAGGAGGCTGAGCCACTGTCCTTTAAAGGTTTTTTTTTTTTAATATATTTTATTGACTTTTTACAGAGCGGAAGGGAGAGAGATAGAAAGTCAGAAACATTGATGATAGAGAAACATTGATCAGCTGCCTCCTGCACACCACCCACTGGGGTTGTGCCCACAGTCAAGGTACATGCCCTTGACCGGAATCGAACCAGGGACCCGTCACACAAAGCTAATTGACCAACTCAGGGAAGCAGCCACCATGCAGAGACATGGAAAGAAATCAGATGTGAAAGAAATGGAGGAAAACAAAATGACTGGACATAAGAGTTCAAAACCATGGGTATAAGGTTTTTCAAGAGGCTCCTAGAAAAGGATGATGAACTTAATGAGACCTCCAAGAAATGAACAAGACCTACGAGAAAATGAATGAGACCTACGAGGATATGAACGAGACCCTCAAGGATATGAACAAAACCCTCAAAGATATGAACGAGACCCTCGGGGTTATGAAAAAGAACCAACCAGAAACTAAGCATACACTGACTGAAATAAAAAATAAATTATACAAAGACCTAAAAGCAGTCTAGAGGACTGCAAGAACCAAGTCAAAGATTTGAAATACAAAGAAGCAAAATCCACTCAGTAGGAAAAGCAAGAAGCAAAAAGAATCCAAAAAACTGAAGATAGTATAAGGGGCCTCTGGGACAACCTCAAGCATACCAACATCCGAATTATAGGGGTGCCAGAAAAAGAGAGAGACCAAGACAATGAAAACCTATTTGAAGAAATAGTAACCGAAAACTTCCCCCACCTGGTGAAAGAAATTCACTTAAAAGTCCAAGAAGCACACAGAACCCCAAACTATAGGAATCCAAAGAGGACCACACCAAGACATATCATAATTAAAATGCTGAGAGAAAGAGACAAAGAGAGAATATTAAAACCAACAAGAGAAAAACAGATGGTTACCTATAAGGGAGTACCCATACAATTGTCAGCGAATTTCTCAACAGAAACTATGCAGGCCAGATGGGAATGGCAAGAAATATTCAAAGTGATGAATAGCAAGAATCTACAACCAAGATTACTCTACCCAGCAAAGCTATATTGAAGGTCAGATTAAGTGCTTCGCAGATAAGAAAAAGCTAAAGGAGTTCATCACCGCCAAACCAATATTATATGAAACGCTGAAAGATATTCTTTAAGAAGAGGAAGAAGAAAAAGGTAAAAATATAAATTATGAACAACAAATACACATCTATCAACAATGAATCTAAAAATCAAGGGAATTAACAATCTGATGAACAGGATAAACTGGGGAATATAATAGAATCATGGGCATAGAGAGGGAATGGACTGACAATTCTTGGAGAGAAAAGAGGTGTGGGAGGTGCAGTAAGAGACTGGACAAAAATCATACACCTATGGTAGAGGACAGTGAGGGGGGGATAAGGGCAGTGGGTGGGATGGGTACTGGTGGAGGGGAGCTATAGGGAGAAAAAAAGGGGAACATTGTAATTAATAAAATGAACAATAAAAAATAAAATATTAAAATAAAACAGGAAGATGGATCAATAATAAAAAGGCTATGGTAATAAGGCTCAATAACTACATTATTAGCTTTTAGAACAAAGGAGAAAACACATTTCATATCTCTTGAGTATTCCACACAGTAACACTAGGGGATCTTAATTGAACAATCATTGATTTAAATGTGATTTTTTTTTCATTTATTTATCTAAGAGGAGTTAAGATCTTCTAGTTTGGTCCTACCCACATTGTTCAGTGGTTGAGTGTTGAATTATAAATTCACAGGTCTGCTTCCTGCCTGGTCAGAGCACATGCTTGGGTTGCAGGTTCGATCCCCAATGTGGGCAGGCAGGAGGCAGCCAATCAATGATTCTCTCTAATCACTGATGTTTCTCTCTCTTTCTCTCCCTTCCTCTCTGAAATCAATAAAAATACATTTTTAATAAAAAGATATCCTATTGGATAGCATTTTATCACAATAAAAATATCTGTTTAAAATTTAAAGAACCCTCAGTATAATAATCTATAGAATATGCAGCAACATAATTCTAAAGTAACTTTATAAAGGGAATAATATATTACCTTGTATTTTTATATACTACAGGCCCTGTGCATGAAATTCATGTATGGGTAGGGTCCCTAGGCCTGGCTGGTGATCAGGGCCAATCTGCAGGGTGACCCGCAGGGCTATTGGGGGTCCCCACCCTGCTGGCACCCACCTGGAATGACCTGGGGTCTGAGGGCTCAGGGCAACTCCTGCATTGAGCTTCCGCCCCTGGTGGTCGGTGTGCATAATAATGATCACTCATTCCACCAGTCATTAGTTCAGCCTTTTGGTTGATTTGCATATTATTATATAGGCTTTTATTATATAGGATTTTAATTTTTTAACATTCCATCTTTTACTGTGGTAGATATGAAATAAAATAATGGTATGGATACAACATTCCTAGCATTTATTGTGGGTCATTTTACCAAGAGAAATATTCACGTATTTTAATCTAAATTATTGCAGCACAGAGATTGCTTTGTTTTCCTCATCTAAAGGCAACCTCACAGTTGTAAATGCCCTGCGTGCTTTGAAATGCTGAGTTGTCAGACTTATTTCTAGTTTGGAATCTAACATGTAATGCTCATCCATTCCCAGCCTCACCCCTCAGGCAACTTCTTACTTACTTTGTTCCTAGTGATATTTTGAAAAAAATGCTATATAATCTTTTGACAAGCTTTTGCAATGACTAAAAATGTCATAAGCAAATAGTGCTTTAAGGCAATATGATGCATATGCAAAGAGCCATCATTAAAGGTCTTTGATGCTGGAAATAGCCTGCTATTTATACCATTTATTTTGTTGTATTTATATGGTATATGAAATCTGCCTATATTTCTAGTCATTAATGTAAGATTGAATAGATTGCTATTCTCTTGAAATCTTGCTTAAAATAGATAATAAATTTGAAGTAATTGAGAATAAATTTCACTCCATATTTCCAAAACGATCATGTCTCATTTTCATTTATTTTATAGCAAATGTGCAACAAGTATTTACCTCTTTAAATTGAATATATTTCTAACTGCATGACTCAGAGGGATTTAAGCAATTTCCGTTGTCTCCTCATTATAATACAGACTTAATATAACAACAAAGGTATTACTGTAACACAATCTAAAAGCTCTAAAACAATTTCTAGGTTTTTATGTATGAAAGTTTATGCAAAATATGCCAAAGACAGAGGCAAAACCTGACAAATTATGAAGTGGTTCAGAATTGAACTGCTCTCTTATCTCCTTCCCTAGCTTGCTTACTTCAAGGATCATTCACATTGGCATTTAGGAGTAATGCCTTATTAAAAGAGAAGGAAAGGAAAGTTTGGGAGCACGACAATGAAAAACTACATTTCAAAAGCAGAAACTAAATTAAAAGGAACATAGTGAACAAATTGATACCACAAAAAATGCAGTAGGTAAAATAAAGAATAAAAAAGAGAAGGCTAAAGAAAATAAACATAAATATAAAATAAACAAAGAGGCTTCAGGGGCCAATGAATAATATAGTAGACTAGTGACCTGGTGCATGGATTTGTTCACACTGAAAGGAAATTAATTAGAAGGTGGCCAGTGGAGCGGGAACTGGGTGAGACCAGCTGGACACCTGTAGTAGCGCTGTAGTGGGTTGCCTCCAGCAGGTGGGGTCCCTTGGCCTGGCCTGCAGGGATCAGGCCAAAACCAGCTCTTCAACATCCCCCAAGGGGTCGTGGAGTGTGAGTGGGCACTCAGCAAAGTTGCTATCATACAGAGTGTGGAATGCAAATGCAAGTGTGTAGTAAACCAGATTCGGGGCCAATAGTGCCCCAGCAACAACATAACCCACAGCCAAAGGTGGAATTGTGCAGCCCTGAGAGGAATTGGGCTCCCTCCTCTTATTTCAGGGTGCATCACTCGAGAACCACCACTGTCAAGTCATTACAGCTTGACAATTCCAGCGTTGAGCCCCTGGTGGTCAGTGCGCATCATAGCAACCAGTTGGAAGGTTGGATATTTAGCATATTAGCCCTTTATATATATATATATATATATATATATATGTATATATGGAGGGAGGGAGAGAGAGAGAGAGAGAGAGAGAGAGAGAGAGAGAGAGAGAGATGGGCCAAATATTTCCTATTAGGATGGGCTACCTGGTTTGTGGGGCCTAGTACAAAATGAAAATACTAGGGCTCTTGTTGAAAAAATAGGAAAAATATTGAAATATGTAACTTTAAAGTTTCTCTGTATGTCTCTTACTCAGCCTATGACATTTTATTTGCTAATATCACTCTCCGTTGGGCAGGGATGTTTGAAAGTTTAGTACAGACCCTCACAGCTCCCTGTACCACACCAAAAGACTCACTTAGGCATGTCACTCCAGCCAGGGGTGGCAATGACTGTGGCTCTGCCATTTTCCAAGACCCAGAGATGTGTGTGTGTGTGCCTGCCACAGACTTTCCCTTCTCCTGCTTCGCCCCTGCCAAGTGCTCGGTGATGGTGACAGGTTGTCCTGTGCTGCAGAGTACCAGTGTGAAGGATGGTGGCCAAGACCCACCTTGAGGAGGCAAGGCAGCTGGGAGGCTGCACCCAATGGGACTGGTGAAACAAAGCCCCATGTCTCAGACCTGCTCCACTGCCCCATCAGGCATCACTTACAAAATACAAATTCAAAAATGAAATTATTGAGACATTCAGGACAACCACCTCGAAGCATTCAATTCCAATTGCAAGAGCCTCAGAAGATGGGTGTCCAGTGTCATATGAACGTGACTGGAGTCCTCAAAGCATAAAACCAAAGAAGTAAGAGTAAGTATTCGAAAGAATAATTACTTCAAACTTTCCTTTAAAAAAATATGAGCCTACACATTGGAAGATACAATGTGTAGATGAGAATCACATTCATAATATTTAGGGAGACAATCTTCCCCAATTCCTCCTAAAAGCCAGATAATCAGATTGTCATCAGACTTCTGACAGCAACATGTTATGCCAGAAATCAAAGGAGTAACATATACAAACCATTCAAGGAAAGAAAAAATGTAACTGAAGAATTTTAGATTCAGCGAAGCTGTCATTCAATTATAAAAGGCGTATTGAAATCACTTACAAATATGCAAAACTTCAAGGAGTATTGTACCCATGAGCCTTCCTGAGGAATGGTCTAGAACATGAATTTATGACAACCAGAAAGATTGGGAGAAACTATGGCATGTCTGTTTTTTTTATGGCACAAGGAAATGGGAAATAGCATGATGGAAATTTTATTATATGCCTGGAGTCAGTACAAATCAATCCTCCGCACATTCAATTATCAAGAACTTTGTCACATGGTCTCAATAGTCTGCAAGAGGGAGAGGCTTTGTGTCCAGTTTCAATTCTGTTGCTTGGGGGGAAATGGAAATAAATACTGCATGACTAGCCAAAGTGCCCAGCCACATAGGATTTGTCAATTTTCCTTCTAGTCTTGTTTCTGTTGGCTTCACCTGTTTGGAGCCTGGCTACAGGATAGATTAAGAGTACATCATTGTGAATTTAACATTTGAGCATTTATCATTTGATCTATTTGAAAAATTATATCAATTATTAAAGAAAGTGTAAACATGAAAATAAAACATTTTTGTTGATACTGACAGGTCCTCAGAATTTATGCTATGCCACACTTTCACCCTAAAAGAGATTCTTCTCTATGACTGAGAAATAATTTATATTTCAAATACCTTATATTTTATGATATTTTCTAGAAAATACGTAACAGTGCATGCGGTCTAAACTCAATGTCAGGTACATGACACCAGTTAAACAAAGGGCTTAAATCATTAGCAAAAGACTAATGAATTACATATATATCCTTAATATGAAAAGAAGTTTATATATCATTAATTCTCCAAATGCATATACATTTTTTTCAATACAGAGTTTTAAAACCTAAAACATACCATCAATAGACACATTTAAACTTATATTTATTTAGAAAGCCTTATTCTGATTAATGTATAATATTCTGATTAATGTATGAATTTTTAATATTATTTTAAATAAAATCAATTACTAATCATACTTTCAACAACCTCAAATAATGTCGCTTATAGGAAATGTCAAAAATATTAATCTACCAAAATAAAAATTAGTAATGTTTTTAAATTGGCTCTACATCCATTCTAAGTCAAACTGTCTTCTGTTAAGAAAATAGCATGTACATTAAAATATATTTTAGAAATGTGAGTTGTTCTACAAGTAGGTATGAGAATGGTTTTCCTGAGTAACAATAATAAAACAAAATTATCAATTTCATAATGTTGATAACTACTTAACATATATAAGAATCTCTAACTTTCACTATAGTCAAAGATTTGTTTTTAAAAATTCAAATTTGTTTCAATTAAAAATAATGCATCTTAATAAAATAAGACTTTTATATTTTTATTGTAAAAATACATAGGGGGCCGAGACCGGTTTGGCTCAGTGGATAGATCGTCGGACTGCGGA
The DNA here is from genome assembly GCA_027563665.1 of Antrozous pallidus. Lineage (NCBI taxonomy): Eukaryota > Metazoa > Chordata > Mammalia > Chiroptera > Vespertilionidae > Antrozous > Antrozous pallidus. Next base: position 51,252,524 of record CM050518.1, read on the forward strand.
CTGAAGGGTCCCGGGTTCGATTCCAGCAAGGGCATGTACCTTGGCTGCGGGCACATCCCCAGTAGGGGGCGTGCAAGAGGCAGCTGATCAATGTCTCTCTCTCATCGATGTTTCTGACTTTCTATCCCTCCCCCTTCCGCTCTGTAAAAAATCAATAAAATATATTTTTAATAAATAAATAAATAAATAAATAAATAAAATAAAATAAAAATACATATGGGAAAGTGCAGCAAGAGTGTTATTGGCTGCCTATCCCCAAAAAGATATATTGAAGTCCGGACTCCCAATATCTGTGAAAGTAGCCTTAATAGGGAAAAGGATCTTTGCAAATGTAATCAAATTAAGAAGAAGTCCTACTGAATAGGGGGCTGGATCCAATAAGGCTGGTGTTTCTCCACCCCCAACACCTTCCTGGAAAGAAGAGACAGACTCAGAGGGAGGATGCCATGTGAAACGGAGGCAGAGATTGGAGTTTTACTGCCAGGAGCCAAGACTGTCCTGTGCTAACAGAACCTGAAAGACCATGAAAATGAAAGGAGTTTTTAGGGTTAAAATAGGCAGGAAATTTTAAGAATTAAGGAGTCCATGGGAAAATCACAGGGCGACAAAGCTGGCAGCTGCAGAAGGTATACATTCACAGAATAGAGGAGCTGCCAGAGGATATACATTTTCATAGAATAAGGGATCTGGGAGCTACAGAAGATACACATTTACAGAATAAAGGGAAGAAGGCCCCTCATTCAGAGAGGGAAGAGGAAGGCCAAAGGGAATAGGAAAACAATAAGGGAGAAGACGAGGGGAGTGACCTATCAAAGGGGATATCAAGAAACAAAGAACTATAGCCTCTATAAATCTAATAAAGAGGGACTCAGTGAGCCTCCCCACGTGGAAGTCTGCGCTTGTTTCTCAATACATTTCCACCTTTCCCTAGCCATCTTTTGTCCACGGTTTCATTCTTCAAATCCACATGGACAAGAACCTGGGAGACATCCTGCCTAAAGGAACACCTTGAGATGCAGTTCAGTGTTTGAGTTTCAAAAGTATCTCCTTAAAGACTTTTGAAGGAGGGTGGGTGGCCCTGGTAATACCTGAAATTCAGACTTCTAGTTTCCAGAACCATATGAGGACTTATCTCCGGTTGTTTTAAGCCTTCGGTATTACAGGAATATATTAGAGTGAACCTAGGAACTAATACAAACAGGATGCACTTCTCCATATGTATCTCAAAGTAAATATTCATGCAATTACGAGACCATCCAAAACCCTCTCATGCCTAGCCTATTTCATTAAATCTTTCTTTTTTTAAAAAATATATTTTTATTGATTTTTTACAGAGAAGAAGGGAGAGGGATAGAAAGTCAGAAACATTGATGAGAGAGAGACATCGATCAGCTGCCTCCTGCACACTCCCTACTGGGGATGTGCCTGCAACCAAGGTACATGCCCTTGACCGGATTCGAACTCGGGACCTCTCAGTCCATAGGCTGACTCTTCATCCACTGAGCCAAACCAGTTTCGGCTCATTAAATCTTTCATTCCCCTGAAAAACGAATTACCACCCGGTGTTTAGAATACTGGTAACCACATCTCACTTTCCTATGCAGTTTTACTACCAAAGTGTATGTTTGTAAACATTACAGTTTTATTTTCTTTACATTATGAATTTTGCATATGTCTCAAATTATATTATTTGGTTTCCATGTTTCTGTGAGTATATATGATTTTAATTTCCACTGAAGCATAGCACTCCAATGCATGAATATACCACCACATATGTATTCATTATTCTTTTGAGAAATTTGGAACTATTATAGAATGACTTGTTACTCAGGTTACTTTAAGGGTTAGTTTAGTCACTCTGTAGCCTCACCAATATAGTTTAGTCACTCTATAGCCTCACCAATATTTGATGTTGTCATTCTCCTTCATTGTAAAAATGAAACAGAAACCAAAAAAAAAATGGTTACATTTTTTATTTGAATACAGAGTATTTTGTATGAAGACATTCCAAAATGGCCAGAGTAATTAGAATTAAAGGATATAGCTGGGAAAAAATAACAAATTTATCTGAAAGTGAAATCATTGACAAAGTTATGGAAAAATGAAATTATCAGATACGTTGGTGAAAGGGAAAAGGAGGACTTTTCTAATGAAGAAAACACTAAATGTGCATATGTGCTTGACATATATGCAGATTCATGTTCTAGTTAATCGCCTGTCGGCTCTAAAATCAGCCATCAGATGTTTTCCCTGACCAGGCATACTAGCAGACAAAACAAGGATACTTGGAGGAGAACGAAGATGATGGCATAGATAAACACCTGTACTTGCTACCCCTCGCAACCACATTAAAATACGTCCAAAACACAGAACAACTATCATCCAGAATAACAGAAAAGCTCACTGAGTGGAAGTTCTACAACAAGAAATAAAGAAGAAAGCTCATTGAGACTGGTAGGAAGTACAGAGACATGCACAGAATGGACTGGCAACTGGGTGCTGCTTTTTTTTAATCAGGAGAAAGATACAAACTCCCAATTGCTCCAAACTCCAGTTCTGGGAGAGACTCTGGGGATCCAGACATATACGGGGAGAAACTAGACTGTCCAGCATCAGGCCTGAATGCGAGGGCAACTTTCTTTGAGACAAAGGTGCTCACAGTGGTCAGTACTCCTGTGACAGGACCTCTCCGGTGGAGGGCTGACTGGCAGCCATTGCTGTCCCTGAGACCCTGCCCTACCCAATTTACAACCCAACCCAAGATGTGCACAGCAGTTTGCACATATGAATGGCCTGTCCTTTCTCAGCCTAAAGCCTGTCAAACATGCAGCAGCTGGGTCAGGGAGCCCCAAAGTTACCAAAAGAAGGGCCAAGGCCCAACAGCAGCAGACTGCCTTGCTTCACAGCTAGGTCTCATCTGGACACTTCCAAACCTGATACAAAGAGGAGGAATGTGCAAATCTCTCTGTAGCTACTGATGGGTGGCCCCAGGCAGTGGCTGACTTTGAACCTGGTTGGAGATCCAAGAGCCACTATACCCAGTGGTCAGCGTGAGACCATACCAGATTACAATTCTTCACATCTATAAGCAACACACTCAAGAGACAGACTCAATGAGCATCAAAGCCCCACTGAAGCAAGTCTTGCCCCATAAGGGTGTCTCCTGTACAACAGTTCTTCCACTGTAGACACACTGGGTCCTCACAGCCTATTGGCCTGGAGGTCAGTAACTCCCAGTGATACCAACAGCAATCAAGGCTTACCTACAACAAGAATTTGCACACAGCTCACAAAGGGCACAAAGAGTGCCCACCTCAGGTGACTGGGGAAGCTGAGTCACTGGACCCTTTAGGACACCTACCACACAAGGCCACTGTATCAACACAGGGAAGCAGCCAAAATTCAGAGACAAAGAAACATTTCACAAATAAAAGAAATGGAAGAAAGCAAACTACTGGATATAGAGTTCAAAAACCACAGTTATAAGGTTACTCAAGAATCTTTCAAAAACCTCGAGAAACTTAGTGAGACCTTCATGGATGTTAGTGAAAATGCCAAAAAAATAAAAAAGGACCAATCAGAAATTAAGCATACACTGACTGAAATAAAAAATAATATATAGAGATCCAACAGAAGACTAGAGAATCATAAGAATCAAGATTTTAAATATGAAGAAGTAAAAAAACACCCAACCAGAAGAGCAAAAAGAATCCAAAAATATGAAGATAGTGTAAAGAGCCTCTGGGACAACTTCAAGCATAAGAACATACGAATTATGGGGGTGCCAGAAGAAGAGAGAGAGCAAGATATTGAAAACCTATTTGAAGAAATAATGACAGAAAACTTACCCTACCAGGTGAAAGAAATAGACTTACAAGTCCAGGAAGCACAGAGAACCCCAAACGAAAGGAATCCAAAGAAGACTATACCAAGACACATATAATTAAAATGCCAAACACAAAAGACAAAGAATATTAAAAGCAGTGAGAGAAAAATAGTTAGTTACTTACAAAAGAGTACTCATACGACTGTCAGCTGATTTCCCAACAGAAACTATGCAGGCCAGAAAGAAGTAGCAAGAAATATTCAAAGTGATAAACAGCAAGAACCTACAACCAAGATTACTCTACACAGCAAAGCTATCATTCAGAATTGAAGGTCAGATAAAGAGCTTCACAGATAAGAAGAAGCTAAAGGAGTTCATCACCACCAAACCAGTATTATATGAAATGCTAAAGGGTATTCTTTAAGAATAGGAATAAGAGGAAAAAATAAAAATAAAAACTATGAACAACAAATACAATCTATCAACAAGTGAATCTAAAAATCAAATGAATAAAAAAATCTAATGAGCAGAATAAACTGGTGAATATAATAGAATCAGGACCATGGAAAGGGAGCGGACTGACATTTCTGGGGGAAAGAAATATAGGGGGTGCAGGAAGAGACTGGACAAAAATCTTACACCTATGGACATGGACAGTGGCGGGGAGTGGGCGAGGGCTTGGGGGGTGAGAACTGGGTAAATGGAGGGAAAAAAAAGAGGAACATCTGTAATAATCTGAACAATAAAAATAAATAAATAAATAAATAGATAAATAAATAAAAACAAGAACACTTGGAGAATTTTCACTTACTTAGCATATTGGGAAGGGTAGAAATAGTTAACTGCAGTTTGGTTCTTGCCAAGACATCTACTTTAACTTTGAAACTCCACTTTCACAGTAATTACCTCATTGATCATCACCTCCTTGTATTCATACACCATGTCAGTAATGAATGGACAACTATTAAAACCATTAAGTAAAATGTACTTGAACAAGGGATCCTTTTCAATGTTTTAAAGGATATTGTATACGGATTCTAACATGTACAAAATGCCTTAGAATGGCATATGAATGTTCTGTTCTAGAGTCCTCTTTAGATAAATGTTCAAAATAAACTAAAAAGACAAAAGTCATGTTCTCAGCCTTGCAGGGAATGCTGTAAGTGTTCAAACTGTTGTTGACCAGTTTCAAATGTACCACTGATAAGTCCCCCAAAGTGACACAAATCTAACCATGGTTCTCTAGGACTATGTAACCATTCCAAGTCAAGACAGTGTGGCCATTCCAACTTTTCAAAGGTCAGAATAGTAGGTAAGATTTTTCCCAAGTGGGCAAGATTACAGCACCAAGATACACAGACATCAGCCAAGTATTCAGTGAGGTTCCCTTAGGTATTAAGAATGTCTATTAATATTTTATGACAGGTTCTCAAAACTTTTCTGTATGACAGTGACAATACTTATATATAAGATAGGCCATCGCCCACCCTCTCCCAGATCAATTATGCTGGACTTCCAGTCAGTGGGATATAGGCACAAGTATTTACTAAAGTTTCAGGTGGTTTTAATGTGTATCCAGGGCCAAGGCTATTTCCTGAGATTGAGTTAAACTATACTTAATAATCTTTAGCTAAGCCCTCTGGCAGTGGGCAAGGAGTCACCTGATTGGTGGTGTGCTGTTATATAAATCAGGGGCAAAGCAGATGTACAGTCCTTAGTTCATTCTAGCTTGATGCCTATGTAGGTGGCCAGAGCTGTTTCATCCCTGAGGCACACAAAAAATAATCTATATATATAAAATCCAAGCAACCAGAAAGATCGGTACGCTGTGGCAGCCAATCAACCCAATCAGGGTCCTGATTGCCCTCCCAACCTTCTGTGACCCCTCCCCCTGGCCATCCCCACCTCCAATCGTCCCCCCAGGGGCCATGACAGATTACCTCCCACGCCCCTCAACCCCCATTGGCCTGGCCCTAATCGGCTCCTATTGGGGAAGGCCAGCCAGACTCCACCCATGCACAAATTCATGCCCTGGGCTTCTAGTTCTATATAATAAAGGCTAATAAGCAAATCAACCAAACGGCGGAACAACTGGTCATTATGTTGTACACTGAACACTAGGTGGCAGACACTCAGTGCAGGAACAGCCCCCTAGTAGTCAGCACATTCACACAGGGAGAATGGTTCTCAGTCAGAACCAGGCTTATGGTTGACAAGTGCAGTAGTGGTGGTAGGAGCCTCTCCCGCCTCCAGGGCAGAGCTAAGGATGTCCAATTGACAGCTTAGGCCCACTTCCCATGGTTAGTGGGCCTAAGCTGTCAGACAAAAATCATCCAAGAGTTCTCAGACTGGGAAAGGGCACAGGCTAGGCTGAGGGGATACACTTCTCACCCAAGTGCACAAGTTTTGTGCACTGGTCCTATACTATCTAATAAAAAAGTGATATGCAGAGAGGAACTAAGATGGCGGCAAAGGCAAAACACCTATCTTGCCGTCATAATCAGCAATTTTAATACTACAACTTAACGAAAGAACAAATACCTTCCAGAATCACCAGAAAGCTCGCCGAGTGAAAATTCCACAAATAAAAGTGAAGATAAGACACTGTGACTCGGAGGAGCGGCGGCGAACAGCATTGAAAGATTTGCGCGCAGAGAGAGGTTTGGAGTGCGCGCCGCGTAGAGGGCGGGCGGCTGAAAACCGGCCAGTTTTCTCCAACGGGGAGACAAAGGCATCCCACTGGACTGATTCTCCAGCTCTGGGAGAAGTCCAGAGAACCCACTATCATATGGGGTGAAAACTGGACAGTGGGAGGGCACGCCAAAGCTCGGGTGCTGCCGGGTCTCCCGGCTTGTGGAGAAGGCAGCTTGCGTGCGAACAGCTCGGCTGCGTGACGGCGCAGAGAGCGCACCGCGACTTGCCTCTCATTCGGAAAACCATCAGACTGCTTTGTTTTACGACACTGGGTGAGACATTGCGCATGCAGACTCATTTTGGGAAAGTCTGAATTCCCCGACAACCGGCAGCCGGTGGAGCTCCGCAGCGGCTCTCTCTCAGAGGTGCTGGTGGCCATTGCCCCCGGCACAGAGTCCCTGGGGCTGCATAGGGCGGAGCTAACACTGTCTGCTTGGCCCGGATACTCCGCCCACCCAACCTGAGCACAGCTGAGCCTCACAGACAATTGGCCTGGAAGTCAACCCTCCAAGTGCTAACAACGATTAACTGAGCTTAACTTCAGCAAGACTGTGCAGCCCATATCCACCTCAGGTAACTGGGGAGGCTGAGCCACTATCCCTAGTAGGAAGTCTACCACACAGAGCTAATTGACCAACTCAGGGAAGCAGCCACCATGCAGCAACATGGAAAGAAATCAGATGTGAAAGAAATGGAGGAAAAAAAACGACTGGACATGGAATTCAGACCACGGTTATAGGGTTTTTTAAGAGGCTCCAACAAAAGATCGAGGCCTATAAGCAAATAAGCAAGACCACAAAGGAAATGAATGAGTCCTACAAGAAAATGAACAACACCCTCCAGGATATAAATGAGATCCGCAAAGAAATGATCAAGACCAACGTGGAAATGATCAAGATCAACATGGAAATGAATGAGTCCTACAAGGAAATGAAAGAAACCCCTCAAGGATATAAAGCAAACTCTCAAGGATATGAAAAAGGACCAACCAGAAGTTAAGCATACACTGACTGAAACAAAAAATATTATACAAAGACCTGAAAGTGCCCTGGAGCACCCCAAGAACCAAGTTAAAGATTTGAAATACAAAGAGGTAAAATCCACTCAGCTGAAAAAGCAAGAATCCAAAAGAATCCAAAAAATTGAAGACAGTGTAAGGGGCCTCTGGGACAACCTCAAGCATACCAACATCCGAATTATAGGGGTGCCAGAAAAAGCGAGAGGCCAAGACAATGAAAACCTATTTGAAGAAATAGTGACTGAAAACTTCCCACACCTGGTGAAAGAAATTGACTTAGGAGTCCAAGAAGTGCACCGAACCCCAATATATAGGAACCCTAAGAGGACCACACTGAGGCACATCATAATTAAAATGCCAAGAGCAAAAGACAAAGAGAGAATATTAAAAGCAGCAAGAGAGAAACAGTTGGTTACCTATAAGGGAGCACCCATACGACTGTCAGCAGATTTCTCAACAGAAACGATGCAGGCCAGACTGGAGTGGCAAGAAATATTCAAAGTGATGAACAGCAAGAATCTACAACCAAGATTACTCTATCCAGCAAAACTATCATTCAGAATTGAAGGTCAGATGAAGTGCTTCGCAGATAAGAAAAAGCTAAAGCATTTCATCACCACCAAACCAACATTATATGAAATGCTGAAAGATATTCTTTAAGAAGAGGAAGAAGAAAAAGGTAAAGATGAAAATTATGAACAACAAATACACATCTATCAACAAATGAACATAAAAATCAAGTGAATTGATAGGCTGTTGAACAGGATAGACTGGTGAATATAACAGAGACATGGACATAGAGAGGGAATGGACTGACAATTCTTGGGGAGAAAATGGTTGTGGGAAGTGCAGCAAGAGACTGGACAAAAATCTAGCAACAATGGGAGAGGACAGTGGGGAGGGGGAGGTGAGGGTGGAGGGTGGGATAGGTACAGGGTGGAAGGAAGCTATAGGGGGATAAAAAGGGGAAACAATGTAATTAATAAACTGAACGATAAAGTTAAAAAAAAGTGATATGCAGATTTGACCATACCTTTGGTACGCTACCAGCCAATCAGGAGCGGTGGGCGGGTCAAGTGGTGTGAGGGGTGGGGCCGAGGCATATGGGAGGCTGGTTGAGGGTGGGGCTGCAGCGCACAGGAAGCCGGTGGGGGGCGGGATGGGAGGCCAGAGTGTGCAGCTGCTGAGTGTGGGGGTGCCCCCAGGGCTGGGAGGATGCCATTGGGGCTAAGGCCTGAGATGGGGGGGCAGGACGGAGGTGTTTGGTGAGCATGGGGCCCCCAAGGGGCTGGGCAGTTACTAGTCAGTGGCCAGGTGGTTGCCAGAGGCCAGGGCTAAGGCCAGGACTGGGTGGGCATGGCCGAGGCAGAGCTAGCCATCAGCCCCATTGCAGGATGATGGCTGGTTGCCCAAGGCCTAAAGCTTCAGCCAGGGGTGAGGGGTCAGTAGGACATCCTCTAAGGGCTCCCAGTATGTATGAGGGGGCAGGTTGGGCTGAGGGATCATCCACCACCAGTGCACAAATTTAGTATAGCGGGCCCCTAGTAGTAGTAATACTACCACTACTACTACTAATAATAATATTTGGCTAAAATTAGAGGCCTCAATATATTTCCTAACAGAACTCAGAACTCAAAAACTCAGTCCCTGTTGACATTGTAACTTCTACTTTCTAACCAATGAGTTTTGAATGTCAAAACATAATAATGCATTAGCAAGAATAAACCAGAATCCTCATACTAGAAAGTGAGTTCTATTTCATTCACCTGAAGAGATGGAGGAATTAAAGATTTCTGTACAGGAGAAAGAAAATAAAGGGGGAGTAGACACAGTGTCAAAGGGACACTCAGTAGCTTCTGGTCTCTTTTCTTCTGTAGAGACCAAGTACACATGAATCAAAAACCTGTGAATAGCAGCTTAATAAGCCAATGTACAATACTAGCTTTAGAAGGTTAATGCTCCTGTTCTGTCAGACTTAGGCAGAACAGAGGAATGAGGATGGACCATTTCCCTTTTAATTGAAGGAAGCCCATGTTGTTGTTTTTTTAGTGAAGATGGATTCACCCACAGATTAAAGTGACCAACCCACTCTTAGCTTTCTGGATTACATTTCTTTTAAGAAATATGTTTTATTGATTTTTTACAGAGCGGAAGGGAGAGGGATAGAAAGTCAGAAACATCGATGAGAGAGAGACATCGATCAGCTGCCTCTTGCACGCCCCCTACTGGGGATGTGCCCGCAACCAAGGTACATTCCCTTGACTGGAATCGAACCCGGGACCCTTCAGTCCGCAGTCCGACGCTCTATCCATTGAGCCAAACCAGTCTCGGCTGGATTACATTTCTTTCTGAAGAAATCAATTAAAATAATTTGATACACTCAAAGTCACAATCGGTCACAGTGTTTGGCATTATAAAAAATTGTCTCCTTTGGCTGATATACTTTAACACTAAGCAATGTTTTCTAAAAACTCTATGAACATTTTCCAATTTTCAGCCCCACAATAATAAAAAGTAAATTATAACAAAAGCACTATGTTAATTTCAAGCTCCATTAGAAACACAGAGTGGGGAAAAGCTACTGTTTTCCAATTGAAAAGGATAAAATTAGTAAGGAACCAAATCCCATTAAAGTCTTAAGAGGGGATTGAAAAAAAAAAAGGCAGTAAAAAAAAATCACACTATGAAAAACTATTCGACAGTATTATTTTAAGGCACATTATCTCACTTAATGGAAATAGATAGCACTCACTTAATTTCATCAGTTTCCATAAAATGAGGTAATGTACCCTAAAAGTTAAGCACTTGTTAGTGGAAAAATTACAATTCAACGTTTGATGCTGCTAAAACCCTTCATAATATCTTTGGTGCATGTTTATATATTGAATGCTAGGTACCACCCTACACTTAAAATAATCAAGAGATAAGGTTTTATTAAAATCCATTTAATTGCACTATTCAATATATAGCCAAGGTATTTCTTCAGCTTGCTTAAGGAATTAACAGCATATAGTAAATTATAAAGTTCAATATAAAAATAAAGACTTAAACATGAATAACTGTATTGTCAAGGAATATTAATTTATTTACAACTGACATTAATAATTAACATCTATGAATCTTTGATGAAATTCTAATCATATATCTCAATGTGCTTTCAAAAATGCACATTCTCTATGCTCAAAGCTATTCTCAGAATACTGCTGTATTTTATATAAAATAAATTAGATACACTTCAGAGACTAGCAAAAGTATGTAAGACAGAATTGTGGTAAGAAATCCTATGCTTCCTGAACTGATGAGGGAGCAATCTAAGTGACCTTTATAATCAATATAATTGGTATAGTCTCTTCCACAGTGTAAATATGCTACTGTATATCAATGCCTTTCGTACTAGGAAAACTCTGCTTTTCCATGCAGATTGCAAATATAACCTTTGTTCAAGACATATCACTAATTAAAAATGCTTACAAGTAGAAATAGCTTTTTAAAAAAAAGGTTGCTGTGATATTTAATCTCAACTGAAATAAAAACATTCAGTTAAAAAAAAAAAAAAAAGCTTGCCTGGCTGGCATTGCTCAGTGGTTGAGTGTTGACCTTTAAACCAGGAGGTCACAGTTTGATTCCTAGTCAGAGAACATGCCCAGGTTGTGGGCTTTATCCCCAGAGAAGGGCATGCAGGAGGCTGCTGATCAATGATTGTCTCTCATCATTGATGTTTCTATCTTTCTCTCCCTCTTCCTTCTTCTCTGAAATCAATAAAACTATGTTTTATAAAATCCCAGCTTGGAATATAAAGAAGTGACTTTTAGATAACATTGGCATTCTTTATAGATTGATTTATTAAAAGGAAGTAAGGCTAAGGTAAATGTTATTTCCCTGCTACGTAAGCTTCAAGAAAACACAGTCTATTTCATATTTGTTATCTATTCTATTGATTGATGCAAGCTTCAAGCATTTGTAAGAAAAGCAATCTCCTTGATTACCTCTGAAAGAGAAAAATGCAGAATACTTAAGACATAATTTTCTTTTAGAGGTCAAAATATTTTGATACACTCAAAGGAATATATATTGATGTTTCATGATATTGCCTGTATTTCCTGTAGATTCCATTTTTATTTCTCTACTGATCTCATTTTCCTGTTAGTCTCATATCACTAGAAAGTGGGGAAAGAAAAGAAAAAAACAATTTATTCCAATTAGTCCATCTTGATCAGACCTGATATTTTTCACAGTCTCTGAAGGTCCTCAATCTTTTTTTTAAAAATATTTTAATATTTATTGTTCAGCTTATTAATTACATTGTTCCTTCCCTTTTTTCTCCTATAGTTCCCCACCAGTCGGTACCCATCCCACCCTCTGCCCTCACCCCCGCACACTGTCCTCTCGATAGGTGCATGATTTTTGTCCAGTCTCTTGCCTCACCTCCCACCGCCCTTTTCTCCCCAAGAATTGTCAGTCTATTCCCTCTCTATGTCCATGATTCTATTATATTCACCAGTTTATCCTGTTCATCAGATTTTTAATTCACTTGATTTTTATATTCATTTGTTGATAGATGTGTTTTTGTTGTTCATAATTTTTATTTTTAGCTTTTTCTTCTTCCTCTTCTTAAAGAATATCTTTCAGCATTACATATAATATTAGTTTGGTGGTGATTAACTCCTTTAGCTTGTTCTTATCTCTGAAGCTCTTTATCTGACCTTCAATTCTGAATGATAGCTTTGCTGGGTAGAGTAATCTTGGTTGTAGGTTCTTACTATTCATCACTTTGAGTATTTCTTGCCACTCCCGTCTGGTCTGCATCGTTTCTGTTGAGAAATCCGCTGACAATCATATGGGTGCTCCCTTATAGGTAACTAACTGTTTTTCTCTTGCTGCTTTTAATATTCTCGCTTTGTCTTTTGCTCTTGGCATTTTAATTATGATGTGCCTTGGTGCGGTCCTCTTAGGGTTCTTATATATTGGGGTTTGGTGTGCTTCTTGGACTCCTAAGTCAATTTCTTTCAGCAGGTGTGGGAAGATTTTGGTCACTGTTTCTTCAAATAGGTTTTCATTGTCTTGCACTCTTTTTTTCTGGTACCCCTATAATTCGGATGTTGGTATGCTTGAGGTTGTCCCAGAGGGCCCTTACACTACCTTCAATTTTTTGGATTCTTTGGTTTCTTGCTTTTCCAGCTGAGTGGATTTTGCTTCTTTGTATTTCAAATCTTTAACTTGGTTCTTGCGGTCCTCTAGAGTACTTTTAGGTCTTTGTATAATATTTTTTATTTCAGTCAGTGTGTGCTTAATTTTTGGTTGGTCCTTTTTCATATCCTTGAGGGTCTCATTCATATCCTCGTAGGTCTCATTCATTTCCTTGTAGGTCTCATGCATTTCCTCGTAGGTCTTGTTCAATTCCTCATAGGTCTTGTTCATTTCCTTATAGATCTCAGCCTTTTCTAGGAGCCTCTTGAAAAGCCTTATAACCGTGGTTTTGAATTCTATGTCCAGTCATTTTTTTTTCCCTCCATTTCACATCTGATTTCTTTCTATGTCTCTGCATGGTGGCTGCTTTCCTGAGTTGGTCGATTAGCTTTGTGTGGTAGATGTCCTCTAAGGACAGTGGCTCAGCCTCCCCAGTTATCTGAGGTGGATATGGGTTGTACAGCCTTGTTGAAATTAAGCCCAGATCATTGTTGTTAGCAGCAGGAGAGTTTGACCTCCAGGCCAATTGGCTATGAGGTCCAGCCGTGCTCAGGTTCGATGGGTGGAGTCTCCGGGCCAAGCAGGCAGCATCAGCTCTGCCCTATGTGGCTCCGGGACTCCATGCCAGGTGGCAATGGCCTCCAGCACCTCCGAGAGAGAGCCACTGCTGAGCTCCACCCACTGCCAGACAATTCAGACTCTCCCCAAATGAGTCTGCACATCCAATGTCTCACCCAGGGTCGCAAAACAATGCAGTCTGGTGGTTTCCCAAGTAAGAGAGTAAGTCACGAGTCCTCTCTGCACGGTCATGCAGCTGTGCTGATCCCAAGTTCACACGTATTCTACACAAGCTCGCCCTCTCCACAAGCTCGCAGACCCTTGCAGCACCCAATTTTAGGCGTGCCTCCCCACTGTCCAGTTTTTACCCCATATGATTGTGGGTTCCCTGGACTTCACTCGGAGCTGGGGAATCAGTGCAGTGGGACGTATTTGCCTCCCTCGTTTGAGAAAACCAGCCGACTTTTCAGCCACCCGCCCTATCCGGTGGCACGCGCACAGCTCCAAACCTCTCTCCACACGTATCTTCAATGCTGTTCTCTGCCACTCCTCTGAGTCACAGAATCCTATCTTCACTTTTATTTGTGGAATTTTCACTCAGCCAGCTTTCCGGTGATTCTGGATGATGTTTGTTCTTTTGTTAAGTTGTAGTTTTGAAATTGCTGTATATGGCAGCAAGATAGGTATTTACCTATGTCGCCATCTTGGTTCCTCTTGCGCAAAGTCCTCAATCTTGTTGGAAATACTTGCACACATTCTAAGGTTTTCAAGTTTCTATGTGTCTGAGTCTGTCTTTAAGGTAGTTCTACAGTATAGGGGCATGACCACCAAGTAAGTGAGGGGTGAGAGTGTTGACTACTAGGGTTTGACTGGTTACATCTGGTGTTGGGGGCAAGGAGACACAGTTGGTGACATTCACTACTAGTTTTTATGGCCTCATCACTGACTACTGACCTTGTAGATTCTTCCTTCCAACTCCATCACTTCCCCAGAAGACCAAGCCTATCAGCACCCAAATATCTAGCGCACAACTTTTTAATCCTTATACAATAAAAGGGGGCCACAGGGAATCGGGAACTGCCACAGCTCTTATTCTATTCACTTTCTGACAATACCTCAGTAGCTTCATTTCCATACACTTTTGAAATGGGCCTCGTTTTCTTACCCCTGATAAGTACAGGGAACAACTCCCCACATGATGTTTCTGATGCATCCCATGAAGACATAGGGTCTGGATAGTTCAATGTTAAAGCAAAAACAGAATTTTCTCACCTGATTTTCTGGGTCTTTCTCGGTGTGTTTTATGAAATGATAAGAACATAGACTATCTGGATAAGCAAATACGGCCCCATTGGTTCAGGAGTGACCATTTCTAAAGGCTGCAGCTCTGAAGTGCTTTCTAGTTAAGAGATTTTGTTATGACTTCATGAGCATGTTCTCACACATTACCTGTTTTCTGTGTTAACTCTTTCAAAATGAACAGATTTACTATTCATAAAATCCTCATAATAAACATATTTTTTTTCTATTTTTATGTGTAAATATTCCATTTAAGCTACATCATTCTTCATATAAGTTCTTATCCACTTCTTAGCAGATCTATTCTTTTTGAAAGAATTAATATTAAAAAGAAACAATTTACTATTGTAATTAAGAGGCAACTTAACTGTTGCAATTAAGACTACCCTTAGAGACCAATCACCTTCTCTAGGAATAAATCCCTAAATTAATTATCTGAGGCAGCATTAGGGAGTCCTGCCTGTAACCCAGACTGTGCCATTCTACCCTATTGAATACTCTGTTCCAGTCCACTGCCACTTGTCCAGCTAATGTCCTAAGAACCATAAATTCCAGAAACAGCCCCCTGGTAAAATAAGTCTGGGAGGTTCTGTAAACAGCACATCTTACTCTTAGCATTATCTATAATAATAAAAGTATAATATGTTAATTAGACTGACATCCTCCCAAAGGACCTTCTGGACAAAGCCAGGGCTATGAGGGAAGCCTGGGTCTCAGGTGCCAGAGGAGGCCGGTACTAGCAGTAGGGGAAGGAAGGCCTACTCTTGCATGAATTTCATGCATCGGGGCTCTAGTATTAATATATTAAAATATTTAGTAGCCTTGAAGATGTTATAGAAATCTTTTTAACATTCCCAATTGATTTCATCACCAAAAGTTTTTCTCTCTTTCTATACATACATTGTCTTTAATATACCAGAGACTTTGTGAAAAACTGGGATAAATTATTGTAAATGTGGCTCTATAATGCAGAGCAATCAGGCTTTCATCCAAGGTAATTACATAATTACTAGTCTATGGCTGATAGTAGTATTTAATGACTTCAAAAGTAGAAACTGTATTTTTTTTTCTTTTCCAAGGGCCACTGACACAGACAGCATATAGTAAAGTAGTATCATAAAACATCAATATATATGCCTTTAACATGTTACTCTTTTTTTTATAAAACTTATTTAATGTAAAAGAAAATTCCTTTAAGAGAGATTTAGTCTAGACAGTTACCCAAATTCTATGTGGTAATATGAGAAATACTCAGATTGCAAAGCCAACTTATGATGTGAAGCTCATTTGCTGTTTCATCTTAATCAACACTTAGGTTTTCTTTAAAACTCTTTGTAAATATCCTATAGATGATGTAAGCTCAAGGATAGAATAGAAGCATTGAGCTCAAAGTGTCATATGCAATGTATCTTACACAAGATGTGAGCTATATTAGATGAAGGATTCGCCTAATTCACATTTGTTTGCCAGACTTTAGCAGATTTCTTGGACTACGTAAGGCACTGAATAAATGTTAAAGATTTCATTACTTCCCAAACATTATTTTGCACTCAAAATATATTATTTTAAACTTAGAATTCACCTATTATTGTTCTTGAGGCATTTAATTATATACTAATCATTTTTATACCACCTTTAGCCCCCATGTGCTTGAAAATACTTAACCTGTATTTATGGACTAAATTATCTAAACCGTGACTACTTTGGGAAATTATCATCAGGCATTGGGTGTGCTAGAAGCCAGGCTGAATAAATGTCGAAAGTTGTCCTGAATGATTTCAGGGGGAAAAACCTCACAGCTGAGCACGTACATTAAGAGAATTTCAAAACTGGAGAAACTCTTAGGAGCTCTCAATAAATTTTCATAGAATTGTTATGACAAGGGTCAGGAAGTAGAGGGAGAGAGCAAGATGTCAGGCTCAAGAAGAGTAAAATGTCAAGTGGTCCTGGGGCATAAATCTTGAGAGGCACAATCTTATGAGAAAATAAGGTCAAGAGGCAAGTTGCTAACAGAAAAGGAAAGGCACAGTAAGCACAAAGTATAAGAAAAGTAACATCAGCACTACAATCAAGAGATAAGGTGTTTCTCTCTGAATGCTTCTTGGAGATGCAATGGTCAACTTCCAGTTCATAAACACATCTAAACCTGGAAAACCCTGCGAAATAGAAGGATAGTTTCTCTCCCAATTTATAGCATCTATATATGGAGAAAACAGTGGGAGAGGGCTGCATTCATTGTCATTTACTATGTTTTATAGAAAAACCTTGATTTTGAGCAGTTGAGGAGAAAAGATGTGTGAATTTTTCATTGCAAATTCATGGAGCTAAATGTGATCAAGGAATTTGGTCTTCTATTATATTTCCTTAGAAAATAAGAAAGCTGAATTTTGGTCAAAGTACTGTTAAAAGTATAAGATTCCACTGAGCACTTGCTACATATAAATTAAGTATTAATTTATCTTTTATATTTGTCTCTTGCCAAATCATGTTTACTTTAGCAGCATATATCATTCCATTTGTATGTCTTACTTCCAGATCCTTTAAAAACTAATTTATTTTCAAAATGGTATTGGATTTATTTTACAAAGAACAGTCTATTTTAAAATCACTATTCTGCCAAAAAAAAAAAAGACCCAAACAAACAAACAAAAAAACATTGACTGTTGTCTAAGATCTTCCATGCCTTTCTCTATCCAATTTATCACAAGTTCCTCTTTTATCCGTTTCTGCACTTTATACTCAGCTCAATGAAAATAGCTAAGATTTCCCTTATTTATCTTAATTTTCTCAATCCACACTTAGCTCATTGTTGCCACTAATTATTTTATTATATCCAAGTCCCATTTACTCTTCAAATGCTACCTCTGAAATATTCTGTGATTGTGGAAATAATGTTTTTATGGTATCTACTAATGTGTGTTCAAGTCTTACCAACTTTAAGGAAACCATGTCTTATTTTCTTAAATCTAAAATATCTATGAGGGTTTTATATTTGTATCTGCCTAGAACTTATCACAAAATCTTACAAATATGTTAATTGTAAAATCAAATAAATAAGTGCCCTACTATACAATATGATTTTTAATTTTGTATAACTCTTATAACCTGCTTAATTATTGTCCATTCTGTGAATAACAAAGAGCTATATATTCCAAAATACCTTAAATTATCAGTTAATGAATCTCATAAAACACTGCGATACTCTGAGAGCCAGTCAAGATTTACACTGTATAGGATTATTCCCCAGAGTTTATTTTCTCAATCCACTTGAGTCTAACAATGTAAGTAATCAATAAATGAGCACTTGTGGTGAATGACAGCATGAATAAATGAACTATGAGTCAAGTCTAATAATAAGAAACAACATTATATCATAGTATCTGGTGCAAATTATAACCAGAAACCTCAGAGTATAACTAAAATAACTTTTTAAATAATTTAAATCTTTTAAAATTGATTTTCAAAATTGTATCTTGTGGAACAAGAAGAGCAGGGTGAAAATGGTGACTAAATATAGATATTTTTAAAGAAAGATCTAAAGATTTGTGAATGATTTTGTTGTGAATTGCTAGAAAATTAGGAGCCATGTAACAGGAAAGAGAGAAGGAAAATAACATTAAATTGGCAACCAAGAGCCAGGAGAGCATCATTTCTATCTGCAGGTGTTGAAATCTGAATTGCAGGGGAGGAAATAGCATCATGGGAGAGGTCTACAGGGATAGCTGTGTCCTTGAGGACAGCTGGGGTCAAAGACAGAAAAAGAAAGTAAAGACGTGATTGAGTTTTCTACAGACTACGTGGAGTGTTGGAAATGTAGGAATGTTTATGAAGGATACAGAGTTTTATGGAGATGAATGCCTTCAGGGATCTGGGAGTCCAGTGCTTCTTGGAATGGAGGGAACATCGGGATATGTTAGAAAGATCCCTTAGGCTGGTGGTTGGCAAACTCATTAGTCAACATAGTCAAATATCAACAGTACAATGATTGAAATTTCTTTTGAGAGCCACATTTTTTAAACTTAAACTTCTTCTAACGCCACTTCTTCAAAATAGACTCGCCCAGGCCGTGGTATTTTGTGGAAGAGCCACACTCAATGGGCCAAAGAGCTGCAGGTGGCTTGTGAGCCACAGTTTGCCGACCATGGCTTTAGGCAAACTACGGTGGTGATGTTAAAGTTGCGGGATGGGTCAGGTAGAAAGTGGGCAGCATCATACCAGTAATTCATAGAGCTAGAAGGACTTCCTCTTGGCCATGCTAGTCATGTTAAGATTGTGGTATTGAGTGCTCTGCACCCAGGAAAAACTGTCAGGCTCCTTTGTGCTACAAAAGTCCTCCCAGGATAGGTTTTCTTCCTACTTTGTGGTAAACCAATTAGCTAAGGGTGACTTATCAATAGGGAAAAAAAAATAGGACTATTATTTTTGGATTCTCAAGTAAAATAATTATTTTAATAATGTAAGAGAAAAAGGGAACAGTACTTTAACCATGCAAATTTGATTAATTATAACCAATTACAAGTGCATTCAGCATTTTGAGCCACAATAATTCACATTATAAATATTTAACACAACAACTACAAAGTTATCAAACACAATGCAGGATTTTTTTGTCTTTGATTTTATAAGCAAAGGAGGTCAAGGTTTAAATGAGCAGAATAAATTGATTTTAAGCCCTAGCTCTTGTAACAAAAAGTGCAACCTAATTAAGTATAACAGCTATGGCTTTAGACAAATGTAAAGCATTCAGTAGAATTTTTGACAAAAATGTATTTGCCATAAATTGGATGTAACTATGATGTGTAGACTTGGAAAGAAATGTAATGAGCTGTTAACAGATATTTTTTAACCAAGGAAATATGAATTGAATTTGGTCACATTTTCCATCTGTTACAATGAGTTACACAAGAGCTGATAAGGCAGATGAAGTACAGTTGTCTGGAAGAAAGTTAACATTAAATTATGTGCACCAGCGAGAAAAGCTACTTCAATTCCAGTGATCTGATTCAAAGATTATCTCTTTTCTTTTTGCATACGAAAGAGGAATGGCTAGAGCAGAAGTAAAAATGGGTTGCCCCAGGCTGAGCCAGGCAATTGCCATTGGCATGAGGACGGAACTAACTTGGAAAGCACAGAGTGGGACAAAAGAGAGCAGTAGGCATGAAGCATTTACAAGTTCCTGGTTTTGACTACATTTAGTGCATTCACTCTCATCAAAATCAACTGTGGCTAAGCCAGACTTTTCTTCAGATTTAATTTCAGTAATAAGCATGTTCCAAGTAAGCAGCTGGAGAAATCTCTCTCAGCCAATTTTAAGTACAGCTGAGAATGCAGGTTTGTTTTTAGAAAGGAAATTTGTTAAAATTTTCTTAAGATCTCTGTAAGTTAATATAGTTTGATTTTTATTCTGAAATAATTTTTTATTTATGAAAGAACTATAAAAGTAGTCCAGAGATTTTCTGTATTATATTCATTCTCCTTCCCCTAATATTGGCCACTTAGAAAACCAGGATGAAACATGATTATGTTTTAGGAAATAATTGAAAATAAAAAGTGGAGGAAACTGCCGAACCGGTTTGGCTCAGTGGATAGAGTGTCAGCCTGCGGACTGAAAGGTCCCGGGTTCAATTCCGGTCAAGGGCATGTACCTTGGCTGCGGGCACGTCCCCAGTAGGGGTGTGCAAGTGGCAGCTGATTGATGTTTCTCTCCCATCGATGTTTCTGACTTTCTATCCCTCTTCCTTCCTCTCTCTGAAAAATCAATAAAATATATATTTTTTTAAAAAGTGGAGGAAACTAATCTGGAGCTCTTCCCTCCAGCCCCACGGGCAACTAAAGACTGGTTCTTGGTTGTATCTGCCTTGCAACAATAACATAAGGATCTTTTATCATTTCCAACAATTGTTCAATGACTATTCATGAATTAGCAAGCAGAGATGAATCAACACAAAAATAATTTAAAGAACTTTCTCACATAAAGCCAATAAATAATAAATGAATCATTGTACATAATAGACTCATAAATATTTATTACCAGATATACTTCAAAATGCTCTTTTTCTGACCTTATTGGATGAAACAGACATTTGATACACAGCAAGTGCATAGTGGTTAATTGTATAGCATCCTAACATGATGGGATGAGTGAAAACCTCTAATAAGATGTCTCCTATTTCCTGGAGTTTTGCAGAGAATGTTAGCAAAGGGACTCTGCAGATATGATAAAGTTAAGTATCTTAAGATGTGGAGAATATATCCTGGATTCTCCTGATGGGCCCAATGTAAGCACAGGAGTCCTTCCTTATAAAGGGAGGCAGGTTCAGGGTCAGAACGAGGGATCGGAATATGCAATACCACCGACTTTGAATGTGGAATTTGGGCTATGAGTTAAGGCCACCTATATAAGCTAGAAGGAAATGAATTCTACTCTAGAGCCTGAACAAGGAACAGAGCCCTAGAGAATTCTGGACTTTAGACCTAGAATATGAGCCCCTGGAGACAGGCAATCAATAAGTACTTTTTAATGCTTGAATAATTTAACCACTCTACTCTTTGTTATAAACACAAAATACACATTTGAAATGGCCAAGGTGGTAAATCTGTGTTCAACTCTGAGAACTGCAATGCACTAAATTGAATTGTTAAAACTCAGAGAGGCAAACTTAATTTTAAGAGTAGAATATAAAAATTTAACTCCATAAAGAAAAAAAGAGTCCAAGATACCCAAAAGCTAAAGTCAATTCAAAGAGGATTATTTTCCATTAAGAGTTTCTGAGCTATTGAATTGCAACTTCAGAGAGAAGAGAGTGGGCATTTATGATAGTAAAAGCAATCACAGTGAAGAATGAAGTATATCACTAACATTCCTCTGTGCTTTTTAACTACACTTTTAATCTTTAGAAATTTTGCAATAAATGAATTTCTTATGGGTTCTTTATAATATAAATGATATGAAAAAGACAAAGTTCAGAAGGCTTTTGGCTTTGCTATAAAGCTTTTGCTGAGCTCAGAGTTAGCTATTGACTCAATAATGCTAAGGTTAATTTAACCATCATTTCAAAACATCATGAAATTGATAAAATCGCTAATCAATGCAATCATAATTAAAAAGGGACACATTTAATATTATATAAGACTGCATTCTAGCAAATGTCTTCAGGCAAAAGAGAGCATAAGTGAAATGAATGATGACTATTAGCTTAAGGCCTAATTTATTAGAGATTATAAGGAAAATTTTATTTTCTAAAAACTTATTTTAAAAAAACTTATTTTTTCACTGTGATTTTTGTTTATTTGAATCATGCAATTGTATATATTTTAAATATGAATTATTATTGTTTTATTTTTTTAGCTTGGGTTCTGTCTGTTACTTCAGGCTGCTATAAAAAGCATACCATGGACTGGGTGATTATTAAGCAGTAAAGATTTATTGCTCCCAGTTCTGGAGGCTAGGACGACCAAGATCAAGGTGCCAGCAGATCAGGTGCCTGGTGATAATCTGCTTCCTAGTTTGCAAGTGACTGTCTTCTCATTGTACTCTCACATGGTAGAAAGCAAGCAGGTTCAGCAAACAGATTCTTGTCTCTCTTCCTTTTTTAGTGTGTTTTTTAAAGTATATTTTTATTGATTTCAGAGAGAAAGGGAGAGGGAGAGATAGAAACATCAATGATGATAGAGAATAATTGATCAGCTGCCTCCCCCACACCCCGTACTGGGGATTGAGCCTGCAACCCAGCATGTGCTATTGATCAGAATCAAACCCTGGTCCCTTCGGTCCATAGGCTAATGCTCTATCCACTGAGCTAAACTGAATAGGATCTCATCTCTCTTCTTAAAAAGGCACTAATCTTATCCCTGGGGGCTCTACCTCCATGACCTAATTATGGCCCAAAGACCCTATCTCCTAATGCCAGCACACTGGGGGTTAGGATATCAACATATAAATGTTGAAGTCTATAGCAGGTTCCATCCTGTAAATAGACACTGAGCGAAGATGTGGTAACAGGTTATTTATTAGGGAGGCAATACTAGAGGCCAGAATGGAGAAGTGCAGACAGTGAGTCAGTAAAAGCAAAAAAAGCCAATAAAGGAGACATTAGTGAGTGGCCACAAGTCCTGCTGTGCCAATTATAAAGCCGCTGTCTCTCAGCTCCAAATCCACCCTTGCACACTACACCTGGACTCAGCAACCCACATTTCTGTTTGCCAGCTTGTTCACTGTTAGGCTCTGCATATGGGAATCTCAACAAGAGATGATGGGCCTGGAGGGGAAGGAAGGCACTTCTTCCTTTGTCTTTGCTTCAGGTGGCGTTCAATTGCCTCCTGTTCCTACAGGGCTCCTCTTTATAGGCTATGGTTTCAGTAGGAAGCAGTTCCTTTTGAGAACAACTATTAACTATCTTTTCCCTGCAACTTGCAGAGTCAGCCCAGTTAACCCAGACACCAGCACCAGAATGTGTCCTTGGAAATCCTGACAACTTTCCACTTCCTGTTCAGTAGTTCTGATCAGCTGATTTCACAATGTTCTTCAACCTTTCAAGGCCATCAGAGTTTCTATGGACCACACTGTGACAAAGAGCAGAGAAGCTGAAATAGTTTTGCTGTCCTCCTGCAAAAACACATAATTATTTATTCCACTTTCTGAAGGGATTTGAAAAGGATACATTTGCCATGATAACTTGCTGATCTGTTTAGGAAAGACGGATCTGGCACCAAGGTGGCAATCTGAGCAGCCTCTTGGTTAAGATTACAGCTGTCCACAGTTTTATGTCAAAATCCATTTGGTACTTGTGATCACAAAATAGATATGACAGGGACTTTGAGGCTGTCTCTATCTGCAGTTCCATTGGTATAAGGGCTATGCTTATCATCATGTCCAGGGTGGGGAGGGCAGCTGCTGGCTAGGTTTTTCTCCTGGTACAGCTCTTACTCTACAGGAAAGGATATTAATGTAAGAGCAATGCCAACTGCTAAGTATATTCATCTCAATTACATACTTTAGATCCAGGGCAGTGATGCCAAAGCACCCACAGTGACAGAGACTGGAGCCAGGACTCTGGTCACACACAGGCTCCATCTGCCTCCACTCTCTGAGCATTGGGGGCCCTTCCATCTGCATTAACTGCTCTCACAAAGCCTGGCATTCCTTTTACCTCCGTGTACAGTCAAACTGAGCAATGGGCACAAATAAATTGGAGGAAGATTAGGAAAAGTATTTATTGTGTATACTTGAACGGCATGTCAGTCTTTTTTTTCCCCCAGAGGAACCATCCAATCTACAATCAATGGGCCATCAACTTGAGACTGGTTCAGTCTAGAAACTGAGCAAGGAATCACAAGTTTCTTATGTTCAGTGGCACTTAATTTTTCTGGTTGTGCAGGGTAAGGCAGACCGTATTTAGTTGCTCAGACACATGATCTCTAGGAACACCAAGCCATAAAACTCTGCCCGCCATGTTCTTTGTTGCTCCAATTTTGCTGATCATGACAGTAACCATGTCAACTCTGCTCCTGACAGGTAAGAGCCACCACCTGGAGTCTGCTTGTTTACAGTTCTGTCATCTCACTGACCTCAAGGAGTCAAATTCTCCATTAGCACCTGCTACAGTAAAGACACCATTGAGCTTCTCAAAGGAATAAGGATCACTTTCTCTTCTCCCTTACTTACAATTCCCATATTGCCATAAGAGGATTTGTTTGTCATGTCCTTCCTGGGATGGTAAGTCACCAGTCATAGGAAAGGACTTAAGAAAGCAACAGATTCTTCCAGCCTTGCAATGTATTCTGGCCAGTTCCTTAGTCTGATACCCTGACTTTCCACCCTAAGATATGTAACCAAGATAATGCCCATACGTATCAGTCAAATCATGCCCATCTATCATTAAGGAACCATTTTCTTTCATATAAGGGACCGTATTTCTTAGATGGGACGATTCATCAACCTGATTTGAAAAGTGGTGACACCCAATCATGACTCTTTAGGTAAACAATTATTACCTTGTTAGGCAATGGGGACCCTCTTAGTAGCAATGGGGAGGGACTCTGGTGTTCCCAGAGGCTTCTTAGGTTCTCAG
The DNA here is from genome assembly GCA_027563665.1 of Antrozous pallidus. NCBI lineage: Eukaryota > Metazoa > Chordata > Mammalia > Chiroptera > Vespertilionidae > Antrozous > Antrozous pallidus. Next base: position 51,277,176 of record CM050518.1, read on the forward strand.
ATTCTTTCACCCATCTGTCTCAAGTTCCTCCTCTTTTTATTTCAGGGCTCTAACTGTAGTGCAGAGACTTTTTGACACTGCACATTTATTTGCCTTGAAGTTCTTCCAAAATCATAATTAAATCCTCTTCTAATCTTCATCACTGTTTGCTTTTCATCTGCAAGAGTTCAATGTCTCCATAAACACCTCCCTGAAGACCTTCAGCTTTCAGAGTGTGCCTTGCATTGATAGTTATTGGCATTAGCCTTATGTTCATGTTTTTCAAAGCTTCTAAGGCAGTTAATGGAAAAGCCAACTCCACAATCTTAATTTACTATTGTCTCCACACCATTCAAGTGCTAGAGCTATCACAAAAGCCAAAGCTTCCCCCTCTCCTGTAACTATTCTCAATTCAGCACAGGGAAAAGTTACAGGAATTTTGAAGCAACCACTAGAGCTCACATCACCTTTGCTTCCACCAGAAAATTATCTCCACTGGTCCAGCCTCTGAGTGACCCAGGTCAAAAGCCCATCCCGAGGCTCTGCTTTCTTGGGCCACTTCCATTATAACTCTCATTTGGAGTTTCATCCAAAAGCAGAGCTTGAAACAAGGATTTCGTTTCAAGACTACTGCTTGGGAGATACTTTCTGGGGCTGGAGGAGAAATGGGAAGAGTGAGACAGGGAGGGAAAAGACAATAAAGCATGCATTATTGACCACTCCTGTGGGAATGGTGCCCATTTCCGTTAGGGATGCTATAAGGATCCACGAGGGATAATATGCCTCAGCATTTTTCTTCTGATAGGATAAAACCAATTTATTCTTTACCCTCCATCCCATTTAATTGATCTTTGTGTCTGGGGCTTAATTTTCTAAGGGTTTCAGGCTGCCTCTTTGTACTGTTTGAAGGGCTTTCCTTGGCTTTTTTTTTGGGGGGGGAGAAAGAAAGAAAAAGGAATGAGACTACAGAAGTTTGTTTGCAGTTAGGCACAGACATTAGACACCACTGATATCAGATGAGCAAAAGAAGGATATGAAATGGGGCGCAAAATTAATAAGTTGTAAAAACATTCCATATGATGAAAACCATGTTTCAGTTTAGTGGACTAGGATATACTTTTCAAAATATGACTTTAGAATTAAAGGATTGTCTGTTGTTTGACTCAATTATTTGACTATCCCATCATCTTGGGGGAAAAAATAATGAAACATACTATAGTGGTTCTGATATACTAAGGATAACTGTGTGATTAGTACTGTGTGATTAAATTGTCATGTTATCGTAGACTGCAAGTTTAGCTAGCACGCATTGTCACACTCAATTTCTGCAAAGTGCACTTTTAACTTATACAAAAAAACCTGATGGCATTAGTAATAACCACTATACATTAACATAATTCAAATATTTTATTTTCAAGTGTATCATATTATATAAAAAAAAAACAAAAGCACTTTTTCCATGAAGCTAAGGGTTTTTTTTTTTAATAAGGCATACAGTCCTGAACAAATTATTGGTGCCTGATTTCTTTTCCATAGAAATGTCACAGATAAAATCATATGTATTGTAAAGTAAAGAATCTGCAAAGTACAATGTAGACACAGAGAAGAAAAATGGAGGAAAGCATCAAGAGGAGGATTAAGACATTTGCCTACAATGAAGAGCCTTAGAAATTGCTCTAATATTTGAAGCCATTTTTGACTCCCAAGAAAACTGAGTGTGGTGCTATGAAAGAAAAATACAATCAGGAAGAGCACAGAGGGAAATGGATAAATCTTTTAAAAAAAAGCAGATAGGCAATATTTGGAGAGACTTTTGTCTGAAGTCTACAGGAGAAAGAATGTGAGAACTGGAGATTAAGAGATATTCACAGAGCAAAATACCAAGGGAAAGAGATTGACAGCCTACTATTGATGGATTTCAAATCCTAGAAGAAAAAGAAGCAATGGGTCAAAAAGAACAAAATAGAAATGCCATATAGACTGTACTACACAACAAATGGGAAATAAAGCCAACTTGGGCTTCTCATAATGAACAAAATAAGGAATTTGTGTTCTAAGTATGATTATAAATATATCACTTTTGGATAAGTCTTCAGATATATACACAAAACAAATAAAATTCAGTTGCTCTGAATATTAGTATGAGGAAAGTACTTATTCAATGACATTAGAAGAAACTACCTGATTAAAAGACAGATCAAGAACTGACATAAATAGAGGCAGGACCTATACACCAAATAACCTAAAAACTAAAAATCAAATGAATCCAAAAAGAGATGTGCTTTTCTAGGATGAAAAGTTCTGATATTATAAAAATAAAAATTCTTCTTGAATGAATCCATAATTAGATGCACTCCAGTATAATTTTTATTTTGAAAATATACCTATAAAGCTTACACCTCAAAATGTGTGAAAATGACTGAGAAAGTCTTGAAAACAAATGAGCAATAAGATAAGACTTGCTCTGCTATAAAAATAATAATTTTTTAAAATTGTAGGTTAAGTAGACATACTCAGATTAATGAAGAATCTAAAAGCAGGCTCAAGTCCATATAAAATTATACTACATGATGAAGAAATTTTCAATGTAATAAAAATATAATCACAAATGATGTGATTGAAGTAATAAAAAAAATTGGTACCAGAATTCATATGTATTTGATTTGGTTATGATGTTTGGAGAAATGCCCATTTTTGCTCCTGGGCCTATAAAAAAATGTTCTCCCTTTTTCTTACCAGATTAGGCACTAAATTTCTTGAAGTCTATAAATCAAATCTCATTGTAAGTAAGGTAATGCAACATTGCTAAAGTAACATAGTTTGACATTAATTTGAAATGCTAGGTTGAATTTAAGAGTGTCAGTTGTTAAATGCCTGGATGCTATCGATATCTTAACATCTACCTTCAACCCAATTTTTAAAATCCCTCTCACTGTCTTACATGGGCAGACAGTCATATATAGTGTGTAGTGAGCAAGCTGAAACATTTAGTTCCCACTTGGTAAAGGCCCACATGGAAAGAAATAAGAAGAGCCCACTCTTAGTCCTACAACTGGAAGCAACAAACTAGGATTTAAACAGGAAAAAGTATCTATTGTCCCAGTAGACTGTATAGATAGCCTACCATGAACTATAACTCAAGAAAAGACTACAGGGATTTCAGATCACAGCTCAGAGGTGTAAAGCAGTTGGAAATTGTCAGTCCCGTAAGTAAAACAAAAAGAACCTGGACACGCTGAAAATCAATGACTTTGTTGGACCCACCAGAGAACTGAGTTTGCAGGACAAACTACCATTAGGAATCTGGAAAGACAGTAAAGATCAGAAAGACAGGGAGGAGATATATGTAACTGCAATGGAAGCCCACTGGTGTAATAAATTGGTAATGATATTTAAGTGTAATTTTAATGAATTGATTGAGGTCAACTGTGAACTAGCATGGGAGTGGGAAACTACTGCAACCACAGTCACAGGGGGGAACTCAACTCATTTATAGCTTTCTCTCTGGGAACCCCAATGGGTTTTCACAAGGAAGAGCCCCAAAAGATGTCATCTTGACCATGGCAGGTAGGAGAAAAGAACAATTCTTCTGAAACACCCCTGGAGAGTTCTCCATAAAAGGTGCCTCCTCCAAGGGAGAAAGATTTTCCAGAGCCTTATCCCAGAGCTGAGGGAAAGGGCATTTCTCTTATTCCAGCTCCTTCTAACATTCCTGACTTACGTGGGGGTAAGAGGAGAGCTATGCAAGAAAAATCAGTTATAAAGGGCACAGACCAGAGACACAGGTCCACCAAGTAACTTCCCCCTGATACCTTGTTCATCATGGAAGGCTGACACAAGAGACTCTGTCTGAGGAGTAGGACCTAGGATAGCCAAAGGGAGAAGGTAAAAACAAGGACTGGAGACATTGGACAGCCCTGGCACCCAAAGCTACAGATCATTAATGAAAGACAATTACCAGCCAGATCAACACAAATCCTCAGCCCAGAGCAACATCAACAACAAGAACAATACTACAAGACACACCAAATGCTAGCAAAAACACAGAGTAAAGAGACAAAGCAAGTATAAAAACCAGACTCTGAAATGGCAAAGAAATTGAAAATACCAGACAGTGGGCGGGAGCAGGGTGGAGAGAGTCAATGGGAGGGAAAGGGAGGCATCTGTAATACTTTCAATAATAAAGATAAACAAAAAATAAAATAAATATATAAAATAAAATAACTATGAACAAATGTTATGGGTGCAATGGAAAAAACAGACCAGCTGCAAGATCAGGTAAGCTAAGCAGAGAAATGGAAACTCTAAGAACAAAACAAAATATTAGTAATTTGAATCTATCAATACATAAGAAGGATAATACATTTGAATGTCTAAAATCTAGTCCTGGCTTGTTTGGCTCAGTGAATAGAGCATCAGCCTGCCGAATGAAGGGTCCCAGGTTCTATTCTTGTCACGGGCATGTGCCTAGGCTGTGGGCTGATCCCCAGTGTGTGTCATGCAGGAGGCAGCCGATCAATGAATCTCTCTCATAATTGATGTTTCTTTCTCTCTCTTCTCCCTTCTTCTCTGAAATCAATAAAAACAAAATAAATAAATAATATTCTGATAATCCCAAACAAATATGGGCAGCACACTTGGATTATCCACTCATCTGGAATGTACTTTTATGTATGGTGTCAATTAGGTATCAAAATACATTTGGAAAATAGATCCATCATCAATTATTGAAATTATCATACTTTCCCTAATGTACTATAGTGTTACCTTTGTCATAATTCACATAATGGAACAAGTGTCTTTTTAGATTCTCTCTTCCTTTCTATTGATCACTTAATCTCTCTTGTGCCAGATCTGCTTAATAGATATTAATATTGATAGAGCCTAAGAACATAGTATAAATGTTCCAGCGTTTTTCTTTACAGTCATGGCTACTTTTAGACAAGAGATTTTCCATAAGTATTTTGGATTTTTTTAGCCCTCCTCCCACAAAGAACACAAGATTTTGATTGAGATTATTTTGAACCTATTGATTAATTTGTGGAGAATTTGCATCTTTAAAATTATCTTCCAATCTCTGGATATATTTTTCCTTCCATTCAGTTAGGTCTTTACTTCATTAATGATTTGTGATTTGTCAATGTTCAGGTTTTGGTCATATTTTGTTAGATTTATGCCTAAGTGTTTCATATCCACAAATTCTGTTTTAAGTGCAATATTATTATATTTTGTATTTTATTTCTTTGCTGCTGACATAAATAAAATATGATTAAATTGTATATGTTGACCTGGTATTCAAAAAGACTGATAAATTTATTAATTTTTCTAGAACTTCATCCAGAGACACTTTTGAATTTACCATGTAGACATGGCATAAGTGAGTAATGGAAGTTTTGTTTCCTTTCCAATTTTTATTATCCCTTTCATTTCCTGCCAATTGTACTTGCCAGAGTCTCTGGTACAATAATCAACCTCTGGTGAGAGTGAGCATCCTTGTTCTATTCTATTACTATCAAATCAAAGTAAAATAAATGTCTACAAATGAAAGAATTTTATTTTGAAATATACTGAAAATAGAGACAAAATCTCTTAAAAGAAAAAGCAACCAAAGTGGTACAGTTTAAGTTTTTAAATATTCATAACTAATTTTTTAGCTTATTAACTATTTACTTAAAACAATATTGTATGAATATAAAAATAATTACAGCTGATATGAAATTAAGTTTATTACTAAAACACTAGATTGATAAGTATCATATTTCAGATAATACAACAATGTCAAGAAATAAGTAATGCCAAGGAATAAAACATATGCGTCCCTTCTCAAGTTGTCTACTTTCAATTTATTGACTTTACCAGTTGGTTTCTAACTATCAACAAGCACAATAATGCTTAGTTATAGCACAAATAGCAGTATGTCATTTATATTCAATACAATAGAGACATTGTGAAGAATAAATCCCAGAGCTTTGCAGGAATGGAAAATAAAAAAAAATACTAAAAAAGCTCGATGAATAATTCCACTCTACTTAACTGAAAAAATAATTCAACATCTACAAAAATATATATATATATCAATCTCTCTACAAAACACAATTCTCCAAATTATTTCACTTGTGAAGAATAAACTTAGCAATCAAAGCACAATATATAGAAGAAAAATTGCATTGTTTAGAGAGTATATTAGCTACGCTGACTTCCAGAAAAGTAAAACAAAGATGATACACTGGAAAGCAATTCAGATGTAATTTGCTACTGGCTTCAGCTTTTACACTTCATCTCTACATAGTGCAATTCAGAATTTCATGCCTCCCCCTCCCTCACCACACACACGCAGGAAGAATTGTCTTAGTCTTTAAAAATACTTTATGTTCTCTGAAACATTTGTATGACACACTACAACGGTTTCAAAACACTAGTATAAAGATATTCTCCTACTTTATTCTACTATAATTAAATTGAAATTTGCTGAGGAGCTGCAGACAGGAAAGGAATAGAAATGGATTCCTCACAAAAATGGAATCTGACCACTTGATACTAAATTGTCAGATATGTCAAAAAGTTCACTCAATATAAAATCATAAAGTGTGTTATTTACTGTATGTATTCTGATGCATTCTTTCCCTACATTTTATTTGGTTTCTATTCTGCCATTAAAAAGTATGACAAATTTGTGATTGATACAACACCAATCTATTATCTCACAGTTCTGTAGGTCAAAAGTCCAATTCAGTTAAGTTATAGTCATTGCACTGGCAGACCTGAATTCTTTTCTGGAGGTTCTGGGGAGATCCATTTTCAGGCTCATTTAGACTTGGTTATTTGTGATTGTAGGACTGAGGTTCCCATTTGCTTGCTGACTATCGGCTGAAGATCATTCTAAACTTTTAAAGGTTGCTGCAGCCCTTGTTTCAGGGCCCCCTACTTCCATCTCCAAACCAGCCAGACATGGAGGTTGAGACCCTCTTATATTCAGCTCTCCCCATCTCTTCTTCTATCCAACCCCTCTCTGACCCACTCTTCTACCTTCCAGTCCCACTTTTAGAGACTTATGTGGTTACCCCAATAATCCAGGATAATCTCTCCATTTTAAAACAATCTTCATCACATTTGCAAACACCTTTTGTCATGTATTGTAACATATTTTACAATACATGGCTGTTTTTCTGCCTCCCACACATCCATCTAGATATTTTCTGTAATTTTATTAGATGTTCATTCCCTTGCTGTTTCAGAAAGCTAATATATAGTGTTAACTTCTCTTTTGAGAAATACTAGCCTGCTATAGTAACAAAGAGATAATTTACAGATCATCTAAATCATCCTGCAAATGTTCAGACACTGAATTTCCAAGTAGTAGAGGAGAACAAGTTTGAAGTATGTCTTCCTTATTTGCAGGATTGCATATGGACAAATTAGATAGTGGGATATCTCTATAATATCATGACACATGATTGCTGTAATATGACTTACACTACTAAAATAGATTTCAGTTATTTACAATGCATGGTTTTAAACCATCCACTGATACGTTATTTGAGTTATGTATAAAAAAGCAAAATTCCGGCTTCATCCAAAGCCTATAGAATTAAAATTTTTGAGAATGATCAAGAAATTTTTATTTTAGGAAGCACCTTATGGGTTCCTTATATATTAAACTTTGCAACCTTACATGTGAAGGTTTGCTCAATTCAGCCACTGAAATAGCATATGGAATGTGGGCAGATTTGTCCCAAATCATTTACTAAATAAGAACTATCTTGTTAACTGTAAAAATGTAAATTACTAGATGTACAATCAGGCTTTTGGCTTAAAAATAATGCTAATTACAGAAAACTTAGCATATAGAAGATCCTTGACAAATGTTAATTCTTTTCTGCAATTATAATGGGGCTGTGTGAGCTAAAATGAAAACAATAACCAGAAAAAGCATAGCAAATAGTTCCTAAGGAACAAGTCCTTCAACATTATACACGTAATTATGAATTCAGGGAACAATAACACAGAATTTCAGGACCAGTAACAAGTGGAAGGCGAAAACAAGTAAAGAAAGTCTCAACTAGTTAAACTATAAAGAACAAAGCAAAATCAGGCAAAAGAACTGAAAAGGTTATATGTGGGTTTTGGTAAATGATGACTATTATGCTATCACAAGAAAAAAATATACTCAAGCCATGTAACTGTTATAGCTGATTAAAAGTGCTAAGGCAAATACAGTTTACTTGCTTTACATTAAAAAGAGAATCATGCTATGAATAATTGGCAAATGCACTTCCCCAAACCCCATTGTGTTGAGCTCTGAGTATAAAAGTAGGGGCCTTGTGTATGAGAAAGTTTTGGGTCCTAACTGGTTTGGCTCAGTGGACAGAGCATCAGCCTGCAGACTCAAGGGTCCTAGGTTCGATTCCAGTCAAGGGAATGTACCTTGGTTGCGGGCACATCCCCAGTAGAGGGTGTGCAGGAGTTAGCACAAGATGTTTCTCTCTCATCGATGTTTCTAACCATCCCTCTCGCTTCTTCTTGTAAAAAAATCAATAAAATATTAAAACAAAGATTTGAAATTCCTGACAGCTCTACTTTACCATTAGGATGTGAGTGATGGAAAAGAGGAAAATGTCAATAAGTCTGACTAGATTCTATTTGTCTCAGAATAACAATAATATACTGCATAGCTCTATAGGGCTGAAATCATTCTGGTTAAAATAAGTGGTGGGGAGAGGTCTTTAGCGAAGACATGTATTTTGACAAATTTCTATTTAATGGCCTTGTCCCCAGAAAACCAAGGATGTTCTCCTTGCTAAATACTCTCCTGTGAAGACCACAGAAGAATGAGTACTGCTGACACCTAAGCAGCACCATTTCACCAGGTGTCCACCTGGGAGAGACAGGACCACCCAGAGGGATCCTAAGCTCTCTCACAGAACGGACACACCCATCAAAAATCATCTCCAGAAAGAAATACACATCACACTGTATCTAGAATGGCTCTCAGGGTGCTGAAAAGGTCCCACACTTTCAACCTCATTATGGGAAATAAGACACAATGATTTAGTCTTTGCCTCCCCTTCCCACAATCACTTTGACTCCTACATGGAGATTTCTTACCACTACTTTCGCACAGGTATTAACTCCATTGAGGTGGAAATTCTAACACATGCAATTGGACTCCTATTGGACACATTTAACTGGTTCACCTCTCTTGCTTACCCAAGTGTAAGGAAGTGTTTAGGCCAAGAAAACAGAAAAATTAACTGAGCAAAATGTGCATTGAGAGAGGAGGAAGACTTATGGTAACAGTGAAGCAGTGGGACAGACAGATAGACAACAGGTCAAAACAGAGGAAGGAAGTTGTAATTTACAGCAAGACAAACATCTGAAGAACACATGGCTTTGGCTTTTATGTTTTCCCCGCCTGTGACAGCTCAAACAGCAGGTCAGAAATGACAATGAAACAATATTGGGGGGAAAAAACATACTGAAGTAGCCTGAAACAGATTATAATAGAAAAAGTGGTAGTAATTCTATGTATTTTATTTATATTTTAATCCACTGATAAATGAATTTCTTGAATCCATGTTTTTATTTGACTTTTCTTAGAATTTATTTCTTTAGTTGGAGATAATGAAGTCAGCACTGTCATCTTTTCTGGTTTAATAATGAAAAATTTTAAGGTATGAATGGTTGTAATTTGAATTATATCAGTTCATATAGGTAAAATTTTATTGTAATTACCTCACAAATATTAAAATTATATTTCTGATATCAAATATCCATAAGCAGCTATAAAATTTGACTACAGATTAAGTTAACAAAAGAGACAATCTCAATCATTCCAAAGGGCAGATACAGTGTTTTTCTCTGGATTTATTCTCTGCATAGGAAAGTAAAACATTAAATTGATTAATTAACAAAATTAGAAAATAAACCAACTTTTAAATTTTTTAAAAACAAAGTTAATAATGAAGATTAAACACTATACAGGACCAGCTTTAGGATATGGTGAATTTATGCTAAGGAGGCAATATAGATTTTTAAACAATCATACCAGGAAATAATTATTTGAATAAATTTAGAATTTCAAAAACAAAATAAGACCAGACAAACCCAAGGATAATCGAAACAAGCAACTGATTTTTTAAAAGTAGGGGGAAGTACACTATCCTTGAAAGGTTTCTTTGAAAAATATATATTGTGCCCTATAGATGGGGCATGCAGGAGGCAGCCAGTCAGTGATTCTCTCTCATCAGTAATGTTTCCATCTCTCTCTCCCTCTCCCTTCCTCCCTGAAATCAATTATATATATACTAGTGGCCTGATGCACGAAATTCATGCACAGGGGAGGCGGACAGGGGTGTCCTCAGCCCAGCCTGCACCCTCTCCGATCTGGGACCCCTTGAGGGATGTCCGACTGCTCATTTAGGCCCGATCCAGGATCGGACCTAAACGAGCAGTCAGACATCCTTCTCACAACCCAGGACTGCTGGCTCCAAACTGCTCACCTGCCTGCCTCCTTGATTGCCCCTAATCACTTCTGCCTGCCAGTCTGATCACCCCCTAAACCACTACCCTGCCAGCCTAATTGATGTCTAACTGCTCCCCTGCCGGCCTGCTTGCCCCAAACTTCCTTCCTCTGTTAGCCTGGTCACCCCTAACTGCCTTCCCCTGCAGGCTTGATAGTCCCCAACTGCCCTTCCTTGCAGGCTTGTTCCCTCCCAACTGCCACCCCCTGCTGGCCTCATCACCCACAACTTCCCTCCCATGCAGGCCTGGAACCTCCCAACAGCCCTCCCCTGCTGGCCATCTTGTGATGGTCATCTTGTGTCCACATGGGGACAGAATCCTTGACTACATGGGGGCAGCCCTTTTGTATGTTGTAGTGATGGTCAATCTGCGAATTACTCTTTTATTAGATAGGATTCAAATTTTAGCAGCCATAAAGTTTTGCTGGGACACAGCCATCCCATTCCTTTGGGCTTTGCATGCCAGGACTGCAGAAGTTGAGTATTCAAGACCATGTGTAGCCCACAAATATTGAGCCTCACTCTGGCTCCTTATGGCAATGGCATTTGGCCCCTGCCCTAGATAAATTCTGGGGTGTTATTATGTGAAATGTGCATACTGTAAAATATAGGCTTATAAAATGAAAACATTTTACTTCAGTGTTCATAGTCATTTTAAGGGCACTTTTATTTGTAGCAAATTCAGTTTTCATGGATTTGTAGAGCCCAATGCAGAGAAGCGGGCGGATGCCATGCGCAGGTAGTCCCAGCGCTCTGAGCGGCACCCGCTCCAGCCTCGGGGGGCAGGGCCCAGGCTGGGCAGGGAACCTTAAAGCCAGGCTCCACGCAGCCCCCGCAGTAAGCTTCCTCTGGCGGGGGCCTTTCTTGGTGGCGTCCATGGGACCTCTCTCCTGTGGTCCAGGGTCACCTGTCCCCGAAGCCTGGCAGGGTGGCCCTAGTCCCCTTCCTTCCCCGCCCCCATTCGTTTCCTTGCTTCCTTCAGCTGCCCTCCTTCCTGCCACCTCTGCCATTCCTCAGGAGGCCTGGCCCGCCCAACCCGCCAGCCCCGCCCGCCCCGCAAGGAAGCCAGGAGGCTGGCAGGTCCTGGACCAAACTTGCGGGGTGCGGGGTCTGCGGGGCCCTGTGCCCCCTTCCCCACCTGCATTCAGGGCGTTGGGATTGGGAACAACTGGTGCTGATTCTGCTGTGACAGGGAAGGAGGTGGCGGGGGCCACTAGGGGGAAGAGGCGTCAGCAGTCCCGGAGGGCAGCAGCACCACGGAGCAGACTGCCCCTTGGCTCACAGCCCCACCTCCCACTTGGCTCCTATTACCCAAGGTGCCCCTGGAGCTCATTTGAACGTCCCACATGACAGGTAAACCCCACACCTCAGTCATAGCCTAACAGAGCAACCTACATGCGAGCCTCATGAGGGGATATCATGGCATCAAATTCCCCTAACCGTCCCAAGGTCACCACGAAAGGTCGCAACTCAGTGAACTGTAAGTGTAATGAGAGAGGGATCTTGCCGACCCTTAAGTACCATGTGGGCAGCTTATAACATGGTGCTTGCTTACTTGGCACTGTGGCCACACCCCTGCCTGCTGGCCATGCCCCCTGCTCATGATTGGCCGGTAGCATAGCGGAGGTGCGTGTTATTCTTTTATTAGATAGGATATATATATATATATAGTAACTTCTGTCATAGCTATTTTAGAATTTTGCAATTAAATAATTTGTTTTAAGAAAATACAAGATTAGCCCTAACCTGTTTGGCTCAGTAGATACAGCATCAGCCTGCAAACTAAGGGTGCCAGGTTTGATTCCCATTAAGGGCATGAACCTTGGTTTCAGGCACATCCCCAGTAGGGGGTGTACAGGAGGCAGCTGATTGATGTTTCTAACTCTCTATCCCTTTCCTTTTCTCTCTGTAAAGTCAATAAAAATAAATTTTATAAAAAGAAAATACAAGGAGATTGGAAGATGGTGACGGACAGGAGGTAGGGAGGGAGAGAGTGTGAGAGAGTAAGGAACCCATAGAGGAGAGTGTAGCATGTGTGGTGTAGCATGTGTGGTGTGTGTGTGCATATGAACTTGGGACAGTTAGACTCTGCAGGTCCTCCAAGGGGCTGCCAAACCGGGCATCCCTGGAAGGCGGAGCCCTGAGAACAAGGCGGATATTCCTGAGCAGCGGAGGCAGAAGCGGACCTGCCTCTGACTGGGACCCTGCCCTCACCTGGTTGCATCTCAGATGCAGGCCAGGGACCTGCAGCTGCTGGGGACAAGGAATTGCAACCACAGCTTCAGACCAACAGACAACAGGAGTTCAGACTTCCTGGCAGCAGATTTCTGTGAGTCAAGGAGCCTATCCCCCTCCCTGCAGGATCGTAGATAGCCCCATAGTAACCAATAGACCTGCTCCTCGCTGGAGCCACAACTCTCCTAGTCCCTACAGGGAACTGCATGCTTAGAACTTGAAAACTCAGTTTCCCAGCTACCCCAGGGGAACTTGGGCATGGGAACATGCTCCGCACTCATGCGCATGCCTATGCCCGAAACTCCCAGACAGGGAATAAGAGCGTGGAACTTGAGAGCTCACTCAGGGGCCTCAGTACTGCTAAGGGAATTTGAGAGACTGGAAGTGGCCTCCTGCAATGCAATCTCAACCAGGTGACCAAACCCGCAGGGCGGCAGTGCCACCTGACCAGCTACAGGACAAACACACATGGAATTCAGTCTTCCACAGTGTAGGCACACCACAGAGCTATTGTGCAACCCAGTCCCACATGGTGATCAAGACCCAAATTCTCCCAGCAAGAGGCAGCACTGAGCACCACTGACTTGACTCTCTTTCTTACCTTATGCTCCTACTATCCCTGCCTCACAGCGCATCCACACTAAGAGCCAGTGACTCCAATTCTAGGTGCATGCACACACGGGGACCCTGACCCTCAATGAGAAATCTCACGAGGCAACAGAATCTGATACTCGATTCTTGGTGCAGACACAGGGAAATTCTGACTCCTGGCACCATTTTCAACACATTCAAAGAGTGCGGTACAGGTGGGGTCCCTGATTCTAGGTGTGCACATGAGACCACACAGAACTCTGGGAACACTGACCCTGGGCAAGCCTGTTTTCCACCCACCGACAGCACCCACATGCCCTAGTGTCAGAGCACTTCAGTGACACTCAGGTGCTGCGAAATTCCCACAGCACACAGCCCAAGTCCACACAACTCAAAGTTTGAACTTTCTGGTGATAATCAGAATGGGGAGATGACACAATAGCTAGAAGAATGAAAAAGAGGAGTCACAAAGAAAGGAAATTAGTGAAACTGAATCTTGCACCATGACCAAAAAAGAATTCAGAGTAATGGTCATGGAATTTATACATCGGATGGATGAGAAAATCCACAACCTATGCAAGAATCAGAAATAAATGAAAAGTGATATAACTACAATCAAAAACACCATGGAAAGTTTCAACAGTAGACTAGAAGAAGCAGAGGACTGAATTAGTGAATTAGAGGATCAGTTACAGAAACAAGCTCAAACTGAACAACAGTTGGAGAAAAAATTTAATAAACAGGAGGAAAGCCTAAGGAGCTTTCAGACAACATGAAATGAAGTAACATATGTATAATAGGCCTGCCAGAAGGACAAGAAGAACAGCAAGGACTAGAAAACCTAATTGAAGAAATAATGACCGAAAACTTCCTGGATATGGGGAAGAAAAAAGTTACACAAGTACAGAGAGTCCCAAGCAGGATCAACCCAAAAAGACCCACACCAAGACACGTCATAGTTTCAATGGCAAATATCGACAAAGAGAGAATCTTAAAGGCAGCAAGAGAGAAACAGAGAGTTACTGACAAAGGAACCCCCATCAATTATCAAATGATTTCTCAACAGAAACACATCAACCTAGCATGAATTGGAAGGAGGTATATAAAGTGTTGCAAAGCAAAGGACTGAATCCAAGAATACTCTCTCCAGCAAGACTATCAATCAAAATTGAAGGGGAAATTGGGACCTTCACAGACAAAAAGAGCTAAGGGAGTTTATCACCTCCAAACCAGCAATGCAAGAAATGCTAAAGGCAATACTATAAAAAGAAAACAAATAAACAGCTAAGGAGGAATGCAGACACAAAAATAGATATGACTACAAACAAATATCTTTCAGTAATAACTTTAAATGTAAACGGACTAAATGCCCCAAACGAAAGACACCAAGTGGCTGAATGGATGAAAAAACACAATTCATATACATGCTGTCTATAAGAAACCCATCTCAGAACAGGAGACTCACACAGATTGAAAGTGAAGGGATAGAAAATATCTTTCAGGCAAATGGAAATGAAAAAAAAGTTGGGGTAGCAATACTTATATCTGACAAAATAGACCTTAAAGTAAATGCCATAACAAGAGATAAGGAAGGCTACTTTATAATACTAAAGGGATCAATACAACAAGAAGATATAACCCTGATAAACATATATGTACCCAAAGCAGGAGCACCCAAATACATAACAAAACTCTTAGAAGATATCGAGGGAGAGATCAACAACAATACAATCATTGTAGGGGACTTTAATACACCACTGACATCACTGGATAAATCCTTTAAACAAAAAATCAGCAAAGACACAGCAATCCTAAATGATTCACTAGAACAGATGGACTTAACTGACATCTTCAGAACATTTCTCTCAAAAGCCAAGGAATATACATTCTTCTCAAGTGCACATGGGACATATTCAAAAATAGACCACATATTGGGTCACAAGCAAAGTATCCCAATATTCAAGAAGACTGAAATCATACCGAGCAGCTTCTCAGACCACAATGCCGTAAAATTAAAAATAACCTATATTAAAAATAATTCAAAAATCCCAAAAACTTGGAAATTGAATAGCATGCTATTAAACAATGATTGGGTTAGCAATGAGATCAAAGAAGAAATTAAAAGCATCCTGGAAACTAATGACAACAAAAACACAACAATCCAAAATCTATGGAACACAATGAAAACAGTCTTAAGAGGGAAGTTTATAGTTCTACAAGCCTACTTCAAAAATCAGGAAAAAATGATAGTAAATAATCTAACTCTACAACTCAAAGAATTAGAAAGAGAGCAACAAGAAAAGCCCAGAGTGAGCATAAGGAAGGAGATAATAAAGATTAGAGCAGAAATAAATGACATAGAGACCAAAAAAAAAAAAAAAAAAAAAACCAATAAAAAGATCAATGAAGCCAAGAGCTGGTTCTTTGAAAGGATAAACAAGATTGATGAACCTCTAGCCAAGCTCACCAAGAATAAGAGAGAAGAATCAAATAAACAAAATCAAAATGAGAGAGTCAAAATAACAAGAGACCCCACAGAAATATAAAGAATTGTTAAAAATAATACTATGAACAACTCTACTCAAACAAATTAGACAACCTAGAAGAAATGGACATATTCCTAGAAAACTGCAACATTCCAAAACTCAACCAGGAAGATTCTAAAAACCTCAATAGGGCAATAACTATGGAAGAAATTGAAGCAGCCATCAAAAAGCTCCCAGCAAACAAAAACCCAGGGCCAGATGGCTTCACTGGGGAATTTTACCAAACATTCAAGGAAGAACTTAAAATTATCCTCCTCAGACTATTCCAAAAAATTCAAGAGGAAGAAACACTCCCTAGCTCATTCTATGAAGCCAACATCACCCTAATACCAAAACCAGATAAAGACAATACAATGAAAGAGAATTATAGGCCAATATCCCTCATGAACATAGATGCCAAAATCCTCAAAAAATTCTTGCAAATCGGATCCAGCAGTACATCAGTAAGATCATACACCATGACCAAATAGGATTTATCCCAGGGATGCAAGGATGGTTCGATATCCACAAATCAATAAATGTGATACATCACATAAACAAATTGAGAGATAAAAATCACATAATCAAATCAATTGACACAGAAAAAGCATTTGACAAAATCCAATGCCCCTTCTTGATCAAAACACTCAACAAGGTGGGAATAGAAGGATCATACCTCAACATAATAAAAGCTATATATGAAAAACCCTCAGTCAATATCTTACTCAATAGACAAATCTAAAACCATTTTCCCTAAGAACAGGAACTAGACAGGGATGCCCACTCTCACCACTTCTATTCAACATATTACTGGAAGTACTCGCCATTGCGATCAGACAGGAAGAAGAAATAAAAGGCATCCAAATTGGAAAAGAAGAAGTAAAACTGTCCTTATTTGCAGACGACATAATATTGTACATAGAAAACCCTAAACATTCTATCAAAAAATTATTAGACTTAATAAATGAATTTGGCAATGTAGCAGGATGCAAAATTAATACCAAGAAATCTATGGCATTCCTTTACACCAACAATGAACTTATTGTAAGAGAGACTAAAAGAGCAATCTCATTTACCATCACACAAAAAAATTAAGATACCTAGAAATAAACTTAACTAAGGAGGCAAAAGACCTGTTTGCAAAAAACTATAGGACGCTAAAAAAAGAGATAGGGGAAGACATAAATAGATGGAAGAACATACCTTGTTCATGGATTGGTAGAATCAACATCATCAAAATGTTTATACTACCCAAAGTAATCTACAGATTTAATGCAATCTTCATTAAAATACCAATGGCATATTTCACTGACCTACAATGAATTTTTCAAAAGTTCATCTGGAACAATAAAAGACCCTGAATAGCTGCAGCAATCCTGAGAAAGTAAAACAAAGTAAGTGGGATCTCAATGCCAGATTTCAAACTGTATTACAAAGCCACTGTTCTTAAAATAGCCTGGTACTGGCACAAGAACAGACATATAGATCAATGGAATAGAATAGAAAACCCAGAATTCGACACAAACCACTATGCCCAATTAATATTTGACAAAGGAGGCATGAATATAAAATGAAGTAAACATAATCTCTTCAACAAATGGTGTTGGGAAAATTGGACAGACACATGGAAACTAGACCACCAACTTACACCATACACAAAAATAAACTCAAAATGGATCAAAGACTAAAACATAAGAAGAGAAACCATAAAAATGGTAGAGGAATCCACAGGCAGGAAAATCTCAGACATATGCCAAAGGAATTTCTTCAATGATACCGCTTCTAAAGCAATGGAAACTAAAGAGAAAATAAACAAATGGGACTACATCAAAATAAAAAGCTTTTGCACAGCAAAAGAAACCATCAATAAAACAACAAGAAGTCCCACAGCATGGGAGAACATATTTGCCAATGTCACCACAGACAAGGACTTAATCTCCAACATTTACAGGGAACTCATACAACTTAACAAAAAGAAGATAAACAATCCGATCAAAAAATGAGCAACGGACCTAAATAGACACTTTTTGAAGGAGGAAAGAAGGAAGGCCAAGAGACATATGAAAACATGCTCAAAGTCACTAATTATCCGAGAGATGTAAATCAAAACAACATCGAGGTATCATCTCACACCTGTCAGAATGGCAATCATCAACAAATCAACAAGTGGCAAGTGTTGGCGAGGATGCGGAGAAAAAGAACTCTTTTGCACTGCTGGTGGGAATGCAGACTGGTGCAGCCACTGTGGAGAATAATATGGAGTTTCCTCAAAAAACTAAAAATGGAACTCCCAGTTGACCCAGTGATCCCACTTTTCAGAATATATCCCAAGAAACTAGAAACATGAATCAGAAAGGATTTATGTACCCCTATATTCATTGCAACACAATTCAATATAGCTAAGCTTTGGAAACAGCCTAAGTGCCCATCAGCAGATGAGTGGATTAAAAAATTGTGGTATTTCTACACAATGAAATACTACGCTGCAGTAAAAAAGAATGATTCTTACCATTTGCAACAGCATGAATGGAACTGGAAAGCATTATGCCAAGTTAAATAAGCCAGTCAGAGAAAGACAAATACTGCATAATCTCACTCATATGTGGAATATAATGAACAACATAAACTGATGAACAGGGACAGATCCAGAGGCATAGCAGCATCTACCAGAATGCTGGACCTCAGGAGGAAGGTATGGGAGGGAGGGCGAAAGAGGAGAGATCAACCAAAGGACTTGTATGCATGAATATAAGCCTAACCAATGGACATGAATACCAGGGGCGTTAGAGCATGAGTGGGGGGAAGGTTTGGGGTTTAATAGAGGGATAAAGACACGTATGTAATACCTTAATCAAGAAATTTGGGGAGAGAACTAAGATGGCGGCAAAGGTAAAACACCTATCTTGCCGTCATAATCAACAATTTTAATAGTACAACTTAACGAAAGAACAAACACCTTCCAGAATCACCAGAAAGTCCGCCGAGTGAAAATTCCACAAATAAAAGTGAAAATAAGACACTGTGACTCGGAGGAGCGGCGGTGAACAGCATTGAAAGATTCGCGCGGAGAGAGGTTTGGAGTGCGCGCTGCGGAGAGGGCGGGCGGCTGAAAACCGGCCAGTTTTCTCGAACGGGGAGACAAAGGCGTCCCACTGGACTGATTCTCCAGCTCTGGGCAAAGTCCAGAGAACCCACTATCACACGGGGAGAAAACTGGACAGTGGGAGGGCATGCCGAAGCTCAGGTGCTGCCGGGTCTCCCGGCTTGTGGAGAAGGCAGCCTGTGCACGAACAGCTCGGCTGAGTGACAGCGCAGAGAGCGCACTGCAACTTGTCTCTCATTCAGAAAACCGTCAGACTGCTTTGTTTTACGACCCTGGGTGAGACATTGCGCATGCAGACTCATTTTGGGAAAGTCTGAATTCCCCGGCAGCCGGTGGAGCTCAGCAGCGGCTCGCTCTCAGAGGTGCTGGCAGCGATTGCCCCCGGCACAGAGTCCCCGGGGCCGCATTCGGTGGAGCTAACGCTGTCTGCTTGGCCCAGAGACTCCGCCCACCCAACCTGAACACAGCTGAGCCTCACAGGCAATTGGCCTGGAGGTCAACCTTCCAAGTGCTAACAACGATTAACTGAGCTTAACTTCAGCAAGACTGTGCAGCCCATATCCACCTCAGGTAACCAGGGAGGCTGAACCACTATCCCTAGTAGGAAGTCTACCACACAAAGCTAATTGACCAACTCAGGGAAGCAGCCACCATGCAGCAACATGGAAAAAAATCAGATGTGAACGCAATGGAGGAAAAAAAACGACTGGAAATGGAATTCAAATCCACGGTTATAGTGTTTTTCAAGAGGTTCCAACAAAAGGTTGAGGCCTATAAGGAAATAAGCAAGACCACAAAGGAAATGAATGAGTCCTATAAGGAAATGAAGGAGACCCTCAAGGATATAAAGGAGACTCTCAAGGATATGAAAAAGGACCAACCAGAAATTAAGCATACACTGACTGAAATAAAAAATATTATACAAAGACCTAAAAGTGCTCTGGAGCACTCCAAGAACCAAGTTAAAGATTTGAAATACAAAGAGGTAAAATCCACTCAGCTGAAAAAGCAAGAAACCAAAAGAATCCAAAAAATTGAAGATAGTGTAAGGGGCCTCTGGGACATCCTCAAGCATACCAACATTCGAATTATAGGGGTGCCAGAAAAAGCGAGAGGCCAAGACAATGAAAACCTATTTGAAGAAATAGTGACTGAAAACTTCCCACACCTGATGAAAGAAATTGACTTAGGAGTCCAAGAAGTGCACCGAACCCCAATATATAGGAACCCTAAGAGGATCACACCAAGGCACATCATAATTAAAATGCAAAGGGCAAAAGACAAAGAGAGAATATTAAAAGCAGCAAGAGAGAAACAGTCGGTTACCTATAAGGGAGCACCCATACGATTGTCAGCGGATTTCTCAACAGAAACGATGCAGGCCAGACGGGAGTGGCAAGAAATATTCAAAGTGATGAACAGCAAGAATCTACAACCAAGATTACTCTATCCAGCAAAGATATCATTCAGAATTGAAGGTCAGATGAAGTGCTTCGCAGATAAGAAAAAGCTAAAGGAGTTCATCACCACCAAACCAACATTATATGAAATGCTGAAAGATATTCTTTATGAGGAGGAAGAAGAAAAAGGTAAAAATATAAATTATGAACAACAAATACACATCTATCAACAAATGAACATAAAAATCAAGTGAATGGATAGGCTGTTGAACCGGATAGACTGGTGAATATAACAGAGACATGGACATAGAGAGGGAATAGACTGACAATTCCTGGGGAGAAAAGGGTTGTGGGAAGTGCAGCAAGAGACTGGACAAAAATCTAGCAACATTGGGAGAGGACAGTGGGGAGGGGGAGGTGAGGGTAGAGGGTGGGATCGGTACAGGTAGAGGGAGCTATAGGGGGATAAAAGGGGAAACAATGTAATTAATAAACTGAACAATAAAGATTTTTAAAAAAGAAAAAAAAAGAAATTTGGGGAAAAAATGAAAATACAAGATTCATACAAAACTATTCCTACCACTTTTTTTTGCTAAATGAATGTTTAACTTCCTTTGTTAAAATGTTGTAATATTTGTTTTGACTAAAATTTGCCTTTCAAACGAATAAGCTTTGAATTTTTTTCTAAATTAACCACAGTTACTGAATATTCAGGTGAGAGAGCTACCACTGGTATAACTGGTGCTTCAGGCTGCTCCTGGATTGGTTCTCTTTGGTAATGTCTCACTACACAATGTTATTTTCCATGACCAGCTTTCATGTTTGGCAACAGAAAACTGATGCTGTGAGTCCAATCCAATTTGATTATTGATTTTAAAGTATCAATATAAGTGTTTGGTGAAAAGAACCATACATATCATTGTAGGATAGAAATTTTGCAACCTCCCACAAGTAAAAACAAAAGAAAAGAAAATATAAGAACTGTTTCACTTTTTCAGTTGAGGATAATCTAGCTTATTTCTTTTCCTTTATTCAAAGATAATCACCCTTTATTACATTTAGGACACTGTGTTAGGTATCCTATATAATAAAAAGCTAATATGCTAATTAGACTGAACAGCAGAACAACCGGCCCTCTGGAAGACCTTCTGGAGGAAGCTGGGGCTGAGAGGGCCGACTCCCTTGCACATATTCCATGCATTGGGCCTCTAGTAGTGAATAAAAGATCTGTTCTTATTGGATGTACAGTCATGGAGTACATTATCTATTACATAGATTGTATTATCCACAGTCACTTCACAGTAATTAACTTTAATAGAGGACTGAATCCAAATAACTGCAATACTAACCTGATTCATCACAGAACAGACTGTCAGTTGTTTGAGTCTGATTTCACTCTTCTTCCCCCTTCCACACTCTTATTAAAGCATGAATATCTCAAAAACTTGAATTTATTCTTTTCTCCCTTTCTCTTATTCCGCAAAATCAATCCAACAATAAGTCTTTCCAATTCTATCTCTAAAACACGTTAGTGTTATTTTACAGCCATTGGCAAAATTATTATCCAACTCATCAAATTCTTTCTTCTAAACTACTACAGTTTTCCTATTTCTACTTAAAATTCACTTAATATAAAACAGCCAGTTAACCCGGCCAGTGCTCAGGGGTTGAGTGTCCACCATGAACAAAATGATTCCCAGTTAGGGCACATTCCTGGGTTGCAGGCTCAATCTCCAATAGGAAGCATGCAGGAAGTAGCCGATCAATAATATTTCACTCTCATTGAGGTTCCTTTGTCTTTATACCTCTCCCTTCCTCTTTCTCTCTCTAAAAATCAACAAAAGCATATTTTCATAAAACACACAAAACCAGCCACAGCCATATATTTGAAATACATATCAGGTCAAGCCAATTCTATATCTAAAATCTTCCAGCTGCAATTAAAGAATGAATGCAAAATGTTAATCATGGTGCACGAAGATTGTCATGAGTTAGCTCTGCCCAACTTTCCAGACTCACGTTGCTTGCCTCAGCCTCATTCTGCAGCAGCCAATGCCTTTTGTCTTAATCCTCTGGGATGTTTTATGTGATGTTTTTTTTCTCTGCTAGAAAATTTCTTATCCTATTACCCCAGATTTTTTTTTTCTTATTTGCTTCTTTTCATGCTTCAGATCTCAGCACAAAACCTCATAGGTGTTTATAACCTGGGGTCAGAGAAAATTATCACAGACTATGTTTATCTTGAAAAACAAAAAGAAATTGGAGAAAGCATAATGAAAGGATAATTCAGTTGTGTTTAAAAAAGAGACTTCCAAGAACAAAGCCCTATTAAAAAGAATAAGCATAGCATGGGCATGGCCACTGTAAGATACAGATATGATTGTGAATTTAAAGCTGGCCAGTAGCCAGATTATTGGTTGTGTGAATAATATTTAACTCATAATTCTATGTGTTGGAAATTGGAAGTTGGATTGGGAGAAGTTGTTCTGGTCTGTGTTAGGAGTGGCTGACTTCTGCTTGGTTTGGGTATTTGTTTAGGGTCAGGTTCCTGTCACCTGGTGCTGGTTGGCCTCCTCTAGGACATGTGGCTACTTCTCTATGTGGAATCTAATCTTACAGTGGAGTGGCTGGGGTTGGTCAGACTAGCGCAGCAAGGAAACAGGTGGAGCATAGGCCTGGAATTGGCATGATATCACTTCTGATAAATTTTATCTGCCAACGAAAGTCACACGGCCCATCCAGAGTCAGTGGGTAAGAAATCAAACTCCACTCAGTGATGGGAAGAACTGTAGTCACCTGGTACAAGGCAAGGGTATAATATAAGGAAGGAAATAACTAGGGCCATTTTCAAATCTGTAACTGGATTCAAAATAAAAAAAACCATAATGAAATATAAATAGAATGTTATTTACCAAGCCCTCACCTACTCTAATATATATGTGTCTTGGTTAGAACTTTTCTAGTTTTAAGATATTTGAATTGACTAATATAAGTAAAATGAGAAGTGCCTTAAATAGTATCTCAAAGATTCCAGAGACAAGATGTAACTGTTCTTATTCTGGTTTATTTTATGGAGTTTTATAGAAATAAACATACTGGTTTCAATAAGTACTCTACTTTGTTTTCTTTAGTACATTTTCATATGTATTACTTGCTGGTAGCAGTATAATTTTTAAAACATATCCTCCTCCCTTGACTTCACAAATTTTAGGCCTCAGTTTTTAAGTTTAACTGCCACAGTATTTAAAGAAAACATTGTCTGAAAGAGCAGCCAGCTCTTCCATTACTTAACTCATAAATTTTTATTTCAATTCAACTGTTTCCTGAAGGATGAATTCAACTAAAGTTAGTGAATACTACATACTATTTCTCAGTGCTTTTGTGTATACATGGACAATTTTTCTTCTTTTAACTTAGATGATATCCTGGCTATGTAAAGAATTTTAAACATATCCATTTGCCTTTAAAACTCTGAAAAGAATTTCATTACCTTTTGGCATCTGGAGTTATGTGAACTCTGGGTCCAGTCTCACTTTTACACCAGCTCTAGGGACTGTCTTTTTTCTGCTCAACTAACTTTTAAGACACAGAATAATTTTTTCTAGAAGTTGAGGTAGATTTCTTTTTGTTTTGTTTTTAATATTAGTAACTCAATCCATTGGGAAAGCAAACAATATAGCTGTGGGCTTCATCTTAAATTTATGACTAATTTTCACTGCATTTTCTTCTATTGGAATTTTGTTACACAGAATGCTTATTGAATCTATGTTTAATTTTTTATCACTTTTATTTCTTTATTTTATTCCAGCGTGTTACACACATGTATTTACTCACTTTTTAAGCTTTTTTTCTACATGTTGTTAAATTTTTCCAAAAGCATAGATCTTATATATTGCTTTTTGGAAATCGTTTTATTTTTCCAAAATGATTTTACTTTCTGTTCTCATGTCATTCCTTTCATGCCTTGGAGTTTTAGATCATTTTCTTATAAAGTTTTATGTGAAAATAAATTCTTTTCCTTGCACTTTGTTGTTTAAATTCCAATTCTGACTTCCGTTCAATTTTTTTTTCTACAGTCCATTGTTTGGTTAATAAAAAATATTTAGCTATTATTAGCATATTCCTTTTCTAAATACAATTCAGAAACAAGAGTCCAATAATTTATTTCTAAAGGTCCTTAAAACTCCTAAAATTTCCCAGGAGCATTCTTCTTAGCACTGTCTATATATTAACCTCTTAGGTCTACCTTTACAATAACCTAAGGTAATGCACTTCTCATATCTTTAATGTCCTTACAATCCATTCACACATTCCTATTTGAATGAATGGTATCTGCTCTATTCTAAGCAATAGCCATATAACCCAAATATCTGATCTAGTAGTACTCACTTGCTTAATTCCCCTCCAAGATTTGCTTAAAGTGGCCCCAGGACTACTATTGGATAAAAGAATGAAAAATCATGTGGCTCATAGTTTCTCCTATTAATAAAATTGCTATATCTCTAATTGCATCTGTTATATAAAATTTTTTGCATGTTAAATAAGGTTCTGCTTATTTTAAAAAATTTCAAAGTTTGAATAAGACTCATATGCATAATAATACTCAGGGAAATATGTTAGCAAATGATGTAAAGTTCATGTAAACTTCAGTAAACACTTAACATATGCTAGGGGTTCTTTGGGAGGAATGTTTCAACCAAAGGCAAAGAGGAATTTAAATAAACTTGATAGACTGCTTTGGGATATGATACCTGTGTAATTACACCCATTAGGAAAATGTTTAGACTTTGCAAGTAATACAAAAGATAGGTCATACAAGGACTAGAAATTTGTTGAAATAAAGAAACATCATTATTTTTTCACATATTGTTTCTTATTTTTATATTATCCAGCTTATTTTCTCTAAGACATTCAAAAATATATACTAGTTTACTTTTTCACTTTAACATATCTTTTAACTTATGTATACATATTTTTCTTAATTTATTAATTTTTATAAATATATATACTCAAAGATAAAAACTACAATTTTAGACTTAATTGAATATCCCTTGAAATGTACTTGTTTCAACTCCTTTTACTTCAATTTTTTATATATAGAATATTATTTTTAATTTAGAAAGTTATCAGGAGCACTTGAACAATTCTCCATGTTCAGAAAGATGAGTAAAATACTGCTATGTAGAGGAAAAAGTAAAGGCACTGAAAAAGCAATCTCTATATTTGATAAGCAAATACTGGTAGTTAGGGGAAAATATGAGTTTCTGAACTTACCACAAATTTTGAAGGGTTTTTGATGCTTATTTAATATGAATCTATTTCTTGTCAAGCATTTGCTGATGTCTAGGAAACAGTGCTCTGTCACAGTTTAATGTTTAGCTATTTCACAGAAATCAAAGTCATTGCCAAGAGTGTTAAATTGCCAAGAATCATTCTGTCCCTGATTAGTATGAAAAAAGACAGTCACATGAGATAGTATGTGGCTATTCTGTTTTTCTCTGCAGGTATAGCACTGATAAAGGTGCTATTAACACCACACTGCACTGATGATATGATTAAAAACAACAAAGACATTTTGACGACCTTAACAGTTACTTAGACCTGGCAATGGTGATGGAAGAAAGTTCTTTCTTTATGTAAATATGTTCTGTTTAAAACATATCTTTAGGCTCTTAAACTTTGAATGACCTCATAACACATTTTAAGCATAATGAGGCCTGCCAGAAAAAATAGTTATTAAACTTGAAGTGATCAAGTCAGAAATATCCAAGAGCAGTCTTTGAAAAAATTACATTAAATAGGAGACCTTGAACTACCATAAAAATATAAAAGTTTCTAATCAATAAGACACTAATTGAATACAGTAGATATTTTGCACATCAGATGAAAGTATATATAAACATGTGGGAGATCTGTATTGGGTTATATATATTATATCTATCTATATAAAAGCCTAAGCAAACATTGTAACAGAATGGATGAGCAAATAGAATATGTGGGGCAACCAGGCCAGCTAGGGGGGTTAGAGAGGGGCAACCAAAACCAAGCAGCAGGCTGCATGGAGTGACCAGGCTGACATGGGAGTTAGTGAGGGGCAACCCAACGACTGAACAGCAGGCTGCATGGGGCGACCTGGTTAGCGGGGGGGCGGAGGGGGACAGTTGGGGGCAAACAGGCCAGCATGAGGGCAAGGAAATCAGGCTGGCAGGCAGAGACAGTTAGGCTGGCAGAGGAGCAGTTAGGGGCAAGCAGGTCTATGGAGGGGTGGGGCAGAGAGGGGCAATCAGGCCAGCAGGCAGAGGTGGTTAGAGGTGATCAGGTTGGCAGGGGGGCAGTTAGGGGCGATCAGGCAGGCAGGTGAGCAATTAGAAGCCAGTGGTCCGAAATTGTGAAAGGGATGTCTGACTTTCAGACATTCCCTGAGGGTCCCGGATTAGAGAGAGTGCAGGCTGAGCTGAGGGGATCCCCTCCGTGCACAAATTTTGTGTACTGGGCCTTTAGTGCCAATATAAAATCAGAGGCATATAATATACACTAGGGGCCCAGTGCACAAAATTTGTGCACTGGGGAGGGGTCCCTCAGCCCAGCCTGACCCCTTTGAAACACTGGGAGCCTTCAGGGGATGTCCCACTGATGGCTTAGGTCCGCTCCCCATTGGGAGCGGACCTAAGTCACAGTCTGGCCTCCCTTTGCAGGAGGTGACCGGGCTAATCAGGGGAAGATGCCAGTCCCATCACCTCACTGCTGCAGCCACTGCCAATCACCACAGCCACCAAGGTATTTTCATCAACTTGAACTCCAGTCCCTTCACCATGAAAAAAATGACAACTTTCTTTAGGCATTTTCAAGATGTGTCTTTCATAGGATATGACATTTCTTTCTTTATTTTTCTTTTTATCCTCACCTGAGGATATGTTTCCATTGATTTTTCTCCCCTTCCCTCCGATCCCATGCTTGGCCCCTACCCAAGCCTAAAGCCTTTGCCCCAGGCTTTAGGCTTGGGAGGGGGAGGCCCCCTCCCTGCCCTCCAATGGCTGGCTGGGAGTGACCTGGGTGCCAAGGAGGTTCCCAGAACCCAGGTATGTTTGCAAATTAACTGCCATCTTTGTTGGGTTAATTTGCATACTCACTCTAATGGGCTGAGGGAATAGAGGAGGTATGGTCAACTTACATGTTTCTCTATTATTAGGTAAGATTATATGTAATATATACTTATACATCAACAACCTTCCCTGCTTACAACATATTTGTAACTATTCTTATTAGGTATTTATAATGTATCTTGAAAATCCAAAATTCTATTTTCTATGAAATTAAACTTTTTATTTTCTCCAAATACAAATATAAATTAAGAAATTATTCTGTAATGCAAAAGTGCAAGCAACTATTGAGAAATCAGTCTTTTTAGCATGAACAGTTTCTCAGAATGCTCTCTGCTTTCTTGTTGCACCTGAGATCTAA
Source organism: Antrozous pallidus (assembly GCA_027563665.1). Taxonomy (NCBI): domain Eukaryota; kingdom Metazoa; phylum Chordata; class Mammalia; order Chiroptera; family Vespertilionidae; genus Antrozous; species Antrozous pallidus. Next base: position 51,304,990 of record CM050518.1, read on the forward strand.
ATTTCCCCCAAGGATGCTGCTTTCCCAGCAGCTTCTACAGTTTTTCTGTGTTTTCCGGACACTCCTCATATACCTTGAGTTGATATTGAATGTGTGACTCCCTTAATCTGTATTGCTTCTTCCAGAGCTTTCCCGCCTTCCCCCCGCCCCTCCTTGAAATCCATCAGCTTTGGCTCTCAAATCAGGAGACCACCCTTTATGTTACAGTGATCACCGAGCCAGGGTCACCTTCCCTTTGATTTTGATCATTATGTCCTTGCACACTGGGTATCTCTGTAACACAACTTTTTTTAAATAAATGATTATCTTAGTATACATTTTTGTGTGATCTTCCCAAACCTTGGCATGTGGTTATGCAGCCTCAGTCCTCTTTCACGAGTCACTTCCATATCTTATTCCTTGTTATTACCTTTAACTTCGAAACTACTATAACCCAACTACTGAAATCTTCCTCAAAGCGCCTTTCCATGGAGAACTAGAGGATTGAAGAATATTTCACAAGCTCTCAATGTCAATAATTACCCAAATCTATGCATTTGCTTTTCTTCTATTTCTGCTAATAATTTGTGAGCACCCTAGTAAAAAAAAGTCACTCCATTTATGTACCTTGACTTTTTTTCCTCACATTGTCTAGGATCCTTTTTGGCAATTACCATCACTATAGCCATCTTTAAGCTATCTTTCCTTTAAGCCAACATACATAATGTGTCCCTAAAAAAATAAAATAATAACCTCAATCTCCTCTTCTCTTTAAGATACCACCATATTTTTTCTGTTCCCCCTTCCTGGAAAACTCAGAAATTATTTTTGTCCACTGTTTCCAATTTATCTCCATTACCTCCTAATCTTCATATCTTGAAATTCAGTGGTCAACACTCAATTCTCACTTATATTACTATTCAACAATTTAAGCTTGATACACTTTTTTCTTTGAATATTATTTATCTTGGAATTCAACAAACCAGTTTCTGGTATGTTTTTAGTATTATAAATTATTACTAGAAAGTTATTTAGATTATAAGGATATCAATTTAAAATAGGCTTATTATGAAGTAGAGCTCTTAATCCATCAAGGATTTTCCTGGTTGATGGCATTAATTCCTTATTAAACCTAATTTCACTTCAAAATCTACTCTATTTTTTTTCAAATCTTTAACACACTTCTTATACATAGTCATAATTTGGTAAATTTTGGCCCACATATAAAATGACGGTTAAGTTTCTAAAGAAGTATGGACATTGAAGTTTCTATCAGTAAAAGTTTGAAAAAATTTTGTGGAAAAATAAAGTGAGGGATGATAGATTATCTTAAAAAGAAGGAAACAGGTGGTTAAGTAAATCATTAGCCAAACAATTGCGCTATGTAGTAGGAACTGTTTAACTCCTGATTCACTTGCAAAGTAGAAGTTGAGAGGAAAGAATTGGACTAAGGAAGAAAGGAGAGTCCAGAAAGCTAATCTGAATGTATGGGTACTTTAATCTGGGTGTTCCAAACTGCCTCAGCTGAACCTGTGTTTAGTAGATTTTTCAGAGGATAAGGGTCTTTTTATACCAAGAAGTTATTTCCATTTGTTCAGGATGCTTTTCTTCAATTCAGCTCTAGATAAGCCACATTATGCCTGCTATTGACAGCTGATAACCTGGAGAATGGGATGACTTCTAAGAATAAGAAAATATTGCCTAAGTATAAATTATACATGGGTTATCATCATGAATTGCTTACTCTGCTTTTATGGATAAAAATATACTCTTTAGCCTGACCTGTGTGGCTCAGTGATTGAGTGTAGACCTATGCACCATGAGATCAAGGTTTGATTCCTGGTCAGGGCACAAGCCCAAGCTATGGGTTTGATCCCCATTAGGAGGTGTACGAGTCAGCTGATAGATGATTCTCTCATCATTGATGTTTCTATCTCTTTCTCCCTCTCTTCCTCTCTGAAATCAGTAAAAATATATTTTTTTATAAAATTACTCTTTAGAAATCCAGTAGCATTTTTTTTCTAGTATCATGTACTGACATTGCTTTTTATTGTTTATAATGACTTTTTAAAAATTCCATACTATATGACAATTCTCAAATTATCATTTCAAAAGTGACTACATTTATAATAAATTATTGATATAACACTAAGCACATCCACCTTCTTAGTGATGCTGTACATCCCTGGGTTGCTTTCTCTCGACACAACTGGTCTTTGATAGACTTGATCAGGTTCTGAGACTTGATCATGCTTATCCCCACTGCACATTTCCAGGCTACATTATCCCCTGGAATGGGTTGTTTCAAATGGAAATAGTAAAATTAATTCATTCAAATTTTCATTTATTAAGTGCCTCTGTTCTAGTCTGGTAACCAATAATAAATGAAACAAAATTCTAAGTACTAGCTTCTTGGATATTATATTATAAACTAGAGGCCCAATGCACAAATACTTGTGCATTTGGGGGGCAGGGGGAGTGTCCTACACCTGGCCGGTGTCCACTGGCATCCTGGGATCCCTTGGGGGATGTCCACCTGCCGGTATAGGCCTGCTCCCCGGATTTCCCTCTGGAAGCCCAGGAGCCGTCAGGGGATGTCCACCTGGCAGCTTAGGCCCACACCCTCTGTGAAATGGACCGAAGCCACAGTCAGAGACCCTTAGTGCTGCCAAGGAGGCAGGAGAGGCTCCTACCACCACCACTGTGCTCTCAATCATCAGCCTGGCTTGTGGCTGAGCAGCATTCCCCCAGTGGGAGTACACTGACCACCAGAAGGCAGCTCCTGGATTGTGCATCTGGCCCCTGGTGGTCAGTACACATCATGGCAACCAGTCACTCCTGATCTTTCCGCCATTAGAGTCAATTTGCATATTATCCTTTATTATATAGGATAACTTCCAAAATATGGTAATATTTAACTAAACATAATATCTAGCTTTTAAAAGAATTGCTATTTTTAAAGGATGAATAGATATAAACAAAATATAGTGGAGGAGAAAATCAAGATGGAGGCATAGATAAACACCTAGGCTTTTGCCCCACACAACAATTATGAGAATACAACTGAAGGACAGAATGGACACTGTCCAGAACCACGGGAAGGCTGGCTGACTGGAAGATCTGAAATTGGAGGGTCATAGAAGTGCACACGGATAATCAGAGCCTCTGTAAAGCCCAAGTAAGGTGGAGACTCGCGTGCTCGAGAGGACAGGGTGTCTGAACCTGGAAGGGGTGCTCTGGCTGAAAGGAGACAAAAACTCCAGGCTGCGCTGAACCCAGTTCTGTTTGCACTCAAAACACAGGGGAACCAGGTCCTTACGGGGAGAACCTGGATTGTGGGCGGAATTCCAGGGGAAGAGCCAGAGGCAGACCTCCGTAGGCATGCACATGAGTGCACGCAATGGGACAAACGGGTGTCTGCTGGGAGAAAGGAGCTCCGGCCAGAGGCGGAACTCCAGGGGCACCCACTAGTGCTCACGGTGAGGGCATTCTGTTGACTGTGTGGCTGGCGTCTGGTGGAAGGGAAAAGGAGTTCAGATTGCACTGAACCCAGGTGCCAAGCAAAAATCTGAGATTCCGGATCCATTGGGGACTTGGACGTTCTGGTGTCAGGCAAAACGCAAGGGCACCTTTTTCCTAGAGGTGCTTGCGCCAATTGCCTGCAGATGCTAGACCTGGCAACTCGTGGGCCAGGGCTGACTGGAAGCCAAGGCTGTTGACTCCACCCTGAAACTCCGCCCCACCCAGAAACTCCGCCCCACCCAGAAACTCCGCCCCACCCAAAATGAGCACAGAGACTTTGGCAAGTTTGCAAGTCCAGGCGCAGAAGGCTGTCTTCTAGCGTAGACACAGCTGATCCTCACAGTCAGTTGGCCTAGAGGTCAATTCCTCCCAGTGATACCAATAACAAACAAGACTTATCTGCAACAAGGCTGCATACACAGTTCACAAAGGGGTGCACCAGGAGTGTACACCTCAGGTAACAGGGGAGGACGAGACACCCAGCACACAAAGCTACCCAACCAACTCAGGAAAGCAGTGAAAATGGGGAGAGAAAGAAAAAGATTGCAAACAAAAGAAATGGAGAAAAACAAACGACTAGATATAGAGGTCAAAACCACAATGATAAGGTATTTCAAGAGACTCCTAAAAAACCCGATAAGCTCAGTGAGAACATCGAGGATATGAAAAAGGACCAACTAGAAACTAAACATACACTGACTGAAATAAAAAATATTTTATAGAAACACAACAGCAGACTAGAGGAATGCAAGAATCAAGTCAAAGATTTGAAATACCAAGAGGCTAAAAACACTCAACCAGAAAAAAAAAAAATCCAAAAATGTGAGGATAGTGTAAGAAGCCTCTGGGACAACTTCAAATGTACCAACATCAAAATTATGGGTGTGCCAGAAGAAGAGAGAGAGCAAGATATGGAAAACATATTTGAAGAAATAATGACTGAAAACTTCCCCCACCTGGTGAAAGAAATAGACTTACAAGTCCAGGAAGTTCACAGAACCACAAGCAAAAGGAATCCAAAGAAGACCACACCAAGACACATCATAATTAAAATGCCAAGAGCAAAGGACAAAGAGAGAATATTAAAAGCAGCAAGAGAAAAACACTTAATTACCTACAAGGGAGCATCCATAGGCTTGTCAGCTGACTTCTCAACAGAAACTATTCAGGCCAGATGGGAGTGGCAAGAAATTTTCAAAGTGATGAATAGCAAGAACCTACAACCAAGATTACTCTACACAGCAAAGCTATCATTCAGAATTAAAGGTCAGATAAAGAGCTTCACAGATAAGAAGAAGCTAAAGGAGTTCATCACCACCAAACCAATATTATATGAAATGCTGAAAGGTATTCTTTAAGAAGAAGATAAAGGTGTCTGCTTCAAACTAGATCATGGATGGAACTGGAGAACATTATGCTAAGTGAAATAAGCCAGTCAACGAAAGATAAGTATCACATGAACTCACTCATTTACGGAATACAAAGAACAATATAAACTGATGAACAAAAACAGATCCAGGGACAGAGAAGCATTGACTGTCAAACCTCAGAGGAATGGTAGGGGAGGGCTGGAGTAAGGGCAAGAGATCAACCAAAGGACTTTTATGCATGCATATAAGCCTAATCAATGGACATGGACACCAGGGGGGGTGAGGGCATAAGTGGTGACGGGGGGAGGAAGGGACTGGAAATGGTAATGGGTGATGAGGACACATATGTAATATCCTAATCAATAAAGAAATTTAAGAAAAATATAGTGGACTTAGAAATATATGTACAGTATACATAGTTAAATAAATGAAGAATCACTTTAAGTTACATGATGGGGTAATAATGCACTGTATCTTTGCATGAGAGTTAGATGAGGAATATCTTATTCTACGGAAATGAATTAGCAGGATAAACACCTAAAAAAAGAAGCATACTCATTGGACATGTCAAAAATTAATAAAAATATGTAATCAGCTAACCAGGCAGGCAAGGACTGTCTCAGTTTGGTTCTTTTTCTGCTATGACTTCACATGTATTTACATCAAAAGAGCCTCATGAGTTCTCTCTGTCTTCTGTTCCAAATTTAGATAAAAATCTTAGACATATGGCTCTTTTAGTGCCCCATTCATATAGCATTAAAAGTAACAAAAAGTCAAGAAAAATTTGAAACTTTAACAAACTCACAGTTCAATAGCCCAAGAGGAGATGAGAGCTACAAACATATGAACTTCATGTCTATTCTACATGGTCCTCAAGATCTCTGAATTAGACAAACTATAACATAGGTAAGACTATGACTGTGACATATCAGGAAGAGGCTAAATTATATTCTCAAAACTGTTTCAAAGAATTATATGTATATTGTGAGAAAATATTAAATGAAGTTAGAAAAAAAATGTTTAAACAACATGAATTGAAGGTGAGAACCCCATTAAGTGGTTTTAAAAAATTCTTGTTAATGGAAGCTTATTTTTAAAGACTTTATCTAATGTGGAGTTAAGCAAATGATCAAGTAGTCCAGCTCTTTTTATTCATAGCAGGAAACAGCTCCTCTGTGCTTAATAAGTAAGTGTATGACAGCTGTGGTAGGAGCTCGTTATGGCTATATCACTGCTTGGAACTTCAATTATTACTGTCACTGTACTTTAAATTCAAAAGAACATTTTGATTCATGTTGCTCTAAGCTTTTTTTCCACTATAAAAATGGATTTAGTTGATAATTCTGTTTCCAAAGAAAAAAATTTGCTTTGAAATGTACAGATAAATACAATGAAATGTCAACATGATTAACTGTCTGGGGCATAAAAATTGCTTCTATGAAATTATTTTTAGTAAGGTTATGTGTTTCATGTAATCCCCTCCCCAGAGAATGTATTAAAGGGAACTACAACCAATGCAAGTTTATTATTTGATGGCATCATGGGAGGATGATTGCATAACAATACCTTATTTCAGTCCTAAAGGAGTTTTTATTCCTAAAAGAGATATAAAACATGGACCCAAGTAGCTAAAATATAAGGTAGGAACTGAAATTAGGATGTGTGTTAGAAATCTTTATATATAAAAGGCTACTATGCAAACTGTCTCCATGGGAATTTGACTGGGAGACTGGAAGTTCTATCAATCACTATGATGTGTGCTGACCACCAGGGGGTGGCACGGAATCAAGGAAGGCCCTGGCCAGGACTAGGGACCCTACCCATGAATGAATTTCATGCACAGAGTCTCTAGTATATATAACATTCTTTGTGATCTCACAATCCCACTACTTCCTGTAGTGAAATTGCAACCTAACCAGGGTGTTACAGAATGGAATGGAGGAGACCAAGCAAGATCATGAGCTTTAGTATTATTGGCTAAGCCTTAAGGACAAAACACATTTCTAATTTCCGACCTTAGTGAATACAAATAGACCAATGAGACACCAAGGACTTCTCTTGCTTTTTTAGTAACTGCCTAACAGTCATGGAAAAGCTAACTCTTTCCAGAGCAGTAGTTCTTTTTTATTGAATTGACTAGGGTGACATTAATTTCAAAAAACATAAAGGTTTCAAGTTTACAACTCAACAAAATATCATCTGCACACTACATCATATGCCCATCACACAAAGCAGTCTCATTCCATCCCCATTTATGCCCCCTTTGCTGACTTCTGCCTATTCCCACCATCCACTTTTCCCTTGGCTATCACCTTACTGTTGTCTGTGACTATGTATTATATATATTTTTTGCTTAATCCCTTCACTTCTTTCATCCATTACCCCTCCCCCTCCCCAAAGTCCCTCCTCTCTGACAGCTTTCAGTCTATTCCATGTATTCAGGCATGCCTCTGTTTCCATTTTTTTCTCAGTTTATTTTTTTCATTAGATTCCACATAGAAGCGAGATTATATGTTATTTTTCTTCACCTAACTGGCTTATTTCAGTAGTTCTTAAACTTTAGTATCCTTCACAATCATCCAGAGAGCTTATTAAAATACAGATTGATGGGCATAAAAATTTGCATTTCTAATAGGAGATTTTCTTAGTTCAGGGACCATACATAGAGAACTAACTTTCAAAGGCTCACTGTGGAACTGGTCCTCTGAATTTTGCCATACCCAATTCAGTTGAAAGCAGAGAGAAAATAATATGCCCTTGGAAACTTCAGACCCAGGTACAGTCAGCCCAATTATGCACTCTATGCTTCAAAAATGTCAAACATCCTATTTTTATGTGCAATACCTGTATCAAAATATTTTGCCTTGAAAATGTGTGTGTCTTGGTTAGGAATTTGGTGTTAGGAGTACAGAGTTTTTGGTAACCTTGAGATCTTCATAAAGTGTAAAATATATATCCACTGTCAAGGTGAAAGAAGCCTGATAGCTACATGTGGAATCAAACAAATCAAAAATTAAACTTGATCTATTCCACATACTAATTGGGTCACTAGGACACATGAGGATTTTAATAGTTATAATTTTTTATTTATAGTGTACTGCATGGAATAGTGTACCCAAAAATTCGTGTCCACTCAGAGCCTGTGAATTTAACATTTGTAAATAGGGCCTTTACAGATGTAATCAAGTTAAGATGATATCATACTTGCAATATTGAAATTCATTAAGGAATATAAGCATAGTTGGTCCTATATATATGGTCTTCCTTCAGTTTCTCGCTCCTAGCTCCCAAAACCCTTGGGATTTTCCAAGTGTTGAGTGATAAAGACATCTTTTGTTATGTTACGAAGGGGAATGTTAATATTGGGAAACTCCTAGGGTGGAGGCTGGTTTCCAATGGAACCAACTATGTAAATTCAATGTTGGAATGTTCAGTCCTACCTCCTGACCTACAGGAAGTGAGAAAGGGAAAAGGACTGAATGGTTTAATCAATCACCAATGACCAATGATTTGATCAATCATGTTTATATAATGAGGCCATCATAAAAACCCAAAAGAATACCCTAACTGGTTTGACTAAGTGGATGGAGTGTCAGCCTGCGGACTGAAGGGTCCCAGGTTAGATTCTGGTCAAGGGCATGTACCTTGGTCTTGGTTGTGGGCATATCCCCAGTAGGAGGCAGCTAATCAATGTTTCTCTCTCATCAATGTTTCTAATTCTCTACCCCTCTCCCTTTCTCTCTGTAAAAAAACAATAAAATATATATTTTAAAAAATAAAAGAAGAGAGTTTGAAGAACTTCTGTGTTGGTGTACACCAGGAGATGTGGAAAGAGTGATGCATGTGGGGAAGGTATAGAAGCTCTTTGCCCTTTCTCCACACTTTGCCCTATACATCTCTTCTCTCTAGCTCTTCTTGAGTTATATCTATACATATAAAAGGCTAACATGCTAAGGGTCACTCTGACCATCTGACTGGTAGTTTTATATGCGGTGACCACCAAGGGGCAGACATTCATTGCAGGAGCTGCCCTGTTGTGCACTGGCCATTTACAAAGAAGCAAGATGGTGGACCTGGCACCAACAAAGCAACACTCAGCTTCCCCCAAGTGGGACACAGGCCTCGCCCCATCCCTGAGCAACAGCCCACCAAATCACAGCCAACATTGCTGAGACCCCATGGCACAAAATGCAGTCCATACCCAGCCCACACCAGCCCAGAAATGGTCACTGTGGGTACTATAGCAATTCCTGGCTTCCTCTCCCTAGCAACTAGCCTCTTTGGAGTTTCTTCAGCCCAGAAACACTACTTGCTTTATAGCCCGGTGCAAGCATTTTTAAAGTTTAACCAAATGTCTGTTAAGCATTTTCCTGTGCCTCATCTGATTTGATTCTCACAGAAGTCCTAGAGTAGGTAGATAGACTTAGTAGAATCCTATTTTCTTTTCATTAGCTATAGACTGGAGATTTAGAACTTAACCTGACTGAAAAGAAGTAAGAAATAGTGGATCTTGATAATGACTTTTCTCATTGCGCAGACTATAGTCAGATACTACTGCAGTTAAATATTTTACCCTTTGTTCTCCCTGCATGATCTACCATAATAATCTTCTTCATGTTGATATTTACTGTTGTGTTGCTGACAATTAGCTGAAAGAGAAGTTGAGGTGCATCACTGGGCTGGAAAAAAATTTAGTTAAATGAAAGAGCAGGTTTAATTAAGTAAGTTTATTCTATCCTATCTAATAAAAGTGTAATATGCAAATTAACCATCACTCTGCTATACCCACCAGCCACACCCACCAGCCAATCAGAAGTGAGTATGCAAATTAATACCAACCAAGATGGCTGTGGCCACAGAATGAGCAGGAGGCAGGCTTGGGTTTCCCCAGAGATGGAGAAAGCCAAGCTTTCCACACATTCTAGCCAGACCCAGGCCTCCACTCAAGGCTACAAAGTTTCAATTGTAGGAGATAAATAAGTCCCAGATTCTAGGGCCTCTGCTTGGGTCACCAGGGGCATGGCTAGCCTGAAAATGATCACAGGCCCCTCGCCAGGCCACCCCATGCTCCAAGGAAGCCCCCTCCCTGATCCAGGACACCCTTCAGAGCAAACCAGCTGGCCCCTACCCATGCACCAGGCCTCTATCCTATCTAATAAAAGAGTAATATGCAAATTGACCATCACTCCAACACACAAGAAGGCTGCCCCCATGTGGTCAAAGTTCCTGCCCCCATGTGGAAACAAGATGGCCAGCAAGGGCAGGAGGGGCAGTTGGGAGGGACCAGGCTTGCAAGGGAAAGCAGTTGTAAGAGATCAAACCTGCAGAAGAGGGCAGATAAGGGTGCCCAGGCCTGCAGGGGAGGGCAGTTAGGGGTGACCAGGATGCCAGGGGAGTGGTTAGGGGGTGATCAGGCTGGCAGGGGAGTGGTTAGGGGGTGATCAGGCTGGCAGGCAGAAGCAGTTAGGGGCAATCAAGAAGGTGGGCAGGCGAGCAATTGGGAGCTAGCAGTCCTGAATTGTGAGAGGGATATCCAACTGCCCATTTAGGCCCAATCCTGGTAGGATCAGTAGGATCGGGACTAAATGGACAGTCGGACATCCCTAGAAGGGTCCCAGATTAGATAGGGTGCAGGCTGAGCTGAGGACCACCCCTCCATGCACAAATTTCATGCACCAGGCCTGTAATTATACATAATAATAGATAAGAATGTAAATTGACTATACCTCTGCTGTACCCACAGCCAATCATAATGAGTATGCAAATTACCCAACAAAGATGGCAGTTAATTTGCATACATAGGCACCCAAGCAGTTTGGGTCTCAGGAACATTCTAGGCACCCAGGTCACTTTGAAGTAGGCCTTGTGTGGTTCCTAAACAACCTGGAAAGGGCCTGAGCCAGGGGCAGGGGTGGAGCCAAGGATGGGAGGGAACTGGTGGGTCCCTGCCCAGGCCCCAAGCCCTGGCCGAAGACTTGGGACCTGGGCAGGGGTAGAACTGGAGATCAGAGGGAGCTGGGGGGGGGCACTTTGTAGGCCCCGAGGCTTTAGGCCTTGGCAGGGGTGGAGTTGTCAATCAGAGGGAGCTGGGAGGGCCCCTGCCCAGGCCCCAAGGCTTTAGGACTTGGCAGGGCCAGGCCAGTGATTAGAGGGATCTGGGGGCTCTTGCTCAGGCCCCAAGCCTTGGCCAGAGGCTTGGGGTCTGGTCAGGGACAGAGTCCAGGATTGGAGGGAGCTGGGGGGCAGAGGGCCTCTGCCCAGACCCCAAGCCTCAGCCAGTAGCCTTGGTCCTAGGCAGGGATGGAGCCAAAGATCAGAGGGAGCTAGGGGGCCCCTTCCCAGGTCCTGATGCTTTAGGCCTCGGCAGGGGCAGAGACAGCAATCAGAGGCGATAGGTGCAAACTACAGAGGAAACACCTTTTCTGACCGCTCATTAGCTAAGCTCCCTGTTTGCCACCAGTAATATTCTTAGTAACTTGGGTATAAGAATCCAAAAAGGTGATCTAGGGTTTTTCTACCACACTCCTGGAGAAAAACACCAAGGTCCACTGCTGGAAGGCTAAGAAATGTCATATCCTGCCCTTGCCAGTTTGGCTCAGTGGATAATGCCTAGGCCTGCCAACCACAGGGTCCAGGTTCAATTCTGATTAAGGGCATATAAATGGACAGTCGGACATCCCTCGAAGGGTCCCAGATTAGATAGGGTGCAGGCTGAGCTGAGGACCACCCCTCAGGTTGCAGACTCCTCCCTGGCTGGGGCCTAGGTCAGGGCTCATGCAGGAGGCAACCAAACAAAGTGTTCCTCTCACTTGGATGTTTCTCTCTGTCTTTCCCTTTCTCTTCTACATTCTCTAAAAATCAATGGAAACATACCCTTAGGTGAGGATAAGAAAGAAAGAAAGAAAGAAAGAAAGAAAGAAAGAAAGAGAGAAAGAAAGATCATATTCTATGAAAGACACATTTTGAAAATGCCGAAAGAAAGTCATTTTTCATGGTGAAGGAGTCCAAGCTGATGAAAATACATTGGTGGCTGTGGTGACTGGCAGTGGCTGCAGCAGTGGCCCACAAAGGTAGGCCAGACTGCAGCATAGGCTCGCTCCCCATGGGGAACAAGCCTAAGCCATCAGTAGGACATCCCCTGAGGACTCCCAGTATGTGAGAGGGGACAGTCTGGGCTGAAAGACCCCCTCGCCAACCCCAGTGCACGAATTTCATGCACCAGGCCCCTAGTATATATAAATATATATATATATATATATATATATATATATATATATATATATATATATATAAAGGCTAAGTTGACTCGTGCATGTGTGATACATATAAAGCTCTCTCTGGCACCAATTGAATGGATGTGTTTTGATCTGTCATTTTCAATAGAGAAAGGGCAAATAGTGACATTAAAATATTTCTTCTAATTTCCTTTCAATGTGCATGAATCTGTGTACTGAGCCTCTAGTCCTTATATAATAAGTCAGTGCACTGGGCCTCTAGTCCTTTTATAATAAATCAGTGATCTAGTAATTTCTTTGAGATCTGTGAGTTGCTCTAGAAAATTAATCAAACCCAAGAGGGGGACCACTAGAGTCTTTGATTTATAGCTGGTTATTAAAAGGCATAGATGACAACCCCTTCTTACAGATGGCATCTTGTAGGGCTGACCCTCTTAACCAATACTCCAGTTTGCAGTACTATATCCCACTAAAATTTTTTGGTTTTTGCTGGTATCTGAGAATTGCTCATTGGAGGTATAAGGGAATCCCACACACACTGGAATTTATCTCAGAACTAATTTATATCAGATTAGCATGGGGCCTAAATCCAATAAAACTGGTGTTCTCATAAGTAGAGGAGAAGAGACACAGAGAGACAGGTACAGACTGAAGATGAGAGAGTAAGAGATTGGAGGGCTACAGCTGCAAGTCAAAAGCACCCAGGATTGCAGGCAACCACCAGGAGTTGGAAGACATAAGAAACAGATTCTCATAGCCAACAGAAGCAGTCAACCCTATAGACACCTTGATTTTTCTGGAAGGTAACTGTTTTCTTGAACCCACTGAAATTATACTGGAAGAATTCACAATTCTAGCAAAATTGATTATTTCCCCTACATAAAATGTTGCTCTCTAACAATTTACACCTTGTTTTTCAAAGCCCAAGGGAAATTGAGTTTTGCAAAGAAAATGTCAGCAGGATGAACACAGTAAGTTGTTTTGTCAAATCCTAAATAAATGTTTTCTTATTCCACACCTTCATAGTCTATATATTCTTACACTATAGCTTAAACATTTCTGTTACTCCACATAACTCTGTGTTTAATCATTTCCAACAGTGTTTGTATAAGAGGAAGATTTCCAGAAGCACATCTTGTGCCTTAAGCACCAAACAAAGAATCATCAGCTAATACTTGCTGATGTATGTATATGATGTGTTTCTTTTTAAAAATATGTTTTCATTGATTTAAGAGAGAGGGAGGAAGAAATAAAAACATTGATGAGAGAGAATCATTGATCAGTTGCCTCCTCATGATTCCTTTTGGAGATTGAGCATGTGCCCTGATCAGGAATCGAACCAGTGACCTCCTGGTACATGAGATGATGCTCAACCACTGATACACACAAGCTGGATGATATTATACGTTCATTTAAAGTTCTCATCCTTCACCTAAAATTTTACCCTTTAAATATTTTCTTTCTAACTTAGCTTAACGGTAGTTGGCTCTACAAGAAAAATATAATATTTTACTAAAAAAAATAATTGCATATTTTACAGACTCAAGAGTTGTTTTAATATGAATGATGTTTTCTATATGCTGAATGTGTAAGTACCCTCCAGTTTGCAGTATTATATCCCACTAAAATTTTTTGGTTTTGGCTGTGAATGCCTAGAAAATCTAAGTAGAAAAGAGATCCTGCCCTGGCCAATTTGACTCAGCTAAAGCGTCAACTTATGGACCCAAGGGTTGCAGGTTTGATTCCAGGTCAAAGGCACATACCTCAGTTCTCCCCCACCCCTCCTCTCACCCTTTCAGTCTGTATGAAAATCAATGGGAAAAATATTCTCAAGTGATATTTTATTTTTATTAAAAAATAAAAAGATAGCATTGTTACCAAGAGTCATGTGCATTTCAGGAAGGAGTCAGTTGGGAGAATGCAAACATTCACAAAAGGGACTGGACACTGGAAACATAAAAAACATAGTGTCAGAGGAAACATGAGGATTATGGACAACCAGAAACCATCTATTCACTTGGGGGGGGGGGAGGTTCTTCTAAAAGGACATATTCTGTGTGACCATAATTGTAGGCTTGAATATAATGTTCCTTCAATTTAGGGGCTGCAATCACTCACTAAAGCATGTATTGATTGAAAAAGCCTCCTGAGAATTCTGATTATCTTAACATTTTTCACTTGGAATGAAAGGGACAGCTTTTTCATTTCATTTTATGCAAAATTGTAGTAATTGGTGTCTGACCTTTTTGATATGGACTGTTAAACCCATTGCTGATTTTAAATAAAATGGAAAACATATTTTTTGGTACATAACATAAAAGTGCCATTGACTATAAACTTCAACATTGTGAGTTTCTAGCACTTAACAATTTAAATTCAATTTTCATTTCCAAATAATTACACTTTCATAGACAAAGGCAATTTATATAATGAATACATTGAATAAAAACAAGTATTGTCTCAAAAAAAGAGGCAAGAAAAAGGGAAAAATAAACAATAATGAAATTTTCAATTTGACTTGAAAACACCATGGAGACATGGATGTGCTTTAGAGTGGAATTTTATTGGAAGACTCAGACAATGAAAAGGAAACATTTTAAAGGCTATGTCCTATATACCAATGTAAAATCATGTCAAGATTAAAATCTATTTAATTTTCTTAAAAAAGAAATGGCAATAAAAACTCTAAACTATTATATTAGATAAGTTTTCATTTTCAACTGATAGGAAGGATTGTAAGTTATTTCTGTCATATGAACAAACCTTCAGTCCCTCCCTTTCCAACCCACAATGGGAGTTTATCCTATATAACAAAAGACTAACATGCAAATCTACTGAATGGCAGAATGACCGGTCTCTATGACACACACCAACCACCAGGGGGCAGATGCTCAATGCAGGAGCTGCCCCCTGGTGGTCAGTGCACTCCCAACAGAGGGAGTACCACTAAGGCAGAAGCCAGACTCACACAGCGGTGGTGGTGGTAGTCTCTCCCTCCTCCTCTGCAGCGCTATGGATGTCCAACTGCCATCAGTCAGACATCCTCCAAGGGCTCCCAGACTGTGAAAGGGTGCAGGCTGGGCTGAGGGACACCCGCCCCAATGCACTAATTTCATGAACTGGGCCTCTAGTCAGTTATATAAGATGGTATGAATTATGTCCCTGAATTTATATCCAAGTATCAATGACATCATTTCTGAAAGGGAAATAGGCCAACCTCAACTCACTGATAGTGTCATTATGGATGATAGAATGAATGGTTCTAGACTTCTGCTTTATGGACCAAAATGGAGGTCTGTAATCACTGATACTTCATGGTGTACTTGGTTAATTCCTCGGGTTAAATAAAAACTTTAATTTAGGAAGCGGAGAAAGCTATCTGAGTTTCTAAGATAGACCTTAGTGTTGAATGGATCTGTACAGTTGGCTGGGTCTAGAACCTGAGGGTCATGGTTGAAATCCATACCATAGGTTGGTCTCATCCTACAGCTTGGCATTGTGCTGATAGGAGCCTTAAGTTTTATAAGAGACACAATGAACAGAGCTGGTTCTGGCCTCTTTCAGATTAACCAGAATGGCTGACAAGAGTGGTGTTTCTTGTAGAAAATTTTACCAGAATCCACAGCAATGTACAAACTAGGGGTAGATATTTGCGGGGGGGGGGGGGGGGGGGCTGATTGTCTATAGCTGTCTCACATTGTTGCACATCTTGTAAGCAAAGGCACTGATTGCCTTTGCTCTAGACCAGTGGCTGGCAAACTCATTAGTTAACAGCCAAATAATCAACAGTACAACGATTAAAATTTCTTTTGATAGCCAAATCTTTTAAACTTAAACTTGTTCTAATGCTGCTTCTTCAAAATAGACTCGCCCAGGCTGTGGTATTTTGTGGAAGGGGCCAAAGAGCCACATGTGGCTCGCAAGCCGCAGTTTGCTGACCACTACTCTAGACCCTTTTCTAGGATGTTGTTATAGCAAAATACTTTAAAGACAGAAAATGGGTCCCTCTAACACAAAGTTACAGGTTTGTAGAAGTCAAAGCAGGTAGAGACAGTGCCTTTCTCTGGAGGAAAGGACATGCCAAATGTCCATCATAAAATATTTGGGATTCTAAAGCTCCACATTCATCTGCAAGTCACCCTCTTCTTGCCGCACTGTGGCAACTGGAGCCCAGGGAGCCAGCCCAAGGAAATGTAGAGACTCTGGCTATTTATTATTCATCTGAGTAATGAAGTCATTTGTCTCTGATCAAGAGTCTCAAGTCTTCTATCAGCATGCATGAAACGGGCAGGCAAGGCTTGCAGTTTGCAATTGAGGTTAAATTTCATACTCACCCTAGTTCTTGACAAGTATACTTCCTGTAACCTAATCCACACAGAACTCATGTCTCTTACTTAAATTTCTTCCATGTTTATAAGAAATATGACATCCATCAATTCCCTTTATGCACTTTCAAATGCATCTAAATCAATATATTTAGAATTATGCAATACTTTTTTGACTTAATTATTTATTTTTTCCAACAAATAACAGTATATGTCATGGAAATGTACAGGTAAGTAAACTAAAATTTTTAGAAACAAAGAATGTGGCATAAATAACATAGAAAAACCATTATCAGAACTGTATACACTGTGAGTCTATTGCTACATGCTAAAATATATTGTCATATGCTAAAGTCCTTCAGTGTACTTATAGAGAGAAAATCTGTCTGTCTTTGGGAAGAATGAGATAAGTTCATCTGTCGCATTTTTTATAACTTAATGTGCAAAGACAAGATCCTTATTAAAGGTAAGTTTTTCTCAATACACAGAAGTATACACAGTATTCTAAACCAAGTGGAGTGAACATATGGTGCCAGAAGTGAAGATAGTGATTGTGTTTAGATGAACTTGTGACTGGAGGAGGCATAAAGTGGGCTTCTAGGGTACAGATATTATCCTGTTTCTCACCCTGGGTGTTGGTAACTTTATCAAGCCATGTACTTAGTAGTGCTTGCTTTCATGCTTTGATAAAAAATTTAAAAAAGAAAGAAAAAAAAAAGAAAGCTACTTTAAATTCTGGTATTATAAGGGCACAGGAAAAGGACACCTGGCCAAGCCCTGGTGGCCAAGAAAGCTGCCTGGAGAAAGTAATGCCTGGTTTACAGGGTACAGCCTAAATCTAAGGATGTGCATTTAGGTAGAGAAGATGCATTTAGGCAGGGATGAAACTACAAGCGGCTGTTTCTAAGAAGGTGCTGGGAAAAGTGTGCATGAAGCAGCTTAAAGAGATAACAGTGGAGAGGAAAAAGGGGCAAGTTACAGAGGACCTTATATCATGTCAAGGAATTTAGGTTTTATAAGCCTAAATAAAGAGTTGATAAAAGTCACAATGTCTTGAATTTCAGGTACAATCCCATGGAACCCTGTTGAGGACTGATTTGAAGGGGGAAGGCGGGAAGGGAGTTGACCAAAAGACTCAGGGCTTGTCCAATTTTTTGTTGAAAACTGAAAAGGAAAATGTACCTAAGAAACGATGCTAATAAGACATGGCTGGTGGGGAGCCTGCCATGGCTCTGTTGTAGAACACAATCTTGCCTATCTTTCTGTTTTCTCATGAGGACCAGATAGAGAGGCTCTCTAGTTCTATTTCAAATCATTCTTAAGGGTTCTGCCATTTCTTTTTATACTTGGCATCCAAGGTTTCCATTAATTATATAGTACAAATCCTTTATATTGCACATTTTCATTTTGCTTGGGTTATGATAATAAAACAATACTCTTGAAGGTTGAAAACATATTTCACTCAGCCCAAGTTGATTTTTGCATACTGATTACTTTATATCCCAGCAGTTAATCATCAAGCTTAGTGTCAATTCGGATTTCTTAATTTACACTTATCTCAGACCCCAGACACAGGAAAAAAAAAATGTAAATGGGAAAAAATTGTGAAAGCTGACAATGCTTTTCATTTCCAAGGCTCTCTTTCCACCCATTACAATCATTACGATTGTGGATGTTCCTTGTGACAACTGAGCTCTTCCACTCAGTTTTCTAATGACTATGCTCAAATGAAAAGGCTAGGCTTTTTTACAAAGAATGCACAATATGTGTCACATTAAGTATTTTGTTACACAATGGCACACAATTAAGCATTATAATATTGTGCATATGTATATAACTATCTAGCTATCTCACCATTTGTACACACTCACACACCCTTACACACACTGACTGAGATATAGGATGTGAAAGAAGGAAGAGGGAGACAGATCCTGCTTTGGGGGTAAAATAAGATTTTCATACATTATAAGCCCATTAAAAATCATACTAGCATTTGGTCCTTAATAATACATTTTTTTCATAGGAAAACATAAACATACTTTGCTATAAATTATGTACAATACAGTCATCTCAATCAGATGTGTTTTATAAAAACAAGCAAGTAATAGGCATAGCCTAATACTAATTATAACTTATTTAAAATGGTCTTTAAATTTCAAATATCCTTTTCTTTCCCTGATTATCTTTCAGGTTCTTTTTCTTAAAAAAAATAGAAAACATTTATTGAATGTCTAATATGCTCAATATGAGAGTTATTTTTCCAAACTATTCAGAGAGGCAAATAAATGATAATATTCTGATATGTCAAAATTTTTCCAAAAGACACAGTGTTATAAGAGACATAAAATATACACACACAATAGTCTGGGTCCAAAGCAGAAAATAATACTATTTATAAGAAATAGGAAAGACTTTTGAATGTGGTGACTACTAAGGCAACTTTGAAATAAAATTGCAATTAAAAGTGGTTGATGGATTACTAGGGATCAATCATACTGAAAAACAAGAAGAAAAATACCAAATGAGGCAGGAATATAAGAGGCAGATTAAAGAACACTGAGAAATCTAGTAGGATAGAGTTTAGGAAAAGAGATGAGAGACAAGACTGGAATGGTCTTTTATAACACCAGATCAAACACAATTTCCAGTCTTATCTGTCTATTCTAATAAAAGAGAACTCCCACAACCTTAAGATTTATACACTTTATCTGTATCTGTGGAAGCCAATTAGATGTCATGGAAGGTATTTCAATATTAAAATTAACTTGTGACTTGTCTAAAAAGAAACTTGATTTCATTTGAGATTGGCATGAAACAATATTGATATAGAAATGCACAAAAGGTGCATGATACATTGATGCCACCCCTTAGATCCAAAACCCTTCTGAAACCCCACAACTATCCAATCTGCCATCTATATTTAACTACTTTCAAAAACTACTTGTGGTAACAATTCAGTGTTATCCACTGTGATTCCATGGTTTCCTCTATAATTTTTGTGTGTGTGTTGACGGTGTAGACACTGATCATTGCTTTTCCAAATGCAACCTTTTCCTTCTTTGTTACAAAGTGGTCCGTAATTTTATTTGATATGGCAATGTGCATACCTTATACTAATTAACTTCACCTACACTCTTTCACCAAAGCTAGTCATGTGACAAAGTTCTAGTCATTGAGATATGGTGGCAATATCTGTGTATATTTTACTCACTATGCCTTCCTCCCTCTTCATCCTCCTCCAAAAACCAATCAAGGTTCTATACCTGAGATAGAGAGCCATCTTGTGGCCATGAGAGTGAAGCCGCCTGCCAAGATTTGGGAAACTGGACCTTTGGTCATACTATAACTCTGAAGTAAATCTGAAATGTCTGCTTTCTGATTTCTTCTCAAGTGTGGTTATTTAAAAAACTTTATCTAATTAAACCATGTTGCTTGCAGTCAACTGCAACCCTCTCTAATACACTTACCCATACCAAATATAAAGTGGATTCATATAGAAAATCTACAAACTCACCTGCAATTTTCTGGCTAAACTTAGATATTGTAATCTCAACTGTTGATCGACTTTTAAGTATGACTCTTTGTCCCACAAAGAAGAGGAAAATAATTTAGAAATTTATTAGCTCTACATTTACTCTTCTATATATTCATGTTATATCACTGAGATTTTATACAAATTATTGGATAATCAGATTAGACTCACAGGAATCATAGACTTTGATCAGTAACAAAGCTTTCATTAATTTTCCTAGTGAATCCGAGGATAGAAGCAGTCATAAGACACAAAGCATTGAAGTCACTCAGACTGAAATAGCTGTCCTGTATGGTCATTTATCTCTGGCTTTAGTATGCGTTCTGGTTGAACCTATATGTGAGGATTGTTCTGAACAATGAATGCTCAATGATTTCTGAGATATTAAGGAGTATCCTCATCCTTTATCACATTAATTACAGGACTTATGTGACTGAACCCTATTTCCCAGCCTGCCATGACCACAAATCCATAAACCCCAGATTTACTCACAGTAAATGCCCTAAACAAACCTGATATATTCTGATAAAGATATTTTATGTATAACAACTCTGTTATCTTTACACTACTAAATGCCATTTATGAGTTTATTAGAAAGTTTGCTTACTAGAACCTTACTAGGTTTCTCAGGAAGAAACAAAGAATAGGTTAGTCTTCTGACCTTTCCTCACCCACCACTCACCCCACACTGAACTTGCTGTGACTTCACTCTTCTTCCTGACCCAGGAAAAACTTAAAGCAAGACTCTTTCTCAACTCATTTTCAGTGTGAGGGCCATCAAATCTGGATTGACACTCCAGTAAGTAGGAAATATACTTCTATTATGCTAAGTAATGAGCTGTGTGAACTTTTAAATTCAGCAGTTAGGTATCCTTACTTATACAGTACCTTTATTCATAAATGTGCATTATTTATTTCTTTTCCAAACCTAGATCTACCAGGAAATAAATTAACACTAGATAACGTATTTTTCAAAAAAGCCCAATTCTCACTTTATTTCTGCCAAATCCCATCATCTTAGAATACAACCATAGCAACCACATTCAACCATAACAAACCCGTGAGATCTTATTTATCACTGTATATAAAGACTTTGTCAATATATTAATAATACCCTCTTCTTTGGGGTATAAATTTTTGAAAGCATAAGGAATGAACTAAATTTATGACTCATTTGGCATTAGGAGGTGAGGATAAATTAACCAGGCAATAACCTTGAAAACCTCTTAGAAGAAAAGCTGGACTATAGCAAGAACTAATAAAGGTCATATTTTTCCCACTCTCTCCCTGGTCAAATACTAAAAAGAATAAAAATTATATTTAATTGCCAACCCTTTAAAAGTCATGTGAATGCTACATTAACAAAACCAGTACACCGAAAAAAATTGAGAGGAATTTATTTCAGTGCAAGTATTTTGTTCAGTGTACTGTCTACACTATGTTAACATATTGAATATTTGGGAAATATTAATTCAATACAAGGTAACTGTGGCAAGAAAATAAAAAAAATAAGCTGACAATTATTATTATTGTAATTTTCTAAAGCTATATAGTCATGCACCTCTGATGTATAGGGAAGGTAGTAAAGACCCAAAAGGGAACAAAGAAAGAAGGAAAAAACTATTTATATATATTTGGTATTTTTTTATGATTGTATTAAACAAGTTCAGAAGAAATTCTCTTTTCAATAGAAGGAAGAAGAGAGAAATTAAGAAAAGAAAAGAAAAGAAAAGAGAAAAGGAAGAAAAGAAAAGGAAAGAAAAGAAAAGAGAAAAGGAAGAAAAAAAGAAAAGAAAAATAAGGGGTGATAATGCTCCCTTTAAACCTGACACACTAGAAGAAAATGAAAACTGAGGGCTGCTTATTACTCCTTGTTTCTTCTTTCTGGGGAAAGGAAATAGTCAACTATAGTGGCAATCTTCAAGATTTAGCCTTTACTGAAAGCCTGAATGCAGATTTGCAGGCCACAAAATAAAAACTCTTGTTTCAGAAGTTTCTTATGTTAGGCATACCTCCTCTATGACATTCTGCTTTACTACACTTCACTGCTGTTGTTTTGTGTGTTTGTGGGTGTTTTGTTGTTTTTGTTTTTTGGGGGGGTTTTGTTTATATTTACAAACTGAAGATGAGACCCTCTACCAGCAAAAAGGTGACGACTCACTTTATTGTGGGGATCTGGAAGGGAAACTACAGTGTCCTCCGGCCATGGTTGTGAACACCCACTAACAATGAGAATGTAGTTCTCATTAGGGCATGTTGGTAAGGGATCACAAGAGCCATAGGTCTAGAAGGATCTCTGCAAGTGTCAGTATAGTCAGTGTATTTTTAAAATGTGGGGGAATTTCCTGGAAATCTTAATATGCATTGCACCCATCAGTTAGGAAGGAAAATTAATAATAATAATAATCTTTACCATTTTCCCCCAATGTATTCAGTACATTTGATCTCCAGTAATCCAGTTATATAGTGTAAAGCTGTAAACTTGGAGAGTTAACTTTGTAAGCTTGTCCAGTCATAGTCATGTGAGAAAGACTACAAGGATAGTGGAAAGGGAAAGGCAAAGAAAGCTTTGGCTATTGATTCAGAGTATCTGGGAGTAGAGTGAAGAAGGCAGTAAGAGAAGGGCTGGAAAAGGCCTTTGAATGGGATTACTATCAACACATCTAACTCTTTTTATTAATGTTTTATTTACAACTTGTTCATCCCACATTCCATAAATAGTAAGTTGTTCTTCAGCTGTTTGCCAGCATAAATTGTCCTTTGAGTACAAACTAAACACTTACAAGCTCTATTTCCTACTCTTTTCTTCAAACGTTCCTCCTAGTATGTGTGTCTGGTCTCAGGAATGTTGGTTTTCAAATGGATTCCTCTCATTTGTCTACTACTGAGAATTTGTGTTTTAAATCTAGACATTTGATTCAGGTTTTTGATCAAATTTTGATTTCACATTTTGCAAAACAGCTTCCTCAATTTGCTATCTTGCCCTCATATTCAGGTTGAAAAATGTCTAATCTGGGTCCCATCCCAACATCTGCCAAGAGTTTTCGGAGGCTGCCTGCCCTCCTGAGGGTCCTACTAAGTTATTGCCATCTCACTGATTCTGCGGTCTCTCGTGGACTTCACCGGGTTTTAGAATAAGTTACAAAGTTTTTTGAGGTTTCTAACTCGAAATTTTTTTATTGATTTTTTTACAGAGAGAAAGGGAGAGGGTTAGAAAGTTAGAAATATCAATGAGAGAGAAACATTGATCAGCTGCCTCCTGCACACCCCACAACCAAGGTACCCACAACCAAGGTACATGCCCTTGACCGGAATCAAACCTGGGACTCTTCAGTCCGCAGGCTGATGCTCTATCCACTGAGCCAAACCAGTTTGGGCCTAATTTGAAATTTTGATTCCTGAATGGTTACCTAGACCCTGGGAACCTTACATTCTCATCTCAGGAAGAGTCAATTCCATTCATAGATATATGTATGCTTTCAAAGAAACTGCCTATGAGACTCCATTTTGGTGCCAGTCTATGTGAATTTACTCCAAGGTTTGTATCCTGATACCTTAGTAACACTTGACCTTAAATAACCCACATATTTCAGATAAGCATCAGGGTTTGCACTAAGTTTAATAATGTGTAAGAAACTTAGCCAGTACCAATGGTCAAATAGAGAAACTCACCAACGTGATATATAATTGGCATATGCAAAATGTGCAGGTCATATATAATTTGTGGAAGCATCAGTTAAACTTTTATGCTAAGAATTAGTACCCTTGTATAAGGTATGCCATTTCCTAAATAAACATTATTCAAAGAAACAGCCCAGCTGTTTCAATACATTGGTATTTTCTTATGCATGCCTGTAAAACTTCTAGAAGAAGCCCTAACCGGGTTTGCTCAGTGGAGAGAGTGTTGGCCTGTGTACTGAAGGGTCCCGGTTTTGATTCCGGTCAATGCCATGTACATTGGTTGTGGGCACATCTTTTGTGTCTCTAGCTCTCAATTGGTAACATGATTGATTTTGCTTACTAGACCACAAATTTCTCCTGTGCAGAAGCTAGGTATAACTCACTTTTTTTGTATGGTCCAAATTGCTAAGATCTCAGAAGTTCCACCAGTATACTAATAGGACAATGTGTTGAATAAATGAAAGAAAATAAACCTCTGTAAAAACTATAGTTTCTGAGCTTGTAGGATTGAGAAAATATGCAATGAATGCAGGTAGATAGATATATAGTAAAAGAGATTGACTGCACCTTCTTAGATGAATGAAAGAAAGATGTATGAATGCACTCTGGCAGATCAATTATAGATGTAAGAACTCACAATGACCAGCTGTGGTGTGTTAATATGTGTTTAAGATTATTTGCCGACCTTGGACAGATGGGGCTAACTGGGCTAAACAGGCTTGAGGTTTGAAGAAGAAAAAAGCTACAGTAAGATGAGCAATAGAGCAAACTGTGCTGTGATAACTGGGGTGATCTGATGACATTTATTTATGCATCTCTCTGGCTGGTGCAGAATCTAGCTCTCAGTTTCCTAGCAACAGTAATGTGCACATGTGAATATGTCCATGTAAATAGCAGATGCAATGAATAAAGTTTCTATTCACTCATTGGAATGACAGCTTGAATTTTCAGACCTTGTTGATACTAACCAATATGTTTCAAAACTGCTTCAAAGGAACCTTGGTCCAGTCGACAACACTACACAAAACTTCACGAAGGAGTTACTGAATTACCTGCAGTGACTGTGGCATGTGTACAGGTGTGGAAGTCAAGTGTTACTGCAGTATGTATTTTACCAATTTTTTTTGGGGGGGGTGATGGTGCAGAATTTGGAAGGTTTGTGGAAGCAAAGCAATCTATCTTTCCCCAAATATCTAAGATAGGGAAAACACAGGTCAACAAAGGAATTATTTTCCTTTTCATTTTGAAAAAAAGGATTGTCCTAAAATTATTTTTTACTTTGGAGGTTTGCATGGTCTATCCTGCAACATTCACTCTGGGATGTGACATTACACTTATTAAGGCCCCTGGGTCATGGTTGTCTATTGGCACTGAGACTCCTTAATGATTCTTAATTATGAGAGCCAAGTGTTATTTGCAAGTGTGCAGCACCCTGGGAATTTATGTTTGATGAATAGTCATTTTGTTTGAGTAGGTTTGTGAAAGCCATTCTAACACAAAAGCAAAGGCAGTTGTAAAGATTTTAATTAATGATCAGGAGTGGCTGTTGGGTGAGGGATGGGCAAAGATGGGGATTCTGACTCAATAAATACAGGATACAGCTCCTCAGCTAGAAAGCCGTCCCTTACATGAAAATGCTCAAATCTGTTCCATCTACAGGGAAGAAAATTTGGGTAATTTGAAATCATTTGTTACTTAAGTGAATTATGGCTGACCTCTCTTCTCCTGAAGCAAAACATAATTTCCCACATCTAGCACCACAGTGCTCGTCAAATTGCCCACTGCTGAACTGAGACAACAAACCTCTTCAGATTGTAAATTGCCACATTATTTCTTCAAAAATAAATAAAACTCTTTCCAGAAACAAAAAAGACTTTCCAAAATTGTGCTCAATCTCTAGAGCAAATGACCTTGCCTTCAGGAGGATATTTTTTCAACCTAGGAAATCTTATTTTTTTTTTTTCCTTTCTGCATAGACACACACAAAAATCATTGACACTGTCCCAAAACATGTACTAAGTCACCATGTTTTATGATTGTAAATATTTTGCTCATTGTAAAATAAAAATTATTATATATATATGACCAAATGGCTCAGTTGGTTAGAGCATAGTCCCAGTATACCAAAAGGTTGCTGGTTCAAGTCCTACCCAGGCAGGTCACATCTATGCCTTGGGACAATCCCTGGTCAGGGCATATACAGGAAGGAAGCAATTTCTGGATTCTCTCTCACATTGATGTTTCTCTCTTCTTTCCTCTCACTTTAAAATCAAGTTTCAATTCATATATATACGTACATATATATATATATGTATATATATATATATATATATATACACATATATAATCTCCACAAGAGAAGATCATCCTATATAATAAAAGGCTAATATGCAAATTGTCCCCTTGACCGGCTGGCCAACCACCCGTGTCTCCTTCACATGTCCACGCTGGCCGGACCACACCTATGCACGAATTCATGCACTGGGCCTCTGAGTGGCCAGATTATTTTGTGTTCAGATATAAAAATCTGGCAACTCCGAAACTCTATCCACTGAGCCAAACCGGTTTCGGCTCAGTGGATAGAGTGTCGGACTGCGGACTGAGGGTCCCAGGTTCGATTCCGGTCAAGGGCATGTACCTTGCCTGCGGGCACATCCCCAGTAGGGGGCGTGCAAGAGGCAGCTGATTGATGTTTCTCTCTCATCAATGTTTCTGACTTTCTATCCCTTTCCCTTCCGCTCTGTAAAAAATCAATAAAATATATATTTTAAAAAATAAATAACAAAAATAAAAATCTGGCAACTCCATGCATATATCCTATCTATAAAAGAGTAATATGCAAATTGACCATACCTCCACTACACCAACAAGCCACACCCACCAGCCAATCAGGAGCAAATATGCAAATAAACCTAACCAATATGGCTGCAGCCACAGAGAGCAGGAGGGAGGCTTGGGTTTCCCCAGCAATAGAGGAAGTCAAGCTTTCCACCTGCCCTTGCTAGCTCAGGCCTCTGTTCAATGCTACAAAGTTTCAATAATAGAAGAGAAATAAAAATGATGATAGCCATGGAGATGGAGAGAGTAGGAGGCTTGAGTTGCACCTGGAGATGGAGGAAGCCAACCTTTCAACCCACCCTGACCATCTCAGGCTTCCACTTAAGGCTACAAAGTTTTAATTATGGAAGATAAATAAAATCCAACAGAAATGGCTGCTGCCTGGGAGCGAATAGAAGGTTTGGCTCCGTTTCAGGATAGTTTCAATTGTAGAAGATAAATAAATCCCAGATACCAAGGCCTCTGCTTGGGTCACCAGGGGGCATGGCTGGCTTGCAAACCACCACAGGCCCCTCGCCCAGGCCACCCCACACTCCAAGAGAACCCCCGCCCTTATCCGGGATACACTTCAGGGCAAACCAGCTGGCCCTCACCCATGCACCAAGCCTCTATCCTATCTAATAAAAGAGTAATATGCAGATTGACAATCACTCTAACACACATGATGGCTGCCCCCATCTGGTCAAATATCCTGCCCCCATGTAGACACAAAATGGCGACCACAGATGACCAGCAGAAGAGAGTAGTTGGGAGGGACCAGGCCTGCAAGGGAGGACTGTTGGGAGGACCAAAACTTTCAAGATAGGGCTCTTAGGGGCCTTGAAGCTTGCAGGAGACGGCAGTTAGGGGTGACCAGGTCGGCAGAAGAGAGAAGCTGGGGAAAAACAGTGTGGCAGGGTAGCAGTTGGGAATGAATCAGGCTGGCAGGGGAGTGGTTAAGGGATGATCAGGCTGGCAGGTGGAAGTAGTAAGGGGCCATCAGAAAGAGAATCAGGCAAGCAGTTGGGAGCCAGTAGTCCTGGATTGTGAGAAGGATGTCCTACTGTCCTTTAGGCCCAGTTCTGGGTTCGGGGCTAAATGATAGTCGGACATTCCTCAAGGGGTCCATTATGGAGAGGGTGCAGGCTGGGCTGAGGGACAACCCCCACCCCGTGCACAAATTTTGTGCACCAGGTCTCTAGTATTATATATAACTAGAGGCCTGGTGCAGGAAATTTGTGCACAGGGGCATGAGTGGGGGAATGTCCCTCAGCTCAGCCTGCATCCTCTCCAAACTGAGACCACTTGAGGGATGTGAGACTGCCCGCTTAGGCCTGATCCCACTGAGATTGGGCCTAAATGGGCAGTCGGACATCTTTCTCACAATCCAGGACTGCTGGCTCCCAACTGCTCACCTGCCTGCTTTCCTGATTGACCCTAACTGCTTCTACCTGCAAGCCTGTTCACCCCCTAACCACTCCCCTGCAAGCCTGATTGATGCCTAATTGCTCCCATACCAACATGTTTGCCCACAACTGCCCTCCCCTGCAGGCCTGGGTACGCCCCAACTGCCCTTCCCTATAGGCCCAGTCACACCCAACTTCTCTCCTCTGTCAGCCTGATCACCCCTAACTGCCCTCTCCTGCAGGTTTGATCACCCCCAACTGTCCTCCCTTGTAGGCCTGGACCCTCCCAATTTCCCTCCCTTGCTGGCCATCTGTGGTGACGATCTTGTGTCCACATGGGAGCAGTCATCTTGTGTGTTGGAGTGATAGTCAATCTGCATATTACTCTTTATTAGATAGGATAGAGGTCTGGTGCATGGGTGGGAGCCAGCTGGTTTGCTCTGAAGGGTATCCCGGATCAGGGTGGGGGTTCTCTTGGGATGTGAGGCAGCCTGGGCGAGGGTCCTGTGGTGGTTTGCAGGCTAGCTACACCCCCTGGCAACCCAAGTGGAGGCCCTGGTATCTGGGATTTATTTTTCTTTTACAATTAAAACTTTGTAGCCTTAAGCAGAGGATTGGGCTGGACAGGGTAGGTAGAAAGCTTGGCTTCCTCCCTTCTGGGTGCAACTCAAGCCTCCTGCTCTCTCCAGCTCTATGGCTGCCATCATTATCTTCTATAATTGAAACTTTGTAGCATTAAGTGGTGTCCTAGACCAGGAAGGACAGGCAAAAAGCTTGGCTTCCTCCATTGCCAGGGAAACCCAAGCCTCTTTCCTGCTCTCTGTGGCCAGCAGCCATCTTGATTGGGTTTATTTGCATTTTTGCTCTTGATTGGCTGGTGGGTGTGGCTTGTGGTTATAGTGGAGGTATAGTCAATTTGCATATTACTCTTTTATTAGATAGGATTGCAAAAGTGTAACTGTTTATTGGGAACAAATAAGAGAAAATTATGAAACAAAATAGAAAAAAACCTGACATTTTACCATTCATTGTCAATAATGTATTATTATTTTCACATTATTTTTTTAATTTAATAAATATTTATTGTTCAGATTAT
Organism: Antrozous pallidus; assembly: GCA_027563665.1. Taxonomy (NCBI): domain Eukaryota; kingdom Metazoa; phylum Chordata; class Mammalia; order Chiroptera; family Vespertilionidae; genus Antrozous; species Antrozous pallidus. The sequence continues at coordinate 51,333,953 of CM050518.1, forward strand.
TACAATTTTTCCTCTTTTCTCCACCATAGCTTCTCTCCACTCGATTCCCACCCCACCCTCTGCTCTTAACACCCTCCACTGTCCTCATCCAGTTACAATTTTTGTTCAGTCTTTTTCTGCACACCTCACACCACTTCCCCCCTGAGAATTGTCAGTCCACTCCTTTTCTATGCACTTGATTCTATTATATTCACCAGTTTATTCTGTTCATCAGATTTTTTTATTCACTTGATTTTTAGATTCACTTGTTGATAAACATGTATTTATTGTTCATAATTTTTATCTTTACCTTTTTCTTCTTCCTCTCTTAAAAAATACCTTCCATATAATACTGGTTTGGTAGTGATGAACTCCTTTAGCTTCTTATCTGTGAAGCTCTTTATCTGCCATTCAATTCTGAATGATAGCTTTGCTGGGTAGAGTAATCTTGGTTGTAGGTTCTTGCTATTCATCACTTTGAATATTTCTTGCCACTCCCATCTGGCCTGCATAGTTTTTGTTGATTAATCAGCTGACAGCCGTGTGGGTACTCCATTGTAGGTAACTAGCTGTTTTTATATTGCTGCTTTTAATATTCTCTCTTTGTCTTTTTCTCTTGGCATTTTAATTATGATGTATCTTGGTGTGGTCCTCTTTGGATTCCTTTTGTTTGGGGTTCTCTCCTCTTCCTGTAAGTCTATTTCTTTCACCAGATTGGGAAAGTTTTCAGTCATTCTTTCTTCAAATAGGTTTTTAGTATCTTGCTGTCTCTCTTCTTTGGACACCCCCATAATTCGGATGTTGGTATGCTTGAAGTTGTCCCAAAGGCTTCTTACACTATCTTCATATTTTTGAATTCTTTTTTCTTTTTGCTTTTCAGGTTGAGTATTTTTGCTTCTTTGTATTTCAGATCTTTGACTTGATTCTTCTGATCCTCTAGTCTGCTGTTAGATCTCTGTACAATATTTTTTTATTTTAATCAATCTGTACTTAATTTCTAGTTGGTCCTTTTTCATATCCTCAAAGGTCTCACCAAATTTATCAGCCTTTTCTAGAAAATTCTTGAAAAACCTTATAACCAAGGTTTTGAACCCTATATCCAGTCATTTTCTTTCCTCCATTTCTTTTATTTGTGATCTGTTTCTTTGTCTCTGGATTTTGATTGCTTCCCTGAGTTGATAGAGTAGCTTTGTGTGCTAGGTGTCCTATAGGACCTAGTGGCTGAGCCTCCCCAGTTACCTGATGTGGACACTCTTGGTGCACCACTTTGTGGGCTGTGTGCACAGTCTTGTTGTAGTTAAGTCTTGATTGCTTTTGGTATCACTGGGAGGAAATGACCTCCAGGCCAATTGGCTGTGAAGATCAGCTGTGTCAACACTGGGAGAACTTATGTGCTGGAGACACCCTTATGAGACAAAACTTGCAAAAAGCCTCTGTACTCAGCTTGGGTGGGGCAGAGTCTCACGGTGGAGTAGACAGCAATGGATTCCCATCAGCCCTGCCCTGTGTCTCAGTGTCCCATGGTAATTGCTGCATGCACCTCTGGGAGAAAACCACCTTCAAGTTCCGCCCACTGCCAGACAGTCCAATTTCTCCCTAAATTAGTCTGGGTCCCAAGAGTCTCGCCCAAAACTGGAGTTCAATGTAGTTGGGAGCTTTTGTCTCCCTCCCACTTGAGAAAGCCAGCCACGTACTCAGTTGCCTGCCCTTTCCGTGCATGTGCCTCGGTACCTCTGCCTTCTACAGTCCCTCTGAGTTTCAGTGTGCTTTTCTCTTTCCAGGCAGTCTAGTTTTAGCCCATATGAGTCTGGGTTCCCAGAGTCTCACCCAGAACTGGAGTTTAGCAGTCAGGAGCTTTTGTCTTCCTCCCGCTTGAGAAAGCCAGCCATACACTCAGTTGCCATTCCTCTCCATGTGCATGTCTCAGTACCTCTGCCTCCTTAAGCTCCTCTGAGTCTCAGTGTGCTTTTCCCTTTCCTTCTAGTTGTAGATCCACTCAGTCAGCATTCCTGTGGTTCTGGATGATGTCTGTTTTGTCTTTTAGTTGTAGTTTTGAAATTGTTGTGCGAGGCAGCAGTTTAGGTGTTTACCTATGTCACCATCTTGGTTTCTCCTCCTGATTTTCTTTTTAATTATGTTAATTTTTCCTTTTAATTATGCATATGCTTCCACTTGTTTATATAGTCCATATTACTCAAAGCAATATATAGACTTAATGCAATTCCTATTAAAATACCATCTGCATATTTCCCAGATCTGGAACAAATATTCCAAAAAATTCTATGAAACCAGAAAAGAGCGTGAAAACAGCAGCAATCTTGAAGGTAAAAAAGAAAGTTTGAGGGATCACGATGCAGATATCAAGTTATACTACAAAGCTAATGTAATCAAAACAGCCTGATACTGGCACAGGAAGAGATACATAGATCAATGGGACAGAACAGAGATGCCAGAAATTGACCCACACCATTATGGGCAATTAATAGTTGACAAAGAGGTTAAGAATACACAATGGAGTAAAGACACTCTCTTCCATAAATGGTGTTGGCAAAATTGGACAGGTAGATGCTAAAAAAAAATGAAACTAGACCACCAACTATATCATACACAATAATAAACTCAAAATGAGTAATAAATTTAAATGTAAGTTGCAAAACTATAAAAATCTTAGAAGAAAATATAGGCAATAAAATCTCAGACATCTCACATAACAGAATTTTCTCCATTATATCACATAGGGTAGTGGTCGGAAAACTGTGGATCACAAGCCAAATGGGGCTCTTTGGCCCCTGGAGTGTGGCTCTTCCACAAAATACTATGGCCTGGACAAGTGTATTTTGAAGAAGTGGTGTTAAAAGTTTAAGTTTAAAAAATTTGGCTCTCAAAAGTAATTTCAATAGTTGTACTGTTTATATTTGACTCTGTTGAATAATGAGTTTGCCAACTACTGGGCAAGAGAAACAAAGGAAAAAATAAACAAATGGGATTACACCAAACTAAAAAGCTTCTGCACAGCAAAAGATACCATCCTCATAATGCAACTGATAAGGGGTTAATTTTCAAAATATATAAAGAACTCAAACAACTCAATAAGAGGAAGACAAACAATCCAAATAAAAAATGGACAAAGAGACAAAACCGGTTTGGCTCAGTGGATAGAGCATCGGCCTGTGCACTGAGGGGTCCCGGGTTTGATTCCGGTCAAGGGCATGTACCTTGGTTGTGGGCACATCCCCAGTTAGGGGTGTGCAGGAGGCAGCTGATTGATGTTTCTCATTGATGTTTCTGACTTTCTATCCTCAGCCTTCCTCTCTGTAAAAAAATCAATTAAAAAATATTTTTTTTTAAAATGGACAAAGAAAAAAATAACAAATAAGTTAAAAGGACAAAGAATCTGAGTAGAAACTTCCCCAAAGAAGACATACAGCCTTTGCCAATTCGGCTCAGTGGATAGAGCATCAGACTGTGGAGTGAAAGGTTTGGGTTCAATTCCGGTCAAGGGCACATGCTGGGGGTTGCAGGCTCAATCCCCAGTGCGGGGCATGCAGGAGGCAGCCGATCAATGATTCTCTCTCATCATTGATATTTCTATCTCTCTCCCTCTCCCTTCCTCTCTGAAGTCAATAAAAATGTACTTTAAAAAAAGAAGATAAACAGATGGCTAATACACATATGAAAAAAATGTTCAACATCACTGATCATCAGAGAGATGCAAATTAAAATGGCAATGAGTTATCACCTCACATCTGTCACACTGGCTACCATCAATAAACCAACAAACAACAAATGCTGGGCTTCAGCATTTGCTGTGGAGAAAAGGGAACCCTAGTACACTGCTGGTGGGAATTCAGACTGATACAGCCTTTGAGGAAAATAGTATAGTTTCCTCAAAAAGTTAAATATGGAATAGCCATTTGACCCAGCAATCATACCTCTTGGAGTAGGCCCTAAGAATCCCAAAACACCAATCAGAAAAAAAGTATAAACCCTATGTTCATAGCAGCACAATTTATAGTAGCTAAAATCTGGAAACAGTCCAAGTGCCCATCAGGAGATGAGTGGATAAAAAGCTGTTGTACATTTATACCATGGAATACTATGCAGCTGTTAAAAAAAAGATCTATTAACCTTTGAGACAGCATTGAGGGACCTGGAGAGTACTATGCTAAGTGAAATAAGCTAGTCAGAGGGAGAAAAATAGCACATGATCTCACTCATAAGTGAAATCTAATGAACAAAGTAAACTGATAAATAAAACAGATCCAGAAACACAGAAGCTTGAAACAGACTGTTGAATCTCAGAGGGAAGGCAAAGGTGGGTAGGTAGGTGGGAAGAGATTAACCAACGAACTTGAATGCATATATGCATATCCCATGGACACAGACAATAATGTGATGAAAGCCTGGGTGGGGATTGGGGGGGGGGGTGCTTAGAAGGAGTCAATGGGGAAAAAGGAGGACATATGTAATACTTTCAACACTATTTTTTTAAAGGCATGGTTAATCTTCTTGTGTATATGAGTATATACATACACTTGTATGTAAATATTTTACCTTAAAAAATTACTGAGTTGCATTTATAGACTGATATCACATAGTCACAAATTACACTTCACAAACGTTGTGCCATTTTACTTTTCTAAGAACAATATGTGAGAATGTACATTTGACCAGAAGCTGGTTTACCCAAAAGTCTTCTGGAGGAAAGTATCATGAAGATTCAGGTAGGGGCTGTGTACCACCATGAATCTGGTCTCCATCAGATTCATTACACTGTAAGTCTGTATGCATGTTTTGTTTGTATGAAGACTTTTCAGGTTAGAGAAAACACAAAAGTCAAAGCCTTGTGTTCTATAGATTTTTGTCCTGCTGTAAATTACAAATTATTCTCTCCACTTCTGCCCCTGATCATCATCCTTGTCTATTGCTAAAGATCAGGCAACCAACACTGACCATTTTTGACAGTAAGAACACTGGCCCTCAGAAATATGTGACAATGATTTAAAGATAACAACCCATTGGCATGTAGTTTTTGTTACTATGCTAACTTCTTGAGTAAACACATTGCTTAGCAAAAGCCAGTGATGTTATTTTTTAAATTTCATGATGAAAATGAATACAATTATTTTCAAAGACACCATAGAATTTGCCCAAAAAACTTGTAGTAGTTTGTACCACATTTTTGCTAATATCATGAGAAATTGTGCAAAATTTATGAGAAACTAATTTAGCCTTGAACATAAATTTTTTGGTGGTGACAAAAAGCTATTTATTATGTATGTTTATGACTTACTGTTTTCTCCTTTCCCTATAAAACCTGAGAGTGCTGTGCTTCAAACTGCTGCCTGTATGGGTTACAGAACAGTAGAGACATGCTTGTCTCTAGACATGCTTGCTGTAGTGTAAATATGAACATTTTACTTATAATACAATGAAAATTTGGATTAACATTTAAACTTGTCTCTTAGGCACCCCACTTTACAATTTAATAAAATTCCATTCACTTGATAACATTTTGGGGATTTGAGCCTGCAAGAAATATTTTTGTGTTTTAGATTAAACATATATATCTCCAAGAGCAAAACTAAATATTTTGAGCCGTATAAAAAACTCCATCTTTCTGGCCTCAATTTGAAATGCATTCTTAACCATAAGAGACTCTGAGATCCTTGCACCAATTAGGTAGCAATGCCACTCCGCGTGACACTGTTTCTGTCACCCTAAATCTCCTCTGATTAAGGCACTCATCATTCTAGACCAGTGGTCAGCAAACTCATTAGTCAATAGAGACAAATATCAACAGTACAAAGATTGAAATTTCTTTTGAGAGCCGAAAACCAACTTCTGCACTTCTGTGTGTGGACGAAAGGAGCCACATGCTGGCCTGACAGGCTCAGGAGAGCCCTGTGTGGCGGCGGTCTTGCAAACTCAGAGACCTACAATAACCACAAAAGATGGTTTTGAAAGGACAAAGGACTATCCTCCATCTTGAGGGGCTGGTCAGCCTATCTCCCCTTTCCCCCTGCTGGGAGTGGCCACAGGGGTGCCAGGAATGTCCTGACTCCCCCAACCACTGCCTGAGCGAACCAATGCAGCCCAAGTACATAGCTTAGGTCCAAATAAGGCATAACTAAAGTACTGGTCACTCCCCGATCCTTGTACTGTGAGACCCCCGCTGAAAAACCCTGACCTATAAGGCTATCTCTGTAACCCACATCATTTCCCTGGGACCACCCAAGTCACCAACCCTTTATAACCTATTGTTCTTGCTGGGCTCGCTCTCTCGCCTCGCTGCTGTGCCAGATGAAGGTTGAGGGCCAAACCCGGGTTTGAATAAAGGTTCTATGCTATTGCAGCCAATTTGGGCTCCCTGGTGGATTTTGGGGATCATGAAATCTGGGCATAACAGTTTAAAATTAAATATTTAACTACCAACAGGTTATAGTGGGTAGTCATGTCCTAGGCCAGTATTTTCCCTGACAAAGATCAGCTTGTCAAAGATACACAAAGATCTTTTGCTGAGCCATTAGCCTTTCTCTTGCCTTTCTGCTTCTAAGATAACATATCTGCGAGAAATCAGGTAAAATGTAGCTTCTTTTTTTCTGGAGCCTCCTGGGGCACAGCCAAGTGTGGTAGGCACCAGGATGGATGCCACAAATTCCTTCATTGTCATGTTAATTGTTCCTATATTCACCAAAGTGTGTGTCCATCATTTTACTTTATCCAGTCCCAGGTGGGATTGCTTATCCCGCCTCCTTAATCTATCACCAATGAATTTCTTGCGACTCACCTATGTCTCTTTCCTTTGATTGCAATGCACAAATACAGTTGTAACCTGCCATTCTACTGAGTATTATCTCAATTCGAGCATTATCCCAATTTGAGTTCTGCTTCCGGGCATGTGTGCTTAGGCCACGAAGTTTCAATCGCACTGTATGTCCATGCCCACATGTGGTATTTTGTGGAAGATCCACACTCAAGGGGCCCAAGAGCTTCATGTGGCTCATGACCTGTGGTTTGCTGACCACTGTCCTAGACTAAATACATGGCACCATAGGATAGACTGACATGAAAGAAAAACTCTTATGCTTCAGGGATGATTTCCAATCTACCATCCCTTAACCCTGGCCCCATCATTTACCCAATCTGGACAAATTCATTAGTCATAATTTAAATATACATCCACTACTCTCTCATAAAGGAGAAAACAAATCATTTGGTTTTTTTGGTGATAAGAGAAGATTGATGTTGAGTGTACGGAGGAAGGGTTGTTTGGAGTTAGCAGTATTCCAGAAATGAGAACTAAGGGGGTTAATTATGCAAGGAAGATCTTTGGAGTGGAGGAAGAGACAAGAAAGCAGCTATGGTGTGATGGGTAAGTCAAGAAATAGTCTCTAGACCGTCCTGGGATTAAACATCAGTGTCCTCATGATCCCACCTGGAGGATTAAGAATGCCTCACTTGACAGTTTGTGGCAATCACTCTATCAGATAATGTAAGTGAAAATCTTTGGTAAACTACAGAGTAACACAGATAAAAATATTACTTTATAGGTAAGAGCAAAAAAAAAAGCATGATGAAATTGAAAAAGGATGACGGGCGTGCTTTGTTTTTCTCATAATATTGTCCAATTTTGTTTTGACAAAGAAAAAAAATGAATTTGTATTCTATTACCTGTTGTCTTGAAGTTAACAAATGTAGAAGTCAGAATCTATACAAGTAGAAAGATAACCTTTGGGGGTAAAGAGGAGGGAGGTAAAAACTGAGTTTCTAAGTTCAAGGATGCCCCAAGACTTATTTTTCTTCTTATTCAGTGACACTTAATAATCATTAGAGAAAGTAAAACATCAATGCGTCACAGAATGCATTCTTTCTATCTTTGCAGTGACTTAGTACAGAAAGAGTGTGAAGGATATGGGAAGGAATATAAGCATTTACTGCAAAGCTATGCTCAGACATAGCTTTGCAGTAATAAACACATCCTCTGTCTGATCTGTAACTGAAAGTAGTAAGTGTGCAAGTGCTTATTCTAAGCAAATGTGCAATTTATAATCGTGCACCTTTGCCTAAATTCACGTTGATTTGGGGGGTAGGGGCTGGATGAGACTGTGTGCATTTTGTAGCTAACTGAATCATGCACAGCTTAGAACCACAAGGAACACTGCACATCAGCCCCGGGGGTGCTTTCAGGGGCAGGGAAAGCCTAGGATGGAATGTGTATTTACATCAGTTTTTAGCAGTTGCTCCAAGCTGAGCTCTTTTCATGCACAAATAGAGCAGGAAGAAGACCCTCAGGGCATGTTTGTGAAAAATCTCCATAGGCCCCTGGTCCCTGGAGCAAGGCTGCATGACAGGTAGGCTTCAACTGTCTGCTGATTGGTTCTTGCCCAATAGCTCTAAGAACATGTTAGAAGGAAAGTTGACACCTGACTATGTCACTTCAAATGACTCGTGATACTCTGGCAGGAAACCTGCCAGATAATTAGCATATCACATATAATATGAAACAAACGGAAAAGGGAACCCACACTGCAGTTAGTCTCCTTCTGATGCAGGAGGTGGGCTGTGTGAAAACATGCTGTTCATCAAAGCAGAAGAGAGTTGGATTCTTAAATTATTCAAGAAGAGAAACAAAGCTCTGGGCAGGAGGAATAGCTGAACTATCAAAACAAAACCCACTCAAATTTGCAGTCCTTATAGTACCTCCTGCTCCTTCTATGTCATTCTAAATCTGATTCAAGTGAGTTTATAATATTTCTGGGTGACATAGCAGATTTAACCAGGACCTTATATCTCATTTAAAAAAAAATGCATTTTGTTGTCCTTTGTCATTTTGTTCCTTTTTTTTTTTGATACAGAAAGTTATTTCTATGAGTTCAGTGGTGAACATCATTGGCTTTTCACCTGGCCATTATCTCATTAATGTATACTCGATTGTTTGAACACAGTACATTTGAGGAAGGACTAAATACTAATATAGTTCTATACCTCAACTCCTAAATGTTTCCAAATATTTTTAGCAGTGCTTTTTAAAAATTCTGTCCTAAACAAAAAAAAAAATAAAAAAAAAATATATATATATATATGTGTGTGTGTGTGTGTGTGTGTGTGTGTGTGTGTGTGTGTGTGTGAAGTTCAAAGCTAGATTTAAATTAGGCCTGTGGAACTTTATGATGAACTTTGCTCTCTTGAACAGTTATTTAATCATGACTAGCTGTCCAAGACATATCTGCCCAAATTATTCACTGTATCAGTGACTTGTCTTTCATAGTGTATGCCTCTGCAAAATACAATTTTCCGAATATTTCAAAATGCAATCTTTCTCTTATGCCTTTCCCGCATAGAAATAGATATACCTCCTAAAATTTACCCTGAAGGATCAATTGTATTAGGTTAAAGAGTCACCAGCTGAAAAATTAAAATTTTGGTGAGTCATATATGTGCATATTTAATGCCCAAAATATTATCAAATGGTTATCATGGATTATTTTCAATATTTTCATTTTTCGTAAGCTATGTCCTCGCATCTTAAAGTTAAACATTTAGGCTATTTACATTTTTAAATATAGCATCAAATCATTAACTTCATTAACTAAATGGAGATGTCTCTGCAATGTTTTTTGTTCTCATATGTACTCTACTCTTCACACTTGATTGTCTGAGGGGCGATTCTGGCAGAGTACGGGCTATTCCTTCTACCAGGAAAGCTGCCTCCCTCCAACAATATATGGTGTCACTACTAAGATAGTTTATTCTCTGAATCTAACAGGAAGGAAGCCAGAACTTCTGTTCAATTCAATTGGTGTTGTGACTTGCATCAGTGAATTCATCAATGTACTCTCAGGACCCACCTAAGGAGAATGAGAATTTTGAGAGTGAGAATGAATGAACAGAGACAGTGTTACAAGAGACCAGGCAAAAGACCTGTGGCTGTCATTTTCATGAGCAACGTTTGTATGAAAGCCATAGGATGGAAAGCTTGTTTGAGACACTACCAATTTCTTTTCTTTTCTCTAACATTATGTCACTGTCTTTGCCATTGCTTCAAATTAGGAATTATCATTTTTACAAGGAGCTAAATAAAAAGGTAATACTTAATACAATGCTTAACCTTCAGTGGATACAATTTAACAGTAAAAGCATAGGTTTTTTTGTTTGTTTGTTTGTTTAACATCAACATAAGCATTAGAATGAAGTCTACTAGTTATGCATGACCTCTTCAACAGCGCAGCAATCACTTCTGTGCCCCTGGGACTTCAGAGAAAATGGGGCCACGTGATGGGTAAATGCAGGAACTAAGGAAAAGAAGGTGCTGCTGTGTCAGGACCTTAGATGGGAAATTAGAAAAGTGCTTATTGGTATAATTGTTAAGATTAAAAATATTGAGCCTGGAAGTGTAAGTTACTAGTATATTTAACCTAACTTAATCACTAAAAAATAAATACAATGTACAAACTGGTAGTAATTCAAGAAAAAAACAACACAACTGTTCTACTTTAATGTGTCTGCACTGATAAAATGGGTGAAATACTAAACTACTTTCATGCTTTTTTTGTGTCTTACGTACAAAAATATTTTAATGTTTTTTTGTTCCTTTAATTTTAATAAGAGTAGAAATCAAATTAAAACTTTTTTTTGTTTGCTTTAAAATATATTTTTATTGATCTCAGAGAGTAAGGGAGAAGGAGAGAGAGACAGAAACATCAGTGATGAAAGAATCATTGATTGGCTGCCTCCCTGCACGGGCCCCCACTGGGAATCTAGCCCATAACCCTGACTTGTGCCCTTGAAGGGAATCAAGCCTGGGACCCCTCATTCCACAGGCTGAAGCTCTATTCACTGAGCCAAACCAGATAGGGTGAGATCAAATTTAATTTACTATTTCTATTCACACCAGATAGGAATTAGGGGATTTTGAATCATCATAAATGTCCAACATTTTGCATGATACATAATAAATTTTTTCTTTTAATCAAACTACAATTCTGAGCAATATGTGCCATTATCCCGATTTTATAGATAAGAACATATGATACAATAGCATGGGGCACCCTTGTCCAGGGCCATAGCTGAGGACAGCTTCTCAGAGCAATAGGATTCACCACAACTCAGAACCACTCATTTTCTAGGCCTTGCTCAACAAATGCTTGTTACATATATATTTTTAAATATATATTTAAAAATGTAAATGGCCTAAATTACTTTAGAGAGCATACATAAAGAGTTTGCTTTGTCTTTCTCTTATTTTACATTTTACTATATTTTGTTATTTAATTTTACATATAAAACTAGAGGCCTAATGCACAAGATTCATGCAAGAGTAGACCTTTCTTCCCCTTGGTTGCCAGTACTGGCTTCCCTCTGAGCCAGGCTTTCCTTGCAGTCCTGGCTTCATCCACAAGGATGACTGGTCTAATTAGTATATTATGCTTTTATTATTATAGATATTCTATATTTTTGCCCATTATCATTTATAAAATTATTTTATATATATATATATATATATATATATATATATACATTTGATCAGGTTTCTTTGGAGTTAAGAAGAATGTTTGCTTGTAATAACGGTGTACTGAAAATTTAGATGCATTTTCTTTAATTTGGGTGTAATTCAAAATATGTTTCTAAGTCACTACAGCTATTGAGTATAGACCTGGAGACCTTTCCTAATATATTAAGATCTAAAAAAAAAAAAATGCATGAAAAAATTAAATAGTCTCATTATTTGCAGAATTACACATGTACATACAAGATTTAAGAGAAACACCTAAAAAAAAGTTAAGACTATAAGAAGTTTAGCAAAGTTAATATAAACTATGAAGTTTACATGTATGATTTTTTAGTGTTTGGTTGGTTTTGAGTTATGTCTAAATAAAACAGGAAATAAATAAATCAAATATGTTTTTTCTTCAAAAGATTAATAAGAATCACAAGATAACATGGCACCCTGCAGATCCAGGGAACCATCCTCTGCAAATAATAAATACACAACAGTGTTACAAAGCACACATGTAAGATTTAGAAAGAATGAAAATAAAACTTCATGCAATGCAGCACCTTGTTAGATGTGAACATGTATACTCATGGAAAAACATTCCTATTTTTTTCTATCTCAATCATCTTTCTAAATAAATTACTAGAGCTTTTTGAAACATTATCTGCACCATGAGGTAGATTTGTAGCAGACAAGAAGAGCAATGGTAAATGAAAGATTTTAAACAAAAACTAAGCCCTAGCCTGTTTGGCTCAGTGGATAGAGCGTCAGCCCGCGGACTGAAAGGCCCCAGGTTCAATTCAGGTCAGAGGCATGTACCTTGGTTGCGGGCACATCCCCAGTAGGGGGTATGCAGGAGGCAGCTGATCTATGTTTCTCTCTCATCAATGTTTCTGACTCTATCCCTCTCCCTTCCTCTCTGTAAAAATATCAATAAAATATATATTTTAAAAAAACACACTAAAATTGCTCCTTCTAGATAACTGTAAATCAACCCATACAAAAATAACTTTAGGGATTAACTATTCAGATCCTAATGACTAGTAGACTTCTACTACCAAAACAAAAAACTCTCAGTACTATGAGAAAAATGACTGATTTCATATGTGCTTTTTTTTTTTTTTAAGATCAAATTGTCTGAAAGGATCTAACGGTTTTTTTGTTCCAGTCATTTATGCATTCCTTGGTTGATTCTTGCATGTGTCCTGACAGGGGATCAAACTCACAACTTTAGCATATTAGGACCATGCTCTAGTAACCAATGTTGACTTACCCAACCAGGATATTTAGATATCTAAACTGTGTATTCATTATTAGATTTTAATAAACTATAATATCAAAGTTAAAAAAGGAAAAGGTACAATTACTAAAGAACTCAAAATAATTTAATATTTAGAAGAAAGTAAAAAAATGGATAATTGATGTTCAATCAAAATACTGCTTATAAAGTTTAGACAACATGCAGTTCTTAAAATATTAAACAATAATTTGAATTTTAAGCTATTCAATTCCTTAAAAAATAATATATCTTCAATGTCTTTCTTTAGTGAAATAGAGATTCCCTAAAATAACTGCATTAGTTCTGTTTTTGTCAGGAAGAGAAATCATTTTGGGTATTCCTGGTGGAAAGGACTTTCCTACCAGAATCGGAGGGTTATAAAACCACTGGAAGGCTCGGGAGGGATGTCAGGTTGGTCCTTGATGACCATTTAACAGCCTACAGCAATGGAGCTTCTGTTGCCCTGAATTATGCCTTCTTTCATTTCTCCTAAATTTTGTGAAAGTTTGCCTTATTGGCAGAACCTAATCCAAACCATATAGGAAAAGGAGTTTCTGAGAAGCAAAGGAAAATGTAGGATGAAATGACATTAATTCTAGGTTTATAAGAGACAAAATGGAAAATATTACTTAGGCACCTCATCATATAAATGTTAACACAGAAAAATTGTACAATAATATTAATGTGGAATACTTGGTATGTATTCTTCATTCATTTAGCAACTTCTATGTGTCAGTTCCATATTCAATGCTGAGAATCAGAATTGCAAGCATACAAGGTCATAGTAATGACAGAGCTTCCAATGCAAAGAGGAATCCAGTATTATCCCACAATCAAACAAATAAATGCAAACTCCTCTGAAGTGTGAAGAGAGAGAAATTATTCAATAATGGACATCAGCAACCAATTAGTAATGTTACAAAATGAAGAAAGTTCAAATGATAGAAAATTAGACTCCGAAAAGCACAAAAAACAAAAACAGAGAAGACAAAACTATTGCCAAAATTACAGCAGAATGATTTTATAAAGTACATTCATAATGAAACACAAGATGTAATGAGCAACCTAGTAAAACTAGTATAAATTTAAAATTCTACATTTCAATACCTTCCTATCCTTTGGACTCTAAAGATGCTTTTCTTTAACGTGGCTGACAGGCCTAAGATTTGGGCATTCATATCCTTGAGGCATCTACCTCATTCATGTATGCAGAGGCCTTTTATCTGACACTTCAACTTGTCTCCACACCATCTCTCTTATGTGTCATTTGCCCTCCTTGTTCTTTCTACTCTGGACAAAAAAAAAAAAAAAAAAGTCCTTAGTGTAACAATATTAGTGATGATGTCTAATACTTACTGACATTGCTAGCAATGAGTCAAGCAATCTAAATACATCAACTCACAAAATCTTTGTAGCTACCTTATGAGAGAAATAAACGGAAGTACAGGACCTGGGTGCAGGCATTTTACCCCATGCTGTCTCTCAGCTGGGAGCAGTGGGAACATAACCATGTCATTTTCAAAAAGGAAGGTTTCTGGCCCTCCATGATTCTATACTATAGATAGTTTACTAAGTTTAAGGTCTGTTGTACAAAGTACAATAGTTATTTTAATGCCTTGGCATTTAGAATAGTTGCTAATTTAAAAGAAAATTTTTGACAAGAGGCTTTACAAGTCTCTCATTCAATCCTGAAAGTATCAACAGAAGAGAGAGCTATCAAGGCATTTATTTTATGGATAAGAAACCAAGGATCAATGATGTGAAGTTAGCCATCCAAGGTCAATGGCAGACACATTTAGGTATTTCTCTCTTTCCCACATCCAGCGCAGAAAGAGAGCAGGTCCAGTTACTGAGGAGACGAGCTGGAGATTGATAAAAAAAAAGAAAGAAAAAGGCAAGATACAAAGATAGAAGAAAAAAGCTGGGACCTGGTGGAACCACCCTCCTCTATGATGGAAGGACAGGGACCTAGAGGTGATGCAGCCTGTTTATTTATACCCCCAAATACCAGGAAGCTTCACCAAAAGTTAAGACAAAGGAGATTATTTGCATTCTTGACTAGGCCCCAGCATTCCTGGTGCTTGACTGGATTTATATATCAAAGTCCCACTACCTGACACCTGGGCAAAGGTAAGGGTCAGTGCTGATAACACATCTGCCTTTTTGGCAAAGTTTGTTCCCAGGAATGGCTTTGCATGTAGCCTTGAGTTCAGCTGACAATAATTAAAGAAATGCCCTCGTGCCTTCCCAGGCACTGTCTACAGACATGGAATTCAAATTTGTGAGTTGTTACAGAGCTGCTTCCTAAGGATCAAAAGGAGAGAAAGGTGTCTATTGAAATAGTTATCTGCTTGCTTCTTTTACACTATCTCATAGGAAGGATCTCCTGCCTCTTGTAAAGACTCTTGTCATCATCTCAAGCATAGCAGGATCATCTCTCCTTCTCAGAATCCTTAAGGCAATCACACTGCAAATTCTCTTTCACCACCATATAAGGGTCACTCATAGTTCCTGGGGACAAAAATGTGAAAATCCTTGGGGATAGAGGGGTACTTTTATTCTGCCTACCACAAAGTACTAAGTCTTAAATCTCCCAGCTTGTCAATTAAAGCACATCCAGATTTAATTTCTCAACAGACCTCTAGGGCATATTTTCCTGAGGTTTCCCATTGATTACCAAGCATTACACATTCGAGTGACATTGCAACTCTCTAAAAATAACCAGTTTGGGAGCTTGTAATAATTATTATCCACAAGGCTACCAGCTTGACCAGAATATATCAAATACTGCTCAAAGTCTTTTTGGCATCTTCTTTATCCTGAACTCCAAGGAATCTCTTTCTGTTCACTGATTCTGTTTACAAAGCCCTGGGCTCCCTGAGGATTAGATATGGGATTTTTCTCAAAATCCTGTCAGTTGTATCTGACCAGGCCCTTTGTTTTTAAATGAAATATTCGTTCATACAGAGAATAAATGTATAAATAGATAAGTGAAAGAGAAAAAGGGAGAGAGAGAGAAAGGAAGGAAGAAGGGAGGAAGGAAGGAAGGAAGGAAGGAAGGAAGGAAGGAAGGAAGGAAGGAAGGAAGGAAGGAAGGAAGATGATAGCTGGCAGCTAGCTAGAGAGATAAATGGATGGGTAGACCTAAAAATAATAACTAACATTATCAATATTTTTGAAACCTTTGTGTCCCTCTCTGAGTCATCAGACCACTTCAAGTCCTAAAAATATACTGGCTGAGTACTCATAAAGCTTTCACACTCTCCCTCACATTATTAGTCAGGATTCTTCAGAGGGGGTTAAACCCCAATAAGATATAAAAGGAGATTTACTATGAACTGACTCATGATTAAGGAGGCTGAGAGTTCTCACAATGTGTGACCTGAAAGCCAGAGACACAGGGAAGTCAGTGGTGTGATTCAGAGTCCAGAGGCCGGAGAACTCAGGAGCTGAGGATACAAAGCTCCAGTTCAGGGAATAAGATGAAACGAGATGTTGCACAGCTTGAGCCACAGAGCAGAAAAAAGAGATGAATTCCTTCTGGCTCTACCTTTTTGTTCCATGCAGGTCCTTAGGGACTGTATGTTACCTATGGCATTGGGGAGGGCAGTTTACTGAGTCCATGATTCAAATGCTAATCTCATCTGGAAACACCCTCAGAAACAGAGAATAATACTTAAATAGATCTAGGGGTCCCTGGTCCAGTCAAGTTGATATATAAAATTAACTTTCACACTCACTCATTACTCCACTAAATGCTGTTCTGCCAACATCAATTTATAGTCAGACAAAAAGTGTGTGGTTGTGGTAACAATTGTTTACTTTCATTTTAAATATATCTGTATTGACTTCAGAGGGGACGGGAGAGGGAGAGAAACATAGAAACATCCATGATGCGAGAGAATCATTGACCAGCTGCCTCCTGCATGCCCCCACTGGGGATCAAGCCTGCAACTACCCCCACCCCCACCACCGCATGTGCCCTGAGCAGGAATCAAACCGTGACTTTCTGGTTCATAGGTCAACACTCAACCAATGAGCAACACCAACCAGGTGTTTATTTTCAATTTTACTTGTTTTGTTGATTAAAGATGCACTGGGGTCTTCATTGGGTGCGAATAATTGGATGAAATGTTAAGTAATTCATTAGAAGACAGGGAACCCTAAGGAACCTCTGCTTAGGAACCATCTATGAGTGGGGAGAAGGTGGGACCTTTCCCACAGGCTGAATAAAATGTGGGAGAGTCTGATGGAGATCAGGATGGGTTGTAGGACAGACCCCAGAGCCCCTGAGACAGAATTCACCCAGAAGAAAGAAGGAGCCTTTCAGGAAAGAAAACCAGGCTTATCAACAGAGCCTCAGGGGTGGAAGAGAGTGCTCCTGGGGTGACCCCAGCCTCTGTGTTTGATCATCCCCTTCTCAAATGCTTGGTAATATCCATTTTCCCTGGGAGAAAAAGTATGAAATAAGATGGTGCTTTTCCTTAGTAGCAACAATACAAAAACAACACTGGTATAAGAAACCTCTGCAGTGCAAGAAATATAATGATCCTTTCTTTGCAAGAAATAATCGCAGCAACAAGACAATGAAGAGCATTCTGTCCAGAACAAATTTGCAAGAATCTGCTCCTTGGTAGAGGCAGGGAGCAGAGAGCAATGCTCTCATGAGAGGTGCCTACAGAAACAGGATGGCCTCCACACTGGCTGCCCACATGGACTCAGGCCCCATAGACTATGGGGCTTCCAGAAGTGCATGTGGAGTTGGAGAGAAAAGAGGGGGGGGGAATGGGGGAGGGGGAAGGGGGATTACAAGAGCTGTAGATCTATGTGAAAGGGTAAGCAAGGGCTGGCATCCAGCACAATGCAGGTTAAATTAAATGTGACCTAAATTTTATCTTCAATTCATCTGCTGCCCAGGCATTAGGGATACATAATGATTTGCAAAACCACAAATGGAGGATTATTTTCATTGCTGTCTATTTCATCAAGAATCCCGCAGGAGATTTTTTTTTTGTAGAGTGTATTTGTTCAAAAGCATGAAGAAACAAGGTACATAAATAATTAGAGACTACTTTGGGAAGAAATAATTAGTACTGGAATGTTTAAAAACCTCTGGAAGGTGAAATGTCTTATATTATGCATGCATTAGCACAGAAAATAAAACTCTGGTGCCTGTCAGTTGTTTATTCTCTCAGGTTCCAAAAATCCATAAATTAGCAAGCAGATCCTTTGAGGGCATGATTTCTCTCCAGCATCACTATGGGCATTTGGACAAGGTTATTCTTTGTTTTGGGATGTGTCTGGGATCTTCAGCAGCATATTTGGTCTCTACCCACTTGTTGTGACAATCAAACTGTCCCTGGAGGGAAAAATAAAGCATCCCTACCTCCTCAGTGAGAAGCCCTGCTTTCAGGACTGACACAACCTCAGAATAGTGTCAGTCATGCAAGAGACGACCTGATGCTGCCTAATGCTAAAGTAAGGCAGCAATTGTCTTAGGTAGACACTGCAGTTTTAATCTTAACTTAACTTGCTAATTGGCTTCTGTACCCATTTGCTTGCTTGCTAAAATAATAGAAGAGTTATTTTGATTTTCTGAACTGATGTATAATTGAATGTTCCCTTGCTGATGGTTTGAATATCTTATTGATTGTGATTTCACTGGTCATCAAAGCACATTCCTCTGGGAACCAGGACAGGACAATTATCCTAAATTGTCTCAGTAGCTACAGATTCAGTTGACTCAGTGGTCCCGGAATCAGAACATACCCTAAGTTGCCTCAATAGCTACAGATAGTGCATTCCTGTTGACTCAGTGGTTTCAGATCTGGACAGCACAATTATTCTAAATTGTCCAGGTGGTCCCAAATAATGTGTTTCTCTTGATTCAGTGATTCTTAGATACTTTAGGTAAATAACTTGCTTTATTTTTACTTCTGTAAAAATGCCTTTTTGCAAAGCAGGTTCCTTGTTCCAGACCTAAAGATGTAATCAATACTTTTGCCAATATAAGCCAGACATGTTGAGCCATTTGGGGCTGCAAGATTTGAAGAGCATTAGCCACTCGTATGCCCTCGGCTTTTTTAAATAAAATGACTCCATAATTCGACTTTTTTTAAGGCGTCCTCTGTAAGATGGGGGTACATCACAACAATGCTATGTAACTATATAAAATAGAGTGACACGGGATTTTTCCCCTGGGCAGGATGGTTCTGGGCTCTTTGTCCATCACAGTCAAAGAATGATCCATAGACAGAAGATGGTATAGCAAAGTGAAGCAGGAATTTTAGGGGGACACAGGCAGGCTTAGGGATCTTTTAGAATTGCGGTCCATGGGAAAAAACACAGGGCCACAGACTGGGAAGAGGGTACATTCCCTTAACACAAGGAAGCCAGATGCAGTTACAACTCCAAAGATAAGAAAGCTGCAACAGGTACATTTCCATAGAATGTGGGAGCAGGGAACAGGCTCTATATTTACAAAAAAAAAAAAAAAAAAAAAAAAAAAAGGTCTATATTTACAAAATAAAGAAAAGGAAGCCCTTCATCCAGAAGGAGAAGAAAGCCCAAAGGAAATAGGAAAACAATAAGGAAGGAGAGGGGAAAACTTTGAGGTCCCATCTGAGGTTCAACCTTTGAGCCCAAGAGTTACTATAGTAACCAACTCAAAGGGGAATATTGACCCATCAGAGAGGATATCAGGAACCAGGATCTACAGCCTTTAAAAGCCTAGGGAAAGGAACCCAGTGGGACTCTTCCCCCTCTCTTGTGGGATTCTGAACTTGTTCTTCAATAAATCTCCACCTTTGCTATACCTTTCCTGTCTGTTGATTCATTCTTCGGTTTTGGTGGACAAAGAATCCGGGTTCCAATCCAAAAATTCAGCATCAAAAGGTGCAAATTTATTGAAGAACAAGTACAGACTCCAAAGTGGGGAAGGGGAAAGAATCTCACAGCACAGACTCCCAACCCACCAAGTTCCTGTGTCCATGGTTTATAAAAGTTGCAAGTCCCTGTGTCCTGATATCCCTTTGTTAATGGAAAAAAAAAAAGAAAAAACCATTGAAACTTGTCAAGAATTTTAGTGAGTTTATTTGATCCACCCTTTCAACCGACAGATGCCAAGAAGCAGAGCCTCAATGAATTGAGATAATGCTCCAGAGAATGGTGGGTTACAATTCTATTTATACATCGCAATAAAAAAAAGGAACATAGCCGAGACCGGTTTGGCTCAGTGGATAGAGTGTTGGACTGTGGACTGAAAGGTCCTGGGTTCGATTCTGGCAAGGGCATGTACCTTGGCTGCGGGCACATCCCCAGTAGGGGGCTTGCAAGAGGCAGCTGATCCATGTCTCTCTCTCATCGATGTTTCTGACTTTCTATCCCTCTCCCTTCTGCTCTGTAAAAAATCAATAAAATATATTTTTTTTAAAAAAAGGAACATAGGTGAGTTACTGAAATTCATTGGTGATGGATTAAGGAGATGGGATAAAGCAATCCCACCCGGGATTGGATAAAAAGTAAAATGATGGACACATACTTAGATGAATGCAGGAACAATTAACATGATAATGAAGGAATTTGTGTTATCTGTCCTGGTGCCCACCACATTTGGTTGTGCCTCAGGGGCTCCAGAAAAAGGAAAGTGAAAAGTTACCCAAACATCTCACAGAAGTGTTATCTTAGAGGCAAAAAGGCAAATGGCTCAGTAAATATCTAAACTGATCTTTGTCAGGGAAAATACAGGCCTAGGACATGACTACTCACTATAACCTGTTTGTATAACCATCTTTTGTGGTTACTTTATGTCTCTGAGTTTGCAAGACTGCCACGCAGGCCTCCCCTGAGCTTGTCAGGTCAGCATGTGGCTCCTTCGTCCACACCTCTTATTGGTCAATATTCCCTTTTGAATTGGTTACTATAATAACTGCTGAGCTCAACGGTCAAACCTCACCTGGGATGTGAGAGGCCCTCCTCCCTCATTGTTCTCCTCTTCCTTCTGGACTTTTTTCCTCCTTTATTTTGTAAATTCAGACCTTTTGCCACTCCCATTTCCCTTATCTTACATGAATGTAAATGTTGCAGCTCCCTTGTCTTATGGAAATGTAACTTCTTCCAGTCTGTAGCCCAGTAGGGTTCGCCCCTCTCCCCCTCCCATCACCTCTTTAATTTTTAAAAAATTCCTAAACCTGCCTATATCCCCCTAAATTTCCTATTTCAATATTATAACCTCTAGTAATAAATTCAGACTAATGTTCAAATGTTAAAGTCAACAGTGAGTTTAAATTGGTTTAAAATAAAGGTTGCAGGTAATATTTAGAAAATTTTATCAAAAGATGAAGGATCATTAAGGCCTTCTTATGAACCAAACATAAATATTCTACCATAAGAGTTTTTGTATTTTTTGTTTGTTTATTTGTTGTTTGGTGTGTTTTTAATCTTAGTAAAGGAGTAGACAAGTTAGAAAGGGAAGACATAGTCAGTGCTTTTATCTTATTCTTGTACACTGTGATAATAAAGTTTTCCTGTCATGTATGATTCTTTGTTCCAAGATGATATAGATGATGTTAAAATGCAAAAGGAGATTCTTTTTATTTTAAATGACATCTTTAGAAGAGAAAAGCAGGGTGTGTGTTTTTTTTTCTACTCACAGAATGTGTACTTCAAATTATCCACAATGAATTATACATGGAAACATTTCAAAACAGAAGAAATGACAAAAATTGAGACATTATAAATGATAAGCTGATATATTTGCTCTGTTGAATTATGAAAGAAACTTAGCAGAGAACAGTACAAAAATTTAATGTGGAGATACATGATTTTATTTCTTCTGCAGCAAAAGAAGGCACAAAGATGAACTAACCTCCACATAAAGATGAATTTTAAAACCAATAAAACCCTTGGGTACAATCTTCAAAACAAGAAGGAAACCCAGCCAGTGTGGTTTCATTCAGTGATTACCAACATATCTGTTTAGTAGAGGTCTTTCTTTGATTCATTCACACAGACATTTCTCAGCAACAGTAAACCCTAGAGAGTAATTCATGAAAACATTGCCTGGAAAAAACAAACAGTAAATGTTTAAACCAGTGATTTCATACTAGTGCTGCTCAGATTAAGTTTTTTGTTTTGTTTTGTTTTTTGTTTTTTTGGTTTTTTTTATATCTCCAGTATCCTTGCATGCTAATCAAACAAACTTCACTCAGGAGGTTCTTCCCCAGAGCTCCAGATTGATAGTGAAAATGTCAGGGGAAGATAAGGGCCCACATCCTGCAGTGGTGGAGCCTCTTAATTAACCATTTAACCGTCACAACAGTGGGAAAAGATGTAACAGACTTGAGCAAGAATTAATACCCTAAAAATAGGTGTGTCTCTATTGGACACCTTGCAACACCTAGTGTAGAACTGACTGCAATTTAGTGGAGTTAAGCCGAGATAGTCATCAGAAAACAGCAATAATAAAACATTTTAATTAATGCAGATGCAAAATTTAAAAGGGAAGCCCTGGCTGAGTACCTTGGTTGGTTAAAGTGTTGCCCAGGTACATTCAAGAAGCAACCAATGAAAGCATAAATAAGTGAAACAAGTTGATGTTTTTCTCCATTCCTTTCTGTCTCTAAAATCAATCAATATTTTTTTTAATTTAAAAAGATATTTCACCAAAGCAATATGGAGTATATGCATTCCCCTGCCCTCTTTCTCCCACCAGGTACTGCTAAAAACCCTGGATGTGACATAATAAAGTTGCCCAGCCAGTACTGCTCAGTAGTTGTGTCAACCTATGAACCAAGAGGTCACGGTTCAATTTCAGGTCAGGGCACATGCCTGGGTTGCAGGTGTGATCTCTTCCTCTCTGAAATTAATAAAAATATGTATTTTTAAAAACCCTCAGAAGGCAAATTGGCTAGACACCTCCAGATCCAGGGTGAATCCCTAAGTTTCCTTTTAGCCTCTTGACTGCTGGAAACACTGGAAACTAGTAAACAAACAGCCAAAGACAGACTAATTTCTCTAGCCAGAGAACTGGGAAAGGACAGTCAACAATATTTTTAACTTCCCTCCTCCAGTCAAACAAAACAGTGGAAAGACAGGCTAGCTCACCCTCACCATGCAACGTCCACTTGGCTGGCCACAAGGAGTCTGCTAATTCCAGTGGAAGGGCTTCCCTCCTGGCTGGTTGATAGGACTTACTCCATGCTAAATAAGATGCAATCTTATTAAATGAACTAGAGGCCTGGTGCACTAAATTTGTGCACTTTTTTGGGGGGGGGGTGCCCTCAGCATGGCCTGTGCCCTCTTGCAGTCCAGAAGCCCTTGAGGGATGTCTGACTGATGGCTTAGGCCTGCTTCCCCTGGGACATCCATAGTGCTGACATTCTTAGTGCTATGGTGCAGGCAGGAGAGGCTCCCACCACTACCACTGCGCTCACCACCCATGTGCCCGACTCCTGCATTGAGCATCTGCCCCTTGGTGGTAGGTGCATGTCATAGAGACTGGTTGTTCCACCATTTGGTCTATTTGCATATTAGCCTTTTATTATATAGGATAATGTTTCATACCTTTTTATCACTCTTCAGGTTTTAAGTGCTTTAAATCTTATATCAATCTATGACATAGACAAAGCAAGATTAATATATTAATTTCACTTGTTTTCCACCTTTGTCTATTAAATCAGGACATTAAATACCAATACGCTCATTTCTTAATCAATCTTCACCATAATGACTCATCTTTGAAATTGCAAATCAGAATGCCCTTTCCAAAAACCCAGATTCCCTGAGGCCCCCAGCTGCACCTAGATTTCTGGGAACTCCATGATATCTTGAACTACTTTGCCCATTAATGTAACACAGTAGCAGATTCAATAGAAAAATGATTAAAAATATAATTTTCCTGTTTGTTGAGTTCCTCCTGCTGCAAGGACTGGTGTATGGGTCCTTTCATGTGTTTCGGTAACCTCATTCAGTCTCCCTCACTGCATTTATTGGCATGAGGTGAGGTTTGGCCCATAATGAGTGATGCAATGGAGTCATCCCAGCAGGGAGAAATACTGAGAACCACTGGACTTTGAAATTAAAAGACGGGAAAGGATTAACCCCTTATTGGATACTAGAGGCCAGATGCATGAAATTCATGCAAGGGCCTTGGCCCTAGCCCCCACCCACCACGGCCAGGGGCCTCTGCTGCCTCTGCTCACTGTGGCTTTGTCTGGAAAGAAGAACATATGGCCCATATTAGCATATTACACTTTTATTAATATAGATATCATTGGCAAATATATTCTCGCATGCAGGGGATACAATTTAATAAAAGGAAGACAATCCAATTAAAAAATGGACAAAAGACTGAAATAGCCACTTCTCCAAAGTGGACATTCAGAAAGCCAAGAGACATATGAAAAAATGCTCAAAGTTCCTAAACATCCAAGAGATGCAAATCAAAACAACAATGAGATATCACCTCACACCTGTCAGAATGGCTATCATCAAGAAATCAACAAACAAGTGTTGACAAGGAATGGAGAAACAGGAACCCTAGTACACTGCTGGTGGGAATACAGACTGGTACAACCATTATGCAAAACAGGATGGAGTTTCCTCAAAGAATAAAAATGAAACTCCAATTTGACCCAGTGATCCCACTTCTAGGAATATATCATAAGAAACCTGAAATACTCATCAGAAAGAATATATGCACCCCTATGTTCATAGCAGTGCAATTTACAATAGCTAAGATTTGGAAATAGCTTAAGTGCCCATAGGCAGATAAAAAAAGATGTACATTTGCACCATGGAACACCATGCATCTGTAAAAAGAAAGAACTCCTACTATTTGCAAAAGCGTGATCTCAGGCATATGTGTAATCTAATAAATAAAATAAACTGATGGGCAAAAACAGACTCAGAGACATAGAAGCATAAACAGACTTGTGAACCTCAGAGAAAAGGCAGGGGAGGGTGGTGGGAAGCGATCAACCAATAAACTTGTATGCATACATGCATAACCCAAGGACACAGACTATGGGTTGGTGAGGGACTGGGTAGTGGTGGGAGGACAGGAGTGGGCTGGAAGAGGTCAATGAGGGAAAATGGAGGCTTGTGTAATACTTTCAACAATAAAGATTAAAAAAAATAAAAGATGGGAAAGGAGAGAGTGAGAGGAGAGGGACACACAGGTTTCACGGTAGCAGAGAGTGGAACCTCACTCCATGTGGAGCCTGCCACACGCCAGAGTCTTGGGAGCAGCAAGGAATAGTGACATGTCAGCAGAGAGGACCGTCTTACTGTCCTCAGAATCACTAAGGGAGCTGAGGAGCCACCATGGAAGGAAGACCAGAACTCTTATATTAAAATGATAATGGCCTCAGAATTCTTGTATATTCTAATGAGGATAGGGAGCAGAAAAAAGGAGGAGAGATCTCAAATAATTGGGGCCTTTTCAAAATATTTTAAAATAAAGTGGTATATCTCATTCCTCTAGAATCACAGAGCAATTTACGCCTGATATATCTGTTTACTCCTTTTACATTCCACTAGATTCGAAGCTCTGTGTATGCAGAGACACGTCAGTTTGGTTCATAAATTTATTCAGAACGCCTGGCTATGACTCCCCTTTGTCCCATCTAGGCTATAGGATGATATTGAAAACACCACTACCAAAGCAAAATGGAATGGAGAAGATATACTTTCAGTCCTTAGGTCAAATATGACAAATAGGCTACATACCCAAAAACAGATTATATTTTAAAATAAAATAAAAAGTTTTCATTTGATCAAATAAATTGTTTAATGATGCCAAGAAATAAAACAATTTGACTAAAATATTTTTTTCAACTTTATTTTTCTTTCAGAATAAAGTCATTTTTTCACACAACAGGAAAATGGAGATCTGGTACTGGGTTATTAACATACTAGAGGCCCGTTGCATGAAGATTCATGCAATAGGCTTTCCTTCCCCTGGCTGCCAGGACCAGTTTTCCTCTGGAACCTGGGACTCAGGCCTTCCCTCTGGCTGTTGCCTTCTGTTTTTGCTTTGGCCGGCTGGAGGCTTCACTTCAGCCAGAGCCTTCAGCCTTCTCTGCTCTGGCCAGAGTGCCATGCCGCCACCGCTTCATCTCCATGCCCTGAGGCGGGTGCTCCCCACCACCTCCACTTCATCTCTACCCCTGGGGCCAGGTGCTCCCTGCTGCTGCCGCTTCGTCTCCACGCCCAAGGGCCAGGCTCTTGTGGCAGCCACTGCCACCACAGCTTCCACTCAGCCCCTGGGGCAGGGTGCTCGCTACCACTTGGCCCTGCTCCCCACTCCTGATTGACTGGTAGTGTAGCGAAGGTACAGTCAAATTTGCATGTTTCTCTTTTATTATATAGGATTAAGAGCCAAATTCTTAACAAGAGTGGGGAGATATTTAGAAGGACACCAGAATCAATTCATTTTTTTTCTTAGATTATACATGACGATATACCTAACATATATAAATTATAATTGCCCCTGTCTGTACCAATCACTTTTAGCTAACTTGCTAAAGCAAGCAAAGAGTAAAACATCCTTCAAGTGGTATCTAATTCTAACTCTGAGATCTACAAATTCAGAAATAATAGGGAAACAACAAGGGAGAAGAAGAAAGGAACCTCCAGTAGTGAGGTTTAAGTTCAGGAGTTGCTATAGTAATGAATCTAAGGGGATTAGTGATCAGTTAGAGGAGATTATCAAGGCATAAAGATCTGCAGTCTTTATAAACTGAAGGAAAAGGGACTCAGTGGTGCTGGGATTCTTGTTCCTGCATTAAGAAGGGCTCACCAATCTGGAGAAATGATGTGTGTAACTTGACTAAGAGTCCAGAGATGAAAGATAATTTTTTTTGTTTGTTTTTTTTTTGTTTTTTGTTTTTTTTTTGTTTTTTTTTAAAGTTTTTATTTCATATTTGAATTTGCCGAGGTTGTTACTTATTTGTTTTTATTTTTTTATTTTTTTATTTTATTTTATTTTATTTTATTTTTTTTAATTGTTCAGTTTATTAATTAAATGGTTTCCCCTTTTTTATCCCCCTATATCTTCCCTCCACCCTGTACCTATCCCACCCTCCGCCCTCACCTCCCCCTCCCCCAATGTCCTCTCCCATTGTTGCAAGATTTTTGTCCAATCTCTTGCTGTACTTCCAACAACACTTTTCTCCCCAAGAATTGTCACTCCATTCCCTCTCTATGTCCATGTTTCTGTCATAGTCACCAGTTTATCTTGTTCATCAGCCTATCAGTTCACTTGATTTTTATGTTCATTTGTTGATAGATGTGTATTTGTTGTTCATAACTTATATTTTTACCTTTTTCTTCTTCCTCTTCTTAAAGAATATCTTTCAGCATTTCATATAATACTGGTTTGGTGGTGATGAACTCCTTTAGCTTTTTCTTATCTGCGAAGCACTTCATCTGATCCTCAATTCTGAATGATAGCTTTGCTGGATAGAGTAATCTTGGTTGTAGATTCTTGCTCTTCATTATTTTGAATATTTCTTGCCACTCGCGTCTGGCCTGCATCGTTTCTGTTGAGAAATCCGCTGACAATCGTATGGGTGCTCCCCTGTAGGTAACCAACTGTTTTTCTCTTGCTGCTTTTAATATTCTCTCTATATCTTTTGCTCTTGGCATTTTAATTATGATATGTCTTGGTGTGGTCCTCTTTAGATTCCTATATTTTGGGGTTCTGTGTACTTCTTGGGCTTTTAAGTCAGTTTCTTTCACCAGGTGGGGAAAGTTTTCAGTCACTATTTCTTCAAGTAGGTTTTCATTAACTTGCTCTCTCTCTTTTTCTGGCACCCCAATAATTCGGATGTTGGCTTGCTTGAGGTTGTCCCAGAGGCCCCTTACGCTATCTTCAATTATTTGAATTCTTTTTGTTTCTTGCTTTTCCAGCCGAGTGGATTTTGGTTCTTTGTATTTCAAATCTTTGACTTGGTTCTTGTGGCCCTCTGGACTGCTTTTAGGACTTTGTGTAATATTTTTTATTTCAGTCTGTGTATGCTTGATTTCTAGTTGGTCCTTTTTTTTATCTGTGAGGGTCTGGTTCGTATCCTCAGAGGTCTTGTACATTTCCCTGAGGGTCTCATTCATTTCTTTGTAAGTAGCATTCATCTCCTTGTAAGTCTCATTCATTTGCTGGTTGGTCTTGTTTATTTCCTGGTAATTCTCATTAAGTTGATCGGCCTTTTGTAGGAGCCTCTTGAAAAGCCTTATAACCGTGGTTTTGAACTCTATGTCTTGTCGTCTTTTCTCCTCCATTTCTTTCACACCTGATTTCTTTCCATGTCTCTGCATGGTGGCTGCTTTATGTGATGGCTATCCTCAAAGGGACAGTGGCTCAGTCTCCCCAGTTACCTGAGGTGGGTACTCTTACTGCAATCCTTTATGGGTTGTATTCAGTGTTTTTGAATTTAAACCCAGCTTTTTGTTGTTAGCCCTAGGAGGGTTTGACCTCCAGGCCAATTGTCTGTGAAGCTCAGCTGTGCTCAGGTTGGGTGGGCAGAGTCTCTGGGCCAAGCAGACAGCGTTTGCTCCGCCCTATGCGGCCCCAGGGGCTCTGTGCCGGGGGCAATGGCTGCCAGCACCTCTGAGAGAGAGCCGCTGTGGAGCTCCACCGGCTGCCGGGGAATTCAGACTGTCCCCAAATGACTTTGCATGCGCAATGTCTCACCCAGGGTCGTAAAACAAAGCAGACTGATGGTTTTCCGAATGAGAGACAAGTCGCAGAGCGCTCTCTGCGCCGTCACGCAGCCGAGCTGTTCGCGCGAGAGCTGCCTTCTCCACAAGCCGGCAGACCCGGCAGCACCCGAGCTTCGGCGTGCCCTCCCACTGTCCAGTTTTCACCCCGTGTGATAGTGGGTTCTCTGGACTTCGCCCAGAGCTGGAGAATCTGTCCAGTGGGACGCCCCTGTCTCCCTGTTAGAGAAAACTGGCCGGTTTTCAGCCGCCCGCCCTCTCCGCGGCATGCACTCCAAACCTCTCTCTGCGCGCGAATCTTTCAACGCTGTCCGCCGCCGCTCCTCCGGGTCACAGTGTCTTAATCTTTACTTTTATTTGTGGAATTTTCACTCGGCGAGCGTTCTGGTGATTCTGGAAGGTGTTTGTTCCTTCGTTAAGTTGTAGTATTAAAATTGCTGATTATGACGGCAAGATAGGTGTTTCACGTTTGCCGCCATCTTAGTTCTCTCGATGAAAGATAATTTTGAAAGGCATTGAGGGTCAGAGGAGCCAAGCTAAAGAAGCCAAGTTCTACTTGTCTCAGGACTCCTCGCTTTTTATTAACACAAATTTTCCTAAGGCAAGGTGCAGATATCCACATCAAAGGGTAGGGTTTCATCTACAGAGTCCATTGTCAGAATGGGGAATAGCCTATGGCTGTTCAGGTGTTTGGCCAGTAGGAGGCAATAACATGAGGATTAAGAAGCCCTGAGCTGACTGGCAGCAAATAACCATTCTTTTCAGTTTTGGGGAGATGCCTTTAGCCATTCCAGCAAGTGATACTGGAAACATATATGACTCAGCCCTTGTTGAGTCCTCAAGTTCCATCAACCTTTTGATGAAACTCCTGCAATGTTGACATGCTGGAACTGGCTTCTGGCACAGTGGGACTCTTTCCCCCTTCCCACATGGGAGTGTGTATTTATTTCTCAGTAAATTTCCACCTTTTGTTGATGGTTTCATTCTTCAATTCCACTGGACAAAGAGCCCAGGAACCACCCTGCCCTGGGGAACACTGCACTTTCCAGTCTTATTTCTCTGTATCAAAACCCAGGGGACTTTCCTTTAGCCCCCAGTGTAATGAAGGCATTACGTTTTATGCCCAAATAGTATGGGATGTGTATGCAAATCATGCCCAGGAACAGCCATGATACGTACACATCCTCCAGGGTGTATAAATCCTGCTATGTTTGATAAAGCTTTAGACAAAGCCCCTAATTGATTTCCATGAGGCAAAGTAATAATCTATTCTTTGCAGGCTTGCTCACTCTTTCAGAAAACAAACACAACTCTTGATAGGCAATGGTTAGACAGGGAAAATCCATTACAAAGAGATGTGCATTTTCCAGATAAAAATATAGCAGTTTCAGTATCATTTGAGAGTTGGTAGATAATTTTGAGGTTATTACTAACTGTATATATCTCAATAGGAAATAATTTTTCTGCATTCCCTGATGGTATACAGACAGTCTTCAGGAGCATTTTATCCAGAAAAAAGTCCTTTTAAGACTGACTTTGTTCTTCTCTTTCCAAACCACTCATCTCAGTAAAGTATGTCACATATATTCATGCATTTATACATTGATTATTTCATCTCAGTAAAGTATATTGTATGTATTCACACATGCATACATTTATTTTGAGAAGTAGATGAAGAAAAATATTTTCCTGCATAGAATGTATAAATTCAAAACAATGTACTTTTAAAAAAAATAAAAGTAAAAACAATGTTCTCTTTAAAAAAAAAATTCTACTTTAAAGAAGAAAATGTCAAGCTGGCTGCCCTTACTGGATTGAATAAAGGAATAGAGAAGGTTATTACAGCCTGACTAAGACCCATAAGCACTTGAGTTTTGCCTCTTTTCCTCATTATCTATAGATTGCTGGGCTATGGATAAGGTGGGACAATCAAACATGCAGAAATCTGCTGCCTTTCCTTAACCTTGGCCTAACCCCAAAAGCAAAGGCCTGAAACCTGGCAGAAAAGTGAACACTTCATGCAAATGCCACCCCTTCTTCCACAGGAAGAATGATATTTATTCTGTCTTGCTCGCCCAACGATATACTCTTTTCAATAAAGTTAAAAAGACATTGCTAAAAAAGGGAGAAAAAGTAGATAAATAGACACAAAAGTTAATTTTTCAGTTACTAGGCATCTTTCATTATGACACACTATCTTTTATGAAAGCTTTTAGAGGGCTAAAATTGATAAGCTTTTATATTATGCTCCCATTGTAATGTGTCAACATCCTGGGAAACGAGAGGGTATACTGCACTATTAAAGAATAGTATTGTTTTAGAAATAAGTTGTGCATACATTTAGGAAATGATATAAACTGCATTTCTTAAATGATATATGCAAATGTAACCTAATATAAATAGATATATATTTCCTCTTTTTACCAACCACTATTAATATGTAATTGTCTCCAGAGGTGACTGCTTTACCTGCTTCTAGTAATAATAGTGATTTCATAAGTAATAGAGTAGTAAGAAAGGAACAGGAGTAGCAGACAAGCAGGAATAGTAGTACTAGTCACACTAGTAATAATAATAGTAGTAACAGTATAGGATCGTACATTATGCGCATATAACATATTCACAAAAACTTATTAGTGGATTCTTGGATAGTACTGGTAGGTGTCTACATTCCATTACTTGAAAGACAAAATAATACATTCCAATCTTACTTTAAATATCAATAAAAATCCTCAGATATCATCAAAGCACTTTAACTTCTATATCCCATCAAATGTGTTTGCAAAATGTCAATCATTTAAAATATCAGCTCATTCAACCTTGTATAAGTCTTAAATGATATGGAACTTGGGTTCGTTACAGAATTATTTCCCACCTGCCCTCATCCCTTTTTATTTTTTTCAGATCTTTGAAGATGCCTTCTGCTCTTCCAGCATAACAGAAAATGCTGTTCCAAACTGATGGAGTCTCTCCACTCCCAGATAAGGACTTGTATAGTCCTTCACAAATATTATACTATGTGGAGTAACTCAGGAGAGTTTTCCCAAATCTGCAACACTTTCACAGTTTCCTTTCTTTTTATACCCATACAAATAATTGTATGGACAAAAGCTTAGGCACCTGTATAGGACCAACTTTTCCTTAAATATATAAGCTTCTCTAGGCTTCTTAGTCCCTCTTACTTTCTTAACAAGAATTGTTACATTCTTAGAAGATATTTGAATTTAATATGGGGAAGGTGATGACAAAAATAATACAAACACCATTTTATAATGTAGCCAGAAAGGTCTTTAATGGAGTAGAAATTTAAAGATCAAATGTTTTATTTAAAACATTTGTGCATGGGGTATGTTCCCTCAGCCCAGCCTGTACCTCTCCAATCCGAGACCCCTCTCACAATCCAGGACTGCTGGCTTCCAACTGCTTGCCTGCCTGCCTTCCTGATTGCTCCTAACTCTTCTGCCTGCCAGCCTGATCACACCCTAACTACTCCTCTGCCAGCCTGATTGATTCCTAACTGCTCTCCTGCCAGCCCAATTTCCCCTAACTTCCCTTCCCTGGAGACCTGGTCCCCCCACAACTGCTCTCCTCTGCAGGCCTGGGTACCCCACAACTTCCCTCCCCTGCAGGCCTGGTCACCTCCAATTGCCCTTCCCTGCTAGCCTGGTCACCCTTAACTGCCCTGCCCTGCAAGCTTGATTGCCCCCAATGGTCCTCCCTTGCAGGCCTGCTCCCTCCAAACTGTCCTCCCTTGCTGGCCATCTTGTGGCAGCCATCTTGGGTCCACAGGGGGAGAGCCATCTTTGACCACATAGGGTTAGCCATCTTATGTGCTGGAGTGATGGTCAATTTGCATATTACTCTTTTATTATATAGGATAAGACAAACTGCAAAAAAAGATAATATTCATGTTCAGGAATAAATTAGGTAGATGATAGATAGATAGATAGATACATAAATTAAGGTATTAAATATGTATAATGTTAGATAATCCTATCTAATTAAAGAGTAATGTACAAATTGACCATATATATTCTACACCCATAAACCACACCTACCAGCCAATTAGGAGTGAGTATTCAAATTAACCCAACCAAGATAGCGGCAGCCACTAAGCGAGGAGGAGGCTTGGGGTTCCCTGGTAATTGAGGAAGCCAAGCTTTCTGCACACCCTGGCCGGACTACACCTCCAATCCAGGCTACAAAGTTTCAGTTATAGAAGATAAATAAATCCGAATAAAAATGATCGTGGCCATGGAGCAAGCAGTAGGCTTGGCTCCACTCAAGGCTGCAAAGTTTCAATTATAGAAGACAAAAAAATCCCAGATACCAGGGCCTTCATTTGGGGGGATTGGGGGCATGAACAGCCTGCAAATCACCGCAGGCCACTATCCCAGGCCACTCTACACTTCAAGGGAACCCCCACCATGATCCAGGACACCCTTCATGGCAAACCAGCTGGCCCCCACCCATGCACCAGGCTTCTATCCTGTCTAATAAAAGAGTAATATGCAAATTGACCATCACTGCAACACACAAGATGGCTCTCCCCATGTGGTCAAAGATCCTGTCCCTATGTGGACAAAATATGGCCGCCATAAGATGGCCAGCAGGGGAGGGCAGTTGGAAGGGAACAGGCCTGCAAGGGAGGGCAGTTGGGGGCAATCAAGCCTGCAGGGGAGGGCAGTAACCAGGTTGGCAGAGGAGGGGTGTTGGGGGCAACCAGGCCATTAGGGAACGGTAGTTGGGGGGGACCAAGGCTTGCAGGGGAGAGCAGTTGGGGGGTACTAGGCATACAGGGGAGGGCAGTTAGGGGTTACCAGGCCTGCAGAGGAGGGAAGTTAGGGGTAAACAGGCTGGCAGGGGAACAGTTAGGCATCAATCAGGCTGGCAGGGGAGTGTTTAGGGAGTGATCAGGCTTACAGGCAGAAGCGGTTAGAGGCAATCAGGAAGGCAGGCAGATGAGCAGTTGGGAGCTAGAAGTCCTGGATTGTGAGAGGGATGTCCAACTGCCCGTTTAGGCCAGATCCCAGTAGGATTAGGCCTAAACAAGCAGTTGGACATCTCTCAAGGGGTCCCAGATTGGAGAGGGTGCAGGCTGGGCTGAGGGACACCATCCCCACCCCATGCAAGAATTTCATGCACCAGGCCTCTAGTATTATAATAATAAACACTATCTAATTTTGTAATATATATCATGGACAATGTACTAGTATAATGTGTAATAAGGCCACATGAATCCAACAAAGAGAAAAAAATATAACATTTCAATAATATTAGTGGTGAAATTGCCTAGTAGAAATACAAAATCAAATAAGATCTTAAGTCACAATGAAAAGAACTTGAAATAGTTTAAGAATTAAATGGAAAAATAAAACTGAGGGAGAAAACACTATAACCAAAAATAGTAACAAATTTTCTGATTTGAGGGATAGAGAGGCTCCTGACTTTCCTAATTCTCTACATAGCACAACTATTCTCTGTGTAAGATAAGCTCAGAAAAATTCAAAGTTATCTGTGATGATTTTTTTCCCTCTCTTATCATCTCTGTATTATCATCAGCTCTATAGCTCTACAACCTATAAATGGCTTTGAGATTATTATTTCCAAAGCAGAGCTCTGGTTATATCAGGACACAGTATTTAAAAAATGTGGGGTTTTTTTTTTTTCCCGTTTCCATGGAGTTTCAGTGTGGTATTTAACCTGATATTAAAATGCACCCTTAATGTGTCATCA
This sequence comes from Antrozous pallidus, assembly GCA_027563665.1. Classification (NCBI taxonomy): domain Eukaryota; kingdom Metazoa; phylum Chordata; class Mammalia; order Chiroptera; family Vespertilionidae; genus Antrozous; species Antrozous pallidus. The sequence continues at coordinate 51,368,161 of CM050518.1, forward strand.
CAAGTCTTTCTAAGTTTATGCTCACTCATAGTTCTTACTCTTTCCTATCCGTGCCTTTGGCCAATCCCTTTCATCTGAATTGCTGTGTCCCTCTCCATCTGGACCACTCACAATCCAAGGCACAACTAAGAAACTTATTTAACACCATCCTGCCAGGCTAGTTTCTCCCACTTCCCATCTACCTAGAGGCCATCTCTGGTTCATCAGAAGCCGAAATAATGCACTCACCTCAGTCATCTTGCAAAGAACCATTTGTTTGCAGTGTCACTGATGCCTGGGAAGAGAGAAGCACATAAACGTGAGCACAACAGAAAACCAGATACAGATGCAAACAAACCAAACTATCAAAATAAAAATGAAAACCAGAGGAACGGGGTGATATACAAGTATTTAAATGGGTCAATCCGCGAGTACGGGCCCAACTGGACAATTGGAGAGAAAGTGAGATTTTACCTTTCCCTGAACTCTCTGGTTTCTGACATGCTGATCACAGCAGAAGCTCCTCATTCTGAGCCCAATTCAACCAGAGAAACAGCTGTTTATTGTAATGCTGTAGTTTTGTCTGGGGTTTAGATTTCTCCCCTTTGGCATTTTTTTTAGCGATTTTCAAGGGTGATTCTGCCCATATGTGCTTTTCAACTTAAATGCTGATTCCAAAACCTAACTCACTTGTTGGGTGCTACAGAGGTGTGTTATCTGAGCCATCCTGGTACAAGAGTCACAAACACCTTGACAAAGATTATTCACCCCTACAGTTCTTAGTGCTGTGTCTTGACACAGAGTTTATACTAAATAATGCGAAATATAGACCTGTTTAATTGAAATCTTAGATGACTTGTTATCATCAAATTTCCACTTTCACTCTTGAGTACTAACAAGCTGACATGAAAGTTCATAATACAAATAGGGGAAAAATCCTAATTTTCTATTTTAGTAGTTAAAGCGGAGCCATATGGAAAACATAGACTCCAGAAAATATTAATGTAAAATTTTGAAAATGCTTTCTTACTAGTAAAAATATTAGTGATATTTATAACTTAGAAGATCCACATTATGCCAAAATCTATGACAAGTCTTTGAAAATAAATCACATAACTTTTTTTCCTAGCATTTGTCAATGCAGGAGTCTTTAAGAACACAGTATATCATTTCAGATGCAGAAGACAAAAACATTTAATAGAAATGAACTGTCTTTGCATTTGCTCATTTTGTAATGACAGATTTCCAAGCATATTTTTACATCAGGTATAGCCCATATATCAAGATAAGAGGAGACTATGGGCCTATATTGCTGATTGGAAATATTAAAAACAAACAAAAACAATCAACAACAACACACTTGCATATCCTGTATCATTTCTGCAACTACAACCTGATTCTGTGGAATAAGCTCTCATTGAAATTTTTAAAAACTGTTACATTATTGGAAAGTTAATTTAAATTAGAACTCATTTTGTAAGGTTCTTTTCACAAGTGTACCACCAGTATTATTAGTAATTGATTATTTATCAAAAGGTCAATGTTATATCACTGCATGAGGAAAATAACTATCCAAGTACATTCATTATAAAAATAATTGGTTTTATTTAAAATACAGAACCTCTGTAAAGATCACCACAAATTGTAAATCTTGCCATTACTAAATACATGAAAGTCTGATTTGAAGATGAACAATTAATGAGTTACTGGTGCATTCACATGGAAAATATTACACTCAAATCACTAAATGTTTTAAGTATAGGATTGAACATCAATATCTAATTTTCATTTCTCTTTAATACATGTGTAATGGAGCAAATACAGCTTAGTTTCTTATTCATGGGAAGCAGCTGTGAAATAATTTTTATTTCACTATGTAGTTTTAGTATTCTGTTTTGCTTTCTAATGAGAGAAATTATAATACCATGATTTTGGTCCTCAGGCAGATAACGTAAGACACTTTGCTGATCAATGTATGTGAACTTTACAAACTTGACTTGTCTGTCATCAACTCAATTGATAAAGTTGACTGATAACATAATTCTGTTCATGAAACATAGGTCAGAACCTTCCTTCCCTCACTGTTGTTTCAGTTATTATAAAGGAAAAACTTTATTCTCTCTATGTAACTCTGTCCAACAATATAAATAGTCCATAATAATTAGTAGTTACAAATCAGCTATATGTGACTGTGGCGATATTAGTGGCTCAATCTTTCTTATTAACAAAAGGAATTTCAAAATATCATGTATTACAATAGCATCATCAGAACACATAAAAATACATCACAAATCTGTTCAAAAACAAATAAGATAGGAAAGTCCACAATTATATGTTGAACCTAATGGATTACTTCAGAGACATCCATCTGACCTTATCATGTATATACATTTTTTTTTAAAAAATCTGAGACATATTTAAAAGTATATCTGAAATATAAACATCTATCTCAGATTTTTAACAATTCTTTACTTATCTGGTTAGTTAACAATAACTAGTATGGCCTAATTCTGACTAAAATTTTACAGGTGTGGATAAAATATTTTTAAAAACCAAAAATCTGAAGGTAATTGTCAGATCTGCTTTACCTAAAGATTTTTTTTTAGTTAATTACTAGGGGCCCAGTGCATGAAGATTCATGCATGGGGGGTGGGTCCCTCAGCCCGACCTGCATCCACTCCAATCTGGGAGTCCTAAGGGGAATTCTCTCCAATTTGGGTGGAATGCTTGCCTCATTGCTTTGGTGACAAGGCAAGCATTCTGCCAGGCTACTCACACCACCCACTCTCAGAAGCCACCCCTCCAGCACTGGGTACCCTGGCAGGGCTGAGAGTATTGGGCACCACCATCTTGTGGCTATGGGCACCACCATCTTTGTGAAAAAGTGATGTTAATTTGCATATTACTCTTTTACTAATAGAACTAAAGGCCCGGTCCACAAAATTCATGCACGAGGGTGGGTGTCCCATAACCCAGCCTGCCCTCTCTTCTATCTGGGACCATTCAAGGGATGTCCGACTACCCCCTCACAATACAGGTTCTCTGACTCCTAACAGCTCGCCTGCCTGCCTTCCTGATTGCCCCTAACTGCATGAGTGGGGGCCAGCTTATTTGCCCAGATCAAGGAGGGGGTTCTCTTGGGGCATGGGGCAACCTGGGCAAGGGGCCTGTGATAGTTTACAGGCCAGCCACATCCCTCAGTGACCCAAGCAGAGGCCCTGGGATCTGGGATTTATTTATCTTCTACAATTGAAACTTTGTAGCCTGGAGTGGAGCCAAGTTTTCTGCTCCCTCCATGGCTGTAGCCATTTCTGTTGGGATTTATTTATCTTCTATAATTGAAACTTTGTAGCCTTAGTGGAGGCCTGGGCCTGCCATGGTTTGTGGAAAGCTTGGCTCCCTCCATCACCAGGAAAACCCAAGTCTCCTTCCTGCTTGCTCTGTGGCTGCAGCCATCTTTGTTGGGGTTAATTTGCATATTCACTCCTGACTCACTGGTGGGTGTAGCTGGTGGGCATGGCTTGTGGGTGTAGAGGATGATGGTTACTTTGCATATTATTCTTTTTTTAGATAACATAGAGATCATGAGTGATCCTATAGGATGAATGGAAATAGCATTTTCTTCTTTGTTTTAAATATGCTCTTTTTTTATTATTGTTGATAATATTACAGATACTCCCCATTTTCTTTAAAAAAAGAACCTGCAGTTTCTTTAAGTGGAAAGAGAAGATTGATTTCTTATTTCTTATGTCATCATATACTGGGAGTGTTTACTGGGAGTGAACTTTGCTAGCCATGGTAATTTGATATCATGAAATTATCTATATCAATAAATGTGAGCATACATATACATTAACCCATTACTAAATTATGGCAATATAGTTTATTTAATGATAGCAGACATCAAAGAATATCTGAAATAAAAATGCTACCAGAATTGAAATTTTTTAAAACAAAGCTATACTTTATGTTTTATATAAATGATAAACACATTAACAAGTAAACTTAAAATTTCCAGGTTAATATTTAATGTATTTAATGAATTATAGGTATTCAAACCAAATGTGTAATTCAAGCAAATGGTATATTGTTGATCTCCTCAGGTCAGTGGAATTCATTGTGTGAATATGACAGAATAAAGGAGGGTAGAATCCATCACATACTGAATCACAAGTTAAAAGTTCAATCTAACCTCTGAGCACCCTCCAGGAAGCCAAGTCCAAGTACAAATTTACCAGCAGTCAATTTGTCTGTTTATCTACTTCCATCTATTGACTCTAAAGAGAAATCCCCAAGCCTTCATTGCTTATCTGTTCCTTCAGAAAGCCATACTGCAAGTTCTCCCAAGCTTTCTAATCAATGCCATCTCCAGCTCTTTTCTCAGTCAAGACTACATTCCATGGATCCAATTTCCATCTGAACAAATGAAAACCTTACAATGCACATGATCTCTCTTTACCTCACTCAGAGAACTGAATGGGAACTCAGTATGACATTGAATAATGTTGTAATCTTGTGGCATCAGAGTTATTGGCAAACCAGATCAATCATGACTACAATCCCAAAGAGGGAATATCTAAGCCTGCCAATCATCAAGCCAAACCCCATTTCATATTGCCTTCTATTAGGTCATCCCAGCAAGACCTCAATCTGGATAATGGCTACCAAAAGGAAGAAGAGACCACAAAAGTTCTTAGCTGCAATTTAAAAAGGCATAAATACATTCAGGTGCAAATAAAGGCAGGTAAATAAGAAGCCACATCCAAAAGCCATTCTCTCAACTTCTCTCTGCATCTTCTTTGGAAACTTTCTAATTCACCTTGTCTCTTTGAGATAGAGTGGCTTTTTATATTAGCCCCTCCCACCTGCCACCCATGCAAATTTCTGCTTGGTGTTAACATCTCTTGCTATCAATTTAAACCCTCCTTGGATTTAAAAATAAAGCAAAGTAATGCTTCACAATGGATATTACTTCGAATTATCCCCGACATCTTCCTTGCAAATAACTTGGTTCTTTCCCTTCAGGCAGAAGCTAAGGCAAACTTTTACGACAGGAAAGTTTCCCGGAACAACAAAAGAGGGTCAGTCCATTTTAGGACGAATATATGGATGAGTACACATGGTTTAATATTCCAGCAAAATATTTAATAATCTTTAAATTAACTACAGGATGTTATAGCTTCAGGCATCATTACATTTTTAAAACAAATTTTTTTTAATAATACTGACTTTTCAAAGTACAAAGTTAATTAGATATATCCTAATGCTGGAAATAGGAAATCAGTTTTGAACATGGTCCTTGGTCTGAAAATAGTTTGTCCTAGAACCAAGAACAGGGCTGGAAAGGCAACATCAGGGAGATGAAGTTAAATTAGTTGATTAACTAAAAGTAGTATATATGTGAGCAATTTCAGGGAATAGTGGGAACCTGTGGCTGGTTTTATTTTCCAATTTAAGCCAAGTGAGGACAGGATCAACCACATTTAAGGAACCCATGACAATCTGGGCACTCAATAAATACTTCATGATTAAGTGAATAATAACTATAGAGTCACAAAACTGCTAAAAATATAAAGAAACATTAGAGGACCACTTCACCAGCTTCTGGACTGCTGTGTGAAGAAGCAAAGCCATTTAGATCACCACAGACCCCCTAGAAACCATGGGCTTACAGACAGCGCTGATGTCTGGTTCTATAACCACCTCCATGCCATGTTTCTCCTCTAGTCTCAGGTTCTTCCATACCCTCAAGACAGCTGCCGTCATCCTACGCTCTTCATGGAGAGACATAGCAATCTCCAGGAAATCTCATTTTTCTAAAGAACAAAGTGCTCTTCCTTCAAAATCTCTAAGCAGGCAGCCTCTTGTGTCTCTGGTATTTCCTGCATCTGGAGTCCACCTTACTAGCAAACTTCCTGGTATGAGAGATTAATAAATATTCTTATTGTCTAAGCAAGTGTGACTCTCTTTTTCCTTACTCGTAATTAAACACAGCCTCTTTGGCACAGCACATGAAATTGATTCCTGTCATTACACAGCAGGATGGTTTCTGGGTGGCATCAAGAGAACAAAAGACATGAAATGATGTTCAATAAACATTTGAAAGCCACTGTTGGTTCTAGGTAGTCATCCCTTGAATGTTGTTGTTGGTGCGCCAGGTCAATGCATGTTTAAAAAAAAAGGCGGGGGGCGGGGGATGCTGATGAAAAATCAGACCACTCCATGAGTGAGGAATTTCATAAAAAGGGGAGTTTATTTGTTTAAGACTGTAAAACAAATGTACATCAGTCATTTAAAAATCTTACAGGTTTGGGAATTATTTAAGTATGAGAATAAATGCATGCAGCAGAATATAAATCTATACAATATAGCATTTGCTTCCTTAGGTTTCAGGCTCAATAAGTCTTTTGAGGCAACTAAGAAAGTTTCAGAGAGAACTCAAACTCACAAAGTTTCAGGCAACTCTATATATAATCTTTTGTTCTTCATTTTGTTTCTGTGAGGTTTCAGACTATAAAAGCTCTTTTATCAGAGATTAAGGGAAACCATTCCTTTCTTGAATATAAAGAATCTTTGGAACTACACTTTTGAAATTGCTACTGTCTCCTTGATCCGGGAATATTTTGACAGGCACTTTCATGATCTTTATTAAGTGAATTTTAGCATTTTTCTTTCCTTTCATAACATTAAAAATGTCTATCTGCAAAGTAGGTATTTTTCTCTGTCTACCTGTATCCCACAGGGCAAAAAAATAACTTAAAAAGTAAAACATTAAAAACATGTGCATTGAGAAACCAAATATATAATTTATTATAAGCAAAAGTACATCTAATGAAGGCTTCACTTGTGATATTGAACCACAAATACAACATTGTCTGAATTAAATTTAAATAAAAATATAATTTCTGCAAATATTCTATCTTCTTCTTTAGTTAACCAAAATAATAAGTTAAGGAATTATCAAATATGAATTAATAGTCAATTTTTTTACCATATTCATGTACTTCTAAGTTGCTAAAGAAAGAACTATTACATCATATTAAGATGCTTATACTGCCCTCACTGGTTTGGCTCAGTGGATAGAGTGTCAGCTTGCAGACTGAAGGGTTCCAGATTCGATTCTAGTCAAGGGCACCTACCCGGGTTATGGGCTCAATCCCCAAAAGGGATGTGCAGAAGGCAGCTAATTAATGATTCTCTTTCATCATTGATGTTTCTATATCTCTCTCCCTTCTCTTCCTCTATGAAATTAATAAAAATATATTTTTTAAAAGATGCTTATACTAAAAGTATATTATTTTTATGTTGAGTTTTAATAAGCTCTTGCCTACATGTAAGTTTTACATGTTAGCTCTTTCTTTCTATTCACTTCAGAAGATGAAATTTTGAAAGAAAACATGCAATTTTCTACCTTGCCTGAACTCAAAAAAGCAGACTGAGGGATGGTCCTGGCTAGTGGTAAAGTTTTACTGCTAACATACAAACCTTCAAATATGATATTGAATCAACATAATTGTAAAATTATTGGCTATAATTTTAATAAAAACTTGGTAGTAGTGTGACCTTGCCAAGAGCGAAGTAAATCAATGAAAACTTATAGCAGATGATTTTTATTTATAATGCACAGTCATACAGGGATTTGTGGGATTTAAAAGAAAGACAGTTTGGCCTGATTGGTAAGTTATTTAGATTCTAAATTGGAGCTATATGATTTTTTTTGACATTTTCTTTGTTAATTTTTGTGTCATTTGAAATCAAATGTGCAAAGTGGATGAATGTCATATGCATAACGATGTGAATAGGTGTACTTCATCCCAATGCTGATGAATAAATCGCCTTTCCTTGATTGCTCCAACTGGAATTTATAACTGCCACTGGTGAACTCTTGTAACATTTATTTGTAATGCCTTTATAACACTTCATACTAGGTATATGGGTCTTACTGCCCCAAATAGATTTTTTTTAGAAAAAGTCATTGAAGATAAAAAGCACATCTCCTCTCAAACCTCTGAGTAAAAATATGGCTCCAAGAACAGTTGCCCACAAGTGAACACATTCTAATAGATGATATGAAAAACATGAGAATGACACAGATTTGCCTTTGTTTCAGCATGGAGAGAAAGTATATAAAAAAAGAGCAGATAAGAACACTTTTCTAATGTACAAAGTGACTAGTCACTACAAATTTTGGAATTTGATACAAAAAATAGAAACCAAGGTCAAAAGTATGAAGGTTTACTTCCTTAGTCATTTTTCATACTTGAGATCTATGTTTTTCTATTTTATACCCAGTATACTTTCTTTAAAAAAATGACCTTCATGCTGATTTTGTGTTTGTACTGAAAAAAAAAAAAAGATATACCTGTAGAATGTTATAATTCCAACCAACAGTCTTTTTGTTTTGCTTCCAAAACTGTCTAGCTTGTTCAGAAATAATAGGGTCTGACAGTTTCCAAGTAAGAATAATATCTTGGTGTCTTGTGTCCTCAAAGACACCTGCTGAGCAATTTATCACAGTTCAAAGAGCATGGCTATACTATCTCATGTTAAATGCAAGAGTGTTACCTAAAGTGTGATCCTTGTGTGTTTAGTGAATTCGGTTTGAAAAACCACATATTTATTGAGATCTTTGTTTTAGCATTAATCCCCTGTCTGACAGAATCTCATAACTCTTGGTTAAACATTCCTCTACAAATGTCACCTCCTACTAATTAAAGTGAAATATTTCAGCTACTGTTTATTTATTAATTCGACTAAGACTTCCTGTAAATAAAAAGGATCCAAGAGGGAGAAAGCATAAATTTGACTTGCAAATTACATCTTCAAAGTGTCAACTTTGTACATGCAAATTAATGCTTTGTAATGCAGCTAGTTCTTTCCTCTTATCTTGCATTGTGTATTATGACTGAATTATAAACAAATAGTAATTTCAATGTAATTACAAATATAATACAGATAACAAAATTGAAACTTCCATTTGAATTAAAGAAAAGCTATTCATTCACATTAAGGATATTAAACACAGCAAATCTGTAATTAAGTGAATGCTTTCATTTGAGTGAGATAAAAAGTCATCTCTCAGAAGAGGGAAGATAAAAGAATTGCTATACCCCACTTGATATCTTTAACAATTCCAGGGCTCTTTTATTAAAATAAAGGCCAATGGACTTGGGGTTCTGGACTAGAGTCCTACTCCCTGCTACATGGATCCTGTTTTTTCTTTTTACTAATATATCAAGTTTATAAGTAATTAATATCTATTGCACTTTTTATAAAATTATTCTCATCTACCCTAACAAAGTATATAGACTGTTTTTATTATAGATTAGAGACCCAATGCATGAAATTTGTGCTCTGGTGGTGGGGGGGGGGGACCTCAGTCAGCAAGCAGACATCTGCTCATAGTCTGGGACCCTGCACTCCTTACTGCCCGCCTGCTCGCTGCTCTTGACCACTGGGATCACTGCTCCTTAGCACTGCTGCAGAGGTGGAAGAGGCTCCTGCCACCATTGCTCCGCTCGCCAGCCGTGAGCCCAGCTTCTGGCTGAATGGCACTCTCCCTGTGGAAGCGCACTGACAATCAGGGGTCAGCTCCTGCATTGAGCACTGGCCTCCTGGTGGTCAGTGTGCATCATAGCGACTACTTGTTCTGGTCATTCCACCATAACCGTCACTTAGGCTTTTATTATATAGATACTAGAGGCCTGGTGCACAAAATTTGTGCACAGGAGGAGTGAACCTCAGCCCTGCCTGTGTCCTCTTACAATCCGGGACCCCTCAGGTAGGGTCTCTAAGCCTGTAGCACTTATTATTAGAAAAACCCATCCAATGATTTGAAAGACAATAGAGGTAACAGTTTCTGATGAAGTGCCTTGAGAGAACCAGATGACAAGAACTGCAGGTGAATTGCAGCAACACAAACTGACCCTTCTGTGCTAGATAAGCCTAATAGGCCAAAAGAGAATTGGGCTCCCCTTAGGGAAGAGCTAATAGTGTTTAAACCTTCTCTGTTTTCTCATTCAGCGTCTCATCTAAGGCCTGATAGCTCTTCAGTGTTTCTAAAGAAAACTTCTATTTAAAAATATTCTGCATGCATATATGCACAACCAACAGATGCTAGATTCAGGGGTTGGGGGGGCAAGGACAAGTGCTGGGGGGTGGGGGATGCCAGGGGGAGGTCCGTGGCGGGGGGGAAGAGACATATGTATTGTAATACCTTAAACAATAACATTAAAATATAATAATAAAAATCTTCTGATAAGAATAAACTCTGTTACACTGCATTTTTATCTCTTGCATGGCCTCTTTAAATGCTCCATCTGGGAGTTTGTTTCTCCTATTTCTCTAATAAGACTTATTTTTCAAATATGTACTGGGTCTATGCAGTCTGTCAGGCACTGGTGTAAGGGTTTTACAAATATTGCTCATTTAATTCCCATAATACTGGTACTATACAGGGACCTTACTATTATTATCCACCATTTCCCACATGAGAAATGTAAGCACAGACCTCTGTCACATGGCCAGTATGTGATAAAGCTGGGATTTGAGGGCAGGCTTCAAATTATACCATTTTCCTCTAGTTTTAGGAGAAAAATGGCCTTTTAACAAAAGTGCAATTATTAATAGGAAGTGATACCTGATGAATCTTACTGGTGTTATATATTTTAATATTACTACTAAAAGGCAAAGGTAAATGAGTACAAATCTAAATTTGATAGAAATTACTCACCCTTTTAGCTCATATTATAAAAAATAAATTTGCAAATTAGCTACAAACAAAACCTAAAAATAAAAAAAAAATGCTCAAATTAACAGTGCTAATTTCATATGATAGGCTGAAAGTGGGTTTACAGAAAAAATATGTTATGTCAAGACTTGTATCACCTTTAATATTTATAAATATTGAAATCAGTAGCAAATATGGCGCATTCACATTTTATTATGAGAATGGAATTACTGTCAAAGTTGATTTTGCTGGAATAATTGGACCACATATTTATTCAGAATAACTCTAACTGAGCAATTCTCAAAATTCAATTGTAATTAAGTATTATGTGATAATACTGTATAGTTGTCTTAGCCATTGAATTTTAGTATTATTTCATTACCCATAATTTTTATCCTTTAGTAGCTAGGATTTAGAACCAGAAATGAATGTCTCAATTTAACTTTTATTATTGCAGAACTTAGGACAAATACTTAGACACAGAGATTATTTAATTGAAGAAAATCAATAAATTGTTATAATTAATCCAAATCATTTTGGAATTGATATGAATGTAAATTGTGTTTTCATTTCTATTTTTTCTTCAGCATTGAATATTTGACCTAATGAAAAATTCTCACTTATAAAGCAAGCTAGGACAGCTTTTTCCCTTATTTGGTAGAAATCTATAATCTATATTTTGAACCTATTGACCTTAAACAAATTACAGCCAGATAGTTCTCTAGCAAAATGGGTTCATTTGGGAGCAATGAAGGATTGCAACTTAGGATATACAGTCTATGACCATAGAAACAAAGGAGGTGGACAGGGCTGCTTTTTCATGGACTTGGGAGGGGCTCTTGTAAATGATGAATCCATTGGAGGAAACAAAATTTGAAATATAGTGTCATTTCTTCACATTCTGAGGCAGTAAACTATTTACTTCCTGTCAGAGATGCAATGTACTGTAGCTTCCTGTTAGGGTCGGGAGTGTGGGTTGAGTGACACATGCTTTATTTAGAGTTCTCTCTTCTAGTCTCCCAACTCCTCTTTTTTTTTTTTTTTTTTTTTTTTTTAAAAAATATGGAAATTTATTGGAGAACAAGTACAGATTCCCACATGGGGAAGGGGAAAGAATCTCACAGCATAGACTCCCACGTGGGTAGGGGGAAGAGTCTCCCCAACTCCTCTTTATTTTACTTTATTTTATTTTTTTACAGCTTTTTGGGATTTAAAAAAATATTTTTATTTATTTCAGAAAGGAAGGGAGAGGGAAAGATGGAAACATCAATGATGAGAAAGACTCATTGATCTGTTGTTTCCTGCACGCCCCTTACTGGGAATCAAGGCCACAATCCAGGCATGCGCCCTTGCTGAAATCAAACCTGGGACCTTTTAGTCCACAGGCCAACACCTTATCCACTGAGCCAACTCCCTTTTTAAATGCAGTTTATTAACTTCCAAATTTATGTCTCTATTTTCTTATTATCTTGGAACAATTAAAATGATAAATTGCTCTACATATTTCTATGCCCTGCTGTCAACTCAAAATTTTAATTTACTTAAAAAAAAAGTCATATTTGATCAAATATCTTTTATGCACAATTACTAATTAAAAGTTGAACTTAAAGTAAATTATTTTAACACAGGTAGAAAGATAAACATCAAACAGTTGTTGAAACTTGTTTCTTAACAGTTTTTTTTTCTTCTTCTATATTTAGAGAACTCATTTAGTCCCAGTATTTCAGTTTACATAGTTGCAAGCTACTATGTCTTCTCACTTAGTATTTCAGTTCACAAAGTTGCAAACTATTATGTCTTCTCACTTACCTTTTGACTGGGAATTTAACAATTGTCTCAAATTTAATAATCTATAATAGGAGTTCTACTTTGAAAATCCCTGTCTCTTCCATAGAACCATCAAATTATGATTCAAAATTTAGCAATATCTTAGTTTTGCTTTTGTATTAATTTTAAATATCAAATAAGAGCCAACTCCTCTTAAATTTTCACTTAAAATATAGGATAATTTTGTTACATAAATATGTTTTGAGATCTGTACAAATCCTTAGCTCTATCTGGTAATATTGCCAGATTTTTAAACCTTAGAAATAGGTGACTAGGATAAGACCGTTCTTATGGCATTACCTCAATACTCCTACTTGTCTTTGTAAAAAATCTTCATTGTTGAAAATATTACAGATGTCCATGAAAGTATTACAGTGACAACCCCGCCTCCTAAACTTCACCCGACACCCCTGCACTTTTGTAGGTATCCAAGGGTTATATAGACATGCATATAACTTTTTTGGTTAATCTCTTCCTATCCCCTCTTGTTCCCTCTGAGAGACCTCAGTCTGTTACAGGCTTCCATATCTCTGGATCTTTTTGTTCATCAGTTCATTTTGTTTATTAGGTTCCACATATAAGTGCAATGATGTGATACTTGTCTTTCTCTGAATAGCTTATTTTCACTTAGCATAATGCTTTCCAGATCCTTCCATGCTATCACAAAGGGTAAGATATCTTTCTTTTTTACAACTACATAAAATTTCATTGGGTAAATATAAGGCAATTTTTTAATCTATTCATCTACTGATAGGCACTTGGGCCATTTCTAGATCTTAGCTATTATAAATAATGTTATGAACATAGGGGTACATATGTTCTTTCTGAATGGTGTTTCAGGATTCTTAGGATATATAGTATTCCATATAGAGTGGGATCACTGGGTCAAATGGCAGTTTCATTTGCAAATTTATTTTTTTATTTTTTTATTTTTTTAGGAATCTCCATACTGTTTTCCATAGTGCCTGCACCAGTCTTCATTCCCTCCAGCTTTGCACTAGGGTTCCCTTTTCTCCACATCCTTGCCAGCCCTTGTCATTTGTTTTTAAGTCTTCTCTAGACAATGTTTAGAATTGTTTGCTTACAAACAAAGTAGCTGCCTAAGGTTCTGGACAATAATCGAATCATATTTTATTTTTCTTTCTAAATCCAAAGGCTTAGAATATGTGAGCACAATGGTTCCTGTCGTTACAGTAGTGCACTGGTTTTAATTTATACCTGACAAACGAGATGTATCTTTGTCGATTTAAGAGCCTTCAATAATAAAGGGCTATTTTAATTTCAATTCTAATATGTATTTTTAATATTGAGAATTGAGAGATTGATTGGAACATTGAAGATACTTCTCTTTATCTGTGCAAATATATTTAAGGAAAATGATGCCCTGCTGTGTTTATTTATTCCATTTTATTCCATTTTACAACTCCTACAATTCAGAGAACAAGTTGTTTTCATACTTTGATAAATTCTGGGAATTTATAAATAAGTGAGTCAAAGTTTAGCCTCATAATAGCATCGTTACTGTGTTTAACTGCTTCTCTTACTTTGTGTGCATTTTATATTCAAAGATATTTAACACTAGGAAAAGCAAAATATGGTTTTATAAATATGTATGTTTATACAAACCATATTAAGTTTTTTCTTAATTTATGCAATATTTGGGTTGTGGCTTTCTTACATTTGTTTGAATATGAATTCATTACATAGAAACTAAACAGCAATATACCTGTGGTATATTCACTTGCTGCTGTTTAACATTTCCATTTCTCCTAATTGAGTCAACATCTGCTTTTCTGAAGATCCAGGTGTGTAATAACTCACTTGAAATACTTTTTCTGTTACCATAGTAGCACTATTTAATGAGGTAACAAATCCAATCCTAGATGAAATTGCAAAATGTAACATTGCCTCACAAGAGCTGCATTTTTTTCTGTAAGAGGAGTAAAGAAAAATGAATAATTACTTGTGGTAAAACCCCAAATACAGCCCCATTATAGAATCCATGTGCTTATTAAATAACTAATAGCAAAAAGATTTTTTAAAAATTCTATTATGACAAGCAAGTTTCTTGTTAAACTAATCAATTACAGTTGCATGTAGAATGATATGTTTCTTTTCAAAAAGACAAAGATTAATACGCATGATATGCAACTAAAAATAATCCAAATGGATTCCATTACAAATAAGATATATGAAAATTTTATTATGTATTATAGACAGCATATTATTTATATATTTATTGTTAAAATCAAATTCATACCCTTGCCGTTATGATTAGTGCCTATCTGTACTATCTCATTTTGTATCCTCCCCTGTCATCCTCTACATACCAGCCAAAACCCCTTATTCTGTGTTATAAATATGCTAAAATTTGGCTGTTGTTCAATACCTTTACTTGGGCATTTCCTTGTGAATGGCTGACCCTGTATTTCATTCAAATTTCATTTTTAAATGTCATTTTACTGAAGGCCTCCCTTGATCTTCCTGTAATTCCACTGAGTCTTTGCAGCACTTGCCATCGCCTGACATTTTTCTTGACTTCTTAGTTTATTTCTTCTAACTCTTTCCGAGAGAATGTTAAGGACTGTAATGACAAAACTCTGCCTTATTCACAGCTATATTACAGAATTGCAAATAATATCCAGCATGCTTATTGTATGTTTTCTTGGCAGAGGCAATTCGTGCAAGAATCTATGGGTCATTGGGAGGAAACTAAAGCTGACTATAGGCAAACAATGTGGTTTGCAATACAAATGCCAAGCGTGCCCTTTCTCAGGCTATTTTTTATGGCCGATTTGATCTCATCATCCAGTTTTCAATTCCTAAGAGTATTTTCCTGACCACCATGTTCAAATAGATCCATTCTTATCATTCTTGGCCAAGGCATACTATTTCTTACAAGGTATAATATTATGAAGTTACTGTATTAGCTTATCTACTTCATTGTAATGCATAGTCCATGAGAGGGAAATTGTGATTGTCTTGTTCACAATCATATACCTGAGTGAATAATCCAGTGCCTGGTACATGATTCTCAAAATTATTGGCAGAATGATGGAATAATGGACTTAAAATATAGTTTATATGATATCTACAGGCTACAGAGAATAGTTTTGATATAAATTCCAATAGGTAGAAGGAAAAAGAGAGAGAAAAAATAAAAGATGATGTCTATTTTCTGCTTTAAGAAATTCTAGGTGAATGAGTGAAGGAAGGCACCATTTACTAAGAAAAATGTATGGTGTTGAATGGAGGTTTAGGCAGAGGTAGAAGGTATATGTGAAGGGAATGAAGTCATATCTTATATTTTGAAGTTTATAAGACATTCTAGTATATATATATTTAGAATAATGACTTTCAATCTATTTCATCTCACGGCACATAAATTATTAAAATTATGTGGCACACAAATGTATATATATTTACTGTATATATGTATACATATAATATTGTTTGTTTGTTTATTTATTTATTTATTTATTTATTTATTGTCAATCTAACAAAAAGAATAGATCTAATACTGATTCATTCATATTGTACAACTGTTGTTGTGTTAGCTGTTGTCTTTTATATTTTTAATTGACAATATAAAAGAGGTTAGTGTCCCTGGCTAAAAAGTCAGGTATTGTATGTTATAAAGGTTCTTACAGCATGCTGATTGAAAATCACTGGGTTAGAAAATCAGTAAAAAGGCCTAGGCAAACACTTTGTTTGTATAATATCCTATATAATAAAAGAGAAACATGTAAATTTGACTATACCTTCGCTATGCTACCAGCCAATGAGGAGCGAGGGGTGTGGCCACGGTGAAGGACTGAAGTCACCCCTCCGAAGGCTACCCAAAGTCTTTATTTCAGCCCTGATGTTGGGCTGCTTTCCCCGACCATAAGTTCCCAACGCACTTCCAGCCAGAGTTAAAAGGGGCTTCTTCTGTTTTTAAGGCATCGCCATATCCAGTGCCTGCCAGGCCCCTGTGCAAACACACTCCTTAGGTCCAGGGTGCTGGGAGCTGAAGCAGAGAGGCTGTGAGGCCCAGCTTATCCAGGATGCTGACCCCCCATCACCCCCTCCCAATTATCCTGGCCCAGCCTCCCCTATGCATATCTGCTGACGGAGAGCGTGAGGTGGTCGTGGCAGCGGAGTGGATGCCAGCTGGGGGCGTGGCCACGGCACGCCGGACGGGATGCCTACACCCTCCCCCAATCCAGAGGGGCTTGACAGGGGACCTCAGGCCTCGAACACTGCCCTGGCACCAGGCCAGGGGACCTGAGGCTATGTCCTCCACCCAGTGGGGCTTGACGGGGGACCTCAAAGTATATTTCCCATCGTGATGCTGGGCTTGGGGACCTCCAGCTGCTCTCCCTGGCCAGCAGGGCTTGACAGAGGACCACAGGCCATGCCCCCACCCAGCAGAGCTTGACAGGGGACCTCAAGGTGTGCTTCCCGCCCTGGTACTGGGCTAGGGTACTTCAGGCTGTGGGACCTCAGGCCATGCCTCCCACCTGGTGTGGCTTGACAGGGGACTTGTAGGCCACACTCTCAACCCGGCAGGGCTTGATAGGGGACCTCAAGGTGCGCTTCCCATCCTGGTGCTGGGTTAGGGAACCTCAGACTCTTCTCTCCACCCACCAGGCTTGACAGGGGACCTCAGGCTTAGCCCCCATCTGGTAGGGCTTAACAGGGGACCTCAAGCCGCACCCTCACCCTGGCACTAGGCTGGGGGACCTCAGACCATACCCTCTGCCCCAGCACCAGTCCAGGGAAGTTGAGGCTGTGCCCCTCCTGCCTGGTTGGGCTTGACAGGGGACCTCAGGCTGTGCCCCTCACCCAGCGGGGCTTCACAGGGGACCTGAGCCTGTACCACTGTGCAAGTGGGAATTGAGAGGAGACCCGAGTCTGTGCTTCCCTTCTGGTGCTGGACCGGGGGACCAGAAGCTGTGCTCCTGTGCCTGGTAGGGCTTGATGGGGGACCTCAGGTTGTGTCTCCCACTTGGTGGGACTTGATGGTGGACCTCAGGCCAGGCCCCCCATCCTGGTGCTGGGCCAGTGGACCCGAGGATGCCCCCTGCCCTGCAGGGCTTGACAAGGGCGGGACTGGCTGGGTCTGGATCTACCCCCATGCGGGGGGAGGGGGGCGGCTGGATCTGGGTCTCACGTGATTTTGAGGCACATGTGAGTGAGTGAGACTTGACTCTGGGTACCGCGGTACACCCCAGACTCTGACAGAAGGAAGGTTTTCATATACATTCTACTAATTTTCTTTGGTCTCTGATACTTTTATTATAGAGAAAGAGCAAATAACAATATTAAATTATTTCCTCTAATTAATACCCTTTTAATGGGCCTGAAATTTGTGCACTGGGCCACTAGTGTATCTAATAAAAGAGTAATATGCAAATTGCCCATACCTCCAATCAAGCCATGCCCACAGCCACACCCATCAGCCAATCAGGAGGAAATTATGCAAATTAACCCAACCAAGATGGTGGTTGATTTGCATATACACATGCAGAAGACAGTGCAGAAGGAAGCCAAGCACTGCAGAAGAGAGCAAAGCTGCGGAGAAGTAAGCAAGTGGGGCGGGGGAGAAGGGAGGGAAACAGGCAGAGGAGATGGGAGTGAGGCAGAGAAAACAGGAGCAAGCAAGGCAGCAGAGAAGGGAGGGAGCTTTGCTCAGACCACAGGAAGCTCTATTCTTACAGGAATCTTCCTGCCACAGGTCTCTAGTGAATACATAACATATAGTTAAAGTCATGAGAATGAATAAACTCATCAAAAGAGAGACTGTAAGTGTTTAAAAGGAAAAAAATAAAAGAACAGGATTTGCCTCGTAGTTTTCAAAAACATAGAGGTTTGAGAAGACCCTGAACTGGCTGAGTGTCTGAAGAAAAGTGACTGATAAAGTGAAAGAAATACCAAGGAAGTCATAACAGAGGAGCATTTGTAGAAGGAGGAAGTGGACAGCAATTTTTATAAAAATGTAATATTAAGGGCACTCATGATACAGGAAGTTAATATGACATATCCTATCTAATAAAAGAATAATATACAAATTAACCATCACTAGGCTATACCCACAAGCCATGCCCATTATCCAATCAGGAGCAAGTATGCAAATTAACCCCAACCAAGATGGCTGCAGCCATGGAGAGAGCAGGAGCGAGGCTTGGGTTTCCCCGGCAAGGGAAGAAGTCAAGCTTTCTGCACACCTTGACTAGCCCAGGCCTCTGCTTAAGATGACAAAGTTTCAATTATAGAAGATAAATAAACCCCAAAAGAAATGGCTGCCACCATGGAGCAAGCAGGAGGCTTGGTTCCACTCCAGGCTACAAAGTTTCAATTGTAGAAAATAAATAAATCCCAGATACCAGGACTTTCACTTGGGTCGCCGAGGGGGCATGGTCAGCCTGCAAACTACCACAGGTTTCTCCCCCAGGTTGCCGTACATCCCAAGGGAACCCCCATCCTGATTTAGGACACCTTTGAGGGCAAACCAGCTGGCACCCACCCATGCACCAGGCTTCTATCCTACCTAATAAAAGAGTAATATGCAGATTGACCATCACTCCAACACACAAGAGGGCTGCCCCCATGTGGTCAAAGATCCTGTCCCCATGTGTACACAAGATGGCCACTACAAGATGGCCAGCAGGGGAGAGCAGTTGGGAAGGACCAGGCCTGAAAGAGAGGGCAGCTGGGGTGATCAAGCCTGCAGGGGAGGGCAGTTAGGAGTGACCAGGCCGGCAGAGGAGGGAAGTTGGGGGCAAAAAGTCTGGCAGGGGAGCAGTTAGGCATCAATCAGGTTGGCAGGGAGTGGTTAGGGGGTGATCAGGCTAGCAGGCAGAAGTGGTCAAGGGCAGGCAGGTGACAAGTTGGAAGCCAGTAGTCCTGGATTGTGACAGGGTTGTCTGACTACCTGTTTAGTGGGATTTGTTCTAAACGGACAGTCAGACATCCCTCAAGGGGTCCCAACCTGGAGAGGGTGCAGACTGGGCTGAGGCAAACCCCTCCACCCATGTACAAATTTCATGCACTGGGCCTCTAGTATAAGCATAATATTCTATCACAAATATGGTTTCAGACTATTTACTGTACAGCCTGTGTTAATTTTCCCTACATTTTGGACAATAAATAAATATTCCAAAATGAATCAGCAGTAGTTAAAGGTATAACATTAGGCAAATCCCGCTAGCCAGTCCAGGACCAGACACACAGCAGAATTCATTTTAAAGGATTGATTAACCTCCTAGCCAGCAGTTTAACATGTAGGCTCCTAAGACTCCTTCAAGTTCTCTACCATACAATGAAAAGGGAAATAGTTCTCTAGTACTATTCAACCAAAAGGAACATTCTGGTTATATTTTCTTTTCTAGCTTCTCCTACCATCAACAGTTATGTTTCACTTTGCTATTTTTCTTGCCTTTTACACATAAACTTAATAAATAACTGTAGTTATAGTACAAACAGTTTCCAATTTCCATGGACACATTCAATCCAAAGCAGAACACAGAAAAGAAAGTTAGAAGTATAATAGGTAAAATAAAGAAAATAACAGCTAGTTATAACAGTGTATTTTATATGATTATTTATCCAAAGCCTAAAAGACACTTAAGTATAGGAGAGGCAAAAGCAACCACAGAACTGTTTTATAATTAATATAAATATTTCAGGGAGGAAGGGCGAGAGAAAGAGAGATAGAAGCATCAATGATGAGAGAGAATCATTGAAGAGCTTTCTCCTGCACGACCCCCATGTCCCAATTTCTCCTTTAGGGACATAAGCACAGGCGACCAAGGGTACCTCAGCCAGTCTCTAAACAGACATTGACACATACGACCCAAGGTACTTACTCAATATTGGCCGAGCATAAATTACACAGGAAACAGACAGTCAATGTACGAATGACACACGGTTTGTTTACCAGAGTCCTGGTGGTTTCCAGACCTCAGCAGTCCACCCGGAGACCTGCGCAGACAGACACACACACTCTAGATATTGGATGTTGCAGCTGCAGCTCGGCGTCTTGTTTGAGGCCTTGGCTTCACGGCTCACAGTTCGAAGCAGAGCTCAGGCAGTTGCAGGCAGGGAGGGTGGAGAGTGAAGACTGTGGAGGAGCAGTCTTTCTGATCACCTCTGCTTCCTTTCTCCTTTTATGTGCTCAGATGGGGGTCTTCAGTGTGTCTTATCAGCAGGTCCCAGGAGCCTTGCTATTTGATCTTACATATGGGGTACAGGTCACTTTATCTATTTTCTACATATAGGCCACTCAAAGGTTCTTAGCAATTTGTTTACATTACATTCCACACTAAATTTGTTTACATTACATTCCTCATTTTAGTTCCACACTTTAATACTTATTCTATATTGTATTTTATCCTTATTAGTATTACTATAACACCCCACCAGAGATCTATCCCACAACCTAAGCATGTGCCATGACTGGGAATCAAACTGTGTCTTCCTGATTCATAGATCGACGCTAAACCAGTAAGCCATGCTGGTCGGGTTGTTTTATAATCTTTATGAATATTTAAACGGCATTTGGATCCACGGTTACAAACAATTATTATGAATCTCTGTCCAGTAGATGGGGTCTCCATGAAGGGTATATATTATTTTCAAGCTTCACTAAAAGACTACAAGATTTGGATCCAAGCAGACCTTGGGAACCACTAAGAAAGCTATATAACTAGATTAGAATTGAGAAACACATTTCAGATTATCTCACTGAAGGGGAATATAAACTGTTTTCCTAAATACTCCCAGTTTACAAGGGCCATAAACCAAGAATTTAACAGCTTAGCTAGAAGGGAGGTCACTGGCACCATCCAGGCCAGGCATTTAGATGTGATCTTACTTCCCTGCTTCTAAACAAAGAAACTAAGGGATGAAAAGAAAGCTTGCTCCATATTCAACACTCAGGCTTTGGAAAACTGACTGCCCTGAGACATTGCACTAGCACATCTGCAAATAAAGGGTTTTTTCCTGAACCTTCTGCATATCCTGGTGTGTTTTTAGGTCACCTGATTAATTCTGCAACATCACTACCACAATTATGACTGAACTTCTGAGCTCCACTAATTCTTAGGTATGCAACAGGTTTCCCTTAATTTTTCCTAAGCATATAAAATTCAGAAACAATTTTATGTATACCAGAGGAGCAAAAATGAATCACAAATAAAAATACTCATTTTAAAATAAAAGATTTAATTAGTAATCAGGAGAAGATATGTAAGACAGAATCAAGTATTCTATATCACTAATCTCCCTTTTTTCCTAAATACCTTCTATATATGCTACACATTTTTATTTTGTTATGGACCACCCGTGAGTGACGACCACCAAGGAGCCAGATCAAAAATTTAAGAAGCCTTTATCACGAACTCGAGTTCGGGCTCATGTCTCAACTGTCACAGTAGTGAGCAATGCGAGCCCCGAGCCTCAGTAGCAAACACTTCTTATCTCCAAAGCAGGGAGATTTGGAAATTTGTGATTGGCTGGTTTCACACAAAGAAAGGTAGCACAAGGTCAGTTACACTACAGGGAAGAGGAAAATTTTCCCAAGCTGCTGGTGGGCCCTGTCGACCCTGTATCTGACCTTGCCGCATTAGGGCAGTAGGATGTCCTCTGGCAAAGGAGGGTTGAGTAAATGTCATAAACAGCTAAAGGGGGTTTCAGTGGTTGTGTCTGGTCTAAGCATGATGAACCACCTCCTTCTCTTCTATCCTCCTCCCCCCCTCTGAGTCTGGCTATCACAATTTTCCCCTCTCTTTTTAAACTCCAAATCTTGTTCTCTCCATCTTTATTTTTATTAATTACACGTATATTAAATTCATAAAGAGAAGTAGTGAATTTATATAATTCTCAAAAACAAAGTCACTTTAATAAGATTTAGGAGTACAATATTTCAGAAAATTAGTTGGAAAATACATTTATTGCTACACAAAAATGTTAAATCATATTTTTCTAAAATGACAACCAAAATAAAAATAAAGTTTATATAAAAATAATTTGTACAACAGAGATCAAACAAAATAGATGGGTATGTGTGAGACCAGGCAACTAGGTTCATTCTTGTCATGCAATGGTAGACTAGATAGGCAACAAATTTCTGAAACTCAGTTTACTGGTCTTCCTGAACAGAATAAGAATATCTGTCCTGACTAATGAAATAGGAATTTTAGGGGAATTTAGGCAGGTTTAGGAAATTTAAAAAATTAAAGAGGTACAAGGAAAAAACATAGAGCTACAGTGGGAAAAGTTACATTTCCATAAGACAAGGGAGCAGCAACAGTTACATTTCCATAAGATACAGAAACTGGGAGTAATAAAAGGTCTATATTTACAAAATAAAGGAGGAAGAAAGACCATAGGGAATAGGAAAACAACAGGGAGGAGGGCTCAGAAGTTACTATAGTGACCAAATCAGAGGGGGACAGTGGCCAATCAGAAGGGATATTGATGCACAGAAAACTGCATACTTTATATAGTGTGGAAGAAGGGACTGGGTGGGATTCTCCCCCCTTTTCTTCCTCTCCCCCCATACCCCCCTGCCCACTTAGGAGTCTGTGCTGGATTTTTTTTTTCCCCTTTCCCCATTTGGGAGTCTGTACTTGTTCTTCAATAAATTTCCACCTTTGCTATTCCCTCTTCTGTCCATGGATTCATTTTTCAACTCCAATGGACAAAGAGCCCGGGAACCAACCTGCCCCAGGAAACATTGCATGTTCCAATCCAAAATGCCATATCACTAGAAGAGAGTTTATTATGGTCTGATGAAACAGTGTTTTGGATTACTAAAATACTCACTGAAATCAAGATAACATAAAAGCATGCCATAGCTGGAATTATGGGCTTTGGAATTATGGGAACTGTGCATAGTTCTGGCCTCAAAATGATGTTCCCTGGAGGGACCAGTGACTCCAACTCTCTGAATCTCATTTTCTAAAATCTATAAAACATTGACATAATATATAGGCATGAGATTGTTATGATTATTAAGTAAAAGCAGCAGTTATCATCATTTCTGGCTCAACAGATGGAAGCTCTTGGTAGAATAAAATTATCTTTTATGTCTGTGAATTCTGTGTTCCATGAAAAACTTCTGACTACAGCCCCATGGAAAAATGAAAGCAAAAAAGACAATTACAAAAAGGAAATAACTAGTTATAAGCGTATTGCTTAATTTAATTATTTTCACATATCCATCACCATCCCACCCACATTTTCTTCCTTCTGAAACATCATCCCTAATAACATATTTCTGTGTAATTTATCCTAATATATAAATAGCCAGGGGTCATCACAACCAAAACAACCAGACAGATGACTGAAGAGTGGGCTGCATAGAGGCGACAAGGCTGGCAGGGGGGTTAGTGAGGGACGACCAAACAACTGAACAACAGGCTGCATGAGGTGGGATCAGACCTAAAACAGCAGTCAGACATCCCTCAAAGAGTCTCATATTGGAGAGGATGCAGGCTGGGCTGAGGGTACCCTTCAACCATGCACTAATTTTGTGTGACCAGGTCTATAGTCTTTATATAAAAGCCTAAGTGACCGAACAACCAAATGACTAGTCAACCAGTTATTATGATGTGCACTGACCACCATGAGGCAGATGCTCAAAGCAGAAGCTGCCCCTTGGTGGTCAGTATACTCCCACAGCCAACCTCTTGAGACTGGCCAAACTCCCACTGTCCCTTCCCTGGGTCAGCTAATATCAATCAGCCCTGATTCAGACTGGGTGAGATGGCTCTGAACAGCCCCAATCACTGGCCAGGCCAAGGGACCCCACCTGTGCATGAATTTGTGCACCAGGCTTCTGGTATTAAATAACTGATAATCAGAGATAATGACTGAATCAAATGAATAACACTAGAGAAATTATTTTTAATCATGTTATTTACTCTAAGAAAGTGTCAAGAATATAAATATCAGTTAATATGTCCCCATTGAGTTTGATCAGTTTAGATGCCCCATTGAGCATCATGAAGATGCACACATTTGCATACATTTGCATGATAGATGTTTGTTAATTTTCAGTTTTTCTTGTACATCAGCATCACGAAGCTGTTGCTCACCTGACTTGCCTTTTCTTTATTTTCTTTGACTTTATATTTTTACGCTCCTTTAATCAGGTCATTCGGTGAGGTCTCAATTTGAATAAGGGAAACAGAGTTATGTGTACATTTTAATGAAATGAATAACACTGAAGTAAAAAAAAGTCACATTGCAGTGAATACATATTTTTCTTTTTTTTAATCTTTATTGTTCAGTTTATTAATTATATTGTTCCCTTCCCCCCCCTATAGTTCCCCTCCACCTGGTACCCATCCCACCCTCCGCCCTCACCCCCCTCCACTGTTCTCTCCCATAGTTGCATGATTTTTGTCCAGTGTCTTGCTGCACTTCCCACACCACTTTTCTCCCCAAGAATTGTCAGTCCATTCCCCCTCTATGTCCATGATTCTGTTACATTCACCAGTTTATCCTGATCATCAGATTATTAATTCACTTGAATTTTAGATTCATTTGTTGATAGATGTGTATTTGTCATTCATAATTTATACTTTTATCTTTTTCTTCTTCCTCTTCTTAAAGAATATCTTTCAGTATTTCATATAATATTGGTTTGGTGGTGATGAACTCCTTTAGCTTTTTCTTATCTGCAAAGCACTTTATCTGACCTTCAATTCTGAATGATAGCTTTGCTGGATAGAGTAATCTTGGTTGTAGATTCTTGCTATTCATCACTTTGAATATTTCTTGCCCCTCCCATCTGGCCTGCATCGTTTCTGTTGAGAAATCCGCTGACAATCCGTATGGGTGCTCTCTTATAGGTAACCTATCTGTTTTTCTCTTGCTGCTTTTAATATTCTCTCTTTGTCTTTTGCTCTTGGCATTTTAATTATGATGTGCCTTGGTGTGGTCCTCTTAGGCTCCTATATATTGGGGTTCAGTGTGCTTCTTGGACTCCTAAGTCAATTTCTTTCACCAGGTGTGGGAAGTTTTCGGTCACTATTTCTTCAAATAGGTTTTCATTGTCTTGCTCTCTCTCTTTTTCTGGCACCCCTATAATTCAGATGTTAGTATGCTTGAGGTTGTCCCAGAGGCCCCTTACACTATCTTCAATTTTTTGGATTCTTTTGGTTTCTTGCTTTGTCAGCTGAGTGGATTTTACCTCTTTGTATTTCAAATCTTTAACTTGGGATGCTCTAGAGTACTTTTAGGTCTTTGTATATTTTTTATTTCAGTCAGTGTATGCTTAATTTCTGGTTGGTCCTTTTTCATATCCTTGAGAGTCTCGTTCATATCTTGTAGGGTCTTGTTCATTTCCTTGTAGGACTCATTCATTTCCACGTTGGTCTTGTTCATTGCCTTGCAGGTCTTGTTCATATCCTTGAGGGTCTCGTTCATTTCTTTGTCGGTCTTGCTTATTTCCTTATAGGTCTTGAGCTTTTTTAGGAGCTTCTTGAAAAGCCTTATAACTGTGGTTTTGAACTCTATGTCTAGTCGTCTTTTTCCTCCATTTCTTTCACATCTGATTTCTTTCCATGTCTCTGTATGGTGGCTGTTTTATGTGGTAGGTGTCCTCTACGGGACAATGGCTCAGCCTCCCCAGTTACCTGAGGTGGGTACTCTTACTGCCATCCTTTATGGGTTGTACAGTATTTTTGAATTTAAGCCCAGCTTGTTGTTGTTAGCTCTAGGAGGGTTTGACCTCCAGGCCAATTGGCTGTGAAGGGAGACTGTGTTCAGGTTGGATGGGCGGAGTCTCTGAGCTGAGCAGGCAGACTCGGCCTCAGCTACATCCTATGCGGCGCTTGCGTGCGCGAGTCTCTGTTGGATGGGAACGGTTGCAGACACCTCCAAGAGAAAGCCGCTAGTCTCTACCCCTTGCCAGACAACTCTGCCTCTCCCCAAATGAGTCTGCACACCCAAAGTCTCGTCCAGGATTGTAAAACAAAGCAGTCTGGTGGTCTCCAGGACCAGGGGGCAAGTCACCAGGGAGCAAGTCACAAGTCTGTGCTGTCGCACACTTTACATGCGCAAACTTCTTTTCCAAGCAACCCGGTTTCTCCTCAGACTAGGAGACCTCTGTCACGCCTGGCTTCCAGGGTGCATACCCTGGACCTCGGATCTCACCTGGCACTGGGGGATCCGTGCAGTGGGAAGTCTCCACCCTCCCCGTTGGAGAAATCCAGCTGGGGTTACTGCTGCCAGCCCTACAGCCTGCCACGCAGCCATTGCTCCTAACCTCTGTTTCCACGCGTATCTTCAAGGCTGCGCTCTGCTGCTCTTCTGAGTCTCAGTGTCCCACCTTTACTTTTATTTGTGGAGTTTTCACTTAGCCAGCTCTCCGGTGATTCTAGGTGATGTTTGTTTTGTTGCTTTGTAGTAGTTTTTGAATTGTTGCGCGGGGCAGAACAATAGGTGTTTACCTATGCCGCCATCTTTGTTGCTCTGTCCAGATGTCTGGTCTCCTTCTTTTTAAGGTCCCTGTTTAATAAAGCAAAATAGCTTCACAATAGTCTCAAGGATCATCAATAGCAAACCCAGTCAGTCAATGATTCTGACAATGTGTCTGGCTTGATCATCAATGAATAGTGATTATTAGGATAACTAGAATCAAATATTTTCAAAGCTTCAAGTGTAGAAAGGCTTTAAAGTAGACATTACCTACTCACATCTAGTAGAAATCAAGGTGGTAAAATCATGCTCATAAATTTAAAGTAAATTGCTAAACAATAGTGAGTCCAAGCACATGGAAAACAAATGCAGTGTCTAGACACAAGTTAAGTATAACATAATAACAACTGCAAAAACATTTAAGTCCAAAATGCTTGCAGAGCCTCAATGTATGATGTGTATGTGTATTCTGCCATGTTAATACTGCAACATAAAAACATTTCTTGGGTCTCTTTTATTCTTTCCAAATTTACAATGTTTTGGGAACATTCTTCATCCACAGAAGATACGTTTTTTCTAATCTGTCTGTGGTTTTGATCATCAGAATGCTGCTGTGCAGCCTTATCTGTCTCTGAAGCCAGCCCCAGATTCCCGGGCAATGGGGCTTTTCCCACTTTCTTTCTATACTGCCTGGGAGGCTCTTTTCTGCTTCGCTGTCAACATTCCCTTATTCTTTAGGATGTAATTTAAATTAATCGCTCTCCACTTTCTCCTAGAGACCTTTCTTTTCATTAGACTTTTTTTTTTCTCTTTTTACATTTCTCTCCCAATAACAGATTATAAATTCCTTAAAGGTAGGTTTGTCATAATCATCTTTAGTTGGCATCATGCCTTAATAATATTGGATATTCTACATGTGTATGTGAAGAGAAATGAATGAAGGAAAGAATAAATTAATAAATGAATAATATATGAAGAGCTCTCAAATGAACTTTAAAAACGGCATTAGCAAGTGTTTTCCATTTGATGCTTACATTTAGAACAAGGAAGATTTGACAGCCTCTAGCATGGGTAAATTGTTGCAAAGCCTCTATCAATAATCTAAGCAATGTCAGCATAATGAAAAAGGGCTGCTGGGCCACTTATTACTGTGTGGCACTATATCAATGAATTACATACCATTTACTTAGAATGCTAGCTTTGATGAAACATACCAATATACCTTTCATAATCTGGTGCCTTTCTGTAACATTTTAAGCATTGACATGAATAAATCAGAGTGACCTCTGACATTCAATTTGGAAATTGTCTTAAAAGCAGATGTCGAATGTTGTCATAGTAACTCACTGGTGCTGCAAAAGTCACTGTGTCAAAATAAAGAATGAAATGGCTGACGGGATCCCATTCATTTCTGGAAAACGAATTTTTAATTGAGTCCTTTAGATTGCAAAAGTGTAGTTACTAAGAAAGCATTAGGTTTATAAATTCTATTGAGAAGTTTCTATAACACTGTTTTTTCCAGTTTTATATCCATTAACACCTTTGATATGCCCCATAACACAGATTATTCACAGTTTATGTCTTGATGCTTCCCACATTCATCTTATAAAAATCAGTTAAATATTTACAATTTTTCCAAATTTTTTGACACTTTGCTTCTTAGTCAAATTAATTGGTCCTCAAATGTATATCCTTAGCAAGAAAGCAATTTTAAAATAACATAATTATATTTTCATTCCAGTAAATTATTTATTCCTGTTTTGTTATGTACATAGTGTACAAAATATACAGTTCTATATAATCTTTATCCTCTATGGAAGAAAGGACAATCTGACCACTTTAACAAAAATTAGAAATGGCTATGCAAATTAAAATAGAAGTAGGAAAATCACTTTACCATTTTAAACAAAAAAGCAACCTTTCACAAAATCAAAATTTAGAAAAAATATTATTATAGCTTATGTATAGATATTTGGGTTTATCTAATTAATCAGCATCATTATAGTTTGGAGTGAAAAGGAAAGGATCAATGAATGGTATAGGGATTTTTTTTATTCAAGTTTTTTAATTATTCTTAAAAGAATAGAAAGTGAAAGGTTATATCTTCTTTCACATTACCTTGGAGTGAGATTTTTATCAGTTCTCCAAGCTAAGCAGAATCAAATCTGTTCATTAGTTTCCTGGGGCCTGGCTAAAAAAGGTTGTCTGGGTAGCAAGCAAGCAAGTCAATTGATAGCAGGTACTTTTATGCTGAGTCAGTTTTCACATTTTAGTGAAGGATTCTGATTCCATTGTTTCTAAAAGAAAACTACATATTGGCCTAAGAATAGTATATTTCTTTGCTACCTTTCTGAAGTGGCTTTTTAGAATGTTAACTAACTTGGTTAAGTTTCACCAGCATACTAAGTTGATACTGGGCTAAAACTTACTGTTTATAAAATCTTGTAGAACAAGCACAATTTACAAAAGGGTTTTTATATTATTATCAGTGGCCCGCTGCACGAAATTCTTGCACATTAAAAGGGTATTAATTAGAGGAAATAATTTAATATTGCTATTTGCTCTTTCTCTGTAATAGAAGTATCAGAGACTAGAGAAAATTAGTAAAATGTATATGAAAACCTTCCTCCTGTCAGAGTCTGGCGTGCACCACGGGGCCCAGAGTCAAGTCCCCACTCACTCACGAGTGAGACCCAGACCAAGCCGCCGCTCCCCCCAACCTCCCCCTCCCCCCCCGCTCACTGGGGTAGATCCGGACCCTGCCAGTCCCACTCATGTCAAGCCACCCAGAGCAAGGTGTGTCCTCAGGTCCCCTGGCCCAGCACCAGTATGGGGGGAATGGCCTGAGGTCCCCCGTCAAGCCCCACCTGGCAGAGAAGCACAGCCTCAAGTTCTCCAGCCCAGCACCAGGAGGGAGGCGCATCCTCAGGTCCCCCGTCAATCCTCACTGGCACAGGGGCACAGGCTCAGGTCCCCTGTGAAGCCCCGCTGGGTGAGGGGCACAGCCTGAGGTCCCCTGTCAAACCCAGCCAGGCAGGGCACAGCCTCAGGACCCCTGGCCTGGTGCTGGGGCAGAGGGTATGGTCTGAGGTTCCCCAGCCTGGTGCCGGGATGGGGGTGTGGCTTGAGGTCCTCTGTCAAGCCCTGCCAGGTGTGGGCGCAGCCTGAGGTCCCCTGTCAAGCCCTGGTGGGTGGAGAGAACAGTCTGAGGTCCCCTAACCCAGCAACAGAATGGGAAGCGCACTTTGAGGTTCCCTGTCAAGCTCCTCTGGATTGGGGGAGGGTGTAGGCCTCTCTTTCCTCATGCTGTGGCCACACCCCCTGCTGGCCTCCCATCCAGCTGCCATGACCACCTCACGCTCTCTGTCAGCAGGTATGCATAGGGAAGGCTGGGCCAGGATAATTGGGAGGGGATGATGGGGGGGTCAGCATCCTGGGTGAGCTGGACTTCACAGCCTCTCTGCTTCAGCTCCCAGCACCCTGGACCTAAGGAGTAGTGCTTTCACAGGGGCCTGGCAGGCACTGGATGTGGCGATGCCTTAAAAACAGAAGAAGCCCCCTTTAAGTCTGGCTGGAAGTGCTATGGGAACTTATGGCCAGGGGAAGCAGCCCAACATCAGGGCTGAAAAAAGACCTTGGGTAGCCTCCGGAGGGGGCAAATCAATAGTAAAAGGCATCTTTGAAACAAAGACATTTGAACATACAGTGGATATTAGGTGATATTAAGGAATTACCTTAACTTTTTAAGGTGTGACAATGGCTGAATATTTACTTCTTTTTTAAAGATACTCATCAGAGAATATTTAAGTGGGAAACAACTTTCTTTGAAAGTATGGTGTTGTCCTGGCCCAGCCCTCCCCACACCGCAAACGCCTCAAGGACCGAGCCTCTCCCGCTGGCTCGCTAGGCCCTCGAAAACACCCTGCGTAGAGGCGTGGTCCTGCTTCCTTCCTGGCCCTGCCAGCGTGAAGAGAAGTGTTCCCAGCTGGCGCTGGCGTGAAGGGCTTCATTCTGGCCTGCGCTGGTGTGAAGCAAAGTGTTCCCCACAGGCCTGAGCACTTGTTGCGCCGGTGTGAAGTGAAGCGTTGGTGTTCACTGGTGTCCAGGCAAGTCGTGGTCATGCCCCCTCATTCAAGCCCCCTGCTCTGGATTGGCTGATAGCATAGCCTATCAGGAGCCAAGGTACGATCACATTTGCCCGTTACTCTTTTATTAGATAGGACTAGAGGCCCTGTGCATGAAATTTGTGCACTCAGGGGAGGGGAGATTCCCCAGCCTGGCCTGTGTCTTCTCACAGTGTGGGAGCCCCAAGACCAATCTCCCCAAAGAAGTAGGCCCCGCCCACCCATCCAGGGCTCCTCAATGGATTGCCCCAAAGAGGTAGGTCAGTGCCGGGGTTCCCACACCTTCACGCCATGCAGAGTCACGGGGCCCCCAGAGTCACCACGCAGAGCCATTGGTACCCATCTCCGCACCACGCACATAGCATCAAGTCCCTCCTTACCTGTGTGCACGCACAGCCCTGCCCACCTCTATGCACACACTGCACATCCAACCTTCTGGTGATAGATTGTTATGGTGTGAGGGCATCACGGTGTGTAGATGTGACAACCACATAGGCTTTTATTAATATAGAAAGCAAAAAAAGTTTACATATCTCAGGAAAATTGGAATTAATACCCTCCTAAATATATAATCAAAGCTGTATCCAAAAGGTTAGAGTCATGGTAAAAAGATTTGCTTTTCATTATATTTTATAAAATAAAAATAATGATGGCTGAAAATGAGACTACCCCAGATTGAAACCTTCTGCATCTCTAAAATAAGGACAACAATTGTGACAGATTATTCATTATATTCTGTGCCAGCAAAAAGTCAAAGATGCTGCCAGTTAAAAAGTAAATTACCATTTAGAATAATTTTATATTTATTGGACTAGCTTTTTAGACCTGATCAAACACAAACTTTTCACATGACTTTTATGCATGGATAAAATGAAGAAATGCAAAACAGATAAATTAGTCAACTTTGTCACTTTCAGCATCTGACTATTCTGAATCACTTTTTGATTTAGAATTCATGTACATATGCTTTGTTCCGCACATTCTCTGGGTCATCCTAAAGACTGGGGAGTCGGGATTTCTTCACATGGCACATGAAAGAACTGAAAAACATTGGTGCTTGATTCCCACCCTAGCTTAGATGTTATAGACAGCCAGTCTATTGTTTTATTTCTGTTCCAGGAGAATTATTTAAAATTCCTAAATCACATCTTGTTTCTTTCTAATACCATAACCTTTGGTACCTAGGTCTTAAAAGAGTGCTCCACTATTGTTCCTGAGGTTTTCCTTCAAACTTCTGACACTGAACAAAAGCATTTACAGTGGCAGCATGAATGCACAGGTAACAATATCCACAACAGAGACAACAAAAATAATGTGACATCATAACTGAAGTACATCAGACAGCATTTCAGATCAAGGTGTGAGAATCAAAGTGTGTCTTAGAATTGAACTGCAGTGGTGCTTTTCTCCTGGACTATATTAAAAAGATGGATGTATGTCTGATGAGCATAAGGTGGGTGAGTGCTGCTGTCATTTCTCACTTTACCAGTCATTATATTAACACAGATCTGCATGCATCATTTTACATATTCATGGGAATTATGGGGTATGCATACTTATGTCTTACTTATTAACTGAATTGTGTCTCTCATGGAAAAAAAAAAGAAAAATAATTCCAAACAACTTCAAAGTTAATCAATTTAGTGATTGATTATATTCTGTAAGAATAATGCATCTCCTTAAGTGGTTGAAACCACCTGGTAGGTTTTGGCCCTTTCTCTCATCTCAGATTGAAAGTCATCTATGAGAAAGGTCTCTCCTCTGGAGACACCTGCCCGCAAGTTAGCATAGCTTTCTAAGCGTTTGAAGCAATGCAATGTGATTGCTTGAAAGGTGGATAAGCAAAGGTAAAGATGACAATTTTGTTCATGGAAGTATAGACAAATGAAGATGGCATCAGGTGACAAAGATCTCCTGGCTTCTAGTTTCCAGCAAGGCAACCATCTGCTGAGAGTTCTGCAGGGCTGGGGTGAACCATGCAGGGAATGAGAAAGGCCTAACGGCTTTTCAAGGCAGGATTTCCACGCTCTCCTGCCACTTAAGATGCTGAGACCAAAGTGCCTCCTTTAAATAACTGTTTTGGAACACCACACTGCCTTGTCCTGGCAGTTTACCTAATGCTTTGATCACTGGGTAATGAGTGAGGGCCAGTTCTAGCAAACCCAGTGCAAATGCAGTGGGCAGAGGCAATGACAGTCCTCTCAGATGTCCAGGGAGATGACAATGCTAAACAGAACTAAGTTTCACAGTCCCCCATTCCTTATAAGAACCATACTCAGTAACCTCCCTTGGCAGCATGAGCCTCATGGATCTAGCCTTCATTTCTTCTCTCTCACATATTTCACATTTGAATAAGAGATTGGAACAAACACAAATCTATCTGTATTACTACCATAGCTGCTTGAACATGAGGAGAAAGGTACAGCATCAGCTACACGAATCAGTTCTGTGGTCTTCTAACATTTCTCCCTTTTTAGCAGAAACTGGCATATTCATTCATTCATTTTAGAATTACAGCTTTGTATTAGCAAACATTATTTTAAGCAATACCAGAGGACTTCCAGCCTCACTTGGCTCTAAAGACCTGTAAATATTTTCTTACTGATCCTTGACTTGCTCCCATCTGGATGCAGACAGCCCTTAGGCAGACCTTTTTATCCTTTCATTATCTCGGAGATCCTCTGACAGCACACACTTCTTCCTACTCCAAGAGAAAGGCTTATTTCATTTCATGTTGGTTTTCTTTTCACCTAAGATATTAAATTAGCTAATCTCCCAAGGATCCCTAATTCCTTCAAGCAGAGAATAGCAACAGAGAATAAAGCTGTATAATTTCAATGAGTACATGGGATAGTGCAGTAGAATTCCAGAAATGAAGCTTTTAAAATAATTGTAGTATCCAGAAAGACTTGCACAACTGCATACCCTGAGCTATTTACATAAGATGTGTACATTTTACTATATGTAAACCATACTACAATATAAAAAAGCACAAGTAAAATTTTGTTAAATCATTATAAATTCAGGTTGGTATTTTCACTTTAAGTTCCTTTTACTTCTCTATAACATATCATTAGCTAATATTTTCTTTAATTTCAATAAGTTTAATGTTATATATAAAGGTGCCAAAAATATTCTCAAACTTGAGTATTGTTCTTGAGTTTACAAATATCTCATTTCCTCTTTTTTTTTTAAATTGACTTTCTGCTTGTATATCAGGAAACTTATTCCAAATATGCAGATCCAGAGTATCACTCTTGCCAGCATTATTTGGGCACAACTCTCCAAAATGAAATCCCTCTCAAAAAAAAAATGATTTTTTCTCCCCGGGAACATCAAAGAATCCCTAAGCACAAAGTAACCTATATCCAGTGAAAACCCAATAAAAGCAAACAATAGCACTGAGAGAGAAAAGATAGCCAAATTCAGCATTTGAGTATCCTTTAGAAATATCTTTTATCTTTTCATTCTCTTGGGCTCCGCTTTCCATATTTACCTTTGATCAGACAGAGTTGGTATTAAGCTCCAGTTTTTAAAAAGGACTGAATAAATACAGATATTCTCCAACTCAGTGCATAGACTAGCTCAACAACTTTTTTTTTCAACAATTTTTGATTTTGTTAATTTTCACCTGATGATATTTTTTCCACTGCTATTCAGAGAACAAGAAGAAGGGAGGGAGGAGAAAAGAAAGAGAGAGAGAGAGAGAGAGAGAGAGAGAGGGAGAGAGAGAACCATTGATGTGAGACACATGTGAAACATAGGCACTCAATCCCGTTCCCATGATCTCTTTGTTGTAAAAACTGCTGTTTGAAATTTTTCACTAAAATGGTCCTTTGCTCTATGAATTAACTCTGCTTGCTTGAATAATAGAGAAAATGAGCTCAATTATCTGGTCCATGTTTACCCAAAGTACTATTTCCATTTTAGAAAGGTCATAAAGCATGAACAATACAACCCCCAGACAGAGTTATCAGTACTGGCACCAGATCAGACCCTGAGATATGGTCTTCCTGCCCCCATCCCAGCAAATAGGGCTTTTTGCAAAGCCTGTGAAAGGTCCAGAAGCCCCATCCCATATTTGGGAGACAAAGAAACCAAATGAGTATAAAGGGAAAGCTTCCTCCATATTACTGGGCTCAGACTTTGAGAGGCCATGCTTCTGAGTCAGCAGGAGTAATAAAAGATTCCAATTTGGCTTACTGATTAAGGCAGCCTCTGTTCAGCTCACTCATTTACAATATAACACATGGACTGGTTGCCTCCCGCATGCACCCCCACCAGAAGCAGGGAGTGAACCCACAACCCAGGTACGTGCCCTTGACTCCAGGCCTTTGGGTGAGTGGCCTGACACTCTAACCACTGAGCTATGGGCCAGAGATAGCTTAACTTTTTAAAAGTATATTTTATTGATTTTTTTACAGAGTGGAAGGGAGAGGAATAGAGTTAGAGACATCAATGAGAGAGAAACATCCATCAGCTGCCTCCTGCATACCTCCTACTGGGGATGTGCTTACAACCAAGGTACATGCCTTTGACTGGAATTGAGCCCAGGATCCCTTAATTTACAGGGGGGATGCTCCATCCAGTGAGCCAAACTGTTAGGGCTAGCTTAACTTTTTAATTGGTGATACCTGTGAATTAAGTTAATATGAAGAATCAAACATTTTTTTAAAAATTTACTGAAATTAAAAATAAAACATGTTCTGCAAGTTACAGTATTGGCTGGATCTCTCTCACACACACAAATCAAGTAAGTATTAGCGTATTTGAATTTTCATGCATTTCACTGGTTTCCAGTTTGTGGTACATTTAGCTATCACATGCTGGCTCCATAAATAAATTCCAGATGTATTTTGGTCTGTTGCATTCTCACCACATAGGATAAAAAGTCACTTTGTTTAGTGATGGAGGGGGTTAAATAACAATGCTCATTTACTATTGAGTAATAACTTCTGAGTGAAATTTGCCAAAATTGAGGCACACCTACTGGACACTCACTCTCCTCTTTGGCCCAGAGTGAGGCCAGCACAACCACTGATGCTCCTTGGCCGGGGTTTTGCTGTGCTATGCTTTGGGTCCAAAGGATGTAACTGCTTCTTACTAATGAGTACTCTTGAGGCTGATAATAATGGAGTCTCATTTGCTTTGAATTTTCTAAATGTGCGATGTGGGGCCACCTGAAAGTTTTGTTGCTATCAGAGGCGGTCTCATTTCTGCAAGTGAGGGGAACAGAACGCCTCTGTCTCCGTGACCATCTGACCTGGGTCAGGGCTCCACCTGCATCCCTGCTCTCTGAATCTTTTTGTTTGCTTGTGTCATCAGACTGTGACTGCTCCATCTTCTAAGATGTTTATTCCAGTTAGGTTTTGGCTGGCTATGAACTCAGTAGCAGGAGCCTGTGCTCTGCACGTCAGTTCTCACAGAAGACAAGAGCACCTTTATGTATAGTAAAGAGTCTTGGTTGCTTTTCTAAAATTCAAATTTTAACTGAGAAGATTCCATTTCATTCCTATTCTTTTTTATTCCATTTTGTTGTGCTATATCTGGCCACTCACCCATACGCAGTGAGCTGGAACCTAGAGTCCAGCAATACATCTTTAATAAGCAGAGCTTTTCTTCACAGGTTCTGAAAGTGAATTTCAACACATATTAAATATTGAGTGATTTCAAGAACAACAAGCAAATTTATGAAGCCGTTCTGCAGTATCTGTACTAGAGTCCCCGGGCTGCTGTAACAAATTACCACATATTAGGCGCCTTAAAACAACAAAAATTTATATTCTCATAGTTCAGGAGGCCAGAGTCTAAAATCAGTATCACCGAGCTGATGTCAATGTGTTTAAAGGTCGTAGTGCCCCAAAGTCCCTAGAGCATAAACACATCTTGCCTCTTTCAGTTTCTGCCCTGGCATTCCTTGGTTGGGGCCCTCAATACTTCCATCTCTAGTCACTTGGCTTCTCCTCTCCTGTCTGAAATCTCTCTCTCTGCCACCCCATTATAAGGACAAGTGTGAGTGCATGTAGGGCTTACCTGGGAAACCCATGTATATATTCCCATTTCATGAGCCTTAATTAAATCACACAGGCAAAGTGATAGCCCAGTAAGCTAACATTCCTGGGAATGCAGACACCTTTGGGGGCTCTTATTCCATCTACTACAGCATAATTGTAGGAGATTTTCAAACTTCAATTGGTTGAAAGTGAGGATTTACCATTTTGGAGAAGGATCTACCATGTTGTAACAGTTGATAAACTGTAATTCCAAAGATGGTAGCTTGTGAGTCAAGACCTGGATCAGATTCTCTGCAGGCAGAGTCTGGTAATGATCACTGAAGCCAGCTCAACATTGTGCTTACAAAATTGGAGGTCAAGTACATAATTCTTAAGAATAGAAATCATAAATAGGCTGTTTTAGTTCCAATACACACTCCACTTACTAGAAAATTCACATTCATTCTGCTAGTTTCCATTTCTTCTGATGTAATAAAATGCTGTGGATTACACCTAAATTATATGGCTTGGGATAAGATTAAATGAAACAATGTAAGGTACTTAGCACAAGGCCTAGTTTATAGAAAATGCTCAATAAACGTTAGCTGTCTTATTGGAATTAATATAATTAACAGCTATTATTGTTATTGCTCTGAATTAGTTGTAGATAAGGAGAGTACAAAGGAAAGCATTCTAATGAGGATTCATTTAAATACTAGTCCAACTTCCTGGCAACTGGAAATGAATTCTTAGCTTAAGGTAAGGCTTGTAAGTAATGCAGTAATGAATGCTTCAAATGCATAACCTATGTGCACCCATGACTTACTGTAGAGCAGAAATAAAAAGATATTTTGGAAGTATAATTTCTATGGAAAATGCAGTAATTATAGTTTCATCTCATGATACTGACTTTAAAAATATTTGCAATAAGTAAAACCTTTAAACAGAATGCTGACACACACACACACACAAATTTCACATCCACTATGCTGTGTTGAAAAATATCCTTTTACATGATAGGATTCATTAATTAAAAAAAAAACACAAATGTGAATTTATAAACAAATATTTTCTCTACTCTAAACTTTAAAAATCAGTGGCAATATAAATTTATAGATTTAATAATGGAATCCCTAAGCTAACGCATTTTCAAGTACATATGAATTTAATAAGCATATGTGAATATACTTACTTCTCCAATCTCAGCTCAATGTATATAATTATACAGGCTAAGTCTCTGTATAAAAGTGAGATTTTGAAAACAGAACATTTCTATAATTATTGAAAGGAACATTACATTAGATTGATTTCATGATCCCCTTACTCACAAACATACGGACAGATAAGTTTTGCTGCAGCCCTTTGGGCAAGTCAATTACACAATGCAAATGAGGTTGCATATTTCAAACTCAATTACAGGTTTCCCTAAAAAAATATATTAAATAGCATGCCTCTGGAAAGCACACACATACACACATGCTAATTATAAATATATTTACCAAATTATTTATTAAAAGTACTATGTTTACTGTAATTGTCAGCTTGAGCTCTGTAACAAATTACCACAGCCTGGGTGGCTTAAGCAACAAAAATTATCTTCTCACATTTCTGGAAGCTGGAAGTCCAACATCAAAGTGCCTCTAGGAATATGTTTGGTTTCTTCTGTGGCTTCTGGCTTACTGATGGCCACCTTCTCTCCATCTCCTCACATGGGTTTTCTC
This sequence comes from Antrozous pallidus, assembly GCA_027563665.1. Classification (NCBI taxonomy): domain Eukaryota; kingdom Metazoa; phylum Chordata; class Mammalia; order Chiroptera; family Vespertilionidae; genus Antrozous; species Antrozous pallidus. The sequence goes on from CM050518.1 coordinate 51,406,946, forward strand.
TATGTGCTCAAGCTCCAGTCTCCCTCTTCCTATAAGGACACTAATGCTATTGAATTAGGGTTCTGCTTTTATGACCTAATTTAACCCCAATCACCTCTTTAAAGGCCCACCCTCCAAATATAGTCACACTGGCATAAGGGCTTCAAACTATAAATTTTTCAGGAAGAGTGGGTTGGCACAATTCAGTCCATAACATTTACTAAATAATTCTGTTAAGAGAATAAAATAATCCTTTGCAATTTATTTATTTAAAAATATTTTTATTTATTTCAGAGAGGAAGGAGGAGAGAGAGAAACATTAATGATGAGAGAGAATCATTGATTGGCGGCCTCCTGCAGGTCCCCTACTGGAGATCAGGCCCCAAACCCAGGCATGTACCCTGACCAGGAATAGAACCATGACCTCTTGCTTCACAGGACAATGCTTAACCACTGAGCCACACTAGCTGGGCCATTCTTTGCAATTTAATGTCCCTTAAGAATGTAACAACAGTACACAAGTATCAATAGGAATGATAGGACTTATGGTGATCATCGCTGCTATTCCTCAAACATACAAGACTTTCTGCCTTATGTGGGGTGTGGATCACTGTGGTTGGAAGAGATCTTATGAAGTAGTTCTGTCCAGTGAGTAAATAATAGATATTATGGATGTCACTTTTGAGACAGAGCATATAATTGTTAGTATAGGCCTTCTTCCTCTGCCATTTGGACAAGCATTTTCTAGATAGATAGTGAATACCCAGTTGTATCATATGTATTATGAGGCCATATCCTGGCTGGTACAAGAAGTGCATTGATACTACAACAAATTAATGCATAGTATATGTGGCACAGGCAATGAAGATACTGTTACTGGAGGCAATAAAGCAATAAGCACCTATATATATGAAATGGGAAAATTTCTGTCAAAGCTACATCATGTATAAAATAATTTTGTATCCCAGGGGAACATAGATAATTAATATAGGGTGAATGACATTAACCATATTTAGCAAAATGGTATGAGAAAAATATTAACCTAGAAATGAATTGGCCAATGTGTGAGCAAAAATTATAGGAGTAAAATAAAGGCTTACAAAGTATGTGTGAGTATGATCCCCTGACATTGGGCACCAGTTGCGAGTGCCCCATGTTGGGTGCCAGTTTTGAGTTACCCCATGTTGGGCTGCCAGTTGTGGGTATACCCTTCCACCCCATGTCCCATGTGGTTCAAGTTTCAGGTTCAGGGTTCGGGTTCTGAAGGAGGCTGCACACAAATGAAAGAGACTAGACAAGAAAATATTAATTTGGGAATTGGAGGCCAGGTGGAAGCCCAAGAGAGGACTCTGCTTTGCTCTGGCCTTGCAATCCCTTTTATTCAGGTTTGGGATCTACCTATAGCCCTTAGGCAGGCAAGTCTAGTAATAGCTCCATGATAACCCATAGCAAAGATTTATATAAGACTAAAAGGTGGAAATTGGTTCAGCTCTCTTTGTCTCCACCAGACAGTGGGTGTATGGCTCTGACCCTCACCAGAGCCTCAAGTTTGACCAGCCTTCCAGACTCCTTGTCCAGTTCTTTCTGCTAGTGAAGGCAGTGGGTAGCTTCCAACATGTATGGACTTGAGTATTTGGAGGAGGTAACTGCTTCTCATCTCCAAATAGCAAAAACTGAAATTGAATGGCAAGGTATATATATTAAAACCCAAATGCATTTAATCAGTATTACTTTCATTCTCATTGGTAAAAATGATTACCTAGATATAAGTGGTGATCAATAAATCTGGTTAGTTGGACAAAATGGACTGAAATTGAAAGAATAAGGGAATGCCACCTCCACAATGCCAAGGCAGTGACAATAAGTTGCGGGAAAACAGAGAGAGGGCCACAGAAGCAAGAAAGCAAAGCCTGATGGTTACTTTTAGTGTCACTTTAGTTAGGCTTTGGTGGCCAGCTGTTTGGTCAAACACCAGTCTCGATGTTGCTGTGAAGGTATTTTTTGCATGTGATCAATATTTAAACCAGTAGACTTGAGTAAAGCAGATTAACTTCCATTATATAGATGAACCTCATCTCATTAATTGAAGGCCTTAAAAGCAAAGACAGATTTCCAACTTCCATAATTCCAGCTAAAGGTTTCACATAGAAATTATGCCTGAATTTCCAGCCTATAGGTTTTAGACACAAATCTCAACATCAGCTCCTCCCAGAATTTCCAGCCTGCTCACTACTTTACAGATTTCAGACTTCTCAGCCCCCATAATTTCATGAGCCAATTCTACACATATCTTATTGGTTCTGTTTCTCTGGGAACCCTAACTAATAACATGAGGGATTACAGCAAATCTAAGAAGTATGTCTGAAATGTGACTATTCATCGAAAGCTACTATTGAAATACTGAAGCAGGTTACTAAGATTTTAAGAACATTATTTTGACAAAAAGAAGAAATGATCAAATGTAGCTTGGAAGTCTGTGACCCCATAAAACTGAAAATGGTCTTTATGTTCCCAGTGTTCTACTGGAAAAAAAAATATATTAAAAAAAACTAAGAAACAGCCCATAACCCCAGGAATAGGAAAACACATTTCATTTATGGACAAAGAATAATTAAAAATGAAGGACCCGGACTTCAGCTCTGTCGAGGCTCCCACACTCACAAGGAAAAAAAGCTGGAGGGACAGAAAATGAATGACTCCTCTTGGACCCAGCAGAGCTCTGAGGTTGTAGGGCAAAAAATCTCCTCAAGTGCATGAACATAGGCTCATCCAGAGAACCACAGTTGAGATCAGCTTCCCTACAAGTATCGGGGGTGTTTTTCCTCTCTCTCTCTCCCACATCCAGCGTGGAGAGAGACTGGGTTCAGTTTCTGAGTGGAGGAGCTGAGAATGAAGCAAAATGAAATATAGAAGACACAGAAGTAGGATCAAAAAGCTGGGGCTAGCTGTTCTCCCTCTCATGGAGAAACAGCCACACGCCCCAAGCCCATGAAGCTACCTTTATTTATATTCCACAATACAAAGGGGATTCTCCCACATTAGGATCAAAGGAGTTTTGGTGAGCCCAGGCCCATTTCATTCACCCATTCCAGGGGCAAGCCTGCGTTTACATATCAAGGCCCTCTCCCTGACACCTGAGGCAAAGTAAACCAAGCTGATAACATTGGTGAATATGTTTTTCCAAGACCTGGTTTTCCCAGAAGCCTTGAATTCAGCCAGCACAAAGATTTAGAGAATGCTCAAGGTGTCTTGCCTGGGGCTGCCCCCCACATACAAGCAGCAGCTGGCACCATGAACTAGATAAACAATATGTGGTGACTGATAAATTTCCCGGTACCCAATGTGGACTAGCTTATGCGAGAAAAGTTCTTAGGAGCCATAGTGTGAGTGGGGTCCGCACACTTTTGTGAGATTTACTATCAAGCACCCTGACAGATTCTCACAATAAAGACCCCAAAAGATCTCATTTCTGTCTCTGCCATGAGAAGGCGAGAAGTGATAGTTGTGAAATCCACCCCAAGAGCCTTCTCCATAGAAAGACACTCTACAGAGAAAATAAAATCCCTGTGTTTTAGCCCAGCTGAGAGACTGTCTGTCTTTCTGTCATCAACTAAAAAGGTAAACAGTCAGTCTAGCTGGTAGTTGAGCATTGACCTATGAACCAGGAGGTCACAGTTTGATTCCCAGTCAGGAAACACGTATAATAAGGGGTGTGAAGGAGGCAGTCAATCAATTATTCTCTCTCATCACTGATTTTTTCTCTCTCTCTTTCTCCTTCTTCCTTCCCCTCTGAAATATATATATATATATATATATATATATCCCCCACATAGTCATCTAAGGCTAGGGCTTTAAGGAAATAGAGAATGCTGCAGCCAGGGGAGAGGGTGAGGGGGATAAAATCTGCATCACTAGGAAAACATTTGTGGGATATCATTCCAAAGAGACAGGCTCACTATAACTTTAATATTTAATTGGAAGATTGTTGAACACTCCCTTTTTCCCATCCCTAAAAATATCAGCAGGGCTATGATATAAACTCAGTGCAACTGAAGGAGCTGCAGCACACAGACTCTCGGGGGGAAGACTTACCAAAGTCCTAAGTAAAGAGGAGGGACAAAAACAAAGGCGGTGGTGGCATATGAAGTGTCTGTAATCTCTAATACTATAAACACTTAACACAGACTTAATTTTAGCTAGATTACCATAAATCCTCACAATAAAACATTTTACTGTCCACTATCTGATCCAGTATGTCTGGCTTTCAACAACAACACATAGTGTTACAAATCATGTCTAAAGGCAAGAAAAAATACAGTCCGGAGAGACAAAGCTATTGTTAGGACCAGATGCAGATGTGATACAAATTATAAAACTATCAGGCAGGACTTTAAAATAATCTTGATTACTATGATAAAGGCTCTCATGGAAAAAAGTGGACAACATATAAGACTAGATGGCAAATGTAAGCAGAAAGGTGGAACTAAAAAAAACCCAATTATTCAATGTCAGAAACCAAACACATTGTGACAGAAATAAAAGATATCTTCATTTGGCTCATTAGTAGACTGAACATGGCCGAGAAAAGAATCAGTGAGCTTGAAGATATGTCAATAAACAGAACAGAATATCCAAGAATAATGAGACTGTAAGGTTCTACAACGGCGTGAGAGAAACTGCAAGCAGGGAGTCCGAATGAGTGAGTGAATTGATCAGGCTTTATTGGGGGTCTCTGGGCGGGTTCACAGGCTCGGAGGGAATGGAGCCGGGGAAGCCGAGCCCTGTGACTGGGGCCAGGGGAAGGGGGAAAAGAGGGGACCCAGCCAGACCTCCTCCCAGACTGCCTGGGAGAACAGTCCGGGAGAAAAGGTGCCATGTGGCGCACTGAGACACCTTTAAAGGCCGGAACAGGCAGGGGTTGGGCCCAGGGCAGAATGGGAAGGGGTGGGACACAGGGCACTCTGCTATGTGCTTGATTGGTGGCTCAATGTCTCTGGGGCAGATGTCAATTACATCATAACTCCGCCCACCAGTTGGGGGGGGGGTGGTACCTATCAGAGACAACTTCAAAAGATGTAACATGTACATAATTTAAAAACCAGAAGAATTGATAGAGAAGAAATATGTGAAACAATAATAGCCAAACGCTTTTTTAAAAAAAGAAAAGAAAAAAGAAAGAAAGAAAATCACCTAACTTCATATGCAGGAAGTAGAAAACAACAACAAAGACAAAATAACATCACCATGCACTCCACTCACACATGCTAGGTTTATCATACTCAAACTGCAGGACTACAAAAAGATAAAGAAAATCTTGAAAGAAGTCAGAGGAAGAAAACACCTTATCTATAGTAAAATAAATATAAGAATTAATTCAAATGCATTGTTAAAAAGCATACAGGATAGGGAGAAATATTTACTATGTTAAAATTACAATCTAGTATTCTACATTCAGCAAAATTATCCTCCAAACTCAATGGAAAAGTAAAGATGAAACTCATTCATGTGATTTCTTCTCAACACCCTATAAAGATCTTGTTCTGTATTCTCTTTTTTCAGTCTCAGATTAAATCTTTGGATTTTAACTGGAAATTTATTGCAAATATTATAAATTAAGTTAAAGAAATAATATCAATTTGTTAAATGTTGCTAGTAATCGTATTGTAATCCTATTGTATTCAATAATCATGTTTTAATTTGTCATTAGGTTCAAAAATTTCAAAAGTGATTATTGCACAGAAAATTTCTTTAAGGCCTTTAGCACAAAATTTTAATGAAGACTTTTACATTCATTGTCAATAAATATCTATGTTCGCTATCCTCAAAGAAGGGACCAGAACAGAAAAAAATGTAAACCTGAAAATAAGCAAATTGTGGCATTAGTATATTTGGATGCATGGTAGAGACATTTGGTGGTAGCTGCATCTCCTTTTTTTTTAAATTTCCTCTCCTAACTGTCTTTGATAACTTCTGCTAAATATATCCTTGAAAGGGGATAGACACGTCTATCTTGGTAGGTCTGATTCGCAGTCACAGGTCAATTGCATACTGTCTGCTTCTCAGATATATATAACTTGTTATTTTTGCATAATGATTCATGCCTGGGAACTTGGCTCTAATTGCTGAGCTCCCAAGTTTAGTTCATGTCAACTAATAAAGAAAGTTAACTTTCCAGCTGTATCAAACTTATAATCACATGAAATAAACCAGCATCTGCCATTAGCACCCTAGCTACTTATTTAAACATTTTCTCAGTTATGACATATAAAATCCTTCTCCCCACAACTGATTTGACCTGACACACTCTATTATCTTCTTGCGAGTTCCTTCATTAACAAGTTAATACACTTTGACATGTGCTTAAGATCAATTTTTTCTAAGAAATTTTGCTCTAACAACCCATAACCAACACATTCCATCAACTGATGATATTGCCTCAAATTCCAGGAGAATAAAATGAAGTTGTCAAGAGTAAAAATTACTTCATTACCCCCTACTCCTCACTTATCTACAAAGCTATAATTATGTCATCAAAATTATAGCCTGTAGTGTCCAGTGAAAAAGTGCTCCTTCTAGTCTAGGTATATCCCTATACTGATGCCCTGGACCATTTCCTATAGCCAAATGACCCTAGTGCCTTATTATCCCTAGATACAGGGTGGGGCAAAAGTTGGTCTACAAGGAGTACACAAAACACAGATTTTATTCTTGTATTTTTACTTATTAATGATTATTTTCCATACAAACAACTCTTGTGCCTACTCTTGTGCCACCTTATGTAGATCACTTATTTGTATTCCTATATGGTTTACCTGTTCCTCTATTTAAGCTTCTTCTTATGATGCAGATGCAAGATTTTTTAAGGAAAAGAAATGGGGGTTGGGGGGATGGGAATAGATACAGAGGCAAAGAAGCATTGAACAGACTGTCAAACTACAGTGGGAAGACAGGCGAGGGTGGGTGGTGGGGGCTGTAAGAGATCAACTGAGGGACTTGCATGTGTGCATATAAGCATAACCAATGGATACAAGACACTGTGGGGGGGGGGCAGGTGAGGGCATCTGCTGGGGGGTAGGAGAGGTCAGGGGGAGGTCAATGGGGAGGAAGGAAACATATGTACTATTTGTAATACTTTAAACAATAAAAAATAAAAATAAACTTCCTGTCTAATAAAAGAATAACATGCAAACTAACTGTCACTATGCTAAACCCACAAGCTATGCCCACCAGCCAGTCAGGAGCAAGTATGCAAATTAATCCAATAAAGATGGCTGCACCCATGGAGGGAGCAGGAGGCTTGGGTTTTCTAGGCAATTGAGGAAGCCAGCTTAGCATACTCTGGTAGGACCAGGCCTCCACTCAAGGCTACAAACTTTCAGTTATAGAAGATAAATAAAACCCAAGAAAAATGGCTGCAGACAAGGAGCCAGCAGAAGGCTTGGCTCTGCTCAAGGCTACAAAGTTTCAATTATAGAAGATAAATAAATCCCAGATACCACTTGGGGGTGGGGGGCACATGGCCTGCCTGCAAACCACCACAAGGCCCCTCGCCCAGGCTGCCCCATGTCCTAAGGAAATCCCCACCCTGATCTGGGACACCCTTCAGGGCAAACCAGCTGGCCCCCTCCCATGTACCAGGCTTCTATCTTATCTAATCCTATCTAATAAAAGAGAAAAATGCAAATTTGACCATACCTTCACTATGGTACCAGCCAATCAGGAGCAAGGGTGGGGCCAAGGCGGGGCCAGGCGGTGATGGCAGGCTCCCCAGTTGCGATGGCAGCATGGGGGGCTGGCCTACACCTGGGTCCAGAAAAGGCGATTGCTACGGCCACCTTCCTGTCGCTGGCGGGGCTGGCAGGAACTTGCACCTTTCTGATCCTGAGGTTCCGGGGCCTGATCAAGTACTGGTTCCATTCCTCGCCCAGCATCCCCGTGCAGATCAAGGAGGTATGTGCGTGCACACCGGTGGGAAGTGTGTAGGCACCCACAGTCTCCAAGGGCGGGTGGGTACAACCAGGGACACAGGGGTCGAATTAGAAGAGGTGCGGGCTCTGTACCGCGAGCCCGGGGGCCTTACTCACAACAGCCCCTGAGCACCAGTGGGTGAGGGTATAAACACATGATACACACACTCTGCCTCCAAAGAGCTTCTGACCCCCTGGAGGGCACTGTGCCAGTCGGTCAAAACCACAAAAACCACGTGACTCCATGCCATGAGGCACTTCAAGTCCTAACTTCAGTGGAGGAGGGTGGGTGCCAGGCTGGGAAGGGGATGGGAGTTTGTGTTCAGTGGGGACAGTTTCTGTTTTGCAAAATGAAAGTTACTGAGATGGAGGGTAGCGGTGGTTGCACAGCAATGTCAGTGGACTCGACACTGCTAAGCTATACACTTAGCAATGGTTGGTGATTGTTTTTACTTTATGTGTATATCAGCACAATTAAAAAAAAATGTTTAATGGCACTAGGTTAGCCAAAATGGCAACCTGGCCAAGAGATTGGCGGCAGGAGCCTTCTCTTGGGCAACAAAGCACCCTGTACTTTCTGGGAGACGCGGGGTGAGTCTGGCCGGGATGCAAGCAGCAGAGACAGAGGCCAGGAGAGAGCATGTGCTCCAAGGCAGGGAGTGTAGACTGGCTGTTCTAGAGTGAACCCACCCAGAGCTGTGAGCACAAGGCTTTGTACACCAGGAGGGCCTTTTCCCTTTTACATATTTTGTGTATTAACCCACCCGCCATCTTCAAGCAACCAAGAAGAAAGACTGAGCACCCCTTTCCTTAATTATTTCAGGAATAATCCTCCCAATAATCAACCCTATCACCAACCAAGCAGTTGAGTCCCCGATAGTATATGAATTAAAGTCAGACATTAAATGCTATGCTATGACTTTTCTCCTTATACAGGGTATCAGTTTGCTTGCAGAGTAGCTTCCTGGCTTGCTACCAGCCTGTGCATGGTCTACGCTTATGAGTTCAGGACCTATGACAATGTGAATAATTCAGATGTTTACAACAAAAACACATGAATACACAAATTCACTAATGTTAATGTTGAAATTAATGGAAAAAATAGTCCTTTGAATATTTGGTGGTTAGAAATTAAAGACCTCAAATCATGTGCAATCAACAGTAAATAAAGTTACACTGAATGACAAAAAAAAAAAAAAAATACATTAGAGGCCAGGAAATGTTCAAAGACCTGGGAACCATTCCCAGATCAGGAAGGGAAGTCATAGGATGTATATTATTGCTACAAAAACTATTTCCTACTACTTACAACATATACAATGTAATGTATTAGATGCCTTCCTATCTCATGAAGTACGTATTCTCATAGGTAATACTGGTAGATATCTTATAGTTATGACAGTATATCATATCTTATCTATATTAATAAAAAGATAATATGCTAATTAGACCATGAGATGTTCAGATGTCCTTCCAGAGAAAGCCATGGTGGAGGGGGCCAAAGCAGAGGCAGTTACAGGTGATTAGGCCAGAAGGGGAGGGTAGTTGGGGGTGATCAGACTGCAGCGGGGTGCAGTTGGGGGCAAGCAGGCCAGCAGGCAATGTGGTCGGGGGAGATCAAGCAGGCAGGCAGGTGAGCAGTTAGGTGCCAGTAGTCCCGGATTGCAAGGGGGTTGTCCGACTGCTAGTTTAGGCCTGATCCCACAGAGGTCCCAGATTAGCAAGGATGCAGGCCAGGCTAAGGGACACACCCCTCAGCCCCCAACCCCCGTGCACGAATTTCATGCACCAGACCACTAGTAAAAGAGTAATATGCAAATTGAACATCGCTTCAACACACAAGATGGCTGACTCCATGTGGTCAAAGATGGCTGCCCCCATGTGGACACAAAAGGGCCACCACAAGATGGCCAGCAGGAGAGGGCAATTGGGAGGGACCAGACCTGCAAGAGAGGACAGTTGTGGGCAATCAGGCCATCAGGGAAGGGCAGTTGGGAGGGACCAGGCCTACAAGTGAGGGTAGTTGGGGGTAATCAGGCCTGCATGGGAGGGCAGTTAGGGGTGACCAGGCCAGCAGAAGAGGGAAGTTGCGGGGGATCAGGCCTGTAGGGAGGGCAGTTAGGAGTGACCAGGCTTGCAGGGGAGGGCAGTTAGGGGCAAACAGGCTAGCAGGGGAGCAGTTAGGCATCAATCAGGCTGGCAGATGAGTGGTTAGGGGGTGATCAGGCTAGCAGGCAGAAGTGGTTAGGGACAATCAGAAAGGCAGGCAGGCGAGCAGTTTGGAGCCAGCAGTCCTGGATTTTGAGAGGGATGTCATTCCTTGAGGGGTCCCAGATTGAAGAGGGCTGGGGTGAGGGGCACACACCCCTGTGCACGAATTTCATGCACCAGGCCTTTAGTCTTCAGAGAAGAAGTAACCACCATTCCAATTGAGGGCAACAATGCCTGGTTATAAGTGAATCCACTAAATATGGTGCCCCTTTCCCAAGTCCCCTATACCTTTGGCCTGACAAAGAGGGATTAGAAGAAAAAACAAAACAAGAAGAAAGTAGAGGACAATGTGAATCATGAGAAAATGGTAAACTGTCCTTGAACCCTTTTCCAGTTGTAACTTTCCAAAGCTGACATTGACCAGGGCTTAAAGAAGAGAAGAATCTTAATTTTTAAATGGAATTGAGCCTGGATCTATACTTAGTCTGGACCATAGTTTTTATTAGTTTGGGGACTTTTCATTACATGATTTTGAAGAATTAAGCTATGGGGTATACCTGAGATGGTATCAAGGAGATGAGAAAGAACCAACAAAATGTTAAAATTGTATTGGGGGGAAATGAGGTTGCTTCTGTTTATAGAATCTGAGTGCATTTTATTTAGAAATTCTTTTCCATAAAATTTTTACCACTCTCATTCATTCACCTAATATTTACATAGTGCCTGCTATGTACCAGACATATTTAATACAATGCTAAATTTAACAGACACAGAACTTTAATTTTAGGGGAAAACAGATATTTAACAATATCACTCAGTAAGTATAAAATACAACTGTGATATTCATGATAAAGGAAAATATATTTGTAGTAAAGGTTCTTGTTGAGGCATAAATCTGGAGTATAAAGTGACTTTAGACCTGAAGCATAACCACACTAGAGAGAAGGAAAGAAGCATGCTCAAATGGAGCAGCATGTGTGAACATCCTGGTATGGAAAAGAGCATTTTAAGGCAGTGGAAACAAAACCAGCATGAAGAGCAAATGGACTTGACATCATTGAGGATTGAGAATTAGGTTGATAAATATGGGTGGGATCATGCAAGACCAAAAGTATTTTTAAGGTTGTCCAAAATAAGGCTGTGTGTTTGTGTGTAGGGATTACAGGTACTATTTTCATGGATATTGGGATTTAGAATGGTATGTATATTAAGAGGTATTATGTGGATACTGGGTGGTGTGTGTGTGTGTGTGTGTGTATGAAGAAGAGTGTGTGTATATTGAGATGGATATTTATTGGTAGGTATTAAATATCTTCACTTACCGTCTTTTTCTCTTAAGTTTTGAACTTTTCTGTATAACCAATATGATTTATTGAGATTCCTCTTCTACATCCTCATACATTTCTGTATTTAATCTGCTATATATGACATAAAATCAAATAAGCATGCATGTGATATAGGACAATATCTTCCCAATAATGATTTGAGTGGGACACCCATTAGGGAGCAAAATATGTAAGTTAAACCAGTCATGACAAAAATTGGTGGATCAGGGATTTTTCTTTGTTTAAAATTCTCAGCTTGGTTATAGAAAAAGATTTGCAAAGTGTTTCTATAGAAATCACAAACAAAAATGATCATCTTTGTAAAATCAGGTCCCCAGAAATAATATACCTTAGAAAAAAAACTTTAAACTTAACAACACATTTATATAATGGCAAAAAGATTACAACAAAGGAAGCAATGGTCAATACATCGCATAGACAGCAGTGTCTTGGCATCTATAACAGGATTTAAATTGTGACCAATATGATTTATTGAGATTCCTCAATAAAAGTTTCCAACTTTTACCAAAATATTTGTTTTAAAGGAGATATTTCTGACCAGCATTTCCTGACTGGCTGCTAGCCAAGTTCCTCTCATTTCTCTTTTTAGTACAATTTACAGCTCTGCCTAGGCCACTGGTATTGAGGAAATTAGAGAAATGTTTGGCTGCAACTTCTGGAATACATTATCTGCATGTAACTAACTAGCCTTAGTGAGGTTTATAATAAAATCACACAGACAATATACATGTGAGGAAATGCAAGATCACTAGTAAAGTCAAAGGGATTCCAGGGTCAACGTGAAAATTCCTGACCACTAACAATGCTCTTCTCTCCTAACAGATAAAAGGATACAAATTAATCACCTTGAGTGGTGTCTCCAAAGGCATGAAAGAGCCTACTGGAACAACTTAAGCTGAAGTTGCAAGTTCAGGCAGAGAAATTGTCTGAATCAGGAACCTTGGCCCAATCCATTTCATTTGACAGTTCAAGAAAGATTTGCAGTAACAAAATCACATTAGGGAATAGAGAACAAAGCACCAGAAGAGAACAAACAAGAAACTTGGCTCTCACACCAAGGGCAGAGCTAACAGTAAAATGCTTTAATTTACTGGATTCGGAGATGGAATACAAGTATTTTTCCCATTAAGTACCACTGAGGAATTTGTGGGAGTATATTGATATCAATTTTCAAGTATTCTGCTGAAATGATTCGGCTTTCATTTAGTGTCCATTTCCAATTTTAAATTTTTGTACTTCAAAGGATCTTGATGCTATGGCCTCTTGAGATATTAAAGGAAAAACTTTTTATGAAGTCAAACCAGAAGACAGAAATAGGGAATTTTTGAAGAGGTATCACAAATGGCAAGATAAATTCCAAATGGTTTAGCTGTTGGTTATCTTTCACTGAACTGTTAGGATGTTCCATGACTACAGGCAGCCTGGGGGAGAGGAGGTCGCAAACTGACAGTGGTCAGAGACTAGATTTTAATGTCTGAGATGACGCTCCCCATCATACATACTCATCTAAATTCAGGGTCTGGACTTGGGAATTGCCCACATTACGATAGCTGATACCACTAAGAGAGACAGAAACAAGAAGCCATATAAAGGGCACAACATATATATAGGAAACAAAGAAAATTGAACAACTTGTACAGATGTACCAGACCAGGCAGAATAAATAGGAATAGAACATTCCTATATAAAATAGGATTTTAAAATTATCATTACAAAGAAACAGGGAGGATATAATTAAATGGAACAAGTGTAAGTAGTGGTAAAAGACTAAGTAGAAATATTGTGTATGAAAATTACAATAGTCTAAATGTGGAATATAACAGATGAGATAAATAGCAGAATGGGAACAGCCAAAGAAAGAATTAATGAGCTGGAAGGTAAGGTCAATGAAAAGTAATAGAGAAAACAAAAGAAAAATCAGAAATGTGATGAAAAAAAATGAAGTATCATATCAGTTCTAGAAAGAAAAATAAGTGAAGAAAATATTTGTAGAAATGTTGACCAATAATTATTCATAATAAAGGAGAATAAAAAAGGGTGGCTTTGTGACACATAGTGTGATTTAAAAAGAAGTGTCCAGCAGATGTGTCTCAGTTGTTCAGGGTCGACTTATTGACGAGGAGATCATGGTTCGATTCCCTGTGGGGCATCTGGGTTGTGGACTCAGTCCCCAGTGTGGAGTGTGCAGGAGGCAGCCAATCAATGTTTCTCTCTCTCCCTCTTACTTCTCCGAAATCAATAAAAATATTATTTTTAAAGGAAAAACCTAGAAAAAGTTTTACGAATTGTAAGGCCATCAATTCAAGAAAAGATTTTAAAGTACTTCATAAAGAAAGGGCAGACCCCTGCAGTGCTCAAGTTCTTTAGAGGAACAGAGCCAATACTAGTAGGTTGTGTATGTAAAGGAAGACATTTATTTTAAAGAATGACCTCACATGATCATGGAAGCTGGTAAGCCCCAAATCTGTAGAATGGGCTGGCTGCCTGGAAACCCAGGACACAGCTAATGTTACAGCTCAAATACAAAGGCTGTCCAGTGCAGAATGTCCTCTTGCTTGGAGGAGGTCAGTCTTTTGTTCTATTTAAGCCTTTAACTGATTTGATAGGTCCAACCACATTATTGAGAGCTATCTGCTTTACTCTAAATCCACCTATTTAAATGTTAATATTAATCTCATCCAAAGATTAACCTTCACAGAAACATCTGGAATAATGTTTTAACACATATGTTGGCATCCTGGCCCAGCAAGTTGACATGTAAAATTAATCAGCACACATACACACACACACACACACACACACACACACACACACACACACACGAGCTCTCAAATCAGACATTTCAATGGGAAATCAAAATATCAGACAAGCAATGAAAAATAGTTTGAAACTGTTAAAGAAAAATCATTTTAAATATAAAAGTTCATAATCAAATATTTTAATGGGAGGGTAAAATAAACATATTATCAGAAAATTCTCCGAAGCTTATAATAAAAACTTTCTTAAACATCTTTCTTAGAAGAATTAATTTGCCTAAAAGTTAAATAAATTCATGAAGACTGTGTGAGCTTCTGGGAAACAGAAATAAAATAATTTTGTAAATGTTAGCGTTGCCTTAAAAATCGGAGGGAAATAAATGTATACATGTGACAGTGCCAGCCCCCCAAAACCATTCCAGATTGGTGCTGTCCCAAAGAAATCTAATGTAAACCACAAAAGGGAGCCAAAATGTGAGCCACATTGGAATTTTAAGCTTTCTAGTAGCTAAAAAAAATAATCACAACACAATAAAAATAGGTAAGATTAATTTTAATAATATAGTCAAAATGTTATACAGATCCAATATTATATATATCCAAGTATTGTATATCTGAAACATTATCATTTAAGATGTAATCAGTATAAACAATTATTAATGGGATTTTTTTAAATTTCTATTTTTCACTAAGCCTTTGAACTCTAGTGAATATTTTACACTTCAATATGAATTTGGACTAACCACACTTCAAGTCCCCAGTAGCCACATGTGGTTAATGGCCACCATATTGGAAGAGCACAGTTCTAAATGACAACAACAAGGCAGGTGGTCAGCCTGATGCTGTCGAATATTCCGCAGCAAATTAGTGGCAGATGCTGAGTGTGGGGTACCTAATGAAGCAGGTTCGAATCTTGATGAATGTCCAATTGTTCTGGTAGAAGAAAATTTCAACTCCAGAAATTTGCTCAATTTATTTCAGAACATATTTTGAGTGAGTATTTGCGGCAATATTACAATGCATCAATGTTTACTTACTTTAGAGCTGCATAATTGTTTCTGGGTTGAAATGTATTTAATGAAAACATTACATTAAAATCAGCATAAAATTATGAAACAATTTAAGAAGATATTTTTATTAACAACTATGATTTTCTTGATCTGTTAATCTTTATCCCTTAACTCATTTTGCATATGACATATTGAATGCATAATTAATAGACCAGATATGCATCAGTAGAATAATAGCTTTAATTTCAAGCTGTCATCACCTAAAAGAAAAACTGCCTTCATGAATCCTGATGAGTCATCCTTTGAAAAGAAGCACCATATTTTTTTCAGGATGATTCTTACTCTCACCTAGAGCTCAAAAATCCTCACATACATCTGCAAAAATGGAAAAAATAAAATATGTCAGACTCCAAATAGCCTCTCTACTCAGGCTGCTAATGCCTTTTGCACCTTTTTCCACATCACTCATGCTTCACAGCAAATTTTAGCACCTGCCATTACATGTTAGGAGTTAAAATCTAGAAAAACAAAATAATGACTAAGTAACTCTGCTGGTGAACTACTGCATGAATAGAGTTGGAAGTAGGCCTGATTAATGCTAAGCCTGCAGGTTCTAGCAGTGCTCCACCTTTCTCAGAAACTAAGAAATTTAAACGGTGTAACATAAAAAGGAAGAAATGAAGCAGATTCCCTGTACCCTTTTTTTCCTGTCTGATGGCCTCTGCTTATTTTCTCAGAAACTCCCCCTTTTCTCCAAAAGACCTGCTGTCCTATGAGCACCCCTTCCCTGTTTTCACATCTCAAGGCCTCTACACTTCTTCCTGTTCCTTTTCTTTAGAATTAAGCTTGGCCATCTTTGCCCCAATAGCAAGTGAAACAGTACTCCCTAATCTATGTTTTGCCAATTACCACACTGTAGTCTGAGCATTTCTGTCTCCTCCCATTGAGTCATACTTACAGCCCCAGATACTTCAAATGTTTTACACTTTAAATGTACTCCTATAAGAAACAAAACTTAAAAATTCAAAAATTTTCAATCCCTTTCTTTTACCAAAAAAAGTATATGATCTTGACTCCAAGGTGTATTATGAGTCTTTATAAAAGGTAATTGCTACTCTAAGTTCTTTAGCTGATAAGACTGTCACACAAATGCTATGTCTCAGTACTTAAAAGATAAGAACTCTCTTGACAATGATATGCATCAACCTGCATATATTAACATTTAATTCTATTTGCAGCCTTCATTTTTAGTGACATTACTTACAGGAAGACTCACATTTAGTTACCTTTGGACTTTATATCTAATATTTAAAAATGTGTATGGAAAAATATTATTAATAATTGTGGTTTGATTGGCTGCATTTCTAGTCATTTTGGTTTTGTTGTTCCTGTTGCTATTCAATCCCTGGCAGGATTATCTAGGTTAGACCAATAATTTATGTATGTGGAAGTGTTATTGGTGGGGAGCTCTCCATGTTCCCACCTGTTGTGGTCTAAGCGGGCTTCGTGTGATGTTACAAGAAAATGAATTTTCTGACACTCACGTGGGAGGATGAAGTATTGTCCATCAAAGAAGGAAAAAGTCCAGGTGTGTCTTCAGAGAGCCAGGATTAAAGCCATGGCCCAGAGTTTCTGCTTCATATCTGCACAGTCCATTCAGCATCAGGCTAGCTTAGCTTGTGTTTCCCAACCTAGGATCAAACCCGCAATCCGGCGTGTGCCCTGGGTAGGAATTGAACCCACCAAGTCTTGGTGTACAGGATGACACTCAAACCAACTGAGCCGCACAGGCCAGGGTACCCCTATATATTTATCAACACGCTAATCCTCTGACTGGTAAAAGTAGGCATCTTCAGTGCAGAGAGCACAGTAATTATATATAGGATTAAAGGTTTTCTATTCTGATGCCATAGTGATTTTCCAAGTTATATATACTGAATGAGCAAGTAGATTTAGATGACATGCTAAATAAATAATTAAGCAAACAGACACTGAATTTCTACAGAATTTTTTAATAATCATGTTTATTTGGAAATGTCAGTCTACTTTCAAATCATAAAAAGATCACAGCAAAATATCATAAGACACTCTGATATGCTTTAAATACAATTCTGCAGTTTGAAGGAGATAATTGGTTGGATTTAATGGAGCATTTAATAAATATAAAGTCTAGAAACAGTAAGTAATGAAGTACACCATGACTAATGAAATCAATCTAATTACACCTTGGACTTTGGAGAATACATCATTTTCGCAATTTAATTTCTCAATGGCTGCTTTCAGAACTCCCCTAAACATGATTAGAAGTAAGCAAGGTCAAACAAGTTGTAAATGATTGATACATACTCAGGTTCAGAAAATAGAGTCTATGTGAACAGGACAGCATGGAGACCATAAGCCATCTCAGCACCACATCAGGTAAAGTGGGATCCACTGAATTCCTGCACAGTTCTCAGGGCTCTGCTCTAGGGACAACCATTCACATTTCATTACAATTTCAGCTTCTGTTCAGCTGCCTGAACTCCTACTAGACAAACCTTGTGCAAAATTAAATTAAACTTAAAAAGCTCCAGGTAATTGTCCAATAAAATTATTTAATATGAACAATGATTCCCTAATACATCTAATTCATAAATCAAGTCTTAGGTGGAAGGTTAAGCATACACCACAATTAACATGCCTTGACAAATAATAATCTATTTCAAAACCCCTTTATATTTGATATTAAAAAAAAACTTTTTGTTTTTGATAGCACTGTATATGGAGTCAATGTAGAAAACACAGTATTTATTCTGGGAAGTGTGGTCACATTACTGCTTCATTATGTATATGTTATTTAATGATATGTCATTTTTGGGTGGGGACAGCTAGCCCTGCCCAGGTTCTGATGACCTCCAAACCTGCTATGAGAATTAATAAGTGATCCTGATGAACACAACCAATTTGGTGGAGAAAAATGGTTACACATTGAAACTTCACCATACCATAGTTTAAAGGACATTTAATGGAGTCACACAGGAATTTCCAAGGTGACCACAACTCTCAATTAAGTGTTGGTGAAGCTCAAAATTCAATCTTACTCTTTCTGCCAAGGAATTGGGGTTATAAAAACCCACTTAGTGATGCAGAACAGCGTTTTATAGAAGCTGAATTGAGGGCATAGACATGGAACTCAAATAACTCAGAACAGAGAAAATAGATTGTCATTGAGCCACAGGAAAGGAGATAAAATTCACTTATCGGTGATAAGTAGCTAGAAGTAGGAATATTTCAGTGTGTACCAAGGAAAAGGAAAAGAAAAACACAGTATATTTGGTTATTTATTTATAATGAGTGTTTAAAAATTACTGATGTAAAAACTAATATAATACTGATTACAATCAGAAAATACCCTTATTTTGACCCTTTATATTTTCATATTGGGAATAATTTTTTCTTTGCCCCTGTGTGAAAACTTATTCATGCCATATAATTCTCGGTCAGTCTTTAAAAAAATCTTGTAGTCACTCAAAGCAACAAATACAGTCTCCATTCTGAAATTAAATCTGTTCAGTCCCAAGGTATTCCTCCCTGATTAGAAGATTTTTTCTCATTACCATGGCTCACTAATTTGCAATGTCCTTAATGCAACATGTTGCATTCATATTCTAGCTAGTAAACTAATAGTCATTAGCCCCTAAAAATCTGAGGATACTTCATTTTCTCTTAGTCAATTCAGCCTTACGTCTTTCTCTGACTTTACTAAACAGGACCCAATACAATTTCCCATAAATATTCTTTTGCATGTGGCCTATATCTGGTTCATGTGAAACATTCATCCTTTGCTCAAACAAATCCTAGACTACATAAGTCAGTACCAATATAGACACCAGGGAGACACACAGTAAACTCTTATTGCTCCCATTAAATATCTCTCACTGGGTTTTAGATGAAAAAGGCACCACAAGCTCCTATTCTCCTATTTCCTCTAGAGATTTCTTATCTGATAAAGTGTGTCTTTAAATGTAGGTAAGATGATAAGATAGATAGGTAAATAAATAGGTAGGTATGTAGGTAGGTAGGCAGGCAGATAGACAAATAGATGTACAATATAGACACTTACCCATCTGAGCACGTCTGCAGTACACTTATGGGATTTGGGCATAAGAAAAACAAACACGCAGATGCCCATACTTCTTACTGTGCTGTGACTAATAAAATTCTTTATCTCTGACCCAAGAGTCTCATGTCTTTTTCCAGGATCCATGAAATGGCAGACTAACTTGTTAACTTAAAAGTAGAGTAAAACCTTCATAGTACTTGATAAACTTCCAGTCTAGAGTGATTTTTAGTACTTTATTAGAAAGTAACATTTTAAGTATGTTGAAATTTGTAAAATGGATACTGCTTTTACTAAATTTTACTTCCTCAGAGAATAATAGTTTTTTTTTCATCATTTAGAAAAGGAAAAAGCATATGAACAAAATTTAGCCACTTTTCAAGTTTTAATAATTCTTAAAAACTCAAGTTGATCCAAGAGAGTTAAACTTCCAAATATATTAATATTTCGAAGTGCTAGAAGTGCTCTTGAATTACTCTGCTTTGAGATCTCATCAGAGAATAGACAGCAGGCTAGCCCATGTTTTAAAGAAATGGTATCTGTGGTTAACTAAGATAGGTAATGGTGTGTAGTAAGTTTAGCTGGGAGGATATTCATAAGCAGTTAAAGAAATAGAAATCTGTAAATGAACTATAAACCTGTAAATGAAGAAACAAATAATAATTGTTTATACTAATGGAATAAACAATTGAGTGTTTATTCCATTAGTATAAGACATTTGTCCTCCAGTATCACTTTTTCAAATGCAAAATCTCCTTAGAACAGCACTGAACCATTCGCAGTTATTAATTATTTCTTTGGACAGGTTCATCTATAGATCAAGTGAGTTTCACAGAATATAAGAAATCTGTAAATGAAATAATTTAATTGGAGCAAGAGAAAACAAAAATAGTAAGAGTCAAAGCTTTTGTATGGCATAAACCATGATATTTAGTGAAAATGATAATCTCAGAAAATGTTGCACCATTTTCTTATCTGTCTTGATTGAATTCTATTACTGCTCTAGGACTAAAAAGTCTCCATAAGATTCACATTCACAAAATGCATAGCTTTCCCCACAGGTGTTTGTCAGCACAGATGCAGGACATTTAGCTTCCAATGAATCTGAAACCATTTTATTAATATGGAACACTCGAGTTAACAATTTGCATAGTGTCAAAGATTTTCATCTCCCAGTGACAGCACTGTTTCTCTCAAGCAATTTCAAACACTAACCAGGGAGAACAAACAAAGGCATTTGAATTTCTTGAGGTTTTTGCATAAAAGCTACACATTATTTCATTCCGGTCAGCAATCCTAACGATTTTTCTTTGCAGAAGCTGTAGTTCTAAAGTGAACAGGTGGTGTGTTCCCCTGTGCCAAAAAAGGGCAGGCAGATCACTCCTCACTGCTGGTCATTAATGGAGAGCAGCTGCCTCGCCAGAAAAGGGAGACAGCACATGAGTCATCACCTCATTTTATTGTATTTCTGCAAACAGTGACTCAACCACTTCATTTTAATGGGCTTGTTCAAATATTTCCCCCTTCCATTATACACCACAACTTTCATAATAAAATTGATGCATTAGTACTTACTTAAAAGTTTACTTTTCTTCTTTAATAGATAATTCTACTGTCCCCATCCCATGGTGGATTTTGAGGCATGCCAACAATGCCGGCTTCCCAAAAATAGTTCTTTATTAGAACCCTACAGTTTCTGAGTTGAATGTTTAGTCCATTAGTGTAAGACATTTGTTCTCCAGTATCACTTTTTCAAAGGCAAATTCTCCTTAGAGCAACATTGAACCATTAGCAGTTATTAATGATTTCTTTTGACAGGTTTACTCTATAGAAATAGGTCAAGTGAGTTTCACAGTATAAGAAGAATTGACCAGCCCTGACTTGTGTAGGTCAGTGGCTAGAGCATTGGACTGAAGGGCCCTCGGTTTGATTCTGGTCAAGAGCAAGTACTTTTTTGTAGGCTGGGGGACATGTGGAAGGCAACCAATTGATGTGTCTTTCTCACATTGATGTTTCTCTCTCTCTGCCTCTCCCCCTCCTTTCCACTCTCCCTAAAAATCAGTGGAAAAATACCCTCGTGTAAGAATTAACAAAACAAAACAAAAAAAGGAGAAGAGTTGACCATATCTGGCTCTGCCTCTGCATTATAATTTCTTGGAAGCTTATTAAAAATAGAAGTTTTCAGGCTTCATTTTCAGAGACTCTTAATTAGTAAATCTAGGTGAGTCTCCAGAATGTACTTTTATCTAAGAAGATTGGGTGATGCTGTTGCAGCTGGTTCACAGTCCAATGTTTGTGAAAAATTGATAGGACATCACTTACTAAAGGTAATTTTGGTATTACCTGAGATATTGCAAATCCAGGTGTGTATGCGGGGGAGGGAGTGGTAGAAGGAATAGCCTTGTAAACTCTGTGCTTTACATTAGCAGGAACCATGTGAAAAACTCTGACTCCACTGCCTAAGGGAATGACTGCTTCCTAGTCAGTACACAAGAGTTTTTAAAGAGATGGATATATAATGATGAGGATGTGAGGGAGAAAATAAGAGATCGAGCACAGGAGAAAGAATAACTAATATTAATTTTATCTGCCCAGGTGTTTTTCCTAATGGGATAAAAATAATGCCAAAAAGAACTTACACAATGGTCCTACATATATTAAAATTTCTCAGGAGGAACCAAGATGGCAGCATAGGTAATCACCTATACTACTGCCCTGCACAACAATTTCAAAACTACAACTAAAAGACAAAATGGACATTATCCAGAACCACCAGAAAGCTGGCTGAGTGGAAATTCTACAACTAGAAGGAAAGATAAAAGGACACTGAGACTCAGAGGAGGTGCAGAGGGCAGAGTTGCAGAGACGCGGAGACAAAGGTGCAGAGATACAGACACGCATGTGAACAGAAAGGGCAGGCAGCTGAATACCTGGCTGGTTTTCTTGAACAGGGAGGGAGACAAAGGATCCTCACTGCACTGATCCCCAGTTCTGAGCAAGTCTCAGGGAACCCAGACTCATGGGATGAAACTGGACAGTCAAGAGGAAGCACACTGAAACTGGGGAGCTTCAGAGGTGCATGAGCTCACGGAGTAGGTGCATGGCTGGCTTTCTTGCTCAGGAGGAAAAAAAAACAAAACCTCCAGACTGTATTGTTTTCCAGTTCTGGGTGAGACTTTGGGTAACCAGACTCATTTGGGGAGAAACTGGACTGGCTGGCCGCAGGCAGAGCTTGGGGTCAGCTTCTCTCAGAGGTGCATGCAGCCATTGCTGTGGGACACGGAGACCCAGGCACCACTTAGGGCAGGGCTGATAGGAAATCAAGCTTACTGCTCAGCCCTGAGACTCCACCTCATCCAGGCTGAGCACAGAGGTTCTCCCAGCGTAGACACAGCTGATTCTCACAGCCAATTGGCCTGGAGATCAACTCTTCCCAGTGATACCAACAACAATCAAGATTAATTACAACAAGACAGTGTTACCCATAAAGGAGTGCATCAAGAGTATCCACCTCAGGTAACTGGGGAGCTGAACCACTGTTCCCTATAGGACACCTACCACATGAAGGCACTCGACCAAATCAGGGAAGCAGCCAAAATGCGGAGACAAGGAAATAGATTACATTTGAAAGAAATGGAGCGGGGGGGGGGGGGGGATGACTGGACATAGAGTTTAAAATCACAGTTATAAGGTTTTTCAGGAGGTTCTTAGAAAAGATCAAAAAATTTAACGAGACCCTTGAAGATATGAGAAAGGACTAACTAGAAATTAATCATATACTGACTAAAATAAAAAATATTATACAGAGACCTAAAAGCAGACTAGAGGACCACAAGAATCAAGTCAAATATTTGAAATACAAAGAAGGAAAAACCACTCAGCAGGAAAAGCAAAAAGCAAACAGAACCCAAAAAATTGTAAGTGTAAGAAGCCTCTGGAACAACCTCAAGTATACCAACATCCAAATTATGGGGTGAAAACATATTTGAAGAAATAGTGACCAAAAACTTCCCCGACCTGATGAAAGAAATAGACTTAGAAGTTCAGGAAGTGCACAGAACCCCAAACAAAAGGATTCCAAAGAAGACCACACCAAGACACATCATAATTAAAATGGCAAGAGAAAAAGACAAAGAGAGAATATTAAAAGCAGCAAGAGAAAAACAGTTAGTTACCTACAAGGGAGCACCCATACGATTATCAGCTTATTTCTCAACAGAAACTATGCAGGTCAGATGGGAGTGGCAAGAAATATTTAAAGTGATGAATAGCAAGAACCTACAACTAAGATTACTCTACCCAGCAAAGCTATCATTCAGAATTGAAGGTCAGATAAAGTGCTTCACAGATAAGAAAAAGCTAATGGAGCTCATTACCACCAAACCAGTATTATATGAAATGCTGAAAGGTATTCTTTAAGAAGAGGAAGAAGAAGAAAAAGGTAAAGATAAAAATTATGAACAAGAAATACATGTCTATCAACAAGTGAATCTAAAAATCAAGTGAATAAAAAATCTGATGAACATAATAAACTGGTGATATAATAGAATCAGGGGCATAGAAAGGGAATGGACTGACAAATCTCAGGAGGAAAGGGATATGGGGGGTCTGGGAAGAGACTGGATAAAAATCGTACACCTATGGATGAGGACAGTGGTGGGAGGTAAGGGCAGAAGGTGGGATGGGTACCAGGTGGAGGGGAGCTATGGGGGGGGGGGGAAGAGGAACAATTGTAATAATCTGAATAAAGTTTTATTTAATAAAAAAGAAAGTGGGAAGCTGGTGATAGGAAAGTAAAAATGAAATGGATTTTAACAACAGTTCTGTGATTTAGGTCAAGATATTAAAAATTCTAGTGGTTGTGTTTTTTAGTCTGCTTATTCCTTAATGCAGCCCCAAAATAATGTGGGATTTTATAATATGCCTTATGTGTGATTAAATGGAGTAAAAGCATACTAAAGGTGAAAGTAATTTTGCTTCTCACAGCAAGGGATTTATTCTTTTATAAATTTTTTTCCCACTCTGTCATTTCTGACCAATAAAGATAATTGTATTAATTAATTTGCTATTTCCTTTAAATGGCTGAAGACAGGTTGAGCTTCATTTTCATTTGGTAAGATTCCCATGGACCTACAATCTTCAAGCAGCTAAATTCTCTTCTGTTTGCTAATAGGGTAGATTAATGTGTGTGTACACACACACATACACACACACACACACACACACACACACACGCACGCAGAGGAAGAGAATGACAGGAACAAAGAGAGAGAGATTTAGACTACAACAGATAATAGAAAAAATGAGTGAGGTGATAACATTTTTAATGCTATTCTTGAAAAGTAATGAAGCTTGTCTCAAAAGAAGATACATTTGTGTTGGCAATATATATTTTAGAACTGGTTCACTGTATGTTGACAGGGTCCAGGATATCCTCATGGAGATTAGTTGGTGATTACAAATTACCCTTCCAAAGTTGAAGAAGACA
Source organism: Antrozous pallidus (assembly GCA_027563665.1). NCBI lineage: Eukaryota > Metazoa > Chordata > Mammalia > Chiroptera > Vespertilionidae > Antrozous > Antrozous pallidus. The sequence goes on from CM050518.1 coordinate 51,431,802, forward strand.
ACTGTAAGGCTAGCAAGTTCAATGAGCATTCTCCACTATCATTAAAGGTAATGTGTGTGAATGTGGAGAAATTTCATTTCTTCAGTGTGACCTTTTCTGCTTTCCTTTCGATTCAAACTGGCCTCATGACTCACCCACTTCCTTCCCCTCCTTTAACCATTAAGCCCTCAGGACAATGAAGTTCTGGTCAGCATCAAATATTCATAGAAACAAAGCCTTGAGTGTATGGACTCCAGAGACAGAGATTCAGTCAAACTAGAGATAATATGTAGACCTCAGTTATGTTTCAACTCCAGTCCCAGAAAATGAAACAATTCCACCAACAACCCCTTTCAAAACCAGGCAGAGTGTCGCCAAGGCTGACATCAGGCAGGACCAGATGCAATGATCAACTACTGCCTACTCTAGTGCTGACCAATCAGCAGAGACCACAACCTTAATAATGACCCTAACTCCCTTCAATCAATAGAAACAATGATGAGCTATAAGTAAACATTATTTCTCAGTATTATGTGTTTAAAGGATATATTATATAAATATAAAAATTCATTATATTGTATGATAGATTTTTTATTTTTTTTACTTCAGTTCTTTATTTTTTAATGTATTACATAAGTCTCCTTCCCCCCCCCCCCCCATTTCTCCCCATGTGCTGTTCCCAACCCCCAGCACATGCCTTCACTACCCACCCCGGCCAATCTGTGTCCATTGGGTATGTTCATATGCATGCATACAAGTCCTTTGGTTGATCTCTTATCCCCTCACCCCCCGCCTTCCTTCATAGGTTGGACAGTCTGTTGAATGTTTCTATGATTCTAGTTATGTTTTTGTTCATCAGTTTATGTTGTTCATTATATTCCACAAATGAGTGAGATCATGTGATATTTTTCTTTCTCTGACTAGCTTATTTCACTTAGCATAATGCACTCCAGTCCCATCCATGCTGTTGCAAATGGTAAGAATTCCTTCTTTTTTACAACAGTGTAGTATTCCATTGTGTAGTTATACCACAATTTTCTAATCCATCATCTGCTGATGGGCACTTAGGCTGTTTCTAAATCTTAGCTATTGTAAATTGTGCTGCTATGAACATAGGGGTGCATATATCCTTTCTGATTGGTGTTTCTATTTTCTTGGAATATATTCCGAGAAATGGGGTTACTGGGTCAAACGGGAGCTCCATTTTTAGTTTTTCGAGGAAACTCCATACTGTTCTTCACAGTAGCTGCTCCAGTCTGCATTTCCACCAGCAGTGCAAATAGGGTTCTTTTTCTCCATATCATTGCCATCACTTGTCCTTTGTTAATTTGTTGATGATAGTCATTCTGACAGATGAGAGGTGGTAACTCATTGTTGTTTTGATTTGCATCTCTCAGATGATTAGTGACTTTGAGCATGTCTCTTGGCTTTCTGTTTGTCCTCTTTTGAAAGTTATCTATTTAGGTCCTTTGCCCATTTTTTTATTGGAACGTTTATCTTCTTTTCGTTAAGTTGTATGAATTCCCTATAAATTTTTGAGATTAAACTCTTATCTGAAATAGCATTGACAAATATGTTTTCCCCTGCAGTGGGCTTTCTTGTTGTTTTGTTGATGTTTTTTGTTTTGTTTTGTTTGTTTGCTTCTGCCGTGCAAAAGCTTTTTATTTTGATGTAGTCCTATTTGTTTATTTTCTTTTTAGTTTCCATTGCCCTAGGAGCTGTATTGGTAAAGATACTGCTATAATAAATGTCTTCTATTTTGCTTTCTATGGCTTCTTCTAGGATTTTTATGGTTTACCATCTTACATTTAAGGCCTTTATCCATTTTGAGTTTTTGTGTATGGTGTAAGTTGGTGATCTAGTTTCATTTTTTTGCATGTATCCATACAATTTTCCCAACACCATTTATTGAAGAGAGTGTCTTCACTCCATTGTATGCTCTTGCCTCCTTTGTCAAATATTAATTGAGCATTATGTGTTGGGTCAATTTCTGGGTTCTCTGTTCTGTTCCATTGGTCTATATGTCTTTGTGCCAGTACCAGACTGTTTTGAGAACAGTGGCTTTTTAACATAGCTTGATATCTGGTATTGTTGATCTCTCCTACTTGGTTCTTACTCAAGATTGCTGAGAATGAGCATGAACAAAGGAATAAAAAATAGAGCTTTTACTGGAATAAAGGCAGTGGAAAATCCCCCACCTAGAGTAAAAAATATAAAAATATTATCCAATCAATATCTAAAGGCCTTCTTTCTTTTTAAGACATATAAGTTAAAAATTGGCATATAGTTAATAATTAAAATTTATCTTTAGTTTAAGTTACATTGTCTGATAGTGTTTTCTTCAGAAAAGTTAATGCTCTTAAAATGGTCAGTATTTATAGATACATATCTTATGCAACTATTTCTTTTTTCACTTATTTACCTCCATAGAAAAAATATCAACATTTTATTATTAAAACTTAATAAGAAATTAAATACTTGAGCACATGAAAATGTAGTAAGTAATATGTATTTTCTTTCAAGTCATTTTAGTAATTTTTCTTTTCAGCTAATTAAAAAACTGTTCAAATAATATCAAACTGTTGAACATTTAAAAAATGTTATCAGCTGTATTCAGACCCCCTGTGATCTCAGGATCTATATCTTATCAAAAGGACTTAAGTCCAGAACTCTAATTAGATCCATTGAGAAAAACCTACATTTCTATAATAAATGGTTGTACAAACAGTTTTGTGTATATTTTTTCTATGAAGAAAAAATCTAATTAAAAAGTTTACAACCTAAGTTTAGATACCTTTATTGTACTTCATCTTAATGAGAGCAAAAAGATAACTAGGCCAATTGAATTTGAGTTTATAGGTTATTCTACATATCTATGTCATTATATTGTTTTGCTGCAATAAACCAAGAGTTTTATATTAATCTCAATCACACATATTGTGACTCAGTCTTTTCTTTCCTATTCTGTGACCTGTGAGACCTGTCAAAAAATTCAGAATTTAAAAGACCTACTTATTTTAAAGACATTACAGATATAGCATTGTTCCCAGAATAGATGGATGACAGACAGTTTTAAGTTTTTTAATGATTTATAAGCTAAGTTGAAGAATCAATTTAGAGGATTTTTCCCAATTAGTTTACCTATCTTCCTTTTCTATAACTCATGCTTTACCCCATTTCAAAGGGTAGCTATGGGCACCATATGGACATCAGAACAAATGCATTCATCACGGCTCTCAGGGTCATGACCTCACAGTTCAGAAGGGTGATTCATAACCTATGCTATCAGTTAACACCATTATTCCATAAAATCAGTTTTAGTGTTTCATTACTAAAAATATATTACAACAGTCTTTAGGTTAGTAAATTAAGTTGATTGGCCAAGTTTAAATAGTTCTCTGACAACCATTTCTTAAACCTTTGGTATGTTAATACTTATATGCTAGGAAGAGCTAATTGATCATGAATGAGTATACTGCAGAATTACCTTTGCTGGCCTGAGATGGGCATGAATTAAATATTTGCCAACTGAACAACTGGAAAAAAATTAAGAGGCTCATGTTTAGCTGAACTATATTGTATTTTTTTTTCAGTGAGTTCACATGCTTATGCTTCTAGTACATTTCACATATATTAATTCAGTAAACAAATTTATTCAGTTAAATGCATTCCAAGTCTAGTGTTCAGTACTGGGGTTTGACAGATGATGGCTTCATGAAGTTTATAATATAGGGCAGTGCTCCTCAATTTTTAATGTGAGTCTGAATCACTGGGGTAGTGTTGAAATGCAGATTGATTTAGTATATTGTGAGATTGAACCCAATATTCTTATTTTATAACAAGATCCCAGGTAATTCCAATAATGCTATATACATGAGCCACACATTAAGTCGAAAGAGTCTAGCAAATGAGACTGACACCAACCATATAACTAAATAAACAAAATGTAAAATTATAATTATGACAAAATGCTATAATGGAGGCCATGTAACAGAAAATTTGTCCTGACAAAGTGAAACAGTGAAGTCATCCCTGAAGAAGTAAAAAAAATGAGTTATTACCAGAAAGATGGAAGTCTTGGGAAAAAGACCAAGAGGAGAGAAGATCCACTCAGGTTTTCTGGCCAGATTACAGTCACCATTATGCTGCCAAACACACATCCACGCACACTCAAATGAAGAGAGGGGACAAATTAGTTTGTCACCTCGGATACTTTCTCAGAATATAATCTCAAGATTGATGGTTCCGTAAAGAATTACATAATGCTTCACATGTCTAGACTTCAACCCATTTCAAATGAGTATTTGCTTCAGAACTAAATATTATGTCGGGAGTTTCAATCCATTTAACAGTGTTATGCCCAGATTTCAAGATCCCCAGAGACCACCAGGGAGCTGCCAGCCAATGCAAAAGCAAAGAGTCTTTATTCGAGCCCAGGCTCGGCTCTCACAGCCCCTTTACCGGCACAGTGGAGGGACCAGAGAGAGCGAGAGCTTGGGGAGACAGAGGTTGTAAGGACGGGTCATTTGGGTGGGCCTAAGAGAGTGGCGTGGGTTACGGAGATTGGTCACTTTGGTTAGGGTTTCATATTCTGAGGTCAGAGCCATCCCCTATTGCCCCTGAATGGTCAGTAGTGATGCATAGGGAGCACCTTGTAGAATGACCTTATTAGGACATAAGCTGTGTCCCTGGAGCTTCATTGGTCCACTCAGGCAGTGGTTGGGGGAGTTAGGACATCCCTGGTGCTCCTGTGGTCACTCCCATCAGGTGAGGAGGGTGTCAGGCTGACCAGCTCCGCAAGATGGAGGATAGTCAGTTCTGCTTTGTTCTTTCAACAGCATAGATTCTGCGCTGTGAAGTTGTTAAGAAACAGAGTGTTAAATAATGGAACATGTGAGAGTAGAGATTTAAATCTAGTTTTCCCAAGTGATGACTGGATCTCATTCTTAGCAGACACAAAGCATAATTTCCCACATATGGCAGAATGAGCTCTCTGTAACACGGTACTAAACACCACCTGTCTGCATGAAACTGGGTATTCTAAAAACATCTTCACAAAAACAGAATACAGAAATAAATTAATATATAAGGAAAAATACAGAATCAATATCAAATATCACAATGACAGAAGAATGCACGCTATGGCTGGCACATTTAATTCCATGTTATGCCATTTGGTAATAAGGTTTACTTATCTAAAACATGGTTTCCTTAAATTTCTTGTGTATATGGTAGTATAGTTCATGTAGTAAAATAACTTGAAATTTATATAATGAAGTTAATATTAACACCACAAATTTGTTAGAGAAGGGTTTTCCTTTTAGATCCATTACCTAGTTGTGGGATATAACTCTTCTCTAAATCTAGTATGTTTCTCGCTAAGAAAGAAATTGAGATGTAAAGTCAAATAAATATTTTTCTAAATTCAAAACCTTACTCTTTCCCCCCGGGAATCTTTTTAACCCATTAAAATATGAAAGAAGAAACCTGGAATAGTAAAGTATATAAAAATCTAAAAATTTTCAAATTCTTCCCAACATGATTCCAATAGTAAATAATAAATAAAATATACATTTTTGTTTATGGAAACATTTCAGACCTCCTGCATTTTTGCTTTGTTCATTACCTGGTCAACAACATAGTAGAGAGTAGGAGATGTGCCTGTCAAGAAGAGAAAACTAAGACAAAAAAATACCAGAAACATGAGAGAGAAAGAGTGAAGGAATTAGCAGAGAGAAGCAGAAAAGAAGCCATGGAATAGCAATAAAGAGAAAAACAAAGTCAAGAGTAAAAAAATTACAATTGCAGAAATTAAGCCCTCACATCATTGGGCTTGTTAATGTAGACCAGTGGTTCTCAACCTTTCTAATGCCGTGACCCTTTAATACAGTTCCTCATGTTGTGGTGACCCCCAACCATAAAATTATTTTCGTTGCTACTTCATAACTGGAATTTTGCTACTGCTATGAATCATAATGTAAATATCTGTGTTTTGCGATGGTGTTAGGCGACCCACAGGTTGAGAACCACTAGCAGGGTCGCATAAGACAATCGGAAAACACAGATATTTACATTACGATTCATAACAGTAGCAAAATTACAGTTATGAAGTAGCAACAAAAACAATTTTATGTTTGGGGTCACCACAACATGAGGAACTGTATTAAAGGGTCGTGGCATTAGAAAGGTTGAGAACCACTGGTGTAGACTCTAGGTGGCTTACACATGACAAGTTAGTTCTTGCTCAAGATCTTGGGAGGATGAGATGGTTCATTGTTCTGATCAGTGCAAGGAAACAAAGCCTTATTCACTCAATAACTCTGGCCACAAACCCCTTCTATTGTCGCTCGAACAAGCCCTAAGTGTTTGTGATCATCTGCTTCCAGCCAGTCTTGCCTTCAGGAAGCTCAGCATGGAACACAGATAGTGAGAAGTAGAAACAAACCGTGTGGAAAATATTCCCTCAATCCTGGGAGTACAGAGGATTGTCAACAGCATAGGTGACTAAACAGCCTGCAGCAGCTATTCTGAACTCCAGATCCACTGCTTCCTGGGTCAGGTAATTCAGGGGGAGGAGTGACCTGTGCACTAGTGATGTTCAGCAGCATCCCTGACTTCTATCCATCACCCATCTGTGGTCTCTCCCACCAGCACAGCAGAAGTGGTACCCACCCTGGGGAGGGCAAGTTTGGCAGTCGAGACTATAAACACAACATCCTCAGGGGCATCCATCTGGATGTTCTCACCCCAGTTTTCAGAATTCCAGATTATCTGTCAGAGCCCTTACCTTTTGAATAACTTTACCTTCTTATTCAAAAGTCTCTGGTGCTATGTAGTTTTCATAATTAGGCTGTTAGCTTTCCATTTAACTGTGTCCCGTTTCATACTGGCAACCAGGGCTCTTTGTATGCCCTCACAGGGCTCTCTGGCTGTCACACTTAACCATTAAGCACTTATCAACAGCTTTCAGTCTCTCATAATTTTGCATGGTATCATTACAATTTAGCTGTAACCATCCAATCACAAGCTCTTTGTAAGCAATGTCCCCCACATTTTTCAAATATTTTCACCATTATACCTGTCATAGCATCCCCTCTACCATATTTTCCAAGGACACCTGCAGTGATATTAACAACTGATCTGCCAACTTGTGCCAGAAACCCATGTGCCCCACCTGACCAGCAGGACATTGTCCTATCTGCCTACTAGGGACTATGAGAGTCAGTCCCAAACCCTGTCTTATTCATGTTTTTCTAGATCACTTAGAGCAGTCTGGGTTCGCTGATAGATGCCAACACAGGATTTAAAATGATTTCATTGAGGAAAATGTCTTTATGTGATGAAATAGAGGAGGGCACTGGGTAAGGCAGGGAGACCTGCCAGATTAAGAGCCATCACATAGCAATAAAGAGGAAAACAAGAGGAAACGAGAGAGAGAGAGAGAGAGACAGACAGACAGACAGACAGACAGACAGACAGACAAAGGAGGTTGGTGGAATATACTGGGTCTAAGGAAACTTCACCAAAACTGTTGGGGAATCCTTGAGCACAGGCTGATCCTCAGAGGATGCCCATGTTCACCAGCTACAGGTCTGCCTTCTGTATTCCTGCAGTGTGCAGTCACTCTGCGGGAGGCAGCTCATAGGAAGCACACCCATGTCGCAAATGTGAGCACAGATGGAAGCACAGCAGCTGAGGCCCTGGACCAATTATGCTCTCTGTAGTTAGAGGCTTGTGAGGCACATTCTCCTGCCCTCCATAGCCAGGAACATAAACAAGTTGGAAATTTTCTGAATAATACATTTTCACGAATTCTTTGAGGTCCAGAGCTCGGTAATAACTGGTCCCACTAACACATATGATATGCTATCTAGCAAAGTCTATACACTGTAATTGCATAAATAAGCGAGTGATTTAATGATCGAGCTAAAGAACATATATACAAAAGAAAGACCCATTGTCCCTCTTTTTGTTTTTTACATCCATCAATAAGGTTTTTCTGTCCTCTCTCAGAGCTGGTAAGAATATTAAGTCTCTCTTTGTCAATCATCCCTCCAATAAAATGTGCCCTGTGCAGTGCAAACACAATGATTTTATAACTGCTGTTAATATATCACCACACTATTAAAAATATTTGTGGTCATACTGTTTTACAATAGGTATCATCTAAACAAACTGGCCTGGCCTTTACAGCCTTCTATCTTCTGTTCCCAGCATTTTTTTTAGTCTTATCACCATTTTCTGATCTTCAGTGAAAATTATACTCCTTGCTATTTATTTTCTTATTACTTTTAGCTTTGGTTCCTAGATCTTGGTTAACATGGTTTAATCCTTCAAAATGTTTTCTCTCCATCATTTATTAAAAGTGTATCTACTCTATATATCCAACATGGACAATGGGTATGAGGATTTTTCTAACCTCCTTAGATCAAATAATTATTGGTATCCTAAATGCATTCTCCTTTTACTTTGAAATGCAGCCATGTAGTATAATTTCTTGCTTATGAATTTTTCAGACAACCTTCTCAACTGTAACCCACAATTCATGGTATGGTCACAGGTTTCAACACAATGACTTTTGCATGTAGGAGCTCAATAAATCTTGTTTACATTAATTATGTAAACATGAATTTGGCTTCGTTTTAGCTATCCATAATGTTTTTTGCAGTTTTATTGTTCCTACCTTTTTTGCTGACCAACACTACAAAAAAAAATGAAATTATGCCAATATAATTTTATAAAATTATATTTTAAAAATCTGATATGCAAGGAAATAGAAATATTTAATACTTTCTTTCTAGTCAATAATACATGCATTAGAAATCAAGAGATACATGGTAAAATTCAAAATACTTTTGGCATAATTTTTATAGAATTTCCTTCTCATACAACATTCTTTCCATTTGCCTAGAATTCTGAAGAGTGCATAAAAGAAGTATTCTTAAATGAAGCTCTGATGCTTTTCTTTTAAATTAAATCTATGCCATTTTTTGTGAATACCCTTTGAACCCAGAAGAATAACATGTACCTCATATATCTCTAGCACGAGGTCTGTGTTGAACAAGAGAGACAATGTGATTTCTAAATGAAGATGTAAAAAGAAAAACTTTTAAAGTAAAAACATTCTTACTAAAAACAAAATTCTAAAAAAGAATTTAAAAAAATCTAAAATTGAAGATCCTTCATAGTCAGCCTCCTTGGCAAAAGAAGACTTTATTATTTTCTTGTTATTCCATCAATGAAAGGCATACTTAAAAAGTCTACAGCTTCCAACTTTTGATCTGTCACAGTAATTGTTTCTCACCCTAAACTGTTTCCTATTAATTCTTCCCTCGGTTAAACTAACAATAAAATTTTGTTGCAGCAGACTTTCTGTTTCTCACAATTGTCAGATTTGAGAAGTACAGATGAGTTCAAGCATAAGCTGGCTTCAAATAAAGGTGAATATGTTAAAGATTGTTATGCATTGAACTGTGCCCACAAATTCATATGTTGAAGTTCAATCCCAGTATTTTAGAATGTGACCTTGTTGGTAAATATATAAATGCATATAATTAATTAGGTTAGGATGAGATCATTCTGAAGTAGAGAGGGTTCCTAATCCAATATGACTGGTGTCCTTAGGAAAGAGGGAAAATTGCACTTAGACACAATAGGGAGAATGTCTTGTGAAGACTGGAGGTACACTTCCATAAGACAAAGGATGTTATAGGATGCCGAGCAACCAGAAGCAGCCAGGAGAGAAAAAGGTCCCTCCCAGGAACATTGAGAGTAGCATGTTCCTGCCCCCACTCTGATTCTGTACTTCTAGCCGTTGAACTGTGAGACAATAAATTTCTGTTGTATAAGCCACTCAGTGTGTGCCGTGGTTATAGTAGCCCACAGAAACTAACACACTGACCTAATGTGTAGTCCTCATTTATAAGGAGCTCTATAAGAGGAATACTCAGAAGTATGTCACATTATAAGCAAAATTTAATTATGTCAACAAAGCCAAATAAAACTACAGCCAGTTATCCAGAATCTAGTCTGTCCAGAGAGAGCAACTGTTCTAGTGAGAAGGTTAGGACAGTGCAAAGTGGCATTCAAGGGTTAGTATTTTCCACCTTTCTCTGAAGAAAATGTTACCATACTACCTTAATCAAGAAAGAAAAAAAGGAAAATGTTACCATTAACTGTAAAACAACTCTGAGTGGTGATATCAAGGCAGCTAATCCTATCTAATAAAACAGTAGCATGCAAATTGACCATACCTCACTACACTCACAAGCCACACCCACCAACCACGCCCATCAGCCAACGAGGAGCAAATATGCAAATAAGCCCAACCAAGATGGCTGCAGCTACAGAAAGCAGGATAGAGGCTTGGGTTTCCCCGGCGATGGAGGAAACTAAGCTTTCCACCTGCCCTTGCCAGCTCAGGCTTCCACACCAGGCTACAAAGTTTCAATTATAGAATCCCAACAGAAATGGTGGCAGTCACAGAGCTGGAGAGAGGCAGGAGAATAGGGTTGTCCCTGGCGATGGAGGAAGCCAAACTTCTGCAGCCCTGGATGGCATAGGCCTCCACTCCAAGCTACAAAGTTTCAATTATAGAAAATACAGAAATCGCAACAGAAATGGCTGCCATCACAGAGCAAGCAGAAGGCTTGGCTCTGCTCCAGGCTACAAAGTTTCAATTCTAGAAGATAAGTCCCAGATACCAGGGCCTCTGCTTGGGTCACTGGGGGGTGTGGCCAGCCTGCAAACCACCATAGGCCTCTCGCCCAGGCCACCCCACACCCCAAAGGAACCCCCACCCCAATCCAGGACACCCTTCAGGGCAAATCAGCTGGCCCCTACCTGTGCACCAGGCCTCTATCCTGTAATAGAGTAATAATAAAAGAGTAATATGCAGATTGACCATCACTCCAACACACAAGACTGCCCCTTGTGGTCAAGCAGGGGATGGCAGTTGGGAGGGTCCAGGCCTGCAGGGGAGGGCAATTAGAGATGACCAAGCCAGCAAAGGAGGGAAATTGGGGGTGATTGGGCCTGCAGAGAAGGGCAGTTGGGGATACCAGGCCGGCCGGGGAGGGCAGTTAGGGGTGACTAGGCCTGTAGGCAGGGCAGTTAGGGGCAAAAAGGCTGGCAGGGGAGCAGTTAGGCATCAATCAAACTGGCAGACAGAAGCAGTTGGGGGCAATCAGGAAGGCAGGCAGGCGAGCAATTGGATTGTGGGAGGGATGTCTGACTGCCCAGTGGCATTGGGCCTAAACAGGCAGTTGGACATCTCTCAAGGGGTTCCAGATTGAAGAGGGTGCAGACTGGGCTGAGGGACACCCCAACCCATGCAGGAATTTTGTGCACCAGGATTCTAGTAATTATATATTCTTCAATGTAGACTTTCCTCATTATCCAGACCCAGCCATAGAAATGTTATCTGTATGCATGTGCTGACTCATGACAACTATTGGTTTGCGATCTGATATTGGTTAGCCAAGAAAGGAACTAACGTCACATGCTCTTTGGTTTTTGTCAATTCCTGATTGCAGATGGGCACAGACACACACACACACACACACACACACACACACACACACACATACACACACACACACAGTTAGGCATCAATCAGGCTGGCAGGGGAAGAGTTACACACAAACACCACTAATGTACTAATTCAAGAATTGGAAGACTTGGAAGACATATAGTAAGAAAAATATAGTTCCAACTCCTTATGTCTTTGAATCAAGTCCATGCTTGTTTACTGCAGAGATTTTTGATAATGCTACAGTGTAACCAGGCAGGTGTTCTTTTACTTTCAGTTCTTAGAAAATCAGAAATGTGGGTTTTACCATTTAGTGTTCTTTAGACTTTCATTATAACAACCATTGTGTCACAATGTGAAAATGCCTAACATACACGGAATTAGTCTCCAAAGGAAAAAAATACTGCAGACATATATTTTATTCAATATTCTACTAAGAAAAAGAAGTAGGGCCCTAGAGTGTCGGCCTGCAGACTGAAGGGTCCCAGGTTCCAGTCATGCTCACAAGCCCGGGTTGCAGGCTTGATCCCCAGTAGGGGTGTGCAGGAGGCAACTGATCAATGATTCTCTCTCATCATTGATGTTCCTATCTCTCTCTCCATCTCTCTCTGAAATCAATAAAAATATATTTTTAAAAAGAAATCAAAGTAGGAAATTAAGTATACTAATGTATTATTTTATACATTACTATGAAACATCTCTAAGAAAATAACCAAGTTAAATTTCTATAACTGGAAAAATAAATAGTACCTGAAAAAGAAAGAAAAAAAAATCCACCGGATTGGTTCAACTACAAAGATAGATAATAGAGGAAATAAAAGAGTCAGTGAATTTAAAGATAAATCATCTCACTTGAAGAACAAAACAAAACAAAACAAAAAGATAGAGAAAAATGAACATACCATATTTTTCACGTATAAAATGCTATTTTTTTCTAAAATCATTAGACTGAAAAATTGAAGGGCATCTTATGCACAGAAGTCAGCCAAGAAGGGAGCACATACCTTATCAAACAGACTTCCTTATTGTTTCTGACATCAGCTAATGCCTTAATTTGAGGTGGAGGTGGAGAATGTGCACATGCAACAGGGACCAGAGTGTTCTCAACCCATAAAGATGTCAAAAATTAAAATGATAAATACCAGTAACCGATTGTCTTACTCTGCAAAATTCAAACTGAATGTAATCATGCAAAAGAGGATGGAAATACAGTTGCAGAGAGACAATTTGGAACTCCTCCCACTGAGTGTATGATCAGACAGTGGAGAAAACAAGAAGAACTCCTTAAGATTGATGCCAAAAAAGAAGGCCTTAAGAGGAAAACCAGCAAAATGAGCAAACTTGGAACAGAGGCTTAAGACTTGGATTATGGAGTAGTACCAGAGTGGCTTACATGTATAAACCAAGCTTATTCAATGTCAGTTAAAAATGTTTCAAGTGAAATAAACATTGTTGATTTTATAGGAAAAGCAAAATGGTGCTTCACTTCATGAGGAGAGAAGGTTTAGCCATAAGAATGAAAACAAAGTTACCTCAGAAAATGCCACCAGTATATGAAGATGATCTCACATATATAGACAGTGACTCAGAAGATAGCAGTGATACAATAGAAGTTGAAGAAATTGTTATGTCTGGAATTAATAGTGATGAAGAAGAGAGCAGTGATGCAACAGAGGCTGAATAAAGTAATATGCTGCATAATAACATAGTACTAATATGTAAACAATACCAGAGATAAAAACGTGTTCTGTTTTATGTTTCAAATTAGAGGCCTGGTGCATAAAATTCATGCACTCAGAAAGGTCCCTCAATCTGGCCTCCCTCTTCTTGCAGTCTAGGAACCCTTCAAGGATAACCAATTGCTGGCTTAGGCCCATTCTCCTTGACTCCCACCACTGCCGCTGAGCTCGCCAGCTGTGAGCCTGGCTTCTGGCTGAGTGGCACTCCCCCTGTGGGAGTGCACTGACCAACAGGGGGCAGCTCCTGCATTGAATGTTGCAGTTTGGTTGATTTGCATATTACCCTTTTATTATATAGGATATTGATATCTTAATTTGGGTTGGAAAAGTGGGGGATGTCTTATACATAGGAGTGTCTTATACAGGGAAAAATACAATATTTGCAGAAACCTATGAGACAATATAAAAAATGTATAAATACAAGTTATTAGTCACAAAAGGAGAGAATAGTAAATAAGGCAGGAAAAAATATTGGAAGAAATAATGACTGGAAAAGTTCTAAATTTGTTAAAAGATACAAATTCACAGATTTAAGAGTCTTAGTAGCTACCAAGCAAACTATACACTAGGAAAGTTATACCTACACATATCAGAAAAAAAGATAATTAAAATCAAAGTTGTAGATAATTTCTGAAGAGAAGAACATATTCAAAATGAGAGGACAAATCTTCAAAAGACAGTTGACTCTTATCTCCCTTGGTGGTGACTACAGATTGCTTGATCTACATGTCTGAGTTAAGTTATATCAGAAATACATTGGAGGAAATGGAATGTAACACAGGCCAATGTAGTATGTGTCAAGGATATTTCAGGACTATGTTCTCCAGAAAGATTCTGCAAGTGTATGGCCATGATGCCTCAAATGTCAATGAAAGTGATCTTTAGAAAGCTTTAAACAACATTCACTTTGAAATAGAAACTTGGACTATATCAGACAATATTGTATCTTGTTTCTCTACCACCTTTTCACTATGTCCACTTGGATCAGTGTATCATTATGCAAGTACTTTTAGTGAAAGGGAAGAGTTTGTAAGACCCTAAGATAGAAGAATCGTGATGGGAAATCCTGAACTAGTAGAGGCAGAATGCAAAGTCCAAGTATCTGAGGATCCTAGTAGCGAAGGAGGGGTTAGCAAAGATGAAGCTATCCTATATAATAAAAGAGAAACATGCAAATAAATGTAACCATACCTTTGCTACACTACCAGCCAATCAGGAGGGGGCAGCATGGCCATGGCACACCGGACGTTGGACAGGAGACCGGCAGGGGGCATGGCTGCGGTGCGCAGGATGGGAGGCTGGTGAGGAGCTGGGTGCAAAATGTGGGATGCTTTGTGTCATCCTTGCACAGGGGCCATGCTAATCAATTTTAGTATATGTACTGCTGAAGTAAACACTCTACAAATTGTGCCCACACGGTATTTAAGGGCTGGCAATATCCCTCCTTTACAGTTATGGTGACTGAGTTGCGTCCTTTCAAGATGACCTTGGGATGGTTAGGGGAATTTGATGTCATGGGATTCCCTCACGAGGCTCGCATATTGGTTGTTCTGATAGTTAGGCTGTGACTGAGCTGCGGGCTTTACCTATTGCATGGGACATGCAAATGAGTGCCTGGGGTACCTTGGGTAATGAGCACAAGGCAGGGCTGTGAGTCATCAGGCCCAGGCGCTGGGTCAGTGGAGCAGGTGGGAGGCAGCGAGCACTGACCATGCCTCTGTGCACAGCACTTTCAAGGGCCTAGCGAGCGGGAGAGGCTCGGTCCTTGAGGCGTCCGTGGTATGGGGAAGGCTGGGCCAGGACAATGGCATACTTTCAAAGCAAGTTGTTTCCCATTTAAATATCCTCTGATGAGTATCTTTAAAAAAGAAGTAAATATTCAGCCATTGTCACACCTTGAAAACTTAAAGTAATTCCTTAATATCACATATCCACTGTAAATTCAAATGTCTGTTTCAAAGATGCCTTTTACTGCTGGTTTGCCAAGGATACAAGCAAAGTCCTATTGACCACATTGTACTTGGTTACTTGATCTTTAGGTCTCTCTTATTCTCTATCATCACCCCTCCCCATTTCTCTTATGGCTATAGTGGGGAAACTGGATATTTGCCCTGTGGAGCGTCACAATTCTTGTATTTGGCCCATTTCTTACTGCTAATGTCATTTAACTTCTCTGTCTTACATGTTCCTTAGAAAGCCATAGATCCAGATGTCTGATAAGCCTGCAGTCATTGCATCCCAGCGTGACACCAGTGGGGTCCTGCTGAACCAGTGGACTCTGGAGGATCACCTGCTGGATCCTCCATTATAAAGTCTGGAGCAACAACCCTGAGCGACCTCAATTTCAATTTTAAGAGGGAAAGAAGGAACTGGAAAAGTACAGGCGCTGTGCTTTGGCAGAGGCACAGTAAGAGGTACCTAAGGGGTCCCGAGTCTGCAGCGGAGCATCTCTGGGCACGGCAGGGAAGGCAGGAGAATGGGAGTCGGGGAGCTGGGGAGGCACTGCGTGCATAGCAGGGCACTCCAAAGGGCAGCCTTCATGGGGAGAGGCAGACACAAGGCCTGAAGGTCCAGAAGGCAAGAGACCCCCATGCCCTACCCCCCGCCGACCTCCGCGGTCAAGATTGGGCGCATCCGGTTCTGGAGAGCCGAGCGCTCTGTATCTGGCGCCCACACCCCCCATGGTGGGAGCAGTTGGGGCCGAGCAGACTGGCAGAGGGGACCAGTTGGGGCAATCAGGCCAGCAAGCAGAGTGGTTAGAGGTGATCAAGCAGTCAGGCAGGTGAGCAGTTAGGAGCAGATTGCAAGGGGGTTGTCCAAGTGCCAGTTTAGGCCCAATCCCACAGGGGTCTCAGATTGAAGAAGATGCAGGCTGGACTGAGAGACAAACCCCCCATTCCACATGTGCATGAATTTTGTGCACCAGGCCACTAGTCATTCATAATGATAACCAGTGCAAGCCTCTGCAACAGGTTCATTTTATGTAAGTTTGCTATTGCAAAAGCAGAGGAACACTCATTCATTCATTGCTAGATTGGCTGGGGGTAAATGGATTTGAGTCTGAACAGACTGGAAGGGAACGGAAACAGAATTTCACACTGAGCCTCAAATTTTTGCTGCAGATCTGCTGTCTACTGTCATGTTTGCTAACTTGACAATGGCAAAGGTTATAGCAATGTTAAATCTATGGTATTAACAGAGCTACAGTATCCCTTGAAAAAGTCTCATTATGGCATACAGAAAACAATATGGTTATAATTTTAAAACATTAAATAATGGTACTATGTTTCACATGTTCTTTCAATGCAAGTTCTTCCTATCCTCATATGCACTTTTCTTTCAAGCTGTTTAAAGGGAAAAAGAGAGAGAACCAATTAAGTTTTTCTTTTTCCATTTAAAGCAGATAACTTTTTCAAAGTGCAAATAGATGCAGTGAATTTGAATACTTAATGTTGGTCCCAAGAACGTGCCAGTTTGAACTCTGTACTTAAAGACACAGAAGATCCTTCTTTTCCTTTCACTGGTGCCTCTGCTTGATGAAACATAAGGAACATTATATCAAATAGTCACTAACACATGCACATCTACCCAGTCGCATATGGTATGGTAATTTTCACCATCTAGGCCACTTGTAAATGGAAGCATTTCCATACTGATTGTCCAAAGATAAAATGCAAATTACCCCAATAAAATTGATCATAGTAGAGAAAATGCTGAAGTTTGGGGTCATGTTTTAAAAGATACACCTGGTCTTTATTAAAATATAAAGGCTCTAATTTTTCTAAGTTAAAAAATGTTTAATATGTGGGAAGGCCAGGAAAGACTGTAGAAATAATTCCATTTCTCAGAACTGATGAAACCCAGGGAGGTGTTATTTTATACTTGAGAATCCTTGTTTGTTAGGATAAAATAAATAATAGTGTTAGAAATATAACCTGCCTTTGGCATTCTGTGATGTAAATTCTTGAAATATTAGAGCATTTCTTCCTGGGTATCAAGAGAAATGAACATTTGAAAACCAAAAAGAGCATATTTCTCAATAGGACTTTTCAAAATTGATGAGACCTGGACCATCAGTAGATAGTGTGGTTAGGAACAAACAGAGACGGAGCTATACAGTTCTACATAAGGAATGATTCACTGGAATTCATGATACAGAACATAGAATGTATAATTTCATTAGAATATTATTACATCAAAAAACCTGTTTTACTCCAATTTCCCACCTCAAGAATTAATTTCTTGTTCATTTATTTTCTCCATTGGGTGGAGTCCAAAAGAGACCTTAAGACAATACAATGATATTTAAAGTCATAATTATTAAGGAGCCAAACAGGTCTTAGACAAAATTATGAAATAAGAAAAGTGATTTTCAGCCTTCCCGATTTATTTTGTTCCTTTTCTTTATTTCTTTGCCAATCTCATTTTCTATTCACTATGTTCAGAGTGGTAAACAAACAAACAAAAAAAGAATAACAACAAAAAATCCAACTACCTATACCGCAAATTCACCATAATTTCTCGCTTTCTTATAGTCTGAAGTCCTCAGGTAGGAACACAACTATAGAAAAAGTAAATAAATAATTGTGGATAATCAAATTTAAATCTTAGCAGAAAAGAAATGTTGATGCAGATGACCTTCCTAAATATTCCCTTCACATAATGTCACACCAAATTCTTATATCCACAACCGTTCATAGTACTTATGAGAAAGGTTCAACTATCACCATTAAGCAGTTTAAGCAAATTACATAGAATAGGTCATTTATTTATTTTCTCCATCATTGAAAGAGTTTTACCTAGCTGCCAGGCCCTGTGTGTGATGATTTGGAGATAAAGTGAACAAGACAAAAATCTGTCCTTGAAGGACCTCACAGTCTATACAGACAAACACATAATAGGCTCACATTATGCATCTATGTTGGAAATACGTAAAGAGGCTTTAGGAACAATACATAATTTTTCAGGATGGAAAAATTTCTATTCTTTTTACTTTCTCTAAGAGTGAAAAAGAAGAACAGGTTACCATATACACAATATGGAATTCTTATTATTCTTTTGGACTTATTATCTTTTATCTCTAGTGCTACGGGAGATTCTTTCTTATCTCTGGAGTTCTGGAATTTCACACTGTTATGCCTAGGTCTGTAGTTATTTTTATTCTTCTTATTCAGGGTGACTGAATCCAGGAATTTAAAAATATATATATTTTATTGATTTTTTTTTTTTTGTATATAGAGAAAAGGAGAGTGATAGAGAGTTAGAAACATCGATAAGAGAGAAACATTGATCAGTTGCCTCCTGCACACCCCCTACTGGGGATGTGCCCACAACCAAAGTACATGCCTTTGTCTGGAATCGAATCTGGGTCCTTTCAGTCCTCAGGTTGACGCTCTATCCACTGAGTCAAACAGGTTTCAGCTGAATCCAATAATTTTTATCTTTTATTAATCTTGTAATGGTTTTAAAATATTCTCAGGATTCTTCCTCCAAGGCCCTCATGCGCACATTGTCTCTATTTTGTCCATTCTCTCCTTCTAAAAGTTCTATTAGATGTTCCTTGGAAATCCTCATTCTATCATCCAAGATAATTAAATCCCCTTTTATATTAACACTAGAGGCCCTGTGCATGAAATTCATACACAGGTAGGATCCCTAGACCTGGCCAGTAATCAGGGCCAATCAGGATGGCCACCTCTCTGCCTCCCCACCTCCTCCTTCCCTTGCTCCCCCTATGCTCTGCTCCTGCTGCTAGTTGCCCATCATGTTCTGTGCCATCCCTGATAGTCAGTGCACATCATAGCAAGTGATCGAACTCCCATTCTCCCGGATAAACTCCCAAGAGGACACTTTGCATATTAGCCTTATATATATACTAGAGGTCCAGTGCATAAAATTCGTGCAAGGGTCGGAGCGGGGGGTAACCCTCAGCCCAGCCTGCACCCTTTCCAATCTGGGACCCCTTGAGGGACGTCTGACTGCCTGTTTAGGCCCGATCCCAACAGGATCGGGCCTAAGTGGGCAGTCAGACATCCTTCTCACAATCCAGGACTGCTAGCTCCAAACTGCTCACCGGCCTGCCTCCCTGATTGCCCCTAACTACTTCTGCCTGCCAGCCTGATCACTCCCTAACCACTACCCTACCAGCCTAATTGATGTCTAACTGCTACCCTGCCAGTCTGTTTGCCCCCAACTTCCCTCCTCTGCTGGCCTGGTCAAACCTAACTGCCCTCCCCTGCAGGCTTGATCACCCCCAACTGCCCTCCCTTAGAGGTCTGGTCCCTCTACTGCTGGCCTAATGGCCCACAACTGCCCTCCCTTGCAGGACTGGAACCTCCCACTGTGGTTGCCATCTTGTGACCACATGGGGGCAGGATCTTTTACCACACGGGGCAGCCATCTTGTGTGTTGGAGTGATGGTCAACCTGCGTATTACTCTTTTATTAGATAGGATAGAGGCCTGGTGCATGGGTGGGGACTGGCTGGTTTGCCCTGAAGGGTGTCCCAGATCAGGGTGGGGGTTCCCTTGGGGCATGGGGCAGCCTGGCCGAGGGGCCTATGGTGGTTTGCAGGCTGGCCACGTTCCCCCAGTGACCCAAGCAGAGGCTCTAAGATCTGGGATTAATTTATGTTCTACAATTGAAACTTTGTAGCCTGCAGTAGAGCCAAGCCTTCTGCTCACTCTGTGGTGACAGCCATTTCTGTTTGAAACTTTGTATCCTAGAATAGAGGCCTAGGCTATGGGTATAGAAGTTTGGCTTCCTCCATCACCCCAGCAACCCTAGCTTCTTCTCTCTCCAGCTCCATGGCTGCCACCATTTCTGTTGGGATTATGTATCTTCTATAATTGAAACTTTGTAGCATTGAATGGAGGTCTAGGCCAGCTACGGCAGGCAGAAAGCTTGGCTTCCTCCATTGCCGGGGAAACCCAAGCCTCCCTCCTGCTCTCAGTGGCCATGGCCATCTTGGTTGGGGTTTATTTGCATGATTGCTCTTGATAGACTGGTGGGCATGGCTGTGGTCATGTCTTGATCAGAGGTATGGTCAATTTGCATATTACTCTTTTATTAGATAGGATAGATTCTATGTTTATCCATGTATGCTAACTTCTGAATTCTTACCATAATCTATTCAGCTCATTAATTCTCTTTTCAACTGTGTCTAATGATTTTTTTGTCCATTCCAATATTTTGTTTCCCCAGCTCCTCTATCTCTAGACTACATACTCTGTAGCAATTATTTGGCCATAAGAAATAGAAACCCAAATGACTTCTTATTGAGACTGAGATTTCCTTGTGAGGAACCAGCAGGAATCTGGAAAGTCACAGCTAGAAGATGCTCTCCTGCTCCAGGAAAGACTGGATGCATAACCAGGAAGATCATTAGCAATTGCAAGCTATTAATTTACTTCTGAGCCCCCACAACCTTAGGGAAAATAACTAAAAATGAGAAAAGTTATAAGATATATTGTTAGGCTTCATTATGGATTATTCAACTTTTGTGAAGATTTCATAAGGAAATTTCTGTTAAACATATACTGGTGCAATCCCACATGCCCCAGGTTCCTTAGTTAGCTTAGATGCAAAGCAAAAATGCCTTCATACAATACATTTTTTTGTTTTGTTTTCATGAAGGTTATACAGAACTGGACGTTTTGTGAAAAATTTAAAATCTTTTATTCACAGGTTTTCTATTAAAGTATCTTTCAAAAAAGAGGTATACACATAATATGGGTTCAGCGACACCAAAGAGCCTGCCTGCCCCTGAATCTCTCTCCTGACGGCCTGTCATTTCATCACCTATGTGGTTCACTCCTTGTGCGCAGCCCCTCTGCAGGCATCTTCTTTTAAAATGTCATTACTGCTGGTCTGCATTTGCAGAGAAATGGCAGTTCTGCATAATTGTCTTCCAAAGTTCTGTTCTACAAAAAGTAGGGTGTTTTTTTTGGTCCCATTAGAAGGCAGCTAGTCAATAGCCATTGATGGGCAGACAGTGCTCCTTCCTAGACAAAGAGGCAGAAAATTCCCAAAGGGGGTCACAAATGAAAACAGTCTGAACTACAGTGGCAAAGGAAACAGGGATGTTCTGGTGGGTGTGTTAAAACTGCAAAGATAAAGCGAGTGAAAACAGGAGAGCAATGTCTAGAGGCAGCAGGGAAGGAAATTTGTGGGTGAGAAGAGGCACAGTTGCAGTAAAAGCTTCTTGTTCAGCTTAATGAGAAGGAACATGGGACAAATCTGGTTGCTGCCCTGGAAAAAAAAAAATCAGTCTATTTGTGTTTTTGGAGGAGTGAATTTTAAAAATTGGATACATACAAGGCTCCACAGTAATTCTGCGATTGCATGAAAACATTTAAAAAAAAAACCAGACTTTAAATCATCCTCTTTAAATGTGAATTCTGGATATTTTAAAAAGGTAAGCTGCACCCACTACATGTGTGCCTAGCAAATCACAAGTGATCAATAAATGGTAGCAACGATTTCAGTTTTAGAGTGATGTTTCATCCCATAAATATTGCTCAAAATATGTGAGGTTTGTAAAGGTAATTTATACACTAAATAGTTTACTGTCATTAGCAATAATAATAATAATAATAATAACAATAATAATGATAAGAAGAAGGAAAACAGCCATGATTTGTTGTATGACTGTCTTATTTCTGTGATCAGTGCTGAAGAGGTCATTTGCTCCTTAGATCAATGCTAAATTAACAACTCAGTGGGCCGATGATAAGGCTGAATGACAGCACGAAACCCCTCAGGTTCTTCTCAAACCTCTCTGGACCATGCCCTGCAGAAGTACTTCATGTCTTTAATGGCAAATGTCATAGAAGAAATAGCCAGGTAAGTTAAACGGGATTGATTCAATTACATGATTTTAAACGGAAAAATGACAGAAACTATGTAATGATACCCTAATGTTGCAGAGAAAAAGTAAAAACAAAAAACCTCAATGGACAGAAAAATTAAATTATGTGAGTAAAGTCACACAACCATTCAGCAATACAGTGCCAAGACCCCACCCATCACCTTTCCCAATTTATTTATTTAAAAGTAATTTTAACCCATCTTTATATACTTTTATTGATTTCAGAGAGGAAGGGGGAGAGAGATAGAAATATTAATGATGAGAGAGAATCATTGATCAGCTGCCTCCTGCATGCCCCCCACTGGGGGATTGAGCTTGTAGCCTGGGCATATGCCCTTGACTGGAATCGAACCCAGGGCCCTTAGGTATGCAGGCCAATGCTTTATCTACTAAGCCAAACCAGCTAGGACATGTTTCCCAACTTAAAGGGCAAGTTCCTGGCAGGAGCACTGACAGCCTCCTGGTCCTCAGTTGCATCAGGTCACACTTCAATATCATAGCCGTCTGATACCGGAAACAAGAATATCATTCAGAGGAAGGAGTCAGTTTGCAACTTCACCTTTTTGCCTAGAGATGAACTAAGATTTCTCTATGTTCAAAGGCATTAACTTTACTCTGATGGAACACGGAGTTCTTGCCAGAATCTGAAGCAGGGTTCCTTCCCTTTGTTTGCCTCATCTTGCTTTTCTGCAAAGTTCTCTTAAATTCAGCATGGCTCCTTGTCAGCCACATTTTCTCTCCCTCAGTGGCAACAGGCATCGACCTTTGAAACAGTAAAAACTTGCACTTTGTGAAAAGAAGAAAATAAAAAATAAAAAAATCAAGTGGTGAAGTATTTTTAATGTTCTTTGTGTTGTTGGCCAGATCTTTCTTTCGAACTGAAAGAACTGGGTTTCAATTCAAACACAGCTTCTATAGCTGCCTCCAATCATACAAAACAGTTAAAAGCCTTTGTTCTACTGTATTTCATGGAGGATAATTTTTCTACTCAGAAGGAAGATATTGAAAAATGAACACTTATCTTCTCTTTTTCCTGATATTAAGACATTCTTCCTTCATTTCTGCCTTGTGTATTCCTTCCAACCCCATTTGAGACTCTCTACTGCTCCTCCATAGCAGAACCTATCCATAGCTGGTGCCTCATCAGCTCCTCCCATTCTGGGTAATTTACATTAGCAAGATTGTTTTCTCAGACACTCTCAACTACTCTAGAATGAATGCTTGTGTTCAGAAGCTCTTCCTACTTCTCCCCCAGCATGGTGTAAACCCACCCGTACCTCTGTACACAGAACTTAAAGTCCAGAAATCTTTTTTTAAAAAAAATATATTTTATTGATTTTTTTACAGAGAGGAAGGGAGAGGGATGGAAAGCTAGAAACTTTGATGAGAGAGAAAGATTGGTCAGCTGACTTCTGCACACCCCTGATTGGGGATGTGCCTGCAACCAAGGTACATGCCTTGACCGGAATTGAACCTGGGACCTTTCAGTCCACAGGCTGATGCTCTATCCACTGAGCCAAACCAGTTTTGGCAAGTCCAGAAATCTTATGTGAATAAGGTTGCAAAAACATTGATGAGATTTTCATATTTTTCCAAGGAAGCTATGTGAAAAAATATCTCAGTGATTCACTGGCTTTCAAATGTTTCATAGTCAATATTTAACTACCCAATATTCTCTCTTTGAAAGCTGTCATTTGGGGTTATTTATTTTTATTTATAATTTTAACACATGAACATATTTAGATCTTTAAAATTATAATCTCAAATCCATATACACAAAGATGATATTAATTTTGAAAACATAATTTTGATTGCAAAGGCTTGTCCAATGAAACTTCCTAAATCCAGCAAACCAAATGATTTGGGACCAGATATCATTTTCAGTGATTGGTTCATGTATTCTGATACTGGTTTTCTCATTATGTTCTCAGTTTTCTAGTACCTTAAGAATGATTATTAAATTATCGTAACGCCTACATCATAATATACTGGGGTAATTTAACTATTAGTTATGCCTATAATACTCAGTTACCAATAATCATAATAGGTTTTCTAAGTAAAGCCCTTCATAATAAGACATTATTCTTTATTATTTTTATACAAGCTTTAGTTACATGGATAAACCTATCCATGCAAAGTCACAATAAAGAGTATTTTTATTTACTTTCAAGAATAGTATAAGTGTCATTCATAAGAAATAGGATAGGATCTTCTCATACAAGAAAATTTCACCAGAATATTGTCAATATAATTAGATTTAACCAACTAAAGCTGAAAGAGTGTCCATATATCAGCTTCTATTATATCAGAAACTATTATGGAAATATAGTTTCTTTGTTATAATTAGACACTTTAAAAATGATACAGAGCACTAACCAGTTTGGCTGAGTGGATAACCAGTCAGACTGAAGGGCCCTGGGTTCGATTCCAGTCAAGAGCATGTACCTCAGTTTCAGACTCAATCCCTGGCCTTGGTCAGGGTGCATGCAGGAGGCAACCAATCCATGTGTTTCTCTCACATCGATCTTACTCTCTTTGTCTCCCTCCCCCTTCCATTCTCTCTTAAAAAATCAATGGGTAAATAGCCTCTGGTGAGAACTAACAACAACAATAAAAATATCCTATCTAATAAATAAGTAATATGCAAATTAACCCAAACAAAGTTGTGGTTAATTTGCATATCTGCACATAGAAGATGGTGTAGAAGGAAGCCAAATACTGCAGAAGGGAGCAAAGCTACAGAGAAATAAGCAAGTGGGGCGGGGGGGTGGGGTGGGGGGTGGGGGGGGAGGGAAGGGAGGGAAGCAGGCAGAGGAGATGGGAGAGAGTGAGGTACTGGAGAAGGGAGTGAGGCAGCAGAGAAGGGAGCTTTGCTCAGGCCACAGGAAGCTCTGTTCTTGCAGGAATCTTCCTGCAACGGGCCTCTAGTGTGTGTGTGTGTCTCTCTCTCTCTCTCTCTCTGTGTGTGTGTGTGTGTGTGTGTGTGTGTGTGTGCATGCATGGAAATGTCTTTTCTTTGAAATTGCTTTAAAATTAGTTTACTTAAAGTTCATTGTAGTTGTGCTTTGAAACTAATCAGAGGAAAGGGGCAGATGACTAGAAACTTAGTCACAGTTAAACAAAGATCTCTTCCAAGAGGAGCTGTGGATTTAAAAACTGTTGCTTTCTGCAGCTGAATTTCATGAATATTTGAAATACCAGAGACCAATATATACGTATTTACAAGGAAATATATACACCTGCACAAATCTCTTGTGGATTCTTACACGTAGCTTATTGACAGCTGGATGAATACATAAGTAGTGGCAATCATAGGCTCACAACTGCCATGTTAATTTTGTTAATTTAGTGGTATATGATGATAGGTTTACGCTAATTAGTTCATAAAATGTGTCACTCAAAAAAAAAAAAAGGAATCTTTCATTAGAAAGATAATTGTAACAAAAAACCTTGCTTTAGTCATTCAAATCAATGTTCCTGCATTTGCCCTCTTTATGTGTTGTGTTAGCAAATTGTGGGTGTTTTATAAATATTTAACTCAGGATTTCTCACCACCAGTCAAGAAATCAAGCCTCTGAATCTGAATACATGTTGCCAAACTATCATTACTGTCTTGTTAGCATAGATTAATATTCTGCAGTTTAAGTGGCAGAGCTTCTTTGAAGAATCACAAAAATCTACCAATTGCTGCTCCAGAGTTCAAAATTAGTTGACAATTAATAAGCAGCAGAAAAAATATAAAAATATTTTAACTGCCTCAAATAAAAACAATAGAAAAGCTTATTTATCAGGTAGTACATACATACTGGTACGTTAGCTTGAGTTTTTAGCTCCATTAAAGTATGACATAATTTTCTTAAAAGTGTATGTTCTTGCTGAACCAGTTTGGCTCAGTGGATAGAGCGTCGGTCTGTGGACTGAAAGGTCCCAGGTTCGATTCCGGTCAAGGGCATGTACCTTGGCTGCAGCACATCCCCAGTTGGAGGTGTGCAAGAGGCAGCTGATCGATGTTTCTCTCCCATCAATGTTTCTGACTTTCTATCCCTCTCCCTTCCTCTCTGTGAAAAATCAATAAAATACATATATTTTTTAAAAAGTGTATGTTCTTCACATTATAGGTACCTAACTGTATTTGTTGTGGTTCATGTATATATTTGAAAGATAATAATTAATTAAACAAATCAGTTCACTCAATAATGGAGAGCTAGAAGTCCCACAATCTGCCCTTTGCAAGGTAGAGTCAGTGTACAGTTCAGTTCAAGTCCGAAGGCCTGAGAACCATGGGAACTGATGGTTTAAGTCCCAGGCTAAGTGTGAAGGCCCAAGAACCAGGAACGGCTGGCTGATGGCAAAGGGCAGAACATGGATGGCCGAACTCAAGTAAAGAAAGCAGATTTACTCACCCTTTTGTTCTAGCTGGGAAGGCCATCAATGTATTGGGTGATGCTTACCAGATTTAATCAGATGCTTTGAAGAAAACCTAGGTTCATGCTCTAAGTATCAGATGGAATAAGAGATGGCAACAGTGCAATGTGCACTATACCTCTCCCTTACATCATGCACAGCAAATTCAAAACAAATGGACTAGAGAATTGTGTAATGGTTATTTTTCAAAACCGAATGCCGAATTTGCAGAAATGTGTATGATTTTCCAGCAATCCAGGAAACCTGTTGTATATTATAGCAATCAAAGCATAGCTAGTCTCTTTAGAGAAATGAAGCCTGAACTACGTAGACAGTAATTCTATCACTTAATATGATACTTGGTTCTGAAGGATTTCTCCAGTCTATCTTTGTATCTTTTTTTTTATTTTAATTTCTTTATTGATTGAGGTATTACATATTTGTTCTCATCCCCCTATTACCTTCCCAAATCCCCTCCCCAACTCATACCCTCACCCCCCTATTGTCTGTGTCCACTTGTTAGGCTTATATGCGTGCATACAAGTCCTTTGGTTGATCTCTTCTCATTATCCCCATCCTCCCCTACTTTCCCCCTAGGTTTGATAGTCTTATCGATGCTTCCTTTGTATCTTTTCAACTCATTATCACAAGTTACTTTCTTGTTGCACACTCATAATGTGCACTCTGAGCATAGTTAGTTAACTGAAAAATAATGTGCCATACTCAATACACACATGCAAAATGAAAAATCAAATTGAGGTCAAGAAACACCCCTGTTTTTTATTAAAAGTTTTTTTTAACATAGTATGGCATCTTAGATGTTGCATAGAATGAAATGTTGTCCAATGTCTTATTTTTTTGTATATTTTGTGTCATTTTCTTTCTAAGGAACATATTGTTCACTAGGACTATTTACTTAATTATTGAAGCCATTATTTATTGAATAAAAAGGAGAAAAATAATTATTCAAGTACTATAACTCAAGATCAAATTAACAAGAGTCATTTATAAGAATGTAGTTTATATTAACAGAGGTCCTCACCTACAAATATTACAATACTTATCACTAGGATTTTCCAATATATATAGTATGTTAAAGCTGTAAGAGTTGGTTTGGTTTTGAAGTGATACTTAAAACACCACCATTTTGTTACATACTGAGACCTCACCATCTAGAAGAGGCTGATATATATTAATCTATATGAAATTTTTTTCTTTTTAAAAATAATGATGATCTGAAACATTTCATTAGAGAATTGTACTTGGTTCTAAAAGTGCTATCACATTTGAACTAATAACATACATATGATGTAAATGGTAGAAATCAATATTTCTGGCAGTTTAAGTAGGAGAAGCTAAAGCAGAAATGCCTAGAGACCTTGCTCATTGTCACAATGTAAATTTCAAATCCTCTGGTGCCATTCTATTGCATATTATGCTCCAGGTTATACCACTTTCTCATTTAAATAAATATATATACATGTATTTTCCCTAGAAACCCAAAAGAGAATTATCTGCACATACTTTGAAACTCCAGTCAAACATTACTCCACCAGCTTTCCACTGGCTTACAAACACCGCCCAGCAATGTCAGTGCATGTGGCCTCTGCTTGGACAAACTTGCAGTGATTCCACACACTGGGAGTCACTGAAACCTCTCATAAATGAAATGTGCTACACTGCATGTGAACAATGTGTAAGTTACAGGCGACAGCTATCATTGGGTTTGAGGCTCTTTCAGGAAAGCTCACCTTCATCAATCTGGAGATCCACCTCTCCCTGTCAGTCACTTCCCCAGCCTCCTGGCCTTCACATTTTTCCCAGTGGTTTCCTGGGACTTCCCTGTGGGTACACTTTCACCTGTTACTCCTCTCTTCCCTCCTCTAATTTCGGACCTCAAAAATAATTGAGGGACATGAAACAACTTCCTCACAAAGCTTGCTGCTAATAATAAAAGATTCATGTAAATGCTCTTTTTGTGTGTGTGTGTTTGAATTATTAGTAATTCACAAAAACCACATAGACATTTTAGTGGATTATTCTTGCCCCTTCTCAAATTCAATACTTCTTTCAGTTTAGTATTTTAAGATCACTTTGAAAACTGCACAAACAGTTCTTGCTTATTGTAAATTGCCAAAAATATAGGAATGCAAAAACTCAAAATAGAGGTTTTTCCATTATATAAACTCTACATGTAACTGCCATTAACACTTTGAGCTTTAGGCTTCCTGAGATATTTCTGTCTCCCCTGGAGATCTCTTCATCGCCCTGTCCACGGGGATGCTAGGCAATTCCCAAACCAGGCAGCTTTCAGTGTTTATCTGCCCTTGGTATTATCAACTGGTATTCATCTATTCTTTCAAAAATCTATTATTTATGGCATAGACTTTGCCTTTTCAAATAATATATGATGGTTCTCATGATACAAAGGCTTATTCTCAAAGCTCCTCTATCTGCCATTGATGTCAAAAGTCAATTCTGATAGTCAATGCTGAACAGTGATTCTTTCTCCATATATTTTGATGGTAACAACCCTTGACTGAGGATAAAGTATAAATGAGATTACAATTTATAAACATGTTTTTCCTGCTGTAGTATATCATAGATACATTTCCATGTCAGTAGATGCTTACTTTCCAATAGTTGTATGGTCTTCTATTGTTTGGACATATCAACTTTAAGTAACTATGCCCTAATTGATGAAAAATTCCTTAGTGAACATCTCTATACATATATTACTGAATATACCAGAAAGTGGAATAACTGGATCAAAGGTTAGTCATATTTTAAATGTTACAGAGTTTTGCCAAATGCCATCCATCAAAACCAAAGGAATCTAACCATTGTTATACCTGTTTCTAAAAACACAATGTAAACATTGCTGCTGCTTCAGACCTTTCCCAGCATAAGGACTTTTACTTTCATAGAAAATATTCAACAAATAATTACTGATACTGAAAAAAAGTCTCTTTGTAAAAGGAAAATAATATTTGTTGTGTCTTCCTTTATGAAAAGAATTATCTTTAATTGAAAGGTGACTATGAAGCAAAACATTTAATCATAAAAGTATTCTATTTTTAAAAATGTTTTATGATGGATGTTTTATAAAGTGTTGACAAGGAGACTAATTTAAAGCCCTTTGAACTAAGCAAAGAGCTCTGTTGAATGGCTATTTAGGTTGAGTGAGTGTTCCAAGAAAGGTCTTAATTAACTTACACTTTGTGTTACATTACAGCTGGTATTTCTGCTTTTTTCCATTAAGTACATAGTGATAAAAATATTATGATTAAAAACAAATAAAGAAAACACAAAACATACAAAGAAATAAGAGTCAGTAATAACAGTAAGAAATAGATTTTTAAAATTTCAGTACCAATACTTTCATCTCCAAAATTTTCATTTGGTTCTCTTTTTATAATACATATCTATTGATATTCTCTACTTTCTTCTTTTAGTTCCTTACACATGGTTTCCTTTAGTTATTTGAAAATATGTTCAGGCCTTTCTGGAACAATTTCTATTGACTGCTTTTTCTTCCCTTTACATGGGAAATGTTTTCCTGTTTTGCATGTCACATTTCTGTTGTTTCTGTTAAAAACTGGATCTTTTAAATAATATAACAAACCTGGGAAGAGCCTCTCCTGTTTCCAAGGTCTGCTGTTGTTGATGATGCTGTTGTCTTTGTGGTTGCCATGTGTTTATTAGTGATTTTCTGAAATAATTCTATAAAATCTGTAAGCTTTGTCATTTGTGGCCACTGAGGTATCTCTGTGTTTAATTTAGAGGTATAAATATTACACAGTGACTTCTTTAAATGTTAGTTACCTCACATCTATTTATTGCACAGCACTTAAAGCAAATCCATAAACACTCTGTAAGGTCACTCTTCTCCCACTCCTGCTTTAGATCATAAGCTCTATGAGGGAAGCAATAATATCTGTTCTGTTCATAAGTATATTCTCAGCATTAGCCAGAGTATCTAACACATAATAGCAGCTCAATAAATATTTGCCAAAGGAATCAGTGAATGGGTACTTGAATGAATGACAGACTAAATCCTCTATTTAAATACAAATAAAAATTCCTAAAGTAGAAACAATGATGGTTGCCTGATTCAAAAAGACAGGGAGCTACATATATGCATTTATTATTATTAATATATATTTGCTTTAATATATAGAAAATACATTAAAATTTACAACCTGATTATTTGATGTATAATTATCATTATTGAGTTGTGAAAATTACATGTTAGCTTTTAGATAATTGAAAACTGAACATGAACTCACATTGTTCTATTGCTTTTCTAAAAGCTGATGCAGTGTTGGACTACACGATATTAGCATACTGTTCTGGGAGCTATTGTTTTAGAATGTTCCCTATGATCAGACATCACTGGAAGTGCTGTTCGCAGTCCATTCTTAGACTCATGCCACACTGTGCCTGTTTCCACCTTCTGTGAGGAAATTAAGTGATATTTGTTGGAGATTTTGGTCATAACATTAAAAAAGAGAAATTTGTGTGCTGAAATGGGTAATTGTGATGATAAAAGCATTACAGCTATTACATGAGGAAAGGTTTAATTACATGAAATGTCCAGCTAGAGCAGGAATGTCTTATGGAAAGAATTATTCACAAGTATCTCATGGGGAAGAGAATGAAATATATCTCGTGGGGCTGAGGAACAGGACTAGCACCAATGTGTGAAAATCCAGTGAACCCAACTTTCACAGACAAAGATGAAACTTCCCAGCATGTTTTAAACCTCCTGCAATTGGAATCAGCTGCTATATAAAGACTGTCTCTAAAAATAATCAAGCAGAAATTGAATACTGGCAAGAAAAATCTGCCTTGGACTTGAACATTTTAATGTAATTTGGAATCTGGAAATTCCTTTTCTTATACCACTGAAAATAAATTTAGATATTAATTTCTTATATTATATTTGTAGTTATGAAACATATCCCTCATTATAAAAAGTTGTAGGGAGAAACCAAGATAGCGGCATAGGTAAATACCTATACTGCTGCCTCGCACAACAATTTCAAAACTACAACTAAAAGACAAAACAGACATCATCCAGAACTACCAGAAAGCTGGCTGAGTGGAAATTCTATAACTAGAAGGAAAGATAAAAGGACACTGAGACTCAGAGGAGGTACAGAGGGCAGAGTTGCGGAGATGTGGAGACAGAGGTGCAGAGATGCTGAGATGCATGCAAACAGAAAGGGTGGATGACTGAACACCCGGCTGGTTTTCTAAAACGGGGAGGGAGACAAAGGCTCCCCACTGCAGTGATCCACAGTTCCGGGCAAGTCTGGGGTAACCCAGACTCATACGGGGTGAAGCCGGACTGTCAGGAGGAAGCACACTGGGACTTGGGAGCTGCAGAGGTGCGCGAGCTTATGGCTCTCTCATTTGAGGGAAAAACAAAGCCTCCGGATTGCTTTGTATTCCAGTTCCAGATGAGAGTTTGGGTATCAGACTAATTTGGGGAGAAGCTGGACTGTATGGCAGCAGGCAAAACTCGAGGGCAGCTTTCTCTCAGAGGTGCATGCAGCCATTTCTGTGGGACACAAAGATCCAGGCACTGCTTAGGGCAAGGCTGATGGGAAACCAAGGCTGACTCCATCCCATTCAGGCTGAGCACAGAGGCTCTCCCAGTGTAGACAGAGCTGATCCTCAGAGCCAATTGCCCTGGAGGTCAACCCCTCTCAGAGATACCAACAAATAATATATATTTAACTACAACAAGACAGTGCTGCCCATAAAGGGGTACACCAAGAGTATCCACCTTAGGTAACTTGGGAGGCTGAGCGACTGTGCCCTAAAAGACACCTACCACACAAAGCTACTTGACCAACTCAGAAAAGCAGCCAAAATGCGGAGACAAGAAAACAGATCACAATTGAAAGAAATGGAGGAGAAAAACAACTGGACATAGAGTTCAAAACCACAGTTATAAGGTTTTTCAAGAGGTTCCTAAAAAAGGCCGATAAATTTAACAAGACCCTCGAGGATATGAAAAAGGACCAACTAGAAATTAAGCATACACTGACTGAAATAAAAAATATTATACAGAGACCTAAAATCAGACTAGAGGACCACAAGAATCAAGTCAAATATTTGAAATACAAAGAAGAAAAAAACCACTCAGCAGGAAAAGCAAAACGCAAACAGAACCCAAAAAGTTGAAGATAGTGTAAGGAGCCTCTGGGACAACCTCAAGCATACCAACATCCAAAACATGGGGGTGCCAGAAAAAGAGAGACAGCAAGATACTGAAAACCTATTTGAAGAAATAGTGACCAAAAACTTCCCACACCTGGTGAAAGAAATAGACTTAGAAGTCCAGGAAGTGCACAGAACCCCAAACAAAAGGAATCCAAAGAAGACCACACCAAGACACATCAGAATTAAAATGCCAAGAGAAAAAGACAAAGAGAGAATCGTAAAAGCAGCAAGAGAAAAACAGTTAGTTACATACAAATGAGCACCCATAGGATTGTCAGCTGATTTCTCAACAGAAACTATGCAGGCCAGACAGGAATAGCAAGAAATATTCAAAGTGATGAATAACAAGAACCTACAACCAATATTACTCTACCCAGAAAAGCTATTATTCAGAATTGAAGGTCAGATAAAGTGCTTCACAGATAAGAAAAAGCTAAAGGAGTTCATCACCACCAAACCAGTATTATATGAAATGCTGAAAGGTATTCTTTAAGAAGAGGAAGAAGAAGAAAAAGGTAGAGAAAAAAATTATGAACAACAAATACACATCTATCAACAAGTGAATCTAAAAATCAAGTGAATTAAAAATCTGATGAACAGAATAAACTGGTGAATGTAATAGAATCAGGGCATAGAAAGGTAATGGGCTAACAATTCTGTGGGTCGGGGGGAAAGGAGCATGGGAGGTGCAGGAAGAGACTGGACAAAAATTATACCCCTATGGATGAGGACAGTCAGGGGGAGGTAAGGGCAGACGGTGGGGTGGGTACTGGGTGGAGGGGAGCTATGGGGTGAAAAAAGGGGAACATTATAATAATCTGAACAATAAAGATTTATTAAATTAAAAATAAATAAATAAAAAGTTGCAAAATTATACACGAGTTATGTAAATTTGTATAAAAATAGGAAACTCAAATTCATTTCTTATAAAATTGATTTGTTGCCATACTGAGTAGAAACAATATACTGATAATTTAGAAATTTTAAAATGTTTACATCAATATTTTTGACATGTAAAAACACATCTATTTCCTAATATATTTTTTAAACTTTTAAGAATGTAATAATATAGGTATGGTATGCCAGATTTTAAAAATAATGTTTGCTTCATTGTACCTCTCATACTCACCCATATTTTAGCCCCTGAGTAAGTGATGATGGTGATTAAGGTACTAGGGAGATGGCAATGGAGCAACTTCAAATTGACATCTTCATTGTCTCACAAGTGAGATTCTTCCTGATTTTCAACAGACAGAGGAGCTAAAGGAATTTAAACAGAGACCTGTCTCTTGACATTTATGTAAAAGAAAAAAAAATTTAACCTGCAACCTCAGGTGACTACTCCTATAATAACCTGCATTGGCCATTTATGCAAATATTTTTCTTCACAAGAAAATAGTACACATCAGAAAATTACACGTAGAGCATGCCCAAATAAAACTGGTCTTATAACAGAATACAAGCAAGGAAGAAAAATCTTAGATAAGTTGCCTAGGGGTCAGGGAAACAATACTCTTCTAGTCTATTTCTTCCATCACTAACCCTCAGCATAAGACTGTTTTAATTTATAAACCCAGCAAGTGTAGCTCTGCAGGGCAGGAGGAACCTGCTCAAACATTCTGCATACCATGAGTGTTTCAGAGAGAGTGCTGACCTAATGGACACTGACTGAGTTGATTTTACCTGCATACAGAACAGCACTTCGTAAGTTGAGTCATGGCTAGAGTGCATATTCAGGCAACCTTTCTCAGTTACTAAAATGAAGATAAGAATCCTTACCCATGATGGAGTAGAAGATTCAGGAGCAGGAAGAAAAGATGGAGTCCTTAATGGTACTGCTCTTAAAAAAAAAAAAATATATATATATATATATATATATATATATATATAATTGATTTTTTACAGAGAAGAAGGAAAAGGGATAGAGACTTAGAAATATTGGTTAGAGAAAAACATTGATCAGCTGCCTCCTGCACACCCCCTACTGGGGATGTGCCCACAACCAAGATACATGCCCTTGACTGGAATCAAACCTGGGACCCTTCAATACTCTATCCACTGAGCCAAACCAGTTAGGGCAAGCTACTGCTCTTAGAGAGAGAATGGAATAAATTATTCTTACTAAGAAAAATGTTGAGAAAGAACAAGATTTAGACTTAAAATCATCATATAGGTAGCTTAGATTAGTATGCACTTGTTTAGAAACAGAATGGAGAGGTATTTAAGAATGAAACAAAACACAGCAAACAAACTACCCAACATTTTTTAAAAATATATATTTTATTGATTTTTTTACAGAGAGAAAGGGAAAGGGATAGAGAGTTAGAAACATCAATCAGCTGCCTCTTGCACACCCCCCACTGGGGATGTGCCCGCAACCAAGGCACATGCTCCCGACCGGAATCGAACCTGGGATCCTTCAGTCTGTAGGCCAATGTTCTATCCACTGAGCTAAACCAGTCAGGGCCAAACTACCCAACTCTTAAGTAATTTATCACCTATGGCTAGTCAGTCAGCCTCCCTGAGCTTTGGTTTTTCTAATATATCATTTATACACCAGGTCTGCTTTTTGTTGATCTGACAAAGAAACCTCTGTCTTTCACAAGGACTTGAGAGTCAGGCCTTTGGAATATAATCATAATGAAAACTAATGCCTGTCTCCCAGTCTTTGGATGGTGTGAGCCAAACAGCAAACACAGGTGGTCTGATCTCATTGACCAGCCCCTCTTCTCCTTTCCCCCAGTATTTCCTAAACACTGGGAGCTCTCCTGCCTTTCATTTCAAGGGAGGTGTATTTATTTCTTTCATACTGCAATCATCTTGACTTCTATTAATAGTATAGAATAAAGACGTAATGGACGATTTAACTGTATCTGGTGCAATTTCTCTTCGACAATCATACTTTGTGTTGGGCTGTTTGGGGCTCCCATTCCCTTAGGGATGAACAGCATAGCTCTGCAGCAATTAGATGGCCTGAAGTATAGCTTACTTGCAGATTTTATCTTCAATATATTGTTATCACTTTATTAAGTTTTCTATAAATTTAACATTTTTATGAAAGTTGGTACCTGACATTAACCTAACTTTGTAGTTGGACCCAGTCTCATAGAGTGCTCTTATAAGAAAAAAAGAGACCAGAGACCAGTGTTGCAGATGAAGAAACAGGAGAAGGTGATGAACTAACTGTGCAGGAGCACACAGGCTGCAGGGCAAACACACTGCCCCTGCTGCTTTCTCCCGATTCTCATGCGAAACATACACAGCAAGAATGTAGCCTGTATTCACCAAGAACTTGGAAGAGAAGGTAATTCTGAAAAATGTAATTCCAGGTTAGCTAAGTTCACACAGGACAAATCTTCATCAACTAAGGTTCTCTCCTTACTCCACTGAACCCCCAAGAGCTTGCTTTTCAAACAAAGCATCCCTGAGTGCGAAGTTGGAACTGATACCTCCCTTCTCCCTTGACATGTAAATTAAAAGTCCCTGCTAACACCAGGGAATTTGGGATGCTGCGGCACTTCAATGCCGTTATTCCCAAAAGTAATAAAAATACTGCTGACCAAGCAGAATAAAAACAATCCCACACCTGACTCCTGAGAGCTCAGTGAAGGAAACCAAACTCCATTTCCTTTGATTTCAACAGTAAAAGGGATTTCAATTATTTTTTTTAACTTGGAAGAAGAGAGAATACTTATTAAAGTATTTATTACATACAAAGTTACTGCTTTATTGTTATCACTTTATTCCTGCTTCCAAGCTTTCAGTTACAGATCTCTTGTATTAAAAGAAAAGAAGGGGGGGAGGGGTAGTCATTTTTAACCAAAAAACAACAACAACAAAATTGCCACAGACTACTATCAAAATAGTTAAATTACTTTATCTTTTCTAGTGAGAAGTTTGGCCCCATCTGAAATGTTCACTTTAGTTGGTTCCCATAAATTACGTTTGGGAACGTAAATTTATAGTGTTCAAGTGCCCTCTTCTAAAGTGGCCTACATCTTGACCAAGCTGCCTTGTCTCCACTGAAATGGGCAAGTGAAAGGCAAAGCGGGACTGACTATCCTCCACCTTGTAAAGCTAGGTCCTCAACCTGACCTCCCTACCGAACCGTAGGAATACCAGAAATGTCCTGACTTCCCAGCCACCAGCTGAGTGAACCAATGAAGCTCCAAGAACGCAGCTAAGGTCCAAAGTAGACTATACCACAGAGCACTCCCTTTGCGTCAGTCTTGACCAGTCAGGAAGTGGTGGAGGAGGGCCCAAACCTTGGAATGTGTTGGTTACTTCCTGACCATTGTGCCGTAAAACCCTGGAATAAAACCCTGACCAAAGTGACCAATCTCTGTAACTTAATCACTCACCTAAGCCCACCCAGATGACTAGTCCTATGTAATCTTTGTTCTCTTGGGGCTGGGGTCTCTCTCTCTCTCGCTCTGCTATTGTGTCGGTAGGGAGGTTGGAGGAGCCAAGCCGGGCTGGAATAAAGGTTCTTTTGCTCTTGCATTAGTATCGGCTCCTTGGTGGTCTCTGGGGATCTTGAAATCTGGGCATAACACAAGCTATAAATAAATAAACATGCAAGTAGACATACAAGTATATTTTCACTGCCCATAGGCATTAGTGTCTATTTCTTATGATTTGTTCATTTGGTGCTTCTGGAATCTGGAACACTTAGGGAAAAGTGCACCATTTATTTTCAAGCCAATCAAGAAAATGCCCAATTTGGCAGACATCCAAAATGGGATGCATTCCAGGATTACCCCAATAATTCTCACAACAGCTAATAAATAACACACCCATAGTGCCTCAAGTTTGCCTTGACTCGCAGCTCCCTATAAAAATGCGGTGTCTTTTTGAGATTAATGAAGATAGATACTAACCTTGCTTACAGAAACATTTTTAAAGTAATGAACACAATAAACTAAAAATGATGAAATTTGGAGGAGAGTTGAAGTTAAGTAAAGCAAACAAATTTGAAAATATTGTTTAAATGGGGAAAAGATTACTTGTAAATAAATTATTGTTCATTGTGGTTTTTTACTGCCAAACAATTGGGTAATAATACATATTAAATGAGTCCCTGAAATATTGTCATGAAATTCAGAAGTAGGAAAAAGGTCAAACTACGAGACAACTGGGAAGAAGAAACATTTCAGGTATAGTGAAATGAAAATGCTGTCTACAGGTTACATTCACTTTCTATGTCCAATTCTGGAAGCACATCTGCTGATTATTCTCTCAGCTTTTTCTAAAGACTCATGTCCATCAATTTGAAACATTATTTTTTTCAATAAAGTGATTTCTAATTGGTCATTGTTTTCCCCCAAATAACATGCCATCTCAACACAAAAACAACAACAGACTATTACATCAATATTGTTTTGTCACCAACACAGGATATACTAAATTTTTTTAAGAAAGGAAATTTTTCTTTAATGTTAAGTTTCTATTATCACTTAAAAGACTCTTCATGACATTGCTCTTCTTTTCTATATTTGTGTATTTGCATCACACTGAGTAATCAGCATATATGGCAGGTTGATAAATTTCACCCCAACTCTATCAGCCAGCTCATAGATCATTGCCATCGGCCAAAGGAAAGTGAGCAAGTGATCACCTTCCTGAGAAAATCGCTTTAGTTCTCATTTTGAAGTAATTTCGTCTTGGTTGCTGAATTTTAGCACTTAAGTGTTTGAAAATAAAGGACATCTTTCTTTACATTTTAGAGAATGGGTGAGGGTTAACCAGTGAAGACTCCAATGACAAATTTCAAGTTTTATATATTTAAACTCAGCCTGGTCAATTGTTTCTCCTTCTCAAGCCCACTCACCTCTAGCAAGGATGAATCCTGAAACCCCCTGTGGAGGAATGCTGGGAGTGTTTTTAGATAATCCCTAGAATTACAATAGCTTTATCAGCTCCACTGTGACTGCCACTCTGTTCTCTCTTCCTAGCATAATCATCTGGTTTGGTGCTCACATAAAATCAAGTACAAACACTTGGAAGCAGTTCCATGGACAACCTATGGCACCACATTTCTCTCTTCAGCCCCAAATATTTAAACCTCCACGTGAATACAGATATAGATAAATCTAGATGAACTCAGGTATTTCAGATAAAGCACTAAATATCACATGAGCTGACAGTACTGAGTAAATTCATGACACTTCCTTGTTGAACAATGAGCTGGAACTTAAACTTAGTCGAGCCTCAACTGCTACACAATTTTCTAAAAAAACTGGGGTCTTTCCCTACAGATGAAACATGGCTCTGATTATGAGCTGGTTGAGGGACCCCACACTCTTCTTCCGCTAAACTAAAATTCCCTGGAGACTACACTGATGTCTTGGAGCAAAGGATACACACTGCCTTTCTTACTCTTGGTCTCAATCAAATCTAGTTAACTTCCATGTATCTGTTAAGCAGGCTGGAGTACACTATGTGCAAATGTGCTGCAGCTAAATGCAAGTAAGTCTATACTGCTCTGTGCTTTTTTTTAGTTTTGAGTGGTGTGAGTTGCCCTAACCCAGGAAGAAAAGTCCAACATGCCCCAAACCACTACATCTTACGAAGTGCCCTGACATGGCAGGACCTTGGATTATCACTAGGTTTATTTCTCACCCACTGTAGGGCATGCACCAAGACCTCCAACATATTGGCCACTTCATTTCCATCATGATGTCATTGACATAAGGAACCAGTAACACGCTCTGTACAATACGCAGGTGGCCCAGGTGTCTTTGCCCTACAATGCGTGAGAGGGAAGGAGCATTAATACAGTCCTGGGGGAGGGCATGACATGTACACTGCTACAGGCTCTTGCCTGTTGCCCAGGTTCCCCATTTCAAGTTTCAAGATCATGACTGAAAGGACAAAGCGGGACTGACTATCCTCTACCTTGTAAAGCTAGGTCCTCAACCTGAACTCTCAACCTGACCTCTCAACCTGACCTCCCTACCGAACTGCAGGAATGCCAGAAATGTCCTGACTTCCCCAGCCACCAGCTGAGCAGACCAACGAAGCTCCAAGAATGCAGCTAAGGTCCAAATTAGGCTCTACCACAGAACACTCCCTGTGCGTCAGTCTTGACCAATCAGGAAGTGGTGGGGGATGGCACAAACCTTGAAATGTGTTGGTTACTTCCTGACCATTGTGCCATAAAACCCTGGAATAAAACCATGACC
Organism: Antrozous pallidus; assembly: GCA_027563665.1. Classification (NCBI taxonomy): domain Eukaryota; kingdom Metazoa; phylum Chordata; class Mammalia; order Chiroptera; family Vespertilionidae; genus Antrozous; species Antrozous pallidus. Next base: position 51,471,740 of record CM050518.1, read on the forward strand.
CAAGAGACCAATCTCTGTAACTACGTCACTCACCTAAGCTCACCCAGATGACTAGCCCTATATAATCTTTGTTCTCTTGGGGCTGGGTGCTCTCTCTCTCTCTCTCGTCCTGCTGCTACGATGAGGAGGCAGGAGGAGCCAAGCCCAGGCTTGAATAAAGACTCTTTGCTTTTGCATCAGATGCAGCTCCCTTGTAGTCTATTTTGGGGAACCCGAAATCTGGGCATAACAATGACCTTAATGTCTCAAGTTGGCTGGAGATTCCATTCAGGTTTCTGGGAGGTATTGATGTGGAAATCCCCAATAAGGAAGACAGGTTGTTCTGGGAAAAGGCAGAAACCAACTTGCAAAATGATTACAACGGAAGCTTGAGATGGGACCCCAGAATTTGGATGACACTTTAGAATTACTCCAAAGTGAGGCCAAGGGCCAGGCCTTTCTGCTATATGAAGCAGTCATTAGCCACACACAAAGCCCTGGAGAAAGCATGAGTTTGGGTTCATTATCTCTGACAAAGGCTGATCCCTAGAGAGGAGCTCAGTGCAAAGTGATCCCAGATTAGAATGCATGTGTCAACCTGGAGGTGCGATCTGCATAGAGGCTCCAGTATCCACTACTCTGAAGTAAAGGCTACAAGATAAATGGAATATCATGCAGACATTCCAAAAGCAGAAAAAAAAATTGAGTTATGTTTGGACCCTGCTGCTGAAATATAACAAGGTTGACAGGTCTTGGAGGAGGCAAAGTAACACAAATTCATGGAAACTTCTGCAGGTCTTCAAATTAAGAATTATATATAGTCGCAAACCAGCATCTCCCTTTGTCTCTGGATGGATGACTAGGACTGGACCAGGCATTTGTTTATATGAGACATTGCCAAGATTCTGAAGTCCAACTTCTCATCATACATCAACAGGAAGGAGAAAAGACCTCTTTGTGTGTGTCGAGATTTTTACGAGCTCTTTTGTGAGCTGTAAAACACAGCACTGTGTGATAGAGTTCGGAAAAACTGGGCCCAGGGGGATGGAAGTTGCCACGGGATTGATTTAGAGTGAAGCCTGGCAGAGGCAACTTTGACTGCACAGGATACCTGAGGGACTTGCAGACTTTTCACTGTTAGTGAAACTAATTTGGGAAGATGAATAGGAAGAGGTCACATTGACTGCCTGGGAGAACAAAACCAAAGAGAGAAGCTGGATCCAGTCGCTTCTGTGGAGATGGAAGCCAGCCTGGCAGCCATGATTCAGCTCCTTGAAGCATCCTCCTGAGAAGCAAGGGGAACCAGATCCCCAACTTCTTGTGAAATAGCTTCACAGAGAAAGCACTGGTGGAAAACATCACCCATTAGTTACTTTAGATGTGAGTGAGCTCCTTATCTAAAGGATGAATGTAAACTTCTGGGTCCTGAGACCCAGGGTTTTTGTCAGCAACACCTGTCTGTTTCTGCAATGGGAAAGACCACACCCAGAATCTCCAGAATGTGGGAAGAGATTGGAGTCATGAATATGTTATGGCTGGATTGGTTCATGAGTCTGAATCCAAGAAAGTAAACAAGAAGACCAAGTCCCTGATGAGTTAACCTGCCAATGGCACCCCTCTATATTTTGTGAGTGTCGTGATAGAGAGCCGGGTGCTGGCTCAGAGGATAGAGAAAAGGGTCAAGAACCCAGAGTAGAAGATCTATCCACTTCCCCAGGTTCTTCTGGTATCAGAGAGTTCAAACTGACAATGCCTAATTATTCCGCCATTCTCCTAGACACACAGTGGCTGAATAAGAAGCCTTGCTTGATAAAACAGCGGTAATGAGGAAACCCCGAGGAGGGATGCTCCCTCTGCCTCAGAGCCTGGTGACAGATCACATGACAAATCCTGTATTAGCCTGGGGCCACCCCATATCAGAGCTAGAATACCACCAGGAGGAGAATTTATGTTTCACGATGGTTTTTTTTAAAAATCTGTTTCTTTTCAACATTTTAAATTTGTTTTTCTTGAAATTTTGTTTGCCTTATATTAATGCATCCCCATCTATCTGTTTTGGGGCTTCTTCATTATTTTCATCTTCCCATCTCTCTTCACTATATTTTGTATAATTGTCACCCTAATTCCCTCAAATTCACCACTTGTCTCTTCAACTCTATTCAGTTAGTGTGTATCCTGCCTACTGAAAGACTTCTTTAAATAATAAAAATATTTTTCCAAGGACTTCCATTCATTTCTTTTCATAGCTATTATTTCTCACATTGGTTCTTTATCTCTTCAAGGATGTTAATCATTCTTAAAGCCATGTTTATTTATATTACTTAGTTTATTTTATCTTTTTAGAACAAATTACATCAGGGGCTATTACTTCCTTATGTTAGTTTTCTTGATGCCCTTTGTAACCAGTGCTTAAATGGGTGCTGTTTTTTGTTTTGGGGTTGGTTACAATTAGAGTCTTCTCCCTCTCTGCCTGTCTTTGCTCCATCTCTGAAAATCGAAGACACCAAGCCAGACACAGTTCTGAGATGGCAGAACAGAGCCCCATCCAGATATGATATTTCATGTGTCACAGATCACTTCACTGAGCCAGAGTGGCTGGACTGAAATCCTGATCAGAGATATTTTTGCTTGCCTTTTCTGACTATCTCAAGTAATTTGTTTTGTATTAGCCATGACTTGAGAGAGCAGCAAATCTCAAGATTTTTTCAGCTCCTGCCTCAGACCCAGTTCAATCCATAACCTTGGTCTTTCTCCTAGACCTATGTCAGATAATTTTAGTAACTATTGTCCTGTAGGAATCTAAACTCTTGTGAATTATTAAATTAAACATACAAAGCAGTAACCAAAACTAATACTGTTGACCTAATGTTTCATTATTCACTCAGCAAACTTGTTGGCTACTACAATGAGAGGCCAAGATGCCCACAGAACTGAGCAGCTTGGAAGGTCAGGAATACATCAAGGCACCAAAGTGTTTATTCTATTAAATCTAATAAAAGTTATCTTAATACAAAGAAAATGTCAATGGAAAGACCATTCATAGTGGTAACCTGAGACACAACTTGACATTTTCATCAGCATTGATTCATCTCACCAGAGAGCAATGTACACAGCAAATCACTTCAGGTACTGTGCAAGCAGGTGAGCTGGTAGTGAGTGTTATAACCCAGCAATCCAATGGGGCAGACACTACTGAAGTCCCTTCTCAGTCTAAAAAAAAAATGAGTGTGCCTAAGCTTACATTGTCAAGGACAAAGGCTTACAGTTAGAAACATATAGAGCTGGAATTTCAATTGTGTAGCAATCACTCATATGCCCAACGTAAAAGTTCAACAGTTACAATATTTTAACATGTACTTTATCTCTGCCCCTTTTAAAAAGTAGTTTAAAGTAGTTCTCAGATCATTTAAATACTTTCTCCAGTATGCATATCTGAAAACTGCAGGCACCTTTGTATATAACCACATTTTTAACCTAACAAAATGAAGAATTTCTTGGAATTCCCTAAAATTCTACCCATAATTTTTTTTAAAAAATTTCCATTATTAATATATACATGTATCTTTTAACATTGAATTATTCTACTCTCTCCCACCTTTTCTGTATATATGTGTACCCACACATAGCAAAATTGCCTTGTTATCAACCATTATGAACTAAGTTCTTTGGGTTTTCCATGTCCTTGTCAACACTGATCTTTTATTTTGTTTTTTTACAAGTGAGATGGCTGACTTGTCCACTGATCTTTAGTCTATGAGAGTGTGTTAACATCTCCTATTATTAATGCTGGTTCAATGTCTGTGTCACTCCTTACATCTCATGACATATGTTGTATGCGCATGCCTGCTATGTTTTTTCATTAATACAAATTTCTAACTGATTTATCTTCAATGTGAATCATATCCTGTAGCACTAAACAGTACTTCTTTGTCTTATACAATGCTTTTTCTTTTCTTTTCTTTCCATTTTATTTATTTATTTTTTAAATCTTTATTGTTCAGTTTATTAATTATATTGTTCCCTTTTTTCCCCCTACAGCTCCCCTCCACAAGGTACCCATCCCACCCTCCACCCTCACCATCCCACTGTCCTCTCCCATAGTTGCATGATTTTTGTTCAGTTTCTTGCTGCACTTCCCACACCCCTTTCCTCCCCAAGAATTGTCAGTCAATTCCCTCTCTATGTCCGTGATTCTGTTACATTCACCAGTTTATCCTGTTCATCAGATTTTTAATTCACTTGAATTTTAGATTCATTTGTTGATAGATGTGTATATGTCGTTCATAATTTACACTTTTATCTTTTTCTTCTTCCTCTTCTTAGAGAATATCTTTCAGTATTTCATATAATATTGGTTTGGTGGTGATGAACTCCTTTAGCTTTTTCTTATCTGCGAACCACTTTATCTGATCTTCAATTCTGAATGATAGTTTTGCTTGGTAGAGTAATCTTGGTTGTAGATTCTTGCTATTCATCACTTTGAATATTTCTTGCCACTCCCGTCTGGCCTGTATCGTTTCTGTTGAGAAATCTGCTGACAATCGAATGGGTATTCCCTTATAGGTAACCATCTATTTTTCTCTTGCTGCTTTTAATATTCTCTCTTTGTCTTTTGCTCTTGGCATTTTAATTATGATGTGCCTTGGTGTGGTCCTCTTAGGGTTCCTATATATTGGGGTTCGGTGCGCTTCTTGGACTCCTAAGTCTATTTCTTTCACCAGGTGTGAGTGTAGCAGAATTGGAAGCAGTGGCCGGAAAGGTGTATGTGCACTCTGTAGGGCAACTAGATTAGTAGTAAAGATTACAGAAACATTAACCAGTAAATTACATCCTGCCCCTCCTGCAGAGTGGAAAGCCCCGAGGTAATGATAAGGGAACAGGAGAACAGGATGCTTGACCAAGATTGTGAAACTGAGATTGTGAAACTAAAACCAATGTAAATGTCACGGTTTTGGGAAAAACAAACTGTAACAAGTCCCCCTGATGACATCTGTATGACTCTGTTAATTGTTTCAGGGTATTTAAGCCCTGGCTCTGCACTGTCTCAGGGCTCTCAGCCTCTACTCTGACTTCAGGGTATGTTGTGAGCCCCAGCATGCTTGGTGAATAAACCCTTTGCTGTTTGCATGAGAACGTCTCTTGGTGCCTTTGTGAGAGCGGCGGGCGTCCCGGACTTAACATGAGTAGTTTTCAGTCACTATTTCTTCAAATAGGTTCTCATTGTCTTGCTCTCTCTCTTTTTCTGGCACCCCTATAATTCCGATGTTGGTATGCTTGAGGTTGTTCCAGATGCCCCTTACACTATCTTCAATTTTTTGGATTCTTTTGTTTTCTTGCTTTTCCAGCTGAATGGATTTTACCTCTTTGTATTTCAAATCTTTAACTTGGTTCTTGGGGTACTCTAGAGTACTTTTAGGTCTTTGTATAATATTTATTATTTCAGTCAGTGTATGCTTAATTTCTGATTGGTCCTTTTTCATATCCTTGAGAGTCTTGTTCATATCCTTGAGGGTCTCGTTCATTTCATTGTAGGTCTCATTCATTTCCTTGTAGGTCTTGCTTATTTCCTTGTAAGTCTCAGCCTTTTTTAGAAGCCTCTTGAGAAGCCCTATAACTGTGGTTTTGAATTCCATGTCCAGTTGTTCTTTTTCCTCCAGTTCTTTCACATCTGATTTCTTTCCACATCTCTGCATGGTGGCTGCTTCCCTGAGTTGGTCAATTAGCTTTGTGTGGTAGACTTCCTACTAGGGACAGTGGCTCAGCCTCCCCAGTTACCTGAGGTGGATATGGGTTGCACAGTCTTGTTGAAGTTAAGCCCAGGTTAATCGTTGTTAGCAATTGGAGGGGTTGACCTCCAGGCCAATTGTCTGTGACATTCAGCTGTGCTCAGGTTGGATGGGCAGAGTCTCTGGGCCAAGCAGACAGCATCAGCTCCGCCCTATGTGGCCCCAGGGACTCTGTGCCAGTGGCAATGGCCGCCAGCACCTGAGAGAGAGCCGCTGCCGAGCTCCACCAGCTGCCGGGGAATTCAGACTCTCCCCAAGTGAGTCTGCACACCCAATGTCTCACCCAGGGTCTCAAAACAATGCAGTCTGATGGTTTCACAAATGAAAGAGCAAGTCACAAGCGCTCTCTGCCCGCTCACACAGCTGCACTGTTCCCATGTTCACAAACACTCCGCACAAGCTTGCCTTCTCCACAAGCCGGCAGACCGCTGCAGCAACCAAGGTTCAGTGTGCCCTCCCACTGTCCAGTTTTTACCCTGTATGATAATGGGTTCCCTGGACTTCTCCCAGAGCTGGGGGATCAGTGCAGTAGGACGTCTTTGTCTCCCCCGTTCCAGAAAACCAGCCGGGTTTTCAGCCACCTGCCCTATCTGCTGGCGCGCGCTGCAAACCTCTCTCCACGCGTATCTTCAACGCTGTCCTCAGCCGCTCCTCTGAGTCACAGTGTCCTATCTTCTCTTTTATTTGTGGAATTTTCACTCAGCCAGCTTTCCAGTGATTCTGGATGGTGTTTGTTCTTTCGTTAGGTTGTAGTTTTGAAATTGCTGTGTGGGGCAGCAAGATCGGTGTTTACCTATGCCACCATCTTGGTTCTCTTACAATGCTTTTTCTAACCCTAGTTTATCCTAGCATCAACACTGCACTCTATGTTGTTTTTTTTGTTTATGTGCGTGTTTTTTTTTAATTTGCATTTGCCTAGTACATATTTACCCGTCCTTCTGTTTACAACTTCCCCAAAGCTTTCTGTCCAGTGTCTTTCACATGTAATATAAAGTAGAAATATGCTCCATTAGCCAAATTGAGACTTTTCTTTAAATAGATCTTTCTACTCATTCACATTTTTGTTTGGTCTTTGGTCTGTAAGGTTGTTTATATTTTATTCACTTGATGCTATGTGGTCTGTTATTTTTACTCATTTTTTTTCACTATTACTATTAATAATTAGGAATTTTTCTTTTCTTTTTTGTCTATTGGCTTCTCGTGTAATATCCTTAGACACATCTTTCTTTGGTGCTGTAATTTGATTTCTAGTGTTGAAGTCAGCTGGGCACCATTCTTCCCCTCCCTCTTGCTTTCATGCACCTCATCCTTTTGCTTTAGTCACATGTATTATATTTGTGTCACTCTCTGCAACAGTTGATTTGTCTGCATTATGATCAAGTTGTTTGTTATACATACAGGGGTTGGTGAAAGTACATTTATAGTTGTGAGTATATAAAAGAGTTTATTCTGGTATTATTTATTAATTATTGTATTATTTTCCATATGAACAACTAGAAACCCACTTTTTCCCACCTCTGTAAAGCCCACTGTTTTTAGTTGCACGTAAGCAGAATAGAGAAATTCCTTCATCACTTCAGAGGCACAATTCTCACATCAGCCTTTGTTAATAAACACTTTCAATAAATAAAATTCAATCTAATTAATTAATGTCATAAACTTTCATTAGATTGTCACCTCAAGGCAGAACATATATAGGCAAATGAGAACTTGAAGAATAAGTAAGAATCAAGAAACAGTCCACCAACAAGAAATGAATGAGGTAGAACCAAGTGATACTGAGAATAGTTTTTTTTATCATATATCATATAACCTCAACATTTTCCTGGAAATGTATTTTACACATGGCCCAGCCACTTCTCCAGTGTTAAAGGCAATAGATAGTAGCCACAAGTGAGTAAGGTAGTGGGGGGAAGGATATAAAACTTCCTAGTCAGGATTAGAGACAATTCTGTGAGACGCAGTGAAGATGTTGGAATTCACAAGTATCAGCAGACAATCTTCATCTACACCATCAGGGGGCCAATGTGAAATGCCTCCGCCTGAATATTAAAGGCACATCTTCCTGTCTTAAAAGTACATATGGTCCCTAATTGTTGAAAAAGCAAGAAAAAAAACAAAAACCAATTTTGTTAAACTCTTTGTTCCTTCAATTCCTAATATCCACTATCAAGACTGAATTTAAATTTCAAAACTATCTTTCTTCCTAGTATGCCTCTTCTATTTATTAAAATCATTAATGTTGTCTTGTATATTAATAACATATATTATTCCTATGTTTATTAATAATTACATTATTTACATATCTCTTGCTACCAAAGTTGGTGCTATCATGTCTGCTTTGATATTTTTCTTTACTGAGAAAATTGCTTATGTAGTCAGGATAGATTCATGTGTAGTGTAAAATGTTTATCACTAACTTTTTTGCATTAATGTATTTTTTAGACTTAAAAATAATTTTTGTCTTTCTTCTGCTCCTACTAAATATACTTATCCTTTTAAGTAGATAGGTGTTTGCTCAATACAATGTATAACTAGAAAATATTTCATCCTTCATTTTATATGATAACGATTGTATTTCCCACATATAACAAGAAATATCATCTGAAGCAAATGAATAAAGTTTTCACTAATATAATCCATATAAATTTTATTATATAAGAATATGTAATAGAATGATAAGAAAATAAAATTTCCTTCAAGAAAATAGAAAAATTTTAAACAATGGGTTCGTTTTAAAGAAAAATATATTAAAATTGTATCTTAAAACCATGAAATATAGTCCTTGAAAATTTTCAAAACTTATAAACATAAGTTGTATTTTCTAATCAGTTAATGAAACTATTTCATATTATAGGTGAGAAAACTAAAGCAGAGAAAGATTCAAAGTCTTATTCCAAAGCATTTTTAGGCAGAAAAAGAATCAATTTATATATCACTAGAGGCCCGGTGCATGAAACTCATGCAATGAGCGGGGGATGTCCCTTAGCCCAGCCTGCACCCTCTCCAATCTGGGACCCCTCGAGGGTAGGATAGGGCCTAAAAGGGCAGTCAGACATCCTCAAAATCCAACACTGGTGGCTCCAAACTGCTCACCTGCCTGCCTTCCTGATTGCCCCTAACCGCTTCTGCCTGCCAGCCTGATCACCCCCTAACCACTACCCTGCCAGCCTAATTGATGTCTAACTGCTCCCCTGCCAGCCTGGTCCCTCCCCTGCTGGCCTGATTGCCCACAACTGCTCTCCCTTGCAGGGCCTAGAGCTTCCCAACAGCCCTCCCCTGCTAGCCATCTTGTGGTGGCCATCTTGTGTCCACATGGGGGGAGGATCTTTGACCACATGGGGGCAGCCATCTTGTGTGTTGGAGTGATGGTCAATCTGCAAATTACTCTTTCATTAGATAGGATAGAGGCCTGGTACATGAGTGGGGGCCAGCGGGTTTGCCCTGAAGAGTGTCCCAGATCAGGGTTGGGGTTCCCTTGGGGTGAGGGGCAGCCTGGGCGAGGGGCCTACGGAGGTTTGCAGGCTGGGCATGCCCCCCAGCAATCCAAGTTGAGACTCTGGTATCTGGGATTAATCTATGTCTACAATTGAAACTTTGTAGCCTGGAGTGGAGCCGTGGGAGCAGCCATTCTGTTTGAAACTTTGTAGCCTAGAGTGGAGGCCTAGGCTGGTGGCAGGCTGAAAGCTTGACTTCTTCCATTGCCAGGGAAACCCAAGCCTCTCTTCTCTCCAGCTCAGTGGCTGCCACCATTTCTGTATCTTTGATAATTGAAACTTTGTAGCATTGAGTGGAGGCCTAGGCTGGCAAAAGCAGGCAGAATGCTTGGCTTCCTCTGTTGCCGGGGAAACCCAAGCCTTCCTCCTGCTGTCTGTGGTGGCAGCCATCTTGGTTGGGGTTAATTGCATAATCTGCTCCTGGTTGGCTGATGGGTGTGGGTGTGGCTTGTGGGTGTGGCAAAGGTACAGTCAAATTTGCATATTACTTTTTTATTAGATAGGATTTTTCCCTAAATGGTAAATCCATTAAAATAACTTTGGGGATGACTTGCCCAGAATCAGAGACTGTACATAGGTTTCTCTCATCCACCTCTCTCATACACACTTATACGCACACAAATTTGACCAGTTAAAATGACAGAATGCAATCTTAGAGCTCTCAAAAAATTCTAATACCATTCTAAGACATGGATTCTAAATTAAAATGTAACACAGGAGAAAGAAGCCTTGGGCTTCTGCCTAAAGGAAGGCATGGGTTAGAATTATCAGAGTTCTATAAAAGCTATGACTGATTCCTCAAGAGAAATTTAACTGAGTGCATAGCAATTTTTTTAGTTGATTTTATTGGCCTATTGTCCTTAATTATATCACCAAATCCAATGCTACAACCACTGCCTGTAGGCATCAAAAAGCCTGCTAAAAGCCACTGGGATATTGCAGGCTCCAAGATGCACAGTGAGAATTGGATTAAAATCACTGAGATGAACATTGCTTACTGAAATTTTAAGATATATTTTTTAAAACTTTTATTCTTATTTCCCTTACTATTCAGCAGCAGTGCTACACACACACACACAGACACAGACACACACACATACTGGTTTTGATGTCAAAGTAAATCTGTCACTAAGATTGAAAAATTAATTACTTGCAAAAAGGCTCCATGAAAGAGACAGGCTGTTGGGCTTTAACAGACAATACTAGTTGCCACCTGCGTATGTCCTATTGAACAATTAGCATGACGCTTCCCTGTCCCCCCTGTCAGCAACTGACATGTAAGTACCTTGTCACTTCGTGAAGTAACAATTCTGTATCAGTTAACCAAAAATGAATAGTTTCAATTCATTGAAAATGCCATTCACATCCTATCTAATAAAAGAGTAGCATGCAAATGTGACCGTACCTTGGCTCTTGATTGGCTATGCTACCAGCCAATCAGGAGCAGGGGGCGGGGCCGCGCAGTGCATGATCCTGCCTCTCCTGCCGCCTCTGCACGGCCTGGGGAATGAGTGTCATGGGCCTGGGGAGTGAATGCTGCACTGGTGGTCCCGGCAAGCCCACAGTGCCAGTTCCCCAGGCTGCGCGGAGGCATGGCAGGAAGGCCGGCCACCGCTGTGCTTTGCCATGGACTCCTGAGATCCGACATTGTGAAGGGTGTGAGCACAGGGATCCCAGATCACTGGTGCACGTGCAGAGGGTGGGGCCACGGGAGGCTGGGGGAAGACCGGCTACCACCACGCTTCGCTGCAGGCGCTGGGGGTCCCAGATTGTGAAGGGCGTGTGTGCATTGGGGTCCCAGATCATCAATGTGGAGGGACCAAGGCAGAGGCCATTAGGGGTAATCAGGTCAGGAGGGGAAGGCAGTTGGGGGTGATCAGGCCAGGAGGGGTGGGCAGTTGAGGGTGATCAGGCTGATGGTGAGGGGCAGTTGGGGCTAAGCAGGCTGGCAGAGGGGACCAGTTGCAGAATGGTTAGCAAACAGAGTGGTTAGGGGTGATCAAGCAGTCAGGCAGGTGAGCGGTTAGGAGCAGATTGTGAGGGGGTTGCCCAAGTGCCAGTTTAGGCCTGATCCCACAGGGATCTCAGATTGGAGAGGATGCAGGCCGGACTGAGAGACAACCCCCACCTCCAACCCCTGCATGCACGAATTTCGTGCACCAGACCACTGGTTATTATATGATGTTGTTAATACTAATAGGAAAAATATCCTAGGGTTGGTATTCCAGTAACATAAGACATATAAACCATGGCATTTCTTTGAATGTGGCAGCCATTATTCCTACTGAAATCCATTAGCCTTATTAGGGAAAAATGTTATAATTATATTTAAAAGAAAAAAGGCCTTTTTTTTTTTTGCTACATAGACATTTCAAGGGCTAACAACATCTATATAATAAAAGCTTAAGCAACTGTTATGGCAGAACGACCAGTCGCTATGATGCACACTGACCACCAGGGGGCAGACACTCAACGCAGGTACTACCCCCAGGTGGTCAGTGTGCTTCCACAGGGGGAGCACCACTCAGCCAGAAGCCAGGCTCACAGTGAGCGAACGCAGTGGTGGTGGCAGAAGCCTCTCCTGCCTCCATGGCAGCACTAAGTAGTGAGCCAAGTGGTAAGGAGCAGCAAGCAGGTGGGCGGTAAGGAGTGAAGGGTGAGGACTGAGAGAGGGTGCAAGCCAGCCAAGAGCCACCCCTCCAGGGCATGAATTTCATACACTAAGCCTCTAGTTAACATTATAAGTGAGTGTTTTTTTCACAGTCCGTTTCATAAGAAATAGTCGAACCTCGATTTTTTTCATCATTTTTATTGTTCATGTTCTTTCACAGTTATTTCTGTGCACACCTTATCACCATCATAAATAAAAGCATTCTACAGTCAAGATAAATATATGATTCATGTTTGTATTTAATTAATATATCAGAAAGCAAATGTGTTGAATGAATGCTTTAATACATTACTTTACTTTTACAGTGGTTCTATAGACACCATCTCCCTCAACCATCATGAAAAAGATATTATCCCCTCTGTGGAAGAGGAGCACAACAACTGGAGCGTTAAGTGTCCCTCAGCTTGCAAGAAGCCAGAGCAGTAAAGTACTGGCTCAGAGTTCCTCAGGCCTAAATCCACGTTCTTCTCTTCCCTGTCTTTAATACATCCCTATATATAAAAATAGCATAAGCCCCTTTCTGTCAGCTAAATCTAAAGCAAAATATATAAATCGTCACACTTCACCTGCCAAGCATGAATGCATCCTCTGTAGATAAGCATTGGCCGGAGCCTGCTATGGCAGACAGGGCAAAAGCTTGTATTGTCAAACTAAATAACTCATCTCTTTTTTATTCAGTTCAAGGGGGAGAATAGAACACAAATCCTCAATAATGCCAGACAATAGTGAGTTTTATATTTCTGTTTCAACCAGTTGCTAGATGTGTGACTCTGACCCAGTGAGTTAGAGGACTAAACTTCAGTTCATCTGCAAAAGGTGAATAGTGATACAGACTTCTCACAGTAGTTATAAAGGTGCCCTTCTCCTGTTCTAGTTCTACCCAGACACTCATGTTTGCCTATTTTCTTTCATGTAAATACCTATCTTATAGATGTCAAGAATTCTACATTAGTTGGGCAGGAGTGGAGACTTCTTAATAATGTCTCAGACTATTGACAGTGTGGGAGTTCATTTCAGAGTTGAGGCTAACCTAAAGCATGAACACCTGGCATTCTAGATTCGTGGTCAGCAAACTGCGGCTCGTGAGCCACATGTGGCTCTTTGGCCTCTTGAGTATGGCTCTTCCACAAAATACAGCAGCCTGGGTGAATCTCTTTTGAATAAGTGGCAGTAGAAAAAGCTTAAGTTTAAAAAAATTTGGCTCTCAAAAAAATTTCAATCGTTGTACTATTGATATTTGGCTCTGTTGACTAATGAGTTTGCCGACCACTGTCCTAGATGATACCAGAGAACATGTGGCAACAACCGATGACAATGAGGAAAAGAAAAACTCACGGGGCTTAGTGTATGGGTAAAGGATCCTGAAACTCTAAAAGGAAGGAATGAACTTCCTCTAAACACCCTCACTCACCTCCTGTTCTACTTCCTCCTGGAGAAATGTCATGACCGTCTTTCTTTATCCTCCTTTCTGATACTTACGATATTAACTCTACAGTATACTACCCTTTGAGCCTTCCCTTTTGAGTTTTGAAGTTCTAGACTAAACAAAAAACAATTTAGGAAACCCAATACAAGACCCAAAACTGCTTCTTTCTCTTGGCCTCCTGCTCTAAAAATTTTAATGCTGTTCAGGCTTGGTGAGTGCCTCTGATTTACCAGAAAATGGTCTTCTTTTTTCTAACTTTGTTAAAGTACTATCTCAATATTTGATTCTTTTCTGGGTGATTGTATCTTCCTGGGGTTAAAAATTGGGAGAATTTTTCCAATTTAACATTTATGCATCTTACCCATCTCACATAATGTACATTCAATATTTTTAAAATACTGACACATCAATTAAAAAAACTGCTATAAGCCAAAAACTATGCTGGATATTAGTAATATAATGATGACCCCATCTTGTTCCTACCTTTTAGTAACTCACAGTTAAGTGGACTAGGCAGTTATGTGTACCAATAATTAACACAATGTACTTACTATTTAAATATGAGCATCAACCAACAGACAAGAAAGATAAGTATCTCATCTTTGAGCGTGGCAGAAGACACATTTGAACTGACTCTTGAAAGACAAGTAGAACTTGAGTACTAACTGAGATAAAGTGCATTTCAGGCAAAGGAACTGGCTTGTCCCAAGTAATAGAGAGGACAAACAGCACGGCAAAGTTTACCAACCACTGCTCATAGGAGAGAGGCTAAAAACAATAGCTACACACATTTGCAATACTTTCATTTGGGCTTGATCTGGTAGGCAATAAGCATCCATTGCTGGATATTACATAGAGTATGGTTACATGTCTTTGTAAGGATTTTCTGTGCACACACACACACACACACACACAGAGTAATTCTTGCAAATGTGCACTAAATAGAGGCATAAGAATGTTCATAGTAATATTTCAAAGTACAAAGACAAACTACAACTACTCACAGCAAGATAAGTTTAACTAAAATATTTAAAATAGTTTGATACCATATATCAATAAATATCAATCCAACTAAAACCCACACCACATTATTCAGGCATAAATACTTATGTGAAGAAACTATTAATTACTGCAAGGGAATATTAACATGTGAATGTACTCCTTGAGTAAACAATCACAAACATAAAGAGGCAGAGATATAAAACAGTAAGGCCTTTATTGTGGTATTACTTCCAAAAGCAAACCACTGGACTAAACTAAAATGCCCATCAGCAGGGAAAAGCATGAATAAAATATGGAACATCAATACAACTGAACACCATATAATCTCAAAAAGAAGAAAATATTTGTGAAGTGATCTTTAGATTTTTTAATTTAAGAAAACATGTATTATTATTTATTATTTAAACTACTTTATTGGGATATGATTGGCAATTAAAAGCTGTATGATTTTTATGTCTACAACTCTATGAATTTAGGAATAAGTATATACCCATAAAACCAACACCACCACCATAAACACTGAGTGAGAAAAATTTCAAACAATAACAAAGTCCAGAACAGTGTCTATAATATTTTCAAAAATAAATACTGGAAGAAAAAAGAAAAGACTAAAAATGGTTCCCTACAAGAAGAGAGAATGAATACAGCAGAGGACAATCTAGAAGTGAGAATTCTCTTATGGACATAGTTTTATTTTTCAAAATATAAAAAATTGACATTTGTATGATTAAAAATAAATAAATAAAATTGAAAAAATAAGACACTGCACAGCACACTGATAAATCAACAACCCAGAAAAAATATATATTATTTCAAGTGGAAAATATAATATCAAGCAAATTTAGCAAACAGTGGTTTTATTGCAGATCCATAGAGGAAAATTACCTAACCATTAATAAAGCTTCGAAGAAATTAGAACTGAATTCGTAAGCCTAATTGTTAGTCATAATACTGTATGTTGTTGTTATTATTATTATTATTATTGCTTTATTTTTTTTTGTCTTGAATGAACGGTCCAAAGTTGCTCTTGGAAGAGGAAGCCAGTGATGACTTATTTGAGGGATCACAAGACTGACCTCACATCTCATGTTTTGTGTACATACGACATTGTTTTTCACAAAGTTCCCATCTCATTTGAAATTTTTAAATGTGTTTTAATATTTAACGTTTTTCTGTAAATTGCTGAATAAAATTGACCTTCAAAAAAGTGAATTACTTTCATCTATGATTTTAAATACCAAAGCTCATTACAGTAACTGCATTGTCATAAGTAGGTTCAGAAAAGCATGAAGCCCACAGAAATCCTTTGTAAAAGTGTGCTGATTAATGATCTATTCTCTTTGTGAAACCACCTATTATGCTAAGGAACTGACTAGACCAGAAAAAGTAAAGATGAGCCTAGAAAGGAGACTCTCATTTCTAATCTTATTATAAATGCTTCTCTGGCAAACACACCCGACCCAGAAGAGACAGCAATACTTTCTGTGCTGGTCTTGAGCGAATTCTACGATGTGTGAAATCCTACATCTAATCTAATATAAAAGAACTACATTAAAATATATTAGAAGCCCCATTACAATTTTATAATATTATATTGAGGAGAGCTTACATAGCACCACATCATATTACAGGCAAAAATTGTGTTGCAGAAAGGATATTGTTTTGATTGATTATTATACCTGAGATACCTGAAGGAATAGAGATTATTTCATTTGATTTTCATTCCATTCTTATGAATCTGGTTAATGTGGAAACTCAGGCAAGAGATTTTCCACCACCACATGCCAGAGCTAAAGCTGGAACTAAATGTCCTTGCTTTCAGATCTTCCTATTTAGGTGTCACCATGGATGTTCACGGTTATAAACATTTATATGGCAAATAGTACTATTCACATCATTCAGATTTTAGTTGATTTTTGGCATTAGCTTGAATTGTTTGCTTTATCCCACTTTTTAGTTTAGAACCAACTCTTCCTCTGTAGCATTCAATGTATTGAATGCTGATATATCTAGTATAATCTAAATATCATATTTATTATAAAATAACCCCAATGTCTATTTAAAAATTTTAAATATTGGCTCTTACAGCTATGCAAATAGTGTTACTTCCAAGAAACCTCAATAAATTCATTCTATTTAAAATGTATAAATAAAATATATTATAAATGTCTTTTTGAAAATAGCCTCTCCAACTTACTATACAGCATGAGGAATATATTTTTATTGAAGACAAGAACTATTGTACTTACAAATAATAACATGTTCATAAAATACACACACAGTGACTCAAGGAGGAAAAAATTCCTCATATCCACATTTGGTGTTCAAATGCTGCAAACAAGTTCCTGAGGTAACGAGCGACCAGAGAATTTGGCTTAGAAGTGCTTTAGAAACACATGTCTATATTTAACATGGATTTATACAGTTGGTAAGTAATTGAGTAGAAAGCTAATAGATGGTCAGAAGGACACAATAATCAGAATGCAAAAATTGCTCTTGTTGAAAGTTGCTATTTTAACATTCTGGTAGCTTGCTCAGCTCTATCAGCTAGCCTATGACAGGGGAAAACCCACAACTCCCCACTGTAGTTGCCTTCTTACATATTATTTGTAGAATCCATTGGTTATGCAGTAAAATGGATTCACAAGGTATAGCAAATTTTCTATCCTGGGACCACTACAAATCCTATTAAATGAAAACTACTGCATAGCTCTCAAGACCTTTCACTAAACTCCAGGCTACCATTTCATCAACATCATTTCTGCTGATTTCCCCAATGCATTCTTCGGAACAACTCAGGAAAATCTTGTCACGTACTCCAAATCTTGTTTCCCTTCAATGCTGTCAGCTTTAACTTCTCATTTGACTTACTTGAGCTGATCTGTTCAATTTCATGCAACTCACCAAAGGTTACTGGGCAGCTGCTATGTACCAGGCATGCTGCAACGTTTCAATGACATACCTAAGACAAAGGCATGCATCTGTATCTGAAGATTCAAACATAATAAAACAAAAAACTTGCCTGCCCATATGGGTCAGTGGTTGAGTGTCAAACCTATGAACCAGGAGGCCACAGTGCAATTCCTGGTTGCGGGCTTGATCCCCAGTCTGAGGTGAGTGGGAGTCAGCCAATCAATGATTCTCTCTCATTATTTGTGTTTCCATCTCTCTCTTCCTTTCCCTCTGTAATCAATCCTATATATAAAAGATTGAAATGACCAGAGACCAAACCCTCGCAAGATGGCCCTGCCCCCAAGCAAACGGTTAGAGGCAATCAGGCAGGCAGAGTGGTTAGGGGTAATCAGGAAGGCAGGAAAGTGGTTAGGGGAGATCAGGTAGGCAGACCAGTGGTTAGGGGAGGTCAGGTAGGCAGAGAGCCCCTCATGGGGCTGGCCCCGCCCCCCAGGAAAAAAAGAGGGAGGCCCAGGCCAGCCACGTCATTGCACCCCAGCCTGTTGCCTGCAGAGTGAGGCCACCAGTGGCAGGGGAAGGGGTCAGCACTGCACAGATGGCAAGCAGTGGCAGTAATGGGGGTGAGACCAGCTGCCTGCAGCCAGGGGAAGGAAAACTCCAATAGGCCCTGATCTCAGGCCAGGCTTAGGGATCCTACCTGAGGGGTCCCAGATTGTGAGAGGATGCATCCTGGGATGACCCTCCCAAGTGCACAGATTTCTGTACACTGGGCCACTAGTATAAATACATCAAAATAAAATTTAGAAAAATGAAAACCTGTTCCATTTTCTTTGTACATAAACACTCTCTCCTTTATCCTTACCCAATCTTCCTTGCTTCTACTGCTAAGTGTACAAGTTTTTATCTCCATCACCTTCTGCCAGGTCCTCTACTAGCCCACAAGTGTGTCACAGTATTAGTCTCCTGGGATGTAGGTAGCTTAGCATCCTCTTCCTAAAATTTGATTACAAGAAATGCTTAGGGCTATGTTGATTCACAAAAGGAAGTGCAAAGGAAGATGGGGAAACCAGAAGTGAATGAACCATTTCTCCCTGATTTCACTGGCAAGTGGAGACAAAGGCCATGTCTTTATCTTTCCAATTTCTACACCTCTTCTGGGTTTACTTAGAGCAAGAGTCACATATTCCTCCATCTCCACTACATTGTGCTTATCTCAGGATTCAGAACCAGGAAAATGCCGAAGTGCTATATAATGAAATGCACCTCATAAAATCCAACCTGCCCAGCTGCCGAGTCACTGAACAAAGCTCTTCCCATGGCAGCATCTGGTGTCTTGGCCAACTCCACTGGCAGATGGTTGTATGTTTCCCACATGGATCACGTTTACTTTGGACACACTTTGTACTCCACCGAAATAAGAATCTTCCACTTGGATCATTATTGCAATTTGTTAGGGTAAAAGTTTTCTCATACTATGTCTATAAATATGAAGTTGAAATAAATGGTTGACACCATTTTGGCCTTTTATGACCATAAATGCTTAGAAATCCTTTTATCACTTCTCATGTATAATATCTATAAATATTGTAGTCACAGGTTTTGAATTATTGTTTTATATTTCTTTTTCACTTAAGGCAACATCGAGTTTTTCTAATAAGCCTTGATATTTGGATTTATTTAAGCTGCTAATATAAGAATATTTTATCATATTTTTGCACAAACTCCAAAAGTGCATAGTGAATTTTTCTCCTTCCCTAAAATCCACAGTCAGAAATCGAAGACAGGATTCATGTAAGGTTCTGAAAGTGAAAAAAGTAAAGCCTTTAGCCTATGGAGAAGCACAGTTATATCATTTTTGTATATGTACAGAGAAGAACATCTGGGTTTAGTGTGTTGTAAACTGCCAAGGAATTAAAATAATTCTCTCTATTCAAAGTAAATGGATATGAAAGGTACATCTAAAATTAACAAAAAATAAATACTACTTTGGGTTCTATGTCTTGGATATTCAACATAAATTAGGAAGATTCTCCTTTGATGATAAGCTTTTCACTTGAGATATTGAGAACGGGGAGAAAAAAGCAGAAGGAAAGCAAAAGTCACCCAGAATCATATCAACAACTAGAGACCCACTGTATAAAATTCATGCACTTGTAGGGGGCATCCCTCAGCCCAGCCTGTGTCCTCTCGCAGTCCGGAGCTGTAAGTCGAACATCCTTAGTGCTGCCACAGAGGCAGGAGAGGCTCCTGCACTGCCTCTGTGCTTGCCAGCCATGAGCTGGCTTCTGGCTGAGCGGTGCTCCCCTGTAGTAGTGCACTGACTACTAGGGGGTAGCTCCTGTGTTGAGTGTCTGCCTCCTAGTGGTCAGTGAGCATCATAGCGGCCAGTTGTGCTACCATTGGGTCAATTTGCATATTGGCCTTTCATTATATAGGATACCTGGATAAATTCTTCCAAGGAGAGCTACTCCTAAAACACTAGAAAATAATCAGAAAGTGGGTTATTATGAACAATTTAGCTAGAGACATTAGGGAGACTGTCATGTTGGAGAAGCACTGAAAAATCTTTAATTTTATCATCATTGCTTTCTATTTGTAAACAAGTAATATAGGATTTAACCTATCTTGAATTATTAAAATGCAAATTAATTACATGCTAACTTTAGAGCAGAAGTACAGTCCTCTGAGTCAACATTGGCTATAATCATATGCAACTAAGGAAACAAGAGCACCATATGATGATAAGGCAACAGAAACTAATGTACCCATTAGAGACATTACTGCACATAAACGAATCACTGTAGACCAGGCTAGGAAGCAAGTGAATCAGAACCTACAAAATAATTAAAAAACAACAACAAAAATAATTTTAATTCCTTCTGCAAGATTTGCCAAATTGTGGCACAAAACCAGGCAATAGTGGCACACACAAACACAAAATACCCCAGATAAATCTCATTTAAGAATACAGATGCAAAAGCCCTAAATATAATACTAACACATTATATTCAGCAACACATTAAAAGAAAAATACATTGGGATTAAATAGATTAAGCAAAAATGCAAAGATTTTTAAAAAATATATTTTATTGATTTTTTACAGAGAGGAAGGGAGAGGGATAGAGAGCCAGAAACATCGATCAGCTACTTGCTGCATACCTCCCACTAGGGCTGTGCCCACAACTAAGGCACATGCCCTTGACCAGAATCTAACCTGGGTCCATTCAGTCCACAGTCCGACACTCCATCCATTGAGCCAAACTGGTTTTGGCAAAGATGTTTTAAAAGTACAGAATTTTATTACTATAATTAATGACAGTAGCCACTTTTAGGCAAAAAGCATATGCTACTCTCCCTAAATGGCAAGAGAGCATTTGGAAAAATTCAACATGCACAACTAAAAAATATATATACTTATTTAATTTGATAAAGGTTATATAGAAAAACCCAATTATAAGCAATATAACCACTGAAAAAAATTAGAAGAATTTCATTAAGGTTAAGGAAAAAAATTAAAAACACACATTATTCCCATCATTATCTTGCATTCCTCTAGAATTCCAGCAAATGCAATAAAAATATGTAAAATAATGAAATTTAAATTGTTGGGGAAAAAATACTTGAAAGTGGCATTATTAGTGAAAAAATTTAAGTGTCGAGAAACCAAGATGGTGGCACAGGTAAATACCTATACTGCTGCTTCACACAACAATTTCAAAATTACAACTAAAATACAAAACAGACATCATCCAGAACCACTGGAAAGCTGGCTGAATGGAAATCCTACGACTAGAAAGAAAGAAAAAAGAACACTGAGACTCAGGAGCTCCGGAGGGCAGAGGTGCTAAAACACGGGGACCTGCGTATGCGAGAGGAAAGGCCGGGCTGGATTTCTCGAACCTGAGGGAACAAAGGCTCCCCACCACACTGAAATCCAGCTCCGGCCTAGACTCAGGGAACCCAGACTCATACGAGGAGAAACTGGACCGTCTGGGAGCGGGCAAAACCTGAAAGCAGCTTTCTCTCAAAGGTGCATGCAGTGAATGCCATGGGACACTGAGACCTGGGGGAACTATGGAAGACAGGTGAGGAGATGTGTGCAAAGAGAGGGCTCGGGCAGCTAGCTGAGCGGTAGCTGGTTTTCTCGTTCCGGAGGGAAACAAAACCTCCAGAGTGGACCTTACTCCAGTTATGGTGAGATTTTGGGTACTCACACTCATTTACGGGGAAAAACTGGACAGCTGAGCCTCATAGCCGATTGGCCTGGAGGGCAACTCCGCCCAGTGATGCCAACAACAATCTAGGCTTAACTACAAAACTGTGCACACAGACCATAAAAGGGTGCACCAAGACTATTCACCTCAGGTAACTGGGGAGGCTGAGCCACTGGACACAAAAGACATCTCCCACACAAAGCCACTCTATCAACTCAGGGAAACAGCTAAAATGTGGGAACAAATAAGGAAGTCACAAATGAAAAAAATGGAGGAGAGCAAATGACTGGATATAGAGTTCAAAACCATGGTTATAAGGTTTTTCTAGAGGTTCCTAGAAAAGGCTGATAAATTTAGTGAGACCCTCGAGGATATGAAAAAGGACCAACTAGAAATTAAGCATACACTGACTGAAAAAAAAAATATTATACAGAGACCTAAAAGCAGATTAGAGGACTGCAAGAATCAAGTCAAAGATTTGAAATACAAAGAAGCAAAAAACACTCAACTGGAAAAGAAAAAAGAATCTAAAAAATTGAAGATAGTGTAAGGAGCCTCTGGGACAACCTCAAGCATACCAACATCCAAATTATGGGGGTGCCAGAAAAAGAGAGAGAGCAAGATACTGAAAACATATTTGAAGAAATAGTGACCAAAAACTTCCCCCACCTGGTGAAAGAAATAGACTTACAAGTCTAGGAAGCACAGAGAACCACAAACAAAAGGAATCCAAAGAGGAACATACCAAGACACATAATAATTAAAATGCCAAGAGTAAAAGACAAAAAGAGAATATTAAAAGCAGCAAGAGAAAAACAGTTAGTTACCTGCAAGGGAGCACCCATACAACTCTCAGCTGTTTTCTCAACAGAAACTATGCAGGCTAGATGGGAGTGGCAAGAAATATTCAAAGTGTACCTACAACCAAGATTACTCTACCCAGCAAAGCTATCATTCAGAATTGAAGGTCAGATAAAGTGCTTCACAGATAAGAAAAAGCTAAAGGAGTTATCACCACCAAACCAGTATTATATGAAATGCTGAAAGGTATTCTTTAAGAAGAGGAGGAAGAAGAAAAATATAAAGATAAAAACTATGAACAACAAATATATATCTATGAACAAGTGAGTCT
Source organism: Antrozous pallidus (assembly GCA_027563665.1). Taxonomy (NCBI): domain Eukaryota; kingdom Metazoa; phylum Chordata; class Mammalia; order Chiroptera; family Vespertilionidae; genus Antrozous; species Antrozous pallidus. Next base: position 51,494,360 of record CM050518.1, read on the forward strand.
AAAAACCAAGTGAATAAAAAAATCTGATGAACAGAATAAACTAGTGAATATAATAGAATCAGGGGCATATAAAGGGAGTGGGCTGACAATTTTCAGGGGGAAACGGGTGTAGAGAGTTCAGGAAGAGACTGGACAGAAATCATATACCTATGGATGAGAACAGTGTGTGGGGGGGGGTAAGGGCAGAGGGTGAGGTGGGAACCGGATGTAGGGGAGCTAGCGGGGGGGGGAGAAGAAGAACAATTGTAATAATCTGAACAATAAAGATTTATTTTAAAACAATTTAACTGCCCACCTGAAAATCTAAGAGAATCAATTCAGGTAGTCATAAAAAAATTAAAGCCCTCAGTAATGTGATTAGATACAATATCAATAGGCAAAAATAATTATCTCACAAAATACTAATGTTTAATTGAAAAATGATAAAAAGGAAACCTTAATTTACAATAGTAAACAACTAAAATTGTACAGATGAATGTATAAAACCAGAAATGTCTAAGACTTTGATAAGAAAAACTATAAAACTTCATTAGAAAACATAAAAGTACTGAATACAAGAAAAAGATATATTATTTTTGGGATCAACTTGATGAATATCTCAGCTTTCTCTGATTTTATTCATTCAGTGTAAATCGCCAAGAAATTTTTTAAACAGAACTTGTTAAGATGATCTTAAATTTCTCTTGAAAATTTTGGAAACTATCAATTGCCTTTTATAAAAACTCTGAGGAATGATTAGCTCTACCATTTGCTAAGATATACTCAAAAGTTATTTTTTTTAAAGTTAAAATGTGAAATTGGTATAATAATAGAAAAATATATCAATGTCACAGAATTGAAAGTACAGAAAATTACAGACCCAAGATATATGGAATTCTATTGTAAATAAAATTCCAATAACTGGACATCAATAATGGGATTGGAAAATTGGAGATTTCATATACCATATATACTAGAGGCCCCAGGCCTGGTCGGCAATCAGGGCCAATCAGGTTCCCCGCCTCCCTGCCTTCCCACCTCCTTCTTCCCTTGCCACATCTCCCGGCCTCCTTCTCTCACTCCCTCAGAGCCCCACCGCTGCCAGTCATGTTCCGTGCCACCCCCTAGTGCTCAGCACACATCACAGCAAGTGATCGAACTCTTGAGGGGACAATTAGCATATTAGCTTTTTATTATATAGGATAAATATTATATTGTTAACTCACACCACAAGCAAAAGTGAATTCTAGGCTTATTGGTAAGCTAAATATATTTATGCTCTAAAGCAGTGGTTCTCATCCTTTCTAATGTCGCAATCCTTTAACACAGTTCCTCATGTTGTGGTGACCCCAACCAAAAAATTATTTTCGTTGCTACTTCATAACTGTAATTTTGCTACTGTTAGTGAATCGTAATGGAAATATCTGTGTTTTCCGATGGTCTTAGGCTCTATAGCAGCGGTTCTCAACCTGTGGGCAGTGACTATGTACTGTTAGCATTACTATAGAATCTGGAAAGAAAAAAGTACAATTCATTGTTTATAGAAAAATATCTGGAAGATATTAACTGTAAAAGGTACATTCTACTGGGGAGGAACCAACATGGCGGCATAGGTAACCACCATACACAAAAATTTGCTGCCATACACAAACATTTCAAAACTACAACTTAACAAAAGAACAAACATCATCCAGAATTACCAGAAAGCTGGCTGAGTGAAAATTCCACAAGTAAAAGTGAAGATAGTACACTGTGACTCAGAGGAGTGGCTGAGGACAATGTTGAAGATACCCACAGTGTCGGAGGTTTGGAGCTGTGCACGCACAAGCAGATAGGGCGGGCAGCTGCAAACCCGGCCTGTTTTCTCAAACAGGGGAAACAAAGGCGTCCCACTGCACTTATTCCCCATCTCCGGGCGAAGGCCGGGGAAGCCACAATCATACGGGGTAAAACCGGACAGAATGGAAGGACAATGAAACTCGGGCGCTGCAAGGGTCTGCAAGCTTGTGGAGAGGGTGAGCTTGGGGAGAGTGTGCAAAAACTTGGGAACAGCAGAGCTGCGTGACCACGCAGAGAGCACTCATGACTTACTCTCTCGTTCAGGAAACCACCAGACTGCATTGTTTTATGACCCTGGATGAGACATTGGGTGTGCAAACTCATTTGGGGACAGGCTGAGTTGTCTGGCAGCTGGTGGAGCTCAGCAGCAGCTCTCTCTCAAAAGGTGCTTGCAGCTATTGCCACCTGGCACAGAGACCCAGGTGCCACAAAGGACGGAGCTGACGCTGCCTGCTCGGCCCGGAGTCTTCACCCATCCAACCTGAGCACTGCTGAACCTCACAGCCAATTGGCCTGGAGGTCAAACCCTCCTAGTGCTGGCAACAATAAGCTAGGCTTAACTTCAACAAGACTGTGCAACCCATATCCACCTCAGGTAACTGGGGAGGCTGAGCCACTGTCCCTTAGAGGACATCTACCACACAAAGCTAATAGACAAAGTCAGGAAAGCAGCCACCATGTAGAAACATGGAAAGAAATCAGATGTGAAAGAAATGGAGAAAAAAACAACAACTGGACATAGAATTCAAAACCACGGTTATAGGGTTTTTCAAGAGGCTCTAGAAAAGGCCAAGACCTACAAGAAAATGAACAAGACCTACCAGGAAATGAATGAGACCTATAAAGAAATGAAGGAGACCTACGAGGATATGAAAAAGGACCAACTAGAAATTAGGCATACACTTACTGAAATAAAAAATATTCTACAAAGACCTAAAAGTACTCTAGAGGACCGCAAGAACCAAATTAAAGATTTGAAATACAATGAGGCAAAATCTACTCAGCTGGAAAAGCAAGAAGCCAAAAGAATCCAAAAAATTAAAGATAGTGTAAGGGGCCTCTGGGACAACCTCAAACATACCAACATCCGAATTATAGGGATACCAGAAAAAGAGAGTGGGCAAGATACTGAAAACCTATTTGAAGAAATAGTGACTGAAAACTTCCCAAACCTGGTGAAAGAAATTGACTTAGGAGTCCAAGACGCACACTGAACCCCAAAATATAGGAATCTTAAGAGGACCACACCAAGGCACATCATAATTAAAATGCCAAGAGCAAAAGACAAAGAGAGAATATTAAAAGCAGCGAGAGAAAAACAGTTAGTTACATATAAGGGAGCACCCATACAATTGTCAGCAGATTTCTCAACAGAAACGATACAGGCCAGACGGGAGTGGCAAGAAATATTCAAAGTGATGAATAGCAAGAATCTACAACCAAGATTACTCTATCCAGCAAAGCTATCATTCAGAATTGAAGGTCAAGTGAAGTACTTCATAGCTAAAAAAACAAAAAAAAAACTAAAGGAATTCATCACCACCAAACCAATATTATATGAAATGCTGAAAGATATTCTTTAAGAAGAGGAAGAATAAAAAGGTAAAAATATAAATTATGAATAACAAATACACATCTATCAACAAATGAATATAAAAATCAAGTGAATTAATAAGCTGATGAACAGGATAAAATGGTGAATATAATAGAATCATGGGCATAGAGAGGGAATGGACTGACAATTCTTGGGGAGAAAAGGGGTGTGGGAGGTGCAGCAAGAGACCGGACAAAAACTGTGCACCTATGGGAGAGGACAGTGGGGGCGGGGGGGGAGGTGAGGGCGGAGGGTGGGATGGGTACTGGGTGGTGGGAAACTATAGGGGGAAAAAGGGGAAACAATGTAATTAATAAACTGAATAATAAAGATTAATTTTTTTTAAAAAGGCACATTCTACCTAGAGAAAATATAGTTAATACTAAAGCATGTTAAACTATAAGCCATTCATTGCATCACTGTTTACAGGATGCTAGCTGTTCTACAGTATTCTCTCTCATACCAATAAAATGCAGGGAAAAATTTATTGGAGGAGATGAATCTGCACAAATTTTAAATTTGCCCGTTAAGTGCATTGTTTTAGGAGGTAAGGCAAGGGAGGAGAAAAAACACAAAAATGAGTGAGATTCACAGTTTTTGTGTTTTCCTATAAAATAAAAACTTGAATTTTAAGAAGAATCCTAAATAATAAAAGCTTAATATGCTAAGTGTCTGGTTGGCCAGTAGGTCATTCAATCAATTAAATTGTAATATGTTAATATTAGAGGCCCAGTGCAAGAAATTGGTGCACGGGGGGCAGAGGATGTCCCTCAGCACAGCCTGCACTCTCTGCAATCTGGGAGCCCTCCAGGGATGTCTGTCTGCCCGTTTAGATCCCACTGGGATCGGGCCTAAATGGGCAGTTGGACATCCTTCTCACAATCCAGGACTGCTGGCTCCAAACTGCTCACCGGCCTGCCTCCCTGATTGCTCCTAACTGCTTCTGCCTGCCAGCCTGATCACTCCCTAACCACTACCCTGCCAGCCTAATTGATTTCTAACTGCTCCCCTGCAAGCCTGTTTGCCCCCAACTTCCCTCCTCTGCCGGCCTGGTCACCACTAACTGCTCTCCCCTGCAGGCTTGATCACCCACAACTGCCCTCCCTTGCAGACCTGGAACCTCTCAATGGCCCTCCCCTGCCATCTTGTGGTGGCCATCTTGTGTCCACATGGGGGCAGGATCTTTGACCTCATGGGGGCAGTACTGTTGTGTGTTGGAGTGATAGTCAATCTGCATATTACTTTTTTATTAGATAGGATAGAGGCCTGGTGCATAGGTGGAGGCCAGTTCTTTTGCCCTGAAGGATGTCTTGAATCAGGGTGGGGGTTCCTTTGGGGCAAGGGGTGGCCTGGGCGAGGGGCCTGTGGAGGTTTTCAGGCTAGCCATGCCCCCCAGCGACCTACCGGAGGCCCTGGGATCTGGGATTAATTTATGTCTACAATTGAAACTTTGTAGCCTGGAGCAGGGCAAAGCCTTCTGCTCGCTTCATGGCAGCGATATAATTGAAACTTTGTTGCCTAGAGTGGAGGCCTAGGCGCTAGGCCTGCAGAAGCTTGGCTTCCTTTATCACCCAGGTGACCCTAGTCTTTGCTGTCTCCAGCTCCGTGGCTGCCACCATTTCTATTGGGATTATGTATCTTCTATAATTGAAACTTTGTAACATTGATTGGAGGCCTAGGCCAGCAACGGCAGACAGAAAGCTTGGCTTCCTCCATTGCTGAATAACCCCAAGCCTCCCTCCTGCTCTCATTAGCTGCAGCCATTTTGGTTGGGGTTCATTTGCATTATTTGCTCCTGATTGGCTGATGGGTGTGGCTGTGGGCGTGGTTTGATAGGAGGTATAGTCAACTTGCATATTATTCTTTTATTAGATAGGATATGCTAAGGCTGCTCAACCACTAGCTATGACATGCACTGACCACCAGGGGGCAGACAGTCAACCAGTCGACAGCTGCAGATGCTCTGATTGATAGTTTAGCTTGCTGCTGGGGTCTGGCTGATTGGGACTGAGCAAGAAAGGCTGGACATGCTTTGGAGCCCTCCTGCGGTCCCTCCCCCGCTGGCCAACCTCCTGCATCTCTCTCCAGCCCTGATCATGCACTGGTGGGGTCCCTCAGCCTGGCCTGTACCCTCTTATAATCTGGGACCCCTTGGGAGATGTCAGAGAGCTGATTTTGGCCCGATCTCACAGGCCAAGCTGAGGGACCCCATGAATTCATGCACTGGGCCTCTAGTAAAAACATAAAGCTGTATGAAATATACTTGAGATAGAAATTGATCAAGCTGGACTTCAGGAAGAAGATGGCATTTCAGCCAGACCCCTGAGTGAAGATTAGAAATCAGAAAGGTTGGAACAGAGTGAAAATTTCAGACCAGCATGAAGTGAGTTGAGATGTGTGGAGTATATAATTAATATTATAGGATACTGGCTCCTGTCAGAGAACAAAAGACGAAGCTAGAAAAGAGAGGTTGCTTGTCCTCTGTTATAGAGGGTTCTCAATATCTCAGATATTCACAGCTGAACAATGCAGTCTTCCATGAAGGTGGTCGTGTTGTTTATTTTGTGGGAATTTAGTGATGAGCAGTACAGGAGTAGGAGGGAGCAGTAGAATTATCTAATACAGCCAGCTCAGTATACCTCTCCTTTGCCCTATACTCCTTCCACAAACACACTTTATTTTCTTTTAAAATATATTTTAATTGACTATTTTAGAGAAAAAGGAAAGAAGAGTAACAGAGAGATAGAACTATCAAAGATAGAAATATCCATAGACTGTCTCCTGCATGCCCCATACCAGGGATAGAGTTGCAATCGGGCAGGTACCCTGACCAGGAATTGAACCATGACCTTTTGGTCATGGGTTGGTGCTCAACCACTGAGCCACACCTGCCAGGCACACACTTTATTTTATCTAACACTTTTCACTGATTTTATTTCTAAACACGTATATTTTTAAATATCTTAAATCCTGTTTGTTTGTTTTTTATTTCCTATGATGGATCTTGTATTATCCCAACAAAGTACACAGAATATAATAATTGTAGACTATATCTTGAGAAAAACTTAAAGACTTTTCAACATAACTAATACATTTATTTTACAGATGACGAAACTGATGCATAGTTCTTGAGAAAATGAATAATAATGAAAATTAACTTTATTATTAAGTGAGAAAATGAGAGCTTTTAGTTGTAAAGGAATTCACCCTGAATTCCTAGATGTCTATAGACACCCCGTGTGAGGGTTACTTCGAGTTGCTATGATACAGTATAAAATTTTGACAGGCCTTGTTGAACTGCATTGAAACTGAATATCTTGCCCTAACTGGGCTTATTTAGTACAAAATACATTACTTTTTTTGAAACTAGCTATTTTAAATTGTGCTATAAATTCAACAAAGCAGACAGTTGATTCTGCAGGAGGAAGAAAAAAAGATACATGAATTATTAATGGGTGAAAGTGATGAACTGGTAGTGGGTTTCCATTTGGGAAGACAAGGAAAAAAGAGATAAAAGTTTTTTTTTTCATTGAAAATCAAAGAATTTCATTGCAGGGAAATGACTTTGAATTAGAGTGGTACAGAAATACAGGATGAGAGCTAATGTGTGGTTGCAGGTTTGAAGGAGAATTAAAAAAAATCCTCAGCTGGAACCGCTAGGAAAGTTTTCCTTCTCTCAACCATTTTTGATATCTAGAATTTTAAAGAATAAGATAGGTTGCAGTTTTTTCTTGTTGAAACTATTCATCTTTATTCCCATAACATTCACAAAAGAAGGCCAGTAATTAAACCCATAGAGGTAATACAATACAAAATTAGAGATTATGAAAAAATGATTATGGCAACTGAGTATTTCATTGGACATAGTTTACCCTACTCATCCCATTCCAAAGAAGGAGAATTATATTTCCTATAGATACAGGGTATAAGGTCTATATCTTACCCCTTTTCTAAGTACCACTGAAATTACATTGCATTGTATGAAATAAGAAACTAATATCTCTGACTGTCTTAACCACAGGCCAATGCACATTATGATAATTCTGATGCCTTGAGACACTAATTCCCTCCTAACTATAGAAGAGTCTTGGAATTTTAGTATTTAAAATAATATAATATTAATTGTTACTAAACTGATGACAAAGGTAGATTATTATTTAAAAATTTCAATGAACTTTAACAAATACTGATTTATTTGTTGTAAATTATGCCACCTTATTTCAAATAGAATAGTTTGTTTGCAATAATTCCAATCCTATCTAATAAAAGAGTGATATGCAAATTGACCACACCTCTGCTACAACCACAAGCCACACCCAACAGCCAATCAGGAGCAAGTATGCAAATTAACCCAACCAAGATGGCTGTGGCTACAGAGTGAACAGGAGCTTGGGTTTCTCTGGCAATGAAGGAAGCCAAGCTTCCTGCACACCCTGGCAGGCTCAGGCCTCTGCTCAAGACTACAAAGTTTCAATTATAGAAGATAAATAAATCCCAGATACCAGGGCCTCTACTTGGGTCACCAGGGGGTGTGGCCATCCTAAAAACCACCACAGGGCCCTCATCCAGGCCACCCCACACCACAAGAGAACCCCCACCTTGATCGAGAACACCCTTCAGGGCAAACTAGCTGGCCCCCATGCCTGTACCAGGCCTCTATCCTATCTAATAAAAGAGTAATATGTAAATTGACCATCACTTAAACACAATATGGCTGGCCCCATGTCGTCAAAGATGGCTGCCCTCATGTGGACACAAGATAGCTGTCATAAGACGGCCAGCAGAGGAGGACAGTTGTGGACAATCAGGCCAGCAAGGAAGGCAGTTGGGAGGGACTAGGCCTGCAAGGGAGGGCAGTTGGGAGTGATCAGTCCTGCAGGGGATGGCAGTTAAGGGCGACCAGGCAGGCAGGCAGGCAGGTGAGCGATTAGGAGCCAGCGGTCCAGGATTATGAGAGGGATGTCCAACTATCAGTCTAGACCAGCAGTGGAACATCCCATGAGGGGTCCCAGATTGGAGAGGGTTCAGGCTGGGCTGAGGAAGATTCCCCTCCCTAGTGCATGAATTTTGTGCACTGGGCCTCTAGTATTATATAAAGAACTAAATATATTCCCTATACCTCTGGAGAGTACTGACGTAAATATCTCACAGGTACCACACAATAATCACTGGCCTTGTAGTCATTTTCTATTAGGAAATATCATGCTACAAGAGGGTCATTCTTGGATTAAACATTAGATTAATATGAAGACTTTATTCACCACAAAAAAATAAACATAATGTTGATTGAATTAGAGATTCATCTGAAAGCTCATTGTTAAGTTATAAAACAGTTTTTTTACTTTCTTAGAATCTGCTAATGTAGTTGTCTAATAACCTGCTGTTTAATTCACACACTTTTGACCCTCATCTCTTTTATTCCAGTCATGATGTCTCTTAACAAATAGAAGCTATGGACATATATAATATAAATATTACTTAGCCACCATGTCCATATTACCATGAGGACTTTTCTTTAAATATTAAAGTTGAAACATTAATGGAATACATGTCAACACAGAGTTAGGTCCCTATCATGTTAGGAAATTACAAAACAGATCAGTCAGTGGCCTAGTAAAGATTAGAAATAAGAAGGATTTGGGCTCTGAATTATTTATAATTTTCCAGGTGACTTCAGGAAAAAGGTTAACATGAGAAAGTTGAGTAATCAATGATCAACAGTGATAAGAGATTACATTTTTATTGGTATAGGTATAAAACCAATTAGCAAAGATTTAGTTATAAATCAAATATGAACCAAAGTTTCTATATGAAAATTAATCTAACTCCTAATAAGTTGTTAAGAAAGGGCTTTATTTTTAAGAAAATTCACCCTTTTTTGTGAAATTTATAAATGAGAAAGAGTATATGATAAACAACAATTAGGCCATTCTTCAATGTCAACTTTGAATAAATCAATATTTCTCCAAACTCAAGTCTTCCAGACTGACTCATTATATCTTTTATGTGTTTATTCCGGGATGGGGAACCTTTTTCTGCCAAGGGCCACTGAATATTTGTAACATCCATCAAGGGCCATACAAAAGTATCAATTTAAAATTAGCCTGCTATATTTGGTCAAACATTTAATTAACTGACACCTAATGCTTTGGTAGGGTCAGACCAAATGATTTCATGCTCCAGATGTTCCCCATCCTTACTTTACATGGATGACATGAGAACTGTTTGGAAGAATAAAAATGTAATAAATTACTTACAGGCAATGTGCTTACTAGGCAAAATTAGAATTCCTCAATCAGAAAGATCTCTGTTAACACATTCACAGATGTGGTCCCCTGGGACACCAGTTGACACTGTCATATACTCATCCACAGCAATGTTTTGCTTGCATTATAGTAGGACAGAGGCCTATGAAAACACAGCTAAAAATTTTAAAACATCCCCAAATATAAAGGAAAAACAACCCTAAGCCCATCATGCCAAAATTTTAAAAAGAAAAACATCTCCCTCAGAGGGCATTATCCATGTTCATGATAATCTGAATTAAAGCTCTTCAAAAATACATGTGAAAATCTAGTAGCAAATTTCTGTTTGTTTCCATATGCAGCTAGAGTTAAACATAAATTGACAAGAAGCCTGGTGCATGAAATTCGTGCACGGGTTTAGGGGGGTTGTCCCTCAGCCCAGCGTGCACCCTCTCCAATCTGGGAGCCCTTGAGGGATGCCCGAGCAGTCAGACATCCTTCTCACAATCCAGGAATTCTGGCTCCGAACTGCTCACCTGCCTGCTTTCCTGATTGCCCCTAACTGCTTCTGCCTACCAGCCTGATCACCCCTTAGCCATTCCCTGCCAGCCTGATTGATGTCTAACTGCTCCCCTGCCAGCTGTTTGCCCCCAACTTCCCTCCTCTATCAGTCTGGTCACCTCTAACTGCCCTCCTCTGCAGGCTTGATCACCCACAACTACCCTCCCTTGCAGGCCTGGTCCCTCCCAACGGCCCTCCCCTGCTGGTATTCTTGTGGTGACCATCTTATGTCCACATGGGGGCAGGATCTTTGACCACATGGGGGCAGTCCTCTTGTGTGTTGGAGTGATGGTCAATCTGTATATTACTCTTTTATTAGATAGGATAGAGGCCTGGTACATGGATGGGGGTTAGCCTGTTTGCCCTGAAGGTTGTCTTGGATCAGGGTTGGGGTTCCCTTGGGGTGTGGGACAGCCTGTGTGAGAGGCCTGTGGTGGTTTGCAGGTTGGCCACAGCCCACAGTGATCCAAGCAGAGGCCCTGAGATCTGGGATTAATTTATGTTCTACAACTGAAACTTTGTAGTCTGGAGGGGAGGCCTAAGCCTGGCAGAGCTGCAGAAGCTTGGCTTCCTCCATCACCCGGGCAACTCTAACCTCTGCTCTCTCCAGCTTCATGGCTGCCGCCATTTCTGTTGGGATATATCTTCTATAATTGAAAATTTGCAGTATTGAGTGTAGGCCTATGCCAGCAATGGCAGGCAGAAAGCTTGGCTTCCTCTGTTTCCAAGGAAACCCAGGCCTCCCTCCTGCTCTCAGTGGCCACAGCCATCTTGGTTGGGGTTTATTTGCTCCTGATTGGCTGGTGGGCATGGCTTGTGGGCATGGCTTGACAGGAGGTACGGTCATTTTGCTTATTATTCTTTTATTAGATAGGATAAGAGAGAAGCCAGCTGCAATCCTCTCTTTTGTCAGCTGCTAACCTGTTGCATTGGGCATACTATTTAACTGCTCTGTGACTCTTATCTGTCATCTGTAAATTGGGGGTAATACTATTACTTACCTTGTATAATTTTTGTTATAATTAAAGGTCAAGTGATAATAAATCTAAGTTTCTGTAAACACTACCACCATTATTGATGATTTTTTTTTTTGAGAGCCAATTTTTTTTTTAAACTTAAACTTCTCCTAATGCTACTTCTTCAAAATAGACTCACCCAGGCTATGGCATTTTGTGGAAGAGCCACATTCAAGGGGCCAAAGACCCACACGTTTTCCTACCACTAGTCTAACTAATTCCATTTGGAAAATCCAAATAAACTATTTTAAAATTTATAACACCTACATACAGCTCTAAACCATGATAATATTATAAAGACTAACAATATGAAAATGTATAATAATCTGTTAATGACAAGTGTAGCAATAAACAAGCATGCACTTAGGAGAATAAGAAAGATATATGTAATATCTAATTACAATGATAAAATTATGAATATATAATTTTCTTAACATTTTAATTAATGCTACTAAAATATTATTTTTATCAATAAAAATATTGTTAAAAACATTGTTAAATAAAAAGATAGAACTATTCCATTACTATATCTGGAAGAAATTAAAACAAGATAAAATATTATAGTAATAGGAAGTGAGTTTTCTGTATTCTCTGAAATAAAAGAAAATCAGTTTAATTGCCATAATTCAATGTCATATAATCCTCTTGTTTTAATATGTTCATTTTTTCAGATTAATTATTGACAGAATCATATTTTTGTCAGTAATGAGCCATTAAAGTTAAGGAGTTTAAAAGTAAAGATATTTAATCTCTTGATTTCTATTGATTTAGCCCTTGTCAAGCAAACAGAATTTTTTAGATATTAAAAGAAAAAATTATTAAAAAAGACTACTACTCAACAAACACTTATGCCCCTCTCTATAAATCCCAGTAAAAGCAATAAGTTAGAGCACAGAGGAGATCAAAGGAGATTTGTATTATAGTTGTTGGTTTTGTTTTTCATCTTTGTCTTTTAGTGGGGACACCATTTTCTGGGTGTAAAAGTTGACCCTTATTTTAAATTTGTTTTCAGTTGAGTAGATCACAGAACACCAACTCTGTTTTTTGCTGCTATCTTATACTTACACAGGGAAATTTTTCAGTGGAGTTCTGGGGTTGGCCTCATGAGATCCAACTTTAAAATTTTCAAGAATTTTTCAAGCTGGCTTTTATACCATTTGTAGTTGAAATTGGCCGCTGTGATAGTATTTATACCACAGAAATCATCAAACCTACAAATCAGAGTGTTTTCCTTCAGGTGGTGCTAAAACATTTACCAGCCCTGCACTGGCCAGAAGATGTTTGCAGGTAGGATTTTTATAAGTATGTCTTTTAACTCAATCAATCCTGCATGTGGAACATTTCATTCAAGCACATCCCTGGAGTAGTCAGCACAGACAGGATCAGAGTGGCCTGCTCCCAATCAATCAGCACCACCGTCCTAGTGTGCATCACCTCTCTTCCGACAACAGTCTTCCTGACACTTCTTTACACTATTTCTGAGCTCTCTACAGCAATGAAGAAAACCATGAATTCAAAGAACCCTACAATCAATGTAAAAGGTGAATTGTGCCAAAAATTAAAGAAGGGTTATTTGTCAATCTAACAGTCAAAAATCTATTAACCTTTCTTCTGCAATAAAGATTCAATAAAAAATAATGTTCTTGCCCTAACTGGTTTGACTCCGTGGTTATAGTGTTGGCCCACAGACCAAAGGGTTGCAGGATCCCCAGCCCATTCAAGATACCTGTGAGAGGCAACCATTCATGTGTCTCTCACACATTGATGTTTCTCTCTCCTTCCCTCCCCTTCCCCCACCTACCGGTGAGGACTAAAAAATATGTAGTTATTGTGGGGGAGGGTTTTGTTTGTTCTGTCTTCAGACATAAACTAAAGCACTGGTTTTTCTTGGGTCTTAAACCTCCATGCTTTCCAACTGGAACTACACTTTCAGACCATCAGCCCTCCCGATAACAGGCTTGGTGTGTGACTTGAAATTGTGTGTAGCTTACAAGAGTCATTCCCTGATGTCACCTTGGTCATGTGAAGTGTGACCAACCCAGGAGGGAAAATCATGTATGATGAACTGGTTGACTTTAGGAGTAGTCATGTGACTTGCTCTGGAAAATGAAATGTGAACCATAGTAATGTGTGTCACTTCTGAGCAGAAGCTTTGGAAGTCAGTAGTAATGTCCCTTTCCCTCTGCCACAAAACTGATAATGTTCTAGACAGAAGAAGTTCCTTTCAGTCTAAAAAGAAAGAGCCACTTTTTGAAAGACAGGCTTGCAACAGGAAGGATGTGGGGAAACGGGATTTCTTATGCTATGCAGAGATTATATAAATTGGTTATCATCACTTAGACAGGATTTGAACTTAGATAGGTTCCTTGTTAGGGACATTACCTTGGCCAAATTGCTAACCCTCATTCTGCCTTAGTAAATTGTAGATAATGACAATATTTTCAGAGATAACTTTGTTTTGAAGGTGAAATGAATTAAAACCTATTGCATATGCAGAATAGAGCTGAGTGCTTGGCAGAAAGTCAATGCTATCTCCAAGATTCAGTTCACTAAGGGAAATCAGTACTAGTTATGCTGAGAACCTGATTCAGGTTACAGAATGGACAGCTACTGATAAAATGTGCTGCTCTTCTTTATTCTTGAACTTCCTCCTGCTATTATTTTGCATCAGAGTATGATGATCCCAGAAGAATAAAGAATCACTATCACTATGCAGGCCCAGAGGAAGAACCATTAGCATTTTCATCAAGGCTGGCAGATGGCCCCAGGATAGCACAGGAAGGGAATATGTTGAGGGTCAGGAGACTGGAAAGAGTTTTCCTATTAAATAGGATGTCCATTCAAAAGGAAAAGAAAGAGAGATAGGATTGTCTACAGGAAAGAATAAAGGAAATCTGGAAGTCATGGTAATTTTATTTAATCTTAAAATCTTCCTTTAGAAAACAGTCATCCTTTTTGATACCTAGTGAAGTCTGGTATTGTAATTACTCTGATATTTACATATAAAAAGAATCTAGTTAATTATATTCTGGCTGTTCCACCTGTGTGAAAAGATAATTAAAACAAAAAAGGGTCAGGAGGAACATACAACATTCATAAGCAACCAAAGAAATTCAGCCTCTAGGGAAGACTGGGAAAGGCCACTGTCTCAGAAGTGTGGGACTTAAAAGAACCTTCCTGATCAGGTTACTTCCACCAGCATTTCTTATACATCTAATGTGTGCCAGGCTCAGCTGGTTCCCAAGAGTGAATGCTGACTTCTGGAGGGACCTCAACATTCCAGGGTACAAACGGCACATAAGCATTGTCCCATGGCAAAGAGAGATATCTCATTAAAAAAAGTCAATACGCAGCATAGAAATACACAAAGGAGAAAATTATTAAGTCTGCCTCCTTGAGTCAGAAAAAGGGACTCCAGAGAGGAATAAAATCCCATCATTATAAATTAATAAAAATAAAAAAAGGAAAGCAAATTATCAAAGGTTACTCAGTTGGTTAATGTACCAGTGGGATTTGAACTACAGACATTTTTATTATATGAAAGTCCAAATATTTTTCAATTATTTTTTTATGGTTTTGCTCATTCCAGGGCCATATGTTTCAAATTGTAAACTAAAAATATTCCCATTTTTAAATATCATCAGATCTGAATTTTCATTAGAGTAGAGAATTACTCTGTCAATGTAAGGTTTAGAATGTTGCTTCAAATTCAAACCTGGGGTAACTCAAACTAAATTAAGAGGACTAAACATCCATAAGATTCTCAGCATTAATGTTTCTATCTCTCCCTCTTCCTTCCTCTCTAAAATCAATAAAAACATATATATTTTAAAATAACTGCTTTCAATTTACTTCCACCTGTGAGCCTTCCCTCCTGTGGGATTCTGCATATAGCCTTGGAATGCTGGCCATCGCACAGGTAGTGAGAAATCTGGTTTATTTGCTAAACTTTTGGTTGTCTTCTCACACCCAGATTGTGTTATAACTGACAGCCCCCTTACTCCTTCCTGTTCTTGCTTACAGTTCCTTCTTTTCACTGCATTATCTGTCCTAATTCCAAACTGTTTTGCAATATTATCTAGTAGGTACAGTAGAAGTTATTTCATTTTACCTAAAACATTAAAAAAAATATGTGTAGAGCCTAAGCAATTTTCAGTTGTTTGAGTTGTAACTATTAATAGGTCCTTACAATTCATTATTTCATTTATATCCTAGGTATTGTCAGCTCCCACCCCATATCTAAAGAATCAGAATCTACATATTAACAAGATATCCACAGATATAATTATCTTTAAAATTCTCTCCAAAGACAGTAAAAAGCTTAGTGGTTGCCAAAGTTTGGGATGATGGGAGAAGATGTATAAACATGAGTAGGTAGAATACACAGGATGGTTGGGGCAGTGAAAATACTCTGGGGCAGTGATGTATACATGTCCTTATATAGTCATTCAAATGCATGAAACGCACAACACTAAGAGTGAACTCTAATGTAAAGTATGGGTTATGATGTGTCAATGTACGTTCATAAGTTGTAACAAACATACCACTCAGGCACTTGGGTGGGGAATGTTCATAATGGGGGAGCCTATGTGGGGTGGGGGGGGCAGGGATGATATATTGGAAATCTCTGCCTTTTTCTTTTTTTTTATTTTTATTTTTATTTTTTTAAATTATTTTTTATTGATTTTTTGCAGTATAATAGTAGTACATGTTTTCCTTTCCCCCTCCCCTCTGCCTTTTTCCTCAATTTTGTTGTTAACCTAAAACTACCCCAAAAATAAAGTTGTTTAGAAAACAAATAAAAAAACACTCTCCAGATAATTTTATTATGCAGCCATGATTAAGAATCAGTAGTCTAGACTTCCTATGATTAAAAAAAAAACACCACCTATTAGTTACACACAAACCCCTCTCCCTTCCTTCACAGCTAGCTTCCTGAGATAGACTCATTAATGATTGCCTTACTCCTACTGTCCCTTGGGGCACATGGCAAAGGCTAATGCATGAGCAATTGGGAGCTGGAAAGCAAGAAGTGCCAACAGAAGGATGCATTATCAAGTTAGCCACCTTTACGGGTGATTGGTTACTCACTTTCTTCGCACTATCTATAAAGCCATATAAAAAGAGTTGTAACACCTTCTCATTGCTTTGTCCCATCTCTGATGTGCTATAACATTTTCCCCATATCCTTCTACATGGCACATCATTATTTAACTGACTTTTCAGAATAATCAAGGATAGTACTCCATACTAATTGAGAGGGTACACTCAGGAGTTAGAGGGATGGCATTTGAATCCCTCTTTCTTCACTATTTAACAAGTTACATACTAGTAATATCACTGTTTCTCAGTTCTTAATCCTATCTAATAAAGGAGTAATATGCAAATTAACCACCACTCCGCTACTCTCGCAAGCCATGTCCACCAGCCAATCAGGAATGAGTATGCAAATTAACCCCAACTAAGATTGCTGAGCAATGGAGCAAGCAGGAGGGAGGCTTGGGTTTCCCTGGCAATGGAGAAAGCCAAGCTTTCCAACACCCTGGTGCAACCAGGCCTCCACACAAGGCTACAAAGTTTCAATTATAGAAGATAGATAAATTCCAAAAGAAATGGCTGCTGCCACAGAGCAAGAGGGAGGCTTGGCTCTGCTCCAGGCTACAACGTTTTAATTGTAGAAGATAAATAAATCCCAGATATCAGGGCTTCTGCTTGGTTGCTGGGGGGCATGGCCAGCCTAAAAACCACCACAGGCCCCTTGCCCAGGCTGCCCCTTGCCCCACGTGAACCCCCACTCTGATCCAGGATACCCTTCAGGGCAAATCAGCTGGCCCCCACCCATGCACCAGGCCTCTATTGTATCTAATAAAAGAGTGATATGCAGACTGACCATCACTCCAACACACAAGATGGCTTGCTCCATGTGGTCAAAAATCCTTCCCCCATGTGGACACAAGATGGCCACCACCACAAGATGGCCAGCAGGGGAGGGCCATTGGGAGTTCCTGGCCTGCAAAGGAGGGCAGTTGTGGGTGATCAGGCCAACAGGGGAGGGCAGTTGGGGATGACTGAGCCTACAGTGAAGGGAATATGGGGGGCGGGGGGACCCAGGCCTGCTGTGGAGAGCAGTTGGTGGGGACTAGGTCTGCAGGGTAGGGAAGTTAGAGGTAACCAGGCCAGCAGGGGAGGGCAGTTAGGGGTTACCAGTCCTGCAGGGAAGGGAAGTTAGGGGCAAACAGGCTGGCAGGGGAGTAGTTAGGCATCAATCAGGCTGGCAGGAGAGTCATTAGGGAGTGATCAGGCTGATAGGCAGAACCTTTTAGGGGTGATCAGGAAGGCAGGCAGGTGAGCAGTTGGGAGCCAGTAGTCCTGGGTTGTGAGAAGGATGTCCGACTGCCTGTTTATACCTGATCCCAGTGGATAGGGCCTAAACAGGCAGTCGGACATCCCTCAAGGGGTCCCAGATTGGAGAGGGTGCAGGCTGGGCTGAGGGTCACTCCTCTCCTCTGTGCATGAATTTTGTACACTGGGCCTTTAGTCTGAAATAATAAGAAACAATGAGTATCTACACTAAAGATATTTTATGAGGCCAGAGTTAAGTAAAACACACAGAGGAGTGCATGTCACATAGTTAGCATAAGTCCACAATTACTTATCAGTTTTAAAATTCTGTTTCTTCACATCTTCATAAGTTACCATAATCATAATCAATATTAAATATTTCTTTTTCCTAATAGGAGATGCTAAGTGTTGACTGCTGTTTTAATTATGTACCCTGATCAGGCATTTTTCTACTTACTTAACCCTACAGTGTCCTTGAATTTGAATGTTTCATACTTTATTCCATTTGCTATATGATAATGGTAGAAACTTTTATACTCCCACTTGCAAAAGTACATGCTTTCACATTTCTCCCCCCTCTCTCTGTCTCTCTCTCCGTCTCTCTCTATGTCTCTCTGTTTCTCTCTCTGTCTCTGTCTCTCTCTCTCTCTCTCTCTCTCTCTCTCTCTCTCTCTCTCACACACACACACACACACACACACACACACATATACACACTTACACACACACACCCCTCAATCTTGAACAAAAGTGTTCAAACTTAATCCTACTCTAGGAGAACCGAGAGAAGAAATTTTGAAAAGAATATGAGAGTGAAATTTTAAACTACACTTGACAACATAATCAAAAGTGACTGGGATATGTTGGAATCTGGGCTTTAATGATATTAAAGTGATGAGGAAAAGATGAATCCTTGGAACACAGAGCAAAGGAATTATTTCAAACAATAAAATAAAATCACCATTCATGAAAACTTTAACTCTAGAAAGTTCCTTTCCCATCCAAACAAGAAAGAAAACTCAATAGAAATATGTGCAATAAGTAAACAGGCAGTTCACAGAGGGGAAAATGAAAATTGCTAACAAGCATAGGAAAAGATTTTTAAAACTCACTAACATCTAGAAATAAGCCACTTAAACAATGAGGTACATTAGCAAAGTAAAGGAATAAGGATACTATTAATTAATAGTGGCAATGTGGATAAAGGTGTTCTCAAGTACTTCTTGTAGGAGTTTAATCAGAACACCAATTTCAAAGAATAACCTTATGATTAAAGAAGTAAGTATATTTGTATTTAATAACTTATCAAACCTATTCCTGAATATGCATTCCAGAGAAATCCTCAGAGAATTCCATAAGGAGATACTATGGGTTGGTAATTGCAGCTGTGAATACTTTCACAAGGATCTGAGGCAACCCCCTTATCCATCTCTGGTGAAAAGGGATGAGTCAAAGGCGTGGGCACACCATTAATTCCATGAGAATTAGGAGCAATGGACTAGATTAATCCAGCAATATGGCTGGATCTTCAATTGATTTTACTGTAATACTGATTGAAAAAAGTACGAAATAAAATGAGATCTATAACACAATAAAATATTTTAATTAGAAATATATGTATAGTAACATGTACATGAGGAAAACTTTAATATGTATCTGATAAACTCAAAGCATATATATATGATATACATATCCTATATAATAAAGAGTTAATATGCAAATTGACCATCACTCCATGTGGACACAAGATGGCTGGAAGGGGAGGGCATTTGGGGGGGACCAGGTCAGTAGTGGAGAGCAGTTAGGGGGGACCAGGCCTGCAGGCGAGGGCAGTTGGGAGGGACAAGGCTGACAGGGAAGGCAGTTTTTTTTTTTGGGAGGGGGGAACCTGCCTGCAGGGGAGGGCAGTTAAGAGTGACCAGGCTTTCAGGGGAGAGAAGTTGGGGGGGGGGGGACCAGGCCTGCAGGGGAGCAGTTAGGCATCGATCAGGCTGGCAGGGGAGTGGTTAAGGGGTGACCAGGCTGGCAGGCAGAAGCAGTTAGGGACAATCAGACAGGCAGGCAGGTGAGTGGTTGGGAGCCAGTAGTCATGGGTTATGAGAGAGATGTCCCAGATTGAAGAGGGTGCAGGCTGGGCTGAGGGATACATACACATACATACACACCCCTGCACAAATTTTATGTACCAGGTCTCTAGTACACACATATATATATGCTGTAATTAATTGGATAGGACAACTCAAATTGCAAAGAAATATTGAACTTAGTAGGTGTCTCATTAGTGATACTGGGGTTGTAATTTTTAAAAGATATTTATGTATTGTGCTATTGAAAAAAAATGAGGAAGAAGGGAAACTGGTGAGAAAGAACTCAGTACTGAATTTTAATTAAGGTATTAGTATAAACTCTCACTTTCTAAAACATGTGTTTATTTTAGTTCAGCCCACAGAAAGACCCAGGATCAATAAGATCCCAGTAACCCTGAGCAAACCCAGATCTTGGTGCCTCTATCCATTTCTCACCAAAATAAAACAGGGCTCCTTGGAATAATTCCATTTCTGGTGTAGAGAAAGCACAAGATGAAAAAATGAAAATACCAAACCTGTTGAACCAGAAAGCACTTAGAAATGGTAAGGTCACATTGAAGGCTCAGTGGAGCCACCTGCAGGGTCTCACATGCCAAATGTGGGTCAATTTGAACACCAAGAAGAAAAACGATAGCAAAGAATTTTGAGCTATTGAAACAAAATCTAAAAATAAATGGATCAAAAAGAAGGGTATAGAGAGAGGGAAACCTCTTCTTTACAGGTGAATGTAATAGCTGGAAAATAATAGTTTTGCAACTCCCAAGGAAATAAGGGACTGAGGTAATGACAGAGAAAAGAGGCAACATGCTAAGGATCGTAATTTGAAATTCTTCATTTTACTAATCTTTCAACATTTTTATATCATTGTAAGTTTTACAACTAAAACAAATTTTAAAAACATATACACAGAATGCCACTGTAGTTTTCAAGGACATATGAAAATAGAAGGGTAGTGAACACTGTGTAATAGTTGTTTATGAGGGGACAGGAAAAAGAGATCATATTTCATTACAGTTTGAAATGACAATACACACAAAAATTCCATTTTTTCCAGTGGAGAAATAAAGAAAAATAAGTAAAAAAAAAATAAAAAAAAATCAAGCCCCTAAAAAACTTATTTTACTTTAACTCTTTATTTAACTTTTTAACTTTTTATCTAATCTAAGCCCTGATTATAATTGTGGTACACAAAATATCACTGAATAACTTTTTCTTTTGTGTGGATCAACAGTATAATATACATATGCATATCCTTCATATCTAATAAAGAGGGAATATGCTAATTGACCCTCACACAGTCCCAAAGATGGAGGTGCCCACAGCCAATAAGGAGGGAATAAGCTAATTGACTGCCCTGCCCTCAAATATGGCGGCACCCACAGCCAGAAGATGGCAGTGTCCAATCCCCTCAGCCCTGCCGGGGTGGCAGGTGCCAGGCTGCTCTGTGTGTCTGCCTCCAGAGTCTCCCAGTCCTCTCAGAACCCCCAGCCATCCAGGGCCAGCCTGAGGTGCAAGCAAGCCTTAGATAGCAGCTGCCCAGGGCCGCCCCAGGCTCCGGTAACCAGGGCCGGCCAAGGCTCACGCTGCCAGCAGTAGCAGCAGCAAAGATGTGATGTGGTGTTGTCTTCTCCTGATCACTGGGTTACCTCCACCCCTGAGGCCTCCTAGACTGTGAGAGGGGGCAGGCCGGGCTGAGGGAACCCCCTCCACTGCACCAGAACTCTAGTATAGATAGATGATAGATAGATGATAGATAGATAAATAGATAGATAGATAGATGTGTATGTGTGTTGTGTGTGTGTGTGTGTGTGTGTGTGTGTGTGTGTGTGTATGTTCATGTGTGTGTTCAGGTACATAATTGCATAGTAAGTGACCTTTGTATTTTTATTACTTATAACATAGGATCTCAATAAGGGAATGTGAGCTGGAATAAACAAAGACAGATTCTTATTAATTGGGATCATTATATTAAAAAAATCATTTAGTCAGAGACAGAGAGGGAGAAGGAGAGAGATTGAAATATCCAATTTTTAATTTTTACCTTTCTTTCCAGAATAAATATAATAGCTTGATGTAGTAAACACATTCATATTTGCATACAAAAAAACATCTACTTATATTCTGACTGCCTAGTCTGCCCCAAATAAAAGACAGAAAACATCAAAATGAATGATTCCACACCATTAAAGCAAGAAGCAGATCAGCAGGAAGTCAACATCAATAACAAAATATGTTCCAATGAGCCCTAATATGCTAGCTCTTCTGAACTCTAATCTCAGCAGAATCACACTTTTTCCTTTTTTATACAAAATAGAAGAATATAACCCTTTTAAATTAAAAATATCTGCATATAAAGTGGTTATAAGAAGAGTTTCTGTGAATTCTATACATGTGACATCACCACAACTGGATGCCTTTGAGCTATCCTATCTAATAAAAGAATAATATGCAAATTTGACTGTACCTTTGCTATGCCCACCAGCCACCCCTAGGCTGAGGTGGCTAGGACCTGGGGGGGTCTGGGCCTGGGGGGGGCGGGGCTGAGTTAGCTTGGGCGCGTTGGCTGGGGCTAAGGCTTGGCTGGAGGTGGGGGGGGGGGGCAGGGCTGGGTTTGAGCCAGCCATCTGCCCCATTGCAGGGTGATGGCTGGGTGCCCAAGGTGTAAAGCCTCAGCCAGAGTGCTCCCAGTATGTGTGAGGAGGCAGGTTGGGCTGAGGGATCACCCACTCCCACTGCATGAATTTCATGCACTAGGCCCCTAGTCTATAATAATCTATAATAATACAAGCATAATATGCAAATTGACTGAATGACTGACTGAACAGCAGAATGACCATCTGGATGACCTTCCAGATGATCATGCTATGACACCTGCTGGCACTAGGCCAGCCAAGGTGGGTGTGATGCAATTGGTCAGGGGGCTCCACCATTGCCTATCACCTCTCAGAGAGAGGCCCAGGCCACCCTCTGAGCTCTGAGCAGTGATTAATTGTGGAGTCCCCTCTGGGTGGGCAGGGCCTCCCTCTGCTGGGTAATTGCTCCACAGAGGGAGGCCCAGGCCAGCCAAGCAATTGCACCCCAAACTTGCAGAGGGAGGCAACTGGTGGTGGAGGAGTGGGGGGTAGCGCTGCACAGACGGCAAGCAGTAGCAGTAGGAGGGGCAGGGCCAGCTGCGTCAGCCAGGGGAAGGAAAGCCCCGATTGGCACTGATCGCCCGCCAGGCCTAGGGACCCTACCTGAGGGGTCCTGGATTGCAAGGTGATGCAGGCCAAGCTGAGGGACACTCCTCCCCACTCCCCCACCCCCACCCCCCCATCCCCCAGCACTAATTTCATACCCCGGGACTCTAGTAGGATTATAAAATTTAGAAAAGACTTTAGGAGACAACAGAAGAGGAGCGGGGAGGTGACGATCCAGTGAAATCCCTGAGCCACCACCAATCAATAATCTATCATCCTCACTTCCCAGGTCTCCTTGCTTAGAGTCCCAGTGTACAAACAAGACAGCCAGTCTTTGCACGGGAAGGAGCCCCTAACAAATGGTGATCTGACTTGCAGCTATGAAATGCCAACTTCCATAGTGCTGAGCCACTCGCCAAGACTGTGTTCATCAGGGTAAGTCATATTTTGCTTCAGAAATCCACTAGTCATGAAGTCAATGACCTTAAACTTCAGAAACCCTATTGCACATGCCCTTATGTTGTTGTTGTTTTTCAATGTGCATCACTTTTCTTAGAGACAACACCAGAATTGTATTAGCCTTGGAGCCATAAAGCTGGGTCTGTTCAATCAATTAATTCAGGAGACCATTAGACTTATGTGGCTCCGAGGCTGCCCAGGGCCCATGTGAGCCACCACAATCTATGCCTATAAATGCCTCAAGGTTACAAAATCAAAACAGGAGTATCCACCGACCACAAAGAGCCAACTAGGCTTGAAGCTACAGCCAACTGATAATTTGCTTCCCACCTTTTCTCCTCCTAGCACCCGTCAGCGAACCCTCCTAACCCGTTGTGGTGGGGTTGCCTGGTTGGAATCAATTTTTGTGCAAATAAACTCTTAACAGTTTGTAACATGCCTCAGTTTACCTTTAAGCACAGCTGGTGTCGGAAGAGGGACCTGAAGGAGCTGCTCCCTCTGCCCCCACAACAGCCCCAGGAGGGTGGTACCTGGCAGCCCCCCATGGTGCCGGGCCGGGGAGGTGGAGGTGACTGTAAGTCCTCCCAAGACCCAGGCCTCTCAGCTCTGCAGCTTCTGCGTTACGGGCGTTCTGAGTTCTTGGGGCATTTCTTTTACATCTACATCCGAAAACCGCCCCAGCTGAATCAGGTCCATTTTAAAAACCTGACCGGGTCTAGTGTCAGCTGAGTCCAACTTTGAACTAGATCCAATTCCAGGTCAAACAGGGTGCAACTTAGAAACCAGTCCGGGTGGGCCTAGCTGAGGGACACTCCCTCCCTCAGGTTCCAACTAACATGTCATATTGAATTTCATTTGCTTTTAAATAATGTGTAGTGGTAGTATGACTTTGGTCCATCAAATTATGAAATTAATTTTACATTTTTTGAAATACGTGTATTTAATCTCTTAATCTCTGAAGATTTTCCTCCTTTTTTATTTTCCCTAAAATAAAAAAATTCTTAAACTTGTGCTGCACACATGGGCTATTTTAAGATAAGCATTTTGTAGATTAGGCATATAACATAGTTAAAAATCAACACTTTAAAAAATGGACTACCATTTAATTGCCTACCAATTAAAGTGTATTACACTGAATTTAATGGTAAAAGTTGGGATTCCTTAGCTACAGCATTGATCTGTAAGAAGCCTGTCAATGCCCATCCCTCCTCCTTCCAGCCTGCACTCCATTCTCTGGTCTCTCAGCTTCACTACTTAGCAACATCCTATACTTTCCTACTTACATGCAAGACCCACATACATCTATGAAACTCCTCCATGTGCCTTCCCAATCTTTCCATCCTTCCTTTAATTATTTCACTCTGACCACCTGAATGACAGTAGAAAACAAGCTCTGTCTACAATTGCTGCCTTAAATGTCTCCATCAGAAAACTCGAGATCAATGATTCTCAACCTTTCTAATGCCGCGGCCCTTTAATACAGTTCCTCATGTTGTGGTGACCCCTAACCATAAAATTATTTTTGTTGCTACTTCCTAACTGTAATTTTGCTACTGATAATGAATCATAATGTAAATATCTGTGTTTTCCGATGGTCTTAGGCTCTATAGCAGCAGTTCTCGACCTATGGTCACCTAGAGTCTAAATGGTCACGTGGAGCTCTGACGACTGTAACGTTTCATATAAATTAAGTTCATGAACCTAAGTTGAGTTCACTTCACTCTCTAAAACTGTGGAAGTACAGAGGACACTGTTTTGAGGGCAGACAGCAGTTACTGTCTGTCACCATCAAGCAGGTCTCCTTTCTCTGGGAGCCCAGAGAGGGAAATTCCATTCTCACCAGCCTCGCTATTAATAAAACTCTACAGAATAGAAAAAAAAATTTCCTTGGGAAATTAATAGAATTCTCACAATATTTTGTTGCTACAGAGACTTGCATTTCATTAGATAAAATAACTGTTGCTCCTGGAACTAAAGGCACTTGATTACAAAAGAACCCTAGAGCTTTTAACTTTATTTCAATGTCACATTAAAATATTAAAAATGGAGCACTGATTAAACATAGAGAGGTGAAGATTTAAATATTAACTTGCAGAAAACCAAAAGTTGTACTTAAAGAAGAAGGAAAAATTAACATCTTGGAATTTTGGGGGGAGTTTAATTCACACTCTACAATTTATTTCAAGGTAGTATTTTCCCCAAATAATGAGCTATTGCTATCAATTCTGAAACAATATGCTACAAGAAGCGAAATATTTTCAATGACAATGTGTGGCTCCAAGTTTTTTCACTTCCCCATTTAATATGCTATAATGCTAAGTCTAAGGTAGAGCTAATGTCATGATGACCATTTATTATCAGAGAATGCCCCCCCCCAATTGGACTAGAAACTTGTATATTTACTATAAACCATAAAATTAAAAAAAATTGCAGAAACTTTGTTCTAATTTTTATTGTATAGTCTACTAATTAATGAAAATTGTGTAGTACTTTATTCGTGTCTTTTTAACCTCAACTAAAAAAGGATTATTAGCTGCTTATGCCAGTTTAAGGTGTGTGTGTGTGTGTGTGTGTGTGTGTGTGTGTGTATGTGTGTATATATATATATATATATATATATATATATATGTATATATATATTAAAAGCCCCCTTAAGCATTTTCAGTTGAATTTAGTGGTGCTTTAGTCACCAATTAGCTCAATTCTGAGGATAATTGTACATTCACTAGTTGCAATATATGTTATAACCCTATTTATAATCATAGATATTCATAAATTAAAAAATTAAAATGTGAACTCATCTGCTCTTTCATGACATAAAAGAAAACTAAACGGTTGAGAAGATACTATATCTAAGAGTTATTCTAACAAATTTAGAGGGATGTATCACACTTTCCTATTCAAATAGAATCCAATCTTTCTAAAAAACGTAATTTGTACAGAACAAACTGCCAAATTATATATGAACTATTAGCATTATCCACCTCAGTATGGAGTCATTGTCTGCCCCTTGCAAATAATTACCGGTGGCAACAATCATGTATTCATAGCCTTAATGAATTAGATTGTAGAATTATAAAAGCACTCTTATTCACAATTTTTTTTGTATTTATTGACTTGAGAGAGACATCGAGTTGTTGTTCCACTTATTTATGCATTCGGTGTTTGATTCTTGTATGTGTCCTGCCCAGGGATTGAGCCCAAAACCTTGGCATATCAGGATGACATTCTGACAAACTACGCTGCAGGCTGGAGTACCCTTATTCACAATTTAACTTACAAGAACAGGTAAAGGGACTCTTTAGGTTCTGTAATCTTCATTTGTGCTCAGCCCAGAGGATAAGGATACAGTAGGAAACAGACATGAAAATCAAAATTATATTGGAGTAGGCTAAGCAGAATGATGTTTTCAGCACTCATCTATTAGAACTAATCAGCAATTTCAATAAAGTTGCAGGATACAAAGTCAACATACAAAAATAGGTTGCTTTTCTAGACACTAACAACAAACTATTAAAAAAAAGAAATTAAGAAAGCAACCATCTCTATAAAGGCACCTAAGAATAAATTTATTCAAGGGCATGAAAGATCCTCATGCTGAAAGCTAGTAAACACTGATGAGAGTAAGAGCAAGTACAGAAATGGAAAACTATCCTGTGTACATGGACTGGAAGAATGAATATTGTTAAAATGTCCACACTACCCAAATATCTACAGATTCAATGCAATTCTATCAAAATCCAATGATATTTTTAAATATAAATACGGGGAAAAAAAACTGTCCTAAAATCCATGTGAAGCCACAGGAAACCCTGAATAGCCAAAGCAATTTTGTTCAAGAAGAACAAACCTGGCAGCATCACAGTTCATGATTTCAAAACATATTATAAAGTTACAGTAATGAAACAGTATGGTAATAGCATAAAAACAGGCATATAGCCCAATGAAACAGAATATAGAATCCAGAAATAAATCCACATTTTATGGTCAGCTCATACCATATTGGGATATGCCTATACTATAGGTGATCTTGGGGAAATTATTCAATAACTATGAGTTCTTTCAGTGTTTGAAAATATGGGAATAATGTTATTAATCTTTATGATATTCTGAGGCTTAAAGATAGTGTGTGTATTATTTAACATCCTAAGCTGGTGTTCAGGGTTTGTTTATAATATGCTACATGTTGTGTATATTATTAGTAGTTAGGATGTAGCTTAGGCTGCCGTAACAGATACCTTAAGGACATGGCCTGAAATGGCACAAATCACATCATCTCACATGCACAATTTAATATTATTGTCACACCAAGTTTCAAAGGAGCCTGGGAAAAGTAATCTCTCTCGTGATCCCTCATCAACCCAACCACACACTGGAGATCATAGAAAAATAGAAAAAGTGGAGACTAGATATTTGGGAACAATAGAAGTCTTTTCTTTAGAATGCTTCTACTTAATGTGGAAAAAAGAAAGACAAGGTAGCATAGAGATTGAAAACTATCGATCAGATGAATGACTCTTGTGAAGTAAAGTTCTCGTGAAAATTCAATTCCCTTATTCATTTGTTTAAACAAATATTAATGAATCTCCAGTGTTCTCTTAGAGACTTGGGAAGTTGTAGAATTGAGGAGGAGTTTATAGTCTGGGAGGGAAACACAAGAAACAACAAGAAAATGCTTTGTAGTAATAGGTGAACGGGTATTGACACTCTACACTCTCTACCATTAGAGTGTGACCTGTTTAAACAACATATGCCATGGTACTCTGCACAGGTGGATTTTAAATGAATTGAGAATGGCAGTTGCTCCTGTAAAAAGCTCAATCCTGCAAACAACTGCCTTAGTTGTATTAGGGTAGTCTCCTGAGACCTCTTACCATTCCAAGAGGAACATACAATGGGGCCCACCTATTTCATTAATACAAGAGCACAGTCATTGTACAAAGCAATCATTCTTTCCTATTATGACGGAAATTTTAAAAATCCATGACTAAATTTCCAAATATTTTTACCACAAGGAAATGAAATGGAATAGAAATTGTACAGTATATATCTCCTGTTAAATTACCTTCTCAGACACTTTGTCAAATAGGAATATGGGAAAGGATGATTATTTATTTAAAAATGTATTCATTAGTACAGTGAGAAGAATAAGATCTATATATTATTCATACTCCAATGGCTCATTTAACTTGGAATTAACCCAAAATATTTATGACCAGCTGAAATTAGTAATGGCCTTTTAAAATGAAACATAATTATACAGAAAGAAAAATCTGTAAGGTTAACCAATGTCATACTGGATAATCCTATCTAATAAAAGAGTAATATGCAAATTGACCGTACCTCTGATCAAGCCAAGCTCATCAGCCAATCAGGAGCAAATTATGCAAATAAACCCCAACCAAGATGGCTGCAGCCACTGAGAGCAGGAGGGAGGCTTGGGTTTCCTGGCAATGGAGGAAGCCAAGCTTTCCGATTGCCCTTGCCAGCCTAAGCCTCTACTCAATGCAACAAAGTTTCAATTATAGAAGATACATAATCCCAACAGAAATGGTGGCAGCCATGGAACTAGAGAGAGGAGAGGCTAGCGTTGCCAGGGCAGTGGAGGAAGCCAGGCTTCTGCAGCCCTAGTGCCTAGGCCTCTACTCTAGGCTACAAAGTTTCAAACAGAAATGGCTGCCTAGGCCTCTACTCTAGGCTACAAAGTTTCAAACAGAAATGGCTATCACCACAGAGCAAGCAGAAAGCTTGGTTCTGCTCTAGGCTACAAAGTTTCAATTGTAAAAAAAAATTAATCCCAGATTCCAGGGCCTCTGCTTGGGTCACTGGGGAGTGTGGCCAGCCTGCAAACCACCTCAGGCCCTCTTGCCCAGGCCGCCCCATGCCCAAAGGGAACCCCAACCCTGATTTGGGACACCCTTCAGGGCAAGCCAGCCAGCCCCCACCCATGTACCAGGCCTCTAACCTATCTAATAAAAGAGTAATACACAGATTGACCATCACTCCAACACACAAGAGGGCTGTCCCTATGTGGTCAAAGATCCTGCCCCCATGTGGACACAAAATGGCCACCACAAGATCGCCAGCAAGGGAGGACAGTTGGGAGGTTTCAGGCCTATAAGAGAGGGCAGTTGTGGGCCATCAGGCCAGCAGGGAAGGGCAGTTGGGAGAGACCAGGCCTGTAAGGGAGGGCAGTTGGGGGCAATCAAGCCTGCATGGGAGGGCAGTTAGGGGTGACTATAGGAAGGAAGTTGGAGGCAAACAGGCTGGCAGAGGAGCAGTTAGACATCAATTAGGCTAGCAGGGTAGTGGTTAGCGGGTGATCAGGCTGGCAGGCAGAAGCAGTTAGGGGCAATCAGGGAGGCAGGTGGGTGAGCAGTTTGGAGCCAGCAGTCTAAGGTTGTGAGAAGATCCGACTGCTCATTTAGGCCTGATTTTACTGGGATTGGGCCGAAACTGGTAGTTGGACATCCCTTAAGGGGTCCCAGATTGGAGAGGGTGCAGACTGGGCTGAGGGACACCCCCACCCCTGTGCACAAATTTTGTGCACTGGGCCTCTAGTATTATATAAATTGGAAAAAAAAAATATATATATATGTATATATATACACACACATATGTATATATGTGTGTATATATGTATATATGTACACATATGTAATTTTACTTCTTTAAAAATTGTTTTCCTTTTTTGATTTTTAGAGAGAGAGGGAGAGGAATAAAGAGATAGAAACATCATCAATCGGCTGCCTCCTGCACACCCTCTACTGGGGACTGAGCCCAAAACCCTGGCATGTGCCCTCTAGGAATACAGCTGTGACCTCTTGGTTCCTGGGTCCATGCTCAACTACTGAGCCACACAGGCTGAGTTAATTTGACTTTTAAGGCTTGCTCTCCTTAAGGCAACCAACCATTGGAAAAGTTTTCTGTATTTCAGAGCAAGATCTGTTTCTATTGCCAAAACTTTAAAGGACTAATACTGGCTGAAACCGGTTTGGCTCAGTGGATAGAGCTTTGGACTGCGGACTGAAGGGTCCTGGGTTCGATTCCGGTCAAGGGCATGTACCTTGGCTGCGGGCACATCCCCAGTAGGGGGCGTGCAAGAGGCAGCTGATCGATATTTCTCTCTCATGGATGTTTCTGACTTTCTATACCTTTCCCTTCCTCTCTGTAAAAAATCAATAAAATATATTAAAAAAATAAATAAAGGACTAATACTGTACTTCAGAAAATCTGACTTATTAGGAAAGAAATGTCTGGTTTTGGAAGTTTGAATGATCACAACTTTGAGAACTGTGTTCACCGTGTGGTTACCTGCTAGCTCTTCAGTGAGAGTGCTCTTACCTGGGCAGTCACAGGAAGCATCGATGCTCACCTGTTAAGAGGACGGAAAATATCTGAACTCATATTAAGTGAACACTTACTAAAAGTTTAAATATAGACTGAAAAGATCTCCTTATAAGTATTTAAGGCTGTCTAACATGCTTTGGTTTCCAGAGAAATCCCTAAAAATATTTTCAATGCCATCTCTTATTTTTTTAACTACTAAAAAATCATTGTGTATTGTACTATATCACAGAAATAAATGGCCTGGTTTAAAAAATATATATTACCTTTATAAATAAAAAACACAAGAAAATACATGGAAATATTATGCATAAATGAAATACTTAATATTCCAAATCCTAGTGAACATTTCCAAGGTTTAAAAAATATCCTTCTCCTTTATATTATTGCTCTATTTACATAAACTGAATGCTATTACTCATACATAAATCTTTATATCCTTTATGAAACACCCAATTTTCATGAGTCTCTTTTTTACTTTAGACAAAAAACTTATAAGTGCACAGTAATTTACATAAAGAAAGTTCTGCAACCCTCTTTGTCTCTAAAACTTTGGATACTTAACCCCTGACAGAGAACCACTTCATTCAGTGTGTGGCCTGCAGCCATAGCTAATAACTTAGTGGCAGTCTTGAAGAGAGGAAAAGCTCCCAGCAGAGTTGGAAGCTAGTGTAAAAACATCAAGGATGTGTGCAGAGAATTGCTTTCTGATCATAAACTGACAGAAGAGATTACCCCATCATATAACTGTATATTGCAACAAAACTCCCACATATTGCAGCTCTTGCATACTTATATGATGCAATTGAAGCGTTTGTGGTGTGCCCTCCTAGTAATGATGAGTTGACACAGGTTTTGTTTCTTTCTTTGCTCTAAGACTTTATGTCCTAATTTTTTTCTAACTGTATTTCCCTCATATTTTAAAGGATACATTTTAAAGGCAAAATTGGTCATTCAAGCATTTTAATTATCTGCAATTTTTCACATATCTAATAACTTGTAAAGCTTCCTTTGACACTCCTTTAAAGCCTAGTTATACAACCCATTAATTACATTTTCATGTTTATGCACTTGTGTCATTTTACAAACAAAAATAAAAATTTTAAATATGCCTGCTTTAACATGAGACTTAAAGGCAAAAATCAATATTAAAAATATGTTCAATACCATATTTTTAATAGTGATGATGCACTGTTAAATTAAAAACTATGTAGATAGAGCCAAACCGGTTTGGCTCAGTGGATGGAGCGTTGGCCTGCGGACTGAAAGGTCCCAGGTTCGATTTCGGTCAAGGGCATGTACCTTGGCTGCAGGCACATCCCCAGTTGGAGGTGTGCAAGAGGCAGCTGATCGATGTTTCTCTCCCATCGATGTTTCTGACTTTCTATCCCTCTCCCTTCCTCTCTGTGAAAAATCAATAAAATATATATATTTTAAAAACTATATAGATAGGAATACAGGCACAGACATACACACATAATGGTACATTCATACAATAGACTATTACACAGCTTTAAAAAATTAAGTTGTTATTGCTTACAATACAAGGACATGTAATGCATTATTCAGAGGAGTGGCAAGCATCACAGCTTTTAATCCTATAATTGTCTCCCTTTTTCTATGATTCTTCCATTTCTGCCCTCCTTTGTGTGTTCAGTTCATGTTCTGGCTAATAATGCTATAGCCAGTATGGGTGGCCTGTTAAACAGGCACAATGTCTAAAGGAAGCAGAGAAAATATTGCTGGCAAGAAGGATGAGATTAGCATTGCTTATAAGTGGGTTTCAACAAAGGCTCCAAGAAACGCTGCTTACAATGAAGTGTGATGCACTCTATTTTCAATTTCATCTTTAAAATATTCTGTCACCACAAATAAACTTATTTTATGATAGACCAATGAAACACTTTCTGGATCACAATAGCTCAGATCCATCAGGGTCCACAGCCAAGAACCAGGTAGAGCCCCCAACCCTCGTGGCCTTAGAGGACAGTAGCAAGAGTTCAGGAGGGAAGACATCAGGGGCCTACCATAGGCTCCTGACCAAAACCCACCACTCGAAGGCTTGTGGTGAAGGCCAAGGGCTCTTTGCACAGTAAAATGCAGTGAGGTCACCGAAAGTTCATTGCCGCCAGAAAGCAGAACGTGAGATCCGACATGTGAGAACAGGCATTGAAAGGAATTAGGAACTAGGATTTATCCTGAAGCAGAGGGAAGGCATCAAAGAGTTTAAAGCTGCGTGATGATAATATAAAGAAAGATACTTCTAGCTTTAGAGTAAAAATGTCTTGGAAAAGAATTGCGCCCTCCTCCCCTCCCCGCCACCAAGCTCCTTTTAGGATACGGGAGGAATGAACAGGAGTGTGGAGAAAGGAACTGAACAGGTTAAAAAAGTCTCAGGTTGGGAGAGAAACCAATATGGCAGCATAGGTAAACACCTGAACTTGCTGCCTCTCACAACCCCTTAAAAACTGCAACTAAAAGACAAAACAGACATCATCCAGAACCACAGGAAGACTGGCTAAGTCTAAATTCTACAACTAGAAGGGAAAAGAAAAGAACACTGAGACTCAGAGGAGCTGCGGAAATGAAGTGCAGAGATATGGAGAAGGCTGGCAACTGAGTACGCAGCTGGCTTTCTCAATCCACAGGGAGACACAAGCTCCAGTTCTGGGTGAGACTCTGGGGACCCAGTCTCATGCAGAAACTGCACTGTCTGGCAGTGGACAGAACTCAAGGGTGGCTTTCTTTCAGAGGTGCTTGCAGTGATTATCTCAGGACACTGAGATTCGGGGGCCTCTTAGGGCAGGGCTGACGGAAGCTATTGCTGTTTGCTCCACCCTGACACTCTGCCCCATCCAAACTATTGCTGTTTTCTCTGCCCTGAGACCCCACCCCACCCAACTGAATTCAGAGGCTTTTGCATATGAATGGCCTGGTCCTTTGAAATCTAAACTTACCTTACAAACTGCAGCTG
This sequence comes from Antrozous pallidus, assembly GCA_027563665.1. NCBI lineage: Eukaryota > Metazoa > Chordata > Mammalia > Chiroptera > Vespertilionidae > Antrozous > Antrozous pallidus. Next base: position 51,527,982 of record CM050518.1, read on the forward strand.
AGTCAGAGAGACCCAGAACATACAAAAGAAGACCCAAAACCCTGCAGCAGTTTGCATTGCTTCATAGGTGGGCCTCATCTGGGCACCTCCAAAACCTAAAGAGGAATCTGCAGATCTCTTCATAGTTTCTGCTGGGTGGCCTCAGGCAGAGGCTAAATTAGCACCTCCTTAGAGATGCAAGAGCCAATGTACTCAGGATCATAGTAGGACCATCCAGATTACAGCTCCTCAATCCATAAGGGACATACTTAGGGGGCAGACTCAGTGAGCACCAATGCCCCACTGAAGCAAGTCTTCCCTCATAAGGGGTCTTCAGCACAGAAGGTCTCCCATCATAGACACAGCTGATCCTCACAGCCAATTGGCCTGGATAGCAACTCCTCCGAGTGATACCAACAACAATCAAGACTTAATTACAACAAGACTGTGCACACAGCCCACAAAGGGGTGCACCAAGAGTGTCCCCTTCAGGTAACTGGGGAGGCTGAGCCACTGGGCCCTATAGGACACCTAGCACACAAAGCCACTCTATCAACTCAGGGAAGCAGTCAAAATGCAGAGACAAAGAAATAGGTCACAAATGAAAGAAATGGAGGAAAGCAAACTACTGGATATAAAGTTCAAAACCACAGTTAGAAGGTTTTTCAAGAATTTTCTAGAAAAGGTTGGTAAATTTAGTGAGATCCTCAAGGATATGAAAGAGGACCAACTAGAAATTAAGCATATACTGACTGAAATAAAAAATAATGCACAGAGATCCAACAGCAGACTACAGGATTGAAAGAATCAAGTCAAAGATTTAAAATACCAAGAGGCCAAAAAACACTCAACTGGAAAAGCAAAAAGAAAAAAGAATCCAAAAATATGAAGATAATGTAAGGAGCCTCTGGGACAACTTTAAGCATACCAACATACAAAACATGAGGGTGCCAGGAGAAGAGAGAGAGCAAGACAATGAAAACCTATTTGAAGAAATAATGACCAAAAACTTCCCCCACCTGGTGAAAGGAATAGACTTACAAGTCCAGGAAGCACACAGAACCCCAAACAAAAGGAATCCAAAGAGGACCACACCAAGACACATCATAATTAAAATGCCAAGAGAAAAAGATACAGAATATTAAAAGCAGCAGGAGAAAAACAGTTAATTACCTATAAGGGAGCACCCATACAATTGTCAGCTTATTTCTCAATAGAAACTATGCAGGCAAGATGGGTAGTGGCAAGAAATATTCAAAGTGATGAATAGCAAGATTACTCTACCCAGCAAACCTATCATTCAGAATTGAAGGTCAGATAAAGTGCTTTGCAGATAAGATAAAGCTAAAGGAGTTCATCACCACCAAACCAATATTATATGAAATGCTGAAAGATATTCTTTAAGAAGAGGAGGAAGAAGAAGAAAAAGGTAAAGATAAAAATTATGAACAACAAATACATATCTATCAGCAAGAGAATCTGAAAATCAAGTGAATAAAAAGTCTGATGAACAGAATAAACTGTGAATATAACAGAATTAGAGGCATAGAAAGGGAGTAGACTGACAATCCTCAGGCAGAAAGGGGTATGGGGGGTGCAGGAAAAGACTAGACAAAAATCATACTCCTATGGATGAGGACGGGAGATGTGGGTAAAGGCATGGGTTGGGATGGGAATCGGATGGAGGGGAGCTATGGGGGGGGGGGAGGGGAGGAACAGCTGTAATAATCTGAACAATAAATATTTAATTTTTAAAAAGACAAGGGGAAAAAAAGGGACCTTAAGCTACAAAAAAAAAAAAAAAAGAAAGAAAGAAAAGAAAAAGAAAGAAAGAAAGAAAGAAAAAAGTCTCAAGTCTGTGTAGTATAACTGGAAAAATATTAGCATGAGTCAGGAAACAAGAATATCAGCTAAAGTGAAAAAGAAAAAAATGAGCTAAAATTTGGAAATACTGTGTTTCTTTGTCTGTGGGGCTTTAGGAGATAAATTAAAAGTCTAAGTAGGGATTTGGAAGATAGCAGCAGCCAGAAATGGGATTAACTTGGGTAACTATACGGAGTGAATCAGAGAGGGAACAAAGGCACAGGGACATTTAAGGGTGAGCAGAAAAGAAGCCCCTGAGAAGACTGAAAACTAGTAGCCACGGGTATGGGAGACCAGGCAGTGAATAAGTGAGAAAAATAAGTATAAAAGAAAGATCGGGCAATGCTATAAGGTGGGTAACTAAGATCAGCACAAAAATTTTCCTTTTGGATTCTGAGGAGAAAGAGAGAGAGAGGGAGAGAAGGAGGGAGGAAGAAGGGGGGAAGGAAGGAGGGAGGGAGGGAGGGAGGGATGGAGGGAGGGAGGGAGGGAGGGAGGGAGGAAAAAAAGGAGGAGGAGGAGCGGGAGGAAGGGAAGGAGGGAAGAAGGGAGGGAGGAAGGGAGAGAGATATCTGGGGAGACTATTTCCACTGAAGCTCCACATGCCTCATGATTGGCCTGTTTTGCAAGGGTGCATTATCCAGTAAACAAATGTCCCATTTGCATAAACTCAACTGTGAAAGGCAGCAGTGAGAGGGGTTGAGTTGGACAAAAAACAAACAGTGGAGAGGGACTTTGTTAAGCTAGAAGAGACATGCAAATAACGTAGGTAAATGTAAAAGCCTATTTTATAATCACTATGAAGCCCAGAATATCCCAGCTAAGTGGCATTCAACACCCCTAAGACACATGCCTGCAAACAGATCAAAACGAATCCGTGTTCAGGATCTGGCTTGTTTGTGTTCCGCAGAGTTAGTGCAGTCTCCTGCATTTTCACAGAGATAACACTTCCTCTCCTGATTTTCCGCCCAGAAGTGCAAGCCCTGGAGCCCTGCAATGCTCCTGCAGAAACTGCTGCCAACACCCCTGGCAAGCAAAGAGAGTGGCCCCTCTGTGAATGTGAAAATAGCCCCTGGCCCAGCACAGTCCCTGGGCCAGGCATTGTCCCTGGCAGTCTGATCGCTCAGTCAGTCCTTCCTCAGAAACACCACATCATAAATCATGACAAGGAATCCTTTCTCTTGGACAGAAGATGTCTTTGCAGGGGCTAAGGAAACCCCTGCCTTGCCCAGTCTCTTTGATGACATTTCCATAGTGGCAGGTCTCTGTATTTCTAGATGGCACTGAGCATATGAACTGATAGAATGCAGAGCCAGTGAGTGTTCCTGGCTCATGTAGACACACAACATTGAAGCACAGCGGGTCAAAGAAGGAAGCTCTGAATGACCTGCATTTGGTCTCTGTATTTGGTCCCACCCTCCATCTTCCACAGGATAATGTCAACCCACTGTTCAGGCCCCGTGAAGCTGGACTGCAGGTCCCCCTCGATGTTTTCTCTGGCCAGGTGGAGGGATAGTTCAAGCCACCTGGTCTACCTTGCTAGCTCCTTGCCTTCGCTAGAGCATGCATGCAAAGTCCTCATTCTCCTCTCTGCTCAGTGCTCTCCAACCAACAGGTCCCCCGAGCTATCCTAATCTCCTCCCTACTTTCTCTTAATTCCATATGGTACAGGGTTTTTACATCAATTGCACAGAGTTGAGGATCACATATAGCTTCTTATATTCCAGGTATTTATCCAACCAGTGTTTACTGAGGAGTCTACCTAAAAGTTCTTCTTGCAACTACAGTTCCAGTGGCACACTTAAAACACACACACACACACACACACACACACGCACACCCCACAATTACACAATTTATATTCACACACACACCCCACAATTACACAATTTATATTCACACACACCCCCCACAATTACACAATTGATATTCAATTCCTTCTCTCTCTCTCTCTCTCTCTCTCTCTCTCTCTCTCTCTCTCTCTCTCTCCTCCCTCCCTCTTTCCTACTTCTCTCTCTCTCTCTCCCTCCCTCTTTCCTACTTTCTATTTTTTTTTATTTTTATTTTTATTAACCAAACCGCAGGTTTAAATGAGACATGCCCTCTCTTAGAGTCAAACCCGAACTTTTATTCGTCTTTCGGAAAAATAACAGTTCGGAGCTGGTTAAGTTGCAAAGCTTCGATAGGCCGGCGTCAGCCTCCGTGAATCTCCTTTCGGGGCCTGCAGGTGCGGTGCGGGCCGGCGGCCACCTAGAAGCCGGTGCCATCCCCAGGGTCGCAGACGCACTGGCACTCGGTGGCGTCGCCGTCGTCGTCGCCGTGGGGGTCGACGGCGGCCTCGGGGTCAGCAGCCGCCTTCAGGCCGTCTCCGCCGCCGCCCAGGCGGTAGAGGAGCAGGCGGCTGCCCTGCACGCTCTGCGCCAGCACGTTGGTGCCGTGGCAGGCCATCAGGAGCCGGTTGCGGGGCTGGACGCGGTGAGCGAAGCGCAGGAAGGCCAGAGAGTAAAAGATGAGCGCCGTGGTCATGCGGCCGCTGATGATGTCCGGACTCAACCTCATGTCCCTAAAGGCGGCCAGCGGCAGGCCCCAGTTGGCTAGGGGGCCCCAAAAGTGTGTGCTGGTCACATAGTCTCGAAACTCCTTGGTCTTCGTGTAGTCCAGTGCCTTCCGGCACAGCGCGGTCATCGCAGCCATGTCTCCGAGCCCCGGTCACCGAGCCGCGGGGTGGGGGAGGGGGGGGGGGAAGCGCGTGGTCGCCCGGCCGCGGGGGCGCAACGGCCCAACGGCCAGCTCACAATGACGAGGGCGCGGAGACGGAGGCCGCGGCCGCTCCAGTCCTGACCGACCCTCTGGCCCCGAGGAAAGGGAAGACACGGGGTTGGAGGAAGCAGAGCAGGGACCTCCAGGTTAGAGGCGCCCATTCAAGCCTCTGCTCTGCGCGGAGCAGGGCGAGCCAACCAGCTCCTCCGAGGCTCAGCTGCGCCCCGTGGGAAAGGAAGCCATCCATGCCTCCTTCGGGGGTCTCTCGAGACGTTTCGATATTATAACGCACATAAAGTTTTCTTGCGTGAAGCAGTTGTTCATGAAACATGTATGGAACAAATGGAATGCATCTTTAATAAGGCTGTGAAAAGTGACATCCGTACATGAAAATAAGGATCGTGTGGCTCCTCCGAACGAAGGAAACTAAACAGAAGAATATGAGCGGTTAAAAAAATGTTCTGACAAAAAAAAATCATCTTTAAAAATCTCCTATGGTTATTGAGTGCTTACTATGTACCTGTCATGGGGTGAAGAATTTAATCTTATCCCCTCGGGTACCTCTCACAACCAAATGTGTGAGTAAATAACTTATTTCACAGATTTCAAATTAGGGCTTACAAAAGCAACAGGGCCAGTAGGTCTCAGATCTGTCTGTGTATGCTTTACTGTCCGAAATCCTGACTATAACATAGCAAGAGGTGTTTGAAGATACATACACGAATTTTCACAAACATACTGGAATAATTCGCTGCACCAAGGTTGCAACTCTGAATTATTAAATGTTTGCATTCAGTATGCTTGGCTGACTTGTACTCACAGAAAGCTCAGTAAGTGTTTAATAAATAAAAGAAGTTAAGTTTTGTACCAAAATAAATTTCCCATGCCATAGTCATAGGAAAGTCACTTGTGTAATTCAAGTATTACAAATTGTTTATTTTCCAAACTCTCTACAATTTTGCATTTGTGAAATTGGGGCATTCTCATCTTCTGAAAGTAGATCTGATTTCTAAAGATGACCAAAACTAATTCTAGACAAAAGCTGGATATGAAAGTGTCATCAGGCTGAGTACAGCTGTGGCATGACTATGAAGTCATACAACAGATTCCACTCCAACTAAAATTCCGATAAAAGGTTCATAGCAAATACTACTTTGCTCATGTGCATATGGCCTCTCACTGTACTCCACCGTGTGACAGATTAGATTGATGCAAAAAAAAAAACACAAAAAAACCAACGCCCCAGAAAGAGGGCAATTTACCTCCATTTCTAGTTTTACTCCATTTGAAGGAAATGCATTATCAGCACATGTAGAACCATGAGCAAACTCTATCTCACAATTCCACCTTCATCTGTCACTGTGAGTTATAACACTTTGCATTTGCAGAGTGATTTATGGTTTTAACATGCTCTGCTGTTAGCTAACTTCACAGTACCTCAAAGGTATAGCTGTTATTTTCACTTTTTTTCTCCTCAGCCTTTCAAGGACGGTTCACTCACATATGGTTTTGACCATACCATAGTAACTTTAGAAAGTCAGTAATTTTCTTTTTGTGTTTTTGCAATTTTTTTTTGCAAATTGTACTCACTTATACATCATATTTATATTGTTTTCAACTTGGTTTTATATTTTAAATATTACAATATCATGCATGTTCAGTAAAGCCATTTTCTCTACACAGAAGTCAATGGCACATCACAATACCACCACACCAATAGCAATGAGGGAGAAAAAGGTAGATTACCTACCCTTCACTTTCTCATTGCTTTTAGTGGAATATATGTACACCTATGTTTATTGCAACATTATTTACAAAAACCAATATTTGGAAGCAGCCCAAGTGTCAATCAGTAGATGAATGGATAAAAAAAAAAAAAAAAAAAAAAAAAAAAACCACCCACCCACAAAAAATGTGGTACATTTATACAATGGAGTACCACTCTGCTGTAAAGATAAATAAAATGTTACCCTTTACAAGAGCAGAGATGGACCTGGAGAACATTATTCTAAGTGAAATAAGCCAGTCAGAGAAAGACAAGTACCATATGTTTTCACTCTTATGTGAAATGTAATGAATAACTTGAACTACTAAGCAAAATAGAGACAGACTCATAGATAGAAAACAGGTAGACAGCTCTGGTGGTGGTGGGGAGGAGTGGTTGGGAGTGGTGGTAGAAGGACTGAACAAAAGAGAATAAAAGAGAGAACTCATGGACATAGACAACAATGTGTTTATCAAGGGGAGGGGGTTAGAAGATGGCATAGAGGGGATACTGGTGATGGAAAAAATCAAGTAAAATAAAAATTTTTAAAAGGCAGACAAATATAGTTACAGAATTCAAAAATAAAAATTCTTCACATTCGGCCGAGCCAGTCTGCAGCATCAGCCTGCAGACGAAGGGTCCCAGGTTCGATTCTAGTCAAGGGCATGTACCTTGGTTGTAGGCACATCCCCAGTGGGAGGTATGCAGGAGGCAGCTGATCTATGTTTCTCATTGATGTTTTTCTCTCACCAATGTTTCTAACTATATGCCTCTCCCTTACTCTCTGTAAAAAAATCAATAAAATATATTTAAAAACAAAGCAGAGTTTTTAAAAAATCTCATTTCCGTAAACATCACAGGCAAAGTCTAAAGATAGAAGAAAACTGGCAAAAATTATTTGGAAACTTCCTATATTTGCACTTACCCAGGGATTTATAGTTTTCACACAACATAGCTACACAATTGTCACTGAAACTCATATGGGTAATCTGAAAAAAAAAACTTACAAAGTCAAACTCATAGGAGAAAAATGGTTACCAAACACAGGGGCTGGGAAAAAAAGGAAGAAGTTGGTAAAAGGGTACAAACTTTTGCTTACAAAATTAAGAATAAGGTCTGAAGATCTAACATATAATATGGTGCCAATACTTCATGACACCATACTGTGTAATTAAAATTGGTAAAAGAGGAGGATGTAAGTGCCATCACCAAAAACAAAAAAGGTAAAGGTGTGAGGCGATGGATGTACTCATTAACTGTCTGGGGTGATCCAGTCACAATGTTCATGTAGATCAGATCATCACGTTGTACATGTGAAATTCCGTACACTTGTACTTGTCAATTATACCTCAATAAAACTGAAAAAACAGATTCACATATCAGAAAAAATAATGATGGAAGGAATACCAAAAATAATATATGATATTATTACTAGTAACAATAGTAAATAAACTTTGTTGCCAGGATCCCATCTCATGGCTGATGATTGATAAGGGCATCCAATTGCAATTTCCTTTAGTTCTATTTGTGTGGTTAAGTGACAAAGTTTATTTGTATGATATTCCTTTACAGGAGGAAAACACTGGGGACCCAGGGTAAAATCCCATTACTACTTTCTCTTGTGTTATTGGAAATATAAAGCAGAAAGCATCTCTTGTACAAACCAAAACCAGAATCAAATTGATTCCTAAGCAGAGGGGTTTAAACAGCAATGTGCAGATTTTATTCAGTCTCAGAGCCATTTGCCATTGTGTTTTAAGAAGTGTATGAAGATGATACCAATCATGTTTAAGAGCAAGAGATAATTTACTGGCTTTGTGCTTTACCAGAAAGGAAAAATAATTTCTTAGTGGTATCAGATGTTTCATGTACTATTCAGAGATTACCCCCAAGTCCCCTGTAACAAGAGCCTAGCCTGAAATTCATGTGTTGAAATGCTAACCCATAGCACCTCAGAATGTGACAGTGTTTGGAGATAGGGTCTCTCTGGTGAGGCAATTAACTTAGGCTGAGGTCATTAGAGAGAGCTCTAATCCAATATGACTGGTGTCTTTATAAGCATAAAAAATTTGAACAAAGCTACCGACAGAAATATGAGGCAACGACAGAGAAAACATGGCCTTCTGCAAGACAAGAGGCCTGAACAGAACTTGCCTTCCTAGCCCTCGGAAGGAGCCAACCCTGCGGACATCTTGATCTTAGATTTCTGGCCTCAAAAACTGGGAGAAAATAAATTTCTGTTGTTTAAACCACCAGTCACTGTTGCTTTCTTATGGCAGCTTTTGCAGACCAATACAAGGACTGAGTTTAGTCCAAATGGCAATTTCTTAACAGCCATGATGAACGTCTGAAACCTTAGCTGGGACAGTATCCCCATGAAAAACACCCATACATATTCATATAGGGGTAATAAAGTATGGGTAAAGCATGCAATTATAAAAGGTAGATATAGATGTGGAAACACAAAGAAAAATCATTTAATGACAAAATCAACATGGATTTTTTTTTTTTTCTGTTCATGTAGATGTATTTTTTCCTGGAAACTTTGAGACTTTTGCTATCTTCATATTAAAAACAGAGGACGATGCTGGTTCTAATCAGAATGCTCAACACATGGTAACTAAAGTTAAATGATACAAATATATATATATATATATATATATATATATATATATATATATGTATTTACATGTGTAATTGCCCGTAAATGTCAGATTCATTTCAGAAGTTTTGAGACTGGAGTGAGTCATCTGGAATATTTAATGGAATGGACTAGAATTGTGTGCCTTTCTCCAGCAGAACATGTATTAGGAAAAAGCAATTGTTTGATGATGTATGGGGCATAAGCAGATCTATTTGTATTCTGCCCTTTGGAAATAGTCCTTGTATATGCACATTTTTATGTCTTACAGCTCAAGGGCTAGTGATTACCTATTTAAAGGAACTGCTAACCATTTCAGGAAATTGTTGCATATCTGAAAATGATTTCAGAGTGTGAAAATATTTTATACACTTCACAAATAAAATGCAGTCAGCTGGAAGGGACTTCCTTATATTGCTGGCTCTATTTTGCATGTTTTTAATACTGTTAAGAGTTAGATGTTTTAATCTTTGGGTTCTTTGATAAGATACAGGAGCAATTAGATTGATATACTTCAGTAATTGTCCTCCCTTTGCTTAATGTGAGTTTTAAAGTTTTTGCCTCTTGACATGGCATTTTCTGCTGATGGCAAAATATTAAGAAGATTCATGGGTCTTTTCCTATAGATTTTTTCTTCCTGCTTCCAGTCAAACCTACAGTTAATAAACAGAAAAAGTTCACTCGGAATTGATCCAAAAAGAAAAAGGAAACAGTAAAATTGCAGGCTATAATCTCTAACAAATTTGGGCTTGAAACCAGGTTTACAGTAATACCCTAATTAGTTCATTTTGCTGACAAGGGAAAACCCAAATAAAGGAAAACAGACAGACATGCAAAGCTATTAGTGTGGGCTCACTGCTTCTGTAGACTAGCACCTTGGTAACTTGCTGGACCTCATTATAATCCTATGAGATATGGCCTTGGGTCTAGACCGTGCTCATTTATAAATTGCATTATTTAAAAATACACGGTTCTAGGAGGTTAAGATAAACTTTATTTTGCCACTACGTAGTCCTTTAAATGTGAGTGAATTTACATCTTTCTTTACAATTAAGTGAGAACTGTATTTACTTTATTATTAATTTTATTTTTGGTTGTTTAGAGATAAGGTATACATATATTAGACTGAGAAAATGTCTACCTTTTTCTGTCATCTAGAAGACTTAATAAAATGGAAATTAGTTTTAATTGAAAGTTTGGAAGAACTTCCCATTTAAGTTAGCTAAGCCAGTGGTCGGCAAACTGCGACATGTGAGCCACAGTTTGCCACTCTGTTCACTGAGTTTGCTGACCACTGTCATATACTACCCTTTACCTTGTTGAACACAATATGCCACAATCGCCTAATCCTAATAGCTTCCAACTACATGGCAACATTTAGTCCAGTCCAGTGGTAGGCAAACTCATTAGTCAACAGAGCGGCAAACCACGGCTCATAAGCCGCATGTGGCTCAAGAGCCAGTTTGCCAACCACTGAGCTTAGCAAATTTCCAGAATTATAGATCGGACTAGAATACTTAAATAACCTCTATGATTTTGGGTCCTATATGCTTGACATATTGTGTTCTGTTTTTCATACTTTATATTTTCTCAGAAATTACTCCATTTGATCTAAAAATATGAAATTCCAAATATATTGGTATAATGTTCTAGATAAGTTTCTCCAGTTTTTTAAAAAATAACCATACATTTGATTAATATAGTTCTGTTTCCAAACTCAGTAGGGGAATAAAAAAACAATAGAGGAAATTCTAACAATTGAACAAAAGTCTTAAGCAAAAGGAAAAATATGAAACAAAAAAAAATGGAACATAATAAGGACATATATGTAACAAATTTCTTATATGCAATAAAGAAATTTAAAAAATGGAACATATAGAGAATATCAATAAGACCAATCATGATTATCATTATTGTAATAAATATAGAAGTATCAAATTACCATATCAACTAACACATATAATGAAACAAGGTTGAAATATTCAGTTCCATTCCCTTTAAACGTGTGCATCAAATCAGGAGGATATAATGCATTAAAATATAAAAATATCCTGAATTTTAACTACTAATTTGCATATAATAGCAGAGATTAATTTTTAGATGGAATAAACTTAGAATCATTTACTTGTTTGTTCACAAAATAAATATGTTGTTACAAGGTAGGTCAGAGGGAGGTGTGTTGGAAAAGGCCAACACAATATTATTGTTTACAAGTGCACACAAATCTATGCACCAATAGCTCTCTGCAGGGCCTGGCTGGTCCATGCCCACCTCCCAGAGGCTCTCCGCAACCTATTCGCAGCCGGGCAAAGAATGCTTGCCTCTTTGCTGGAGTGACGAGACAAGAATTCTGTCAGGCCACTCATGCTGCCCACTCTAAGTGGCCGCCCCTCTAGGACTGGTGGACTCCAGCAGGCTGAGAGGACTGGGTGAGGCCATCTTGTGGCTATGGGCGCTGACATCTTTGTGACGGAGTGACAGTTAATTTGCATATTAACCTTTTATTAGATAGAATAATCATTATGTTGTGTATTAAATATTCAGGACTGATATATCTATTAGTTAAAGGATTGGTACTCCTCAACACCATCTCCACAATTCTTTCACTGCCCTGCTGTAATTCTCTTTTCTGTTTGCACAAGTTCCTATTTTTCATATTCCACATGTAAGTGACATCAGGAGTTGCCTTTTATTTTAAATCTTTATTGTTCATTTTATTAATTACATTGTTCCCTTTTTTTTCCCCTTATAGCTCCCCTCCACCTGGTACCCATCCCACCCTCCACCCTCACTCCCCACCCCACTGTCCTCTCCCATAGTTGCATGATTTTTTGTCCAGTCTCTTGCTGCACTTCCCACACCCCTTTTCTCCCCCAAAATTGTCAGTCCATTCCCTCTCTATGCCCATGATTCTGTTACATTCACCAGTTTATCCTGTTCATCAGCTTATTAATTCACTTGAATTTTAGATTCATTTGTTGATAGATGTGTATTTGGTGTTCATAATTTACACTTTTATCTTTTTATTCTTCCTCTTCTTAAAGAATATCTTTCAGCATTTCATATAATATTGGTTTGGTGGTGATGAACTCCTTTAGCTTTTTCTTATCTGTGAAGCACTTTATCTGACCTTAACTTCTGAATGATAGTTTTGCTGGGTAGAGTAATCTTGATTGTAAATTCTTGCTATTCATCACTGTGAATATTTCTTGCTACTCCTGTCTGGCCTGCATCGTTTCTGTTGAGAAATCCGCTGACAATCCTATGGGTGCTCCCTTATAGGTAACTAACTGTTTTTCTCTTGCTGCTTTTAATATTCTCTCTTTGTCTTTTGATCTTGGCATTTTAATTAAGATGTGCCTTGGTGTGGTCCTCTTAGGGTTCCTATATATTGGGGTTCGGTGCGCTTCTTGGACTCCTAAGTCAATTTCTTTCACCAGGTATGGGAAGTTTTCGGTCACTATTTCTTCAAATAGGTTTTCATTGTCTTGCTCTCTCTCTTTTTCTGGCACCCCTATAATTCGGATGTTGGTATGCTTGAGGTTGTCCCAGAGGCCCCTTACACTATCTTCAATTTTTTGGATTCTTTTGGTTTCTTGCTTTTCAGCTGAGTGGATTTTCCCTCTTTGTATTTCAAATCTTTAACTTGGTTCTTGGGGTGCTCTAGAGTACTTTTAGGTCTTTGTATAATATTTTTTATTTCAGTCAGTGTATGCTTAATTTCTGGTTGGTCCCTTTTCATATCCTTGAAAGTCTCATTCATATTTTTGTAGGTCCTTTCATTTCCTTGTAAGACTCATTCATTTCCACATTGGTCTTGATTATTTCTTTGCAGGTCTCATTCATATCCTTGAGGGTCTCATTCATTTCTTTGTAGGTCTTGCTTATTTCCTTATAGGTCTCAACCTTTTCTAGGAGCCTCTTGAAAAGCCCTATAACCGTGATTTTGAATTCCATGTCCAGTCATTTTTGTTTTCTCCATTTCTTTCACATCTGATTTCTTTCCATGTCTCTGCATGGTGGCTGCTTCCCTGAGTTGGTCAATTAGCTTTGTGTGGTAGACGTCCTACAATGAACAGTGGCTCAGCCTCCCCAGGTACCTGAGGTGGATATGGGTTTCACAGTCTTGCTGAAGTTAAGCTCAGGTTAATCGTTGTTAGTACTTCGAGGGGTTGACCTCCAGGCCAATTGTCTGTGAAGTTCAGCTGTGCTCAGGTTGGATGGGCGGAGTCTCCAGGCCAAGCAGATAGCATCAGCTTCGCCCTATGCAGCCCCAGGGACTCTGTGCCAGTGGCGATGGCTGGCAGCACCTCTGAGAGAGAGCTGCTGCCAAGCTCCACCAGCTGCTGGAGAATTCAAACTCTCCCCAAATGAGTCTGCACACCCAATGTCTCACCCAGGGTCACAAAACAACGCAGTCTGACGGTTTCCCGAATGAAAGAGCAAGTCATGAGTGCTCTCTGCGCAGTCAGGCAGCTGCGCTGTTCCCAAGTTCACGCGCACTCCGCACAAGCTTGCCTTCTCCACAAGCCGGCAGACCCCTGCAGCACCTGAGCTTCAGCGTGCCCTCCCACTGTCCAGTTTTTACCCCGTATGATAGAGGGTTCCCTGGACTTCGCCCAGAGCTGGAGAATCAGTCCAGTGGGACATCTTTGTCTCCCCCGTTCGAGAAAAGTGGCTGGTTTTCAGCCACCCGCCCTATCCTCTGGCGCATGCTCCAAACCTCTCTCCGCACATATCTTCAATGCTGTCCTCAGCCGCTCCTCTGAGTCACAGTGTCTTATCTTCACTTTTATTTGTGGAATTTTCACTCAGCCAGCTTTCTGGTGATTCTGCATGGTGTTTATTCTTTCGTTAAGTTGTAGTTTTAAAATTGCTGTGTATTTCAGCAAGATAGGTGTTTTACATATGCCGCCATCTTGGTTCTCTCAAGGTGTTGCCTTTTTAAACTGCTTTTTATGTTTCTATTGAGTTATCAGCATTCCCTGAGCTGTATGAGAGTTTGGAGGAAAAGAATAGTTGAAGGACAGCCACCTTGGTTGGGTTTGCTCACCCATAATCAATTCAAAATCTTCAACAGAGATCCTCACCCATCCATCGGTCAACACATTTTGGGTGAATATCATTGCACTGATTCTGCCCACTCTTTCAGAAGGAGATACCACTTGACTTAAGAAATATTGCTCAGCATGGCTTAGAGATAATAAGCTTCAATGGAGAGCCAAGGGGGTTGACTTGTCCCTGGAAACCTGCTGTTTCAGAGTTTTGCTATGTTTTATTGGAGAGCCACAGAATTGGTATTTTTTCTCTCAGATAAAATCTTTCTCTAAATAATCACCCAATAACATGTGGTAAGAGATGATTGACAGGATGTAATGAGAACATTTGTGTGCTCAAACACTGTTGTTTTTTTCCTAACGAAGAAATATAAAACTAAATAATGTAACATTACTGACTCCCCCACTATTGATTATAAGCACTGTTGTCAATTTGTTGCCCCTCTAGTCAACCCCTAAAGGTTCTTATTTACAGATTGTGGTATTATTTGCTGCCAGAATTCCATTTTAAAAAATAAGTATAAACTATGGGAAGAAATTTTTAGCACACCATAGAGTTCCTTTCCTTTTCTCTTGAAAATAACCTAAACTGCATGTCTGGTTTTTATTTAATCAGATGCCAACAGCTGATCCTAAAATTTCAAGTCGGAAAAAAATGAGTTGCAAATAATGAGACTGAAATACCCTGCACAGATTAAGAAACAAAAGTTATTAGAATGAATTTCTTTATGAATTAAGACCGATACCAGAGTAATCAAATATTGGTCATTTTCATTGACAATAGACTAAAATTAAGAAATTACTTTGTTTATTTGTTTATTGTTTATCCTCACCTGAAGACATTTTTCCATTGATTTTTAGAGAGTAGACAAAAGAGAGAGAGACAGAGAAACATTGATGTGAGAGAGACACATCGATTGGTTGCCTCTCACACATCCCTCCCATCCAGCCTGCAACAGAGGTGCATACCCTTGACCAGAATGGAACTTGGGACCCTTCCTTTAAGGGCCATTGCTCTATCCACTGATCCAAAATGGCTAGGGCAGATATATTTATTTATTGGACTACAAGAGAACAGCAATCTATTTTATTATAAGAGAAAAAATTGAAATATGGCAAGCTACAAAAATTATTTATCATTTATTATCCATTAGGACATTTTTAGTTAAAAATTAAGGAATTGCCTTGAAGAGTTTTCTTTCCCTCTTCAAGAGATTGAGAATATTGTATGACTCCCACTTCTGTGGCCAGGCTGATAACAAGCTCTGCAACACATCAGTGTGTGAACCTGCAGAGGCGTTCATTCCCCAATACCTCTGACCTGTTATGTCATCCAGCAGAAAAGATCCTCTGAGTTGATACCAACAACAGTGGAGCCCTTTCTACTTCTTACAAAATGCTGTTTTGAGATGCTCTTTACTGTAAGTCACACAAGCAACCAGAATATTAACAATTTATAATTCCAGATTTTCTTGGAGCTGGGGCAATGGTTTATAAATGTAAGCTTCACAAAATTTATTCTAAGATTTGTGACAGGTATTTTCCTACCTTCCAAATTATCACTAAGGTACAATTTCAGCCCTCTGAACTACAGATGGATGAGAGAGACTGCTCAGGGCCCCAACTAACCACACACCCAAAGGCATTATTCAACTCCGGTTCATGCTCCCTGAGGGTGAAAACAGGTGTAGACTGGGTAGTTGCCCCGGTTTCTTACCGTCTTACCTACATTCTACAATAATTTTCCCTTATACATCTTCCAGCTCAAGACTGTGAGGGACTCCTAATGTATTACCAGCCATAGCATTTGGTATATAGTATATGGGTGATGAATGCAGAGTAGTTGAATTCAATTTAACTATTCACTTTATTCAGAATACAGTTTTTAAATAAATAACTGGAACTGTTTCTTTCTTTTCTGTGTACAATCATAGACAAAGTCAGAAACACACACACACACACACACACACACACACACCATATACAATCTCGATAGCATGCTTATTCACTGAGAATTTAACTACTTATTCCCATTTTCTCTTTTAAATAATAAAATATTATCTGAATTGTTTAACAAATTACAGCCACCCACTTGGCTGGCTTTGCCCCAGCATTTAGCATACTGATAGCACTTTGGATTTGCCAAGTGCTTTATAATTCTTATTCTCTTGGCTATCACACTTCTGATGAGTAGCCCTATTTCAAGGGTACTTTATTACCTTCTGGCTGCTTCTATAGATCACTCAGTAGGAGAAATAAAGAATCAGGCAAGATGTCCTTGCACATTAGTTTGAGAGGTTTATTCAGAAGATTCATATTTCAACCAAGTGGAAAACTTTGGAATAAATAGAATAATGTGAATTAAATCACCATTACTTTCTTCACAATTTATACTTGTGATTCATGTGAAACTGCTATTCAACTTTCTAAAGCCAACTTTCTGCTGAAACAGACTTGTCAGTAAATCACTGATGCGCTGATGATTTTTCAGATTCCATGACATCTTTTTTTCTTCTTTTCTATCACACCATGGACTCTGGGTCCCCTGAGATAGTCATATTTCATCTTCAGCTAAAGAAATAATACAAGCCTGGGTACATTGAATGCACACTTAGATTCTTTTTCTGGGTTTTCAATAAGTACACTTTCAGAAATATATCAGCGATGAATCATGTTGCCTTTAGCATTTTTCAGTCATTTGCTTATATCTGCCAATTATATATCAATATATCTCAGAAGTTCAGAAGCAGTAAATGACACAGTATTATACATGAAACTGCAAATCAACAGCCAGTATTGACTGCTTTTTGTATAATACAGTATTATTCTCCACACGAACCCTTCAGACTGTGAACACTAATTCATTTAGTACCTGCCACACAGATCCATCACCTGCCTCAATTCTATTCTATGATCTTGCACATCTTTCCCTATTTTCAATGCTCATTTAAATTTCAACAACCGTTTCATAAATAATACTCACTTCAAGAGCATATCCCATCTATTGTAATCCACAGATTCCTTCAGGAGTGTGCAATGAAAAAATAGTGAGACTTAAGTTTTCTAAAATATATTTTATTGATTTTTCACAAAGAGGAAGGGAGATGGATAGAGAGTTAGAAACATCGATGAGAGAGAAACATCGATCAGATGCCTCCTGCACACCTCCCACTGGGGATGTGCCCGCAACCACAGTACATGCCCTCGACCATAATTGAACCTGGGACCTTTCAGTCCACAGGCCAACGCTCCATCCACTGAACCAAACCAGCCAGGGCAAGAAGACTTAATTTACTACTCCTAGGACACTAACCAGGCAATAGAGGAATCTGAAAATCATCTGCCCTAGGATAACTCAAAGTTTTTTCTACACCAAGAGCAATCTGGAATCTGTGAGAAAGATATGCGTTTTGGTGACCACCATCTTTTAGCTTTGAGATGTTATACAACTAGGTTAAACTCTGATTACAAGGGTTCTCATGTATAATAACACCTGGTTCAGAAGAGTAGGGAATGGTTTTAGTAAAACCATTTAGTAATGGTTTTTAATTTTATTAAAAAGCAAGTTCCTCTAAAACAAACCGCAGAAGGTTGGCCAGCCCAGGAGGGACCATGGGAGGGCTCCAGGGCATGTCCATCCATCTCACTCAGTCCCAATCGGCTGGACCCCACCAGCAAGCTAAACTACCAGTTGGAGCTTCTGCCCCCTGGTGGTCAGTGCACATCATAGTGAGTGGATGAACAGCCTTAGTACATCATTAGCATATTATGCTTTGATTGGTTGAATGGACAACCGGATTATGGATACTTAGAATATTAGGCTTTTATTATATAGGATGAGCCTTTTTAAAGTTCCCATGAAATAATTTTGTCCAAACCTTTCATGTGCATATTTGATATTAAGCTTTTAATTGCACATAAAGCTATTTTTATCTAAGTTATTTGAAATATAATACATCTAAAATTCATGTATACTGCTGCAAGAGCCATTTTATCTAAAGCCACAATATATATTTCCATTATATTTGATATTTTAAAAAGTCTCTGGGTGTATATTCAAGATTATCACAATGAAACAAGAATTAACTATAATGCTTACTCTAATTTTTTTCACAATTTATTTAGAAACTTTCCAAACCTACCTAAAAGTTGCAAGAATAGTGTAAGTAGTGATTCTAGGTGAAAGTTACATCATATCCACGTCCTTTACATAGAATCACCAATTGTAAACATTTAGCCACATTTTCTTTATCTATTTGACTCTTCAAATATCTACAATAAGAAGTCTTTATAATATGTTTTTAAAAGCAAGAACTGACTAAAGGCAGAGGATTGGGGCCAAAGCCATATGCTATTTCTTCTCCCTTTCTTTTTCAATTTAATTTTATTTATTTATTTTTATTGTTTAAAGTATTACATATAATATTACAGGTCTCTCTTTTCCCCCATTGACCTCTCCCTGGCCATCCCAACCCCCAGCTCATGCCCTCACCCCCTTAGTGTCTGTGTGCAATGGTTGTATGCTTCTCCCTTTCTAATGAGGTTTACTCCACTGAAGACTAGGAACTTTCATTCCTCTCATTTTCTTATTATTCTACCATCTGCAGTTACACAATACAGTTTCATAGGGGGGGAAATAGCTTTTGATCATGAAAGTGCAATTATCTAGAAATTAACTACCTGCTTACAAGATGTTGAGCAGAAATGCCCTCCTACAGAGCTGTGCTTTGGCTATTTCTGGGCTTTTTATCATCCATTATAATTCCTGGTACACATTTTATATTTGGGACATGTTTAATAGTCACATCAAACCTTGTTTTACATTAGACAGTGTAGAAGCAGCAAAACAGGACCAAAGTATATTTAAATTTCATTTTCTACAAGAGTCTTGAGGACCAAGTCAGAAGTTTAACCTTGGAGATCCTTACCTCCCTGGGGGTCCCCCATCATGAGTGTCCTCAACAACAAAGGCTGACTTCATCCCTGAGCCACTGCTCATCTCTAGAGGGAAGATGGTAGAATGAAAAGAGGTAAATCGTCTCAGCAGGACATCACGTACTTCTTTGCTTACAAAAATAAAAACCGCTTTGCTGAAGCTGGCCAGGACCCTGGGGTCAGGATGGGGCTACTGAAGCATATCATGCTCTTGTATCATACGTGACCTCTGAGTGCTCCCTAAGAAATAACAAATAATATGACTTCTCTCAAAGGCACTGAAACTTTTACTCCAAATAGTCATTTAAACCATTGCTTCACAGATCGGACACATCAAAATCAACTGGGGAAGGCTGTTTTCCCTGCTCTGGCATCAAACACAAGTTTACATATAGTATTACATATGTCCTCTTCCCCCCCACCCCATTAACCTCTCCCTGTCCAACCCTACCCCTCAGCAAACTCTTTAGTCAACAGAGCCAAATATCAAGAGTACAACAATTGAAATTTCTTTTGAGAGCCAAATTTTTTAAAGTAAAACTTCTTCTAATGCTACTTCTTCAAAATAGACTTGCCCAGGCCGTAGTATTTTGTGGAAGAGCCACACTCAAGGGGCCAAAGAGCCACATGTGGCTCGCAAGCCGCAGTTTGCTGACCATTACCCCAGCACATGCCCTCACTTCCCCTAGTGTCTGTATCCACTGGTTATGATGATATGCATGCATACAAGTCCTTTGGTTGATCTCTTACTTCCCCACCCCCTTCCCTCTGAAGTTTGATGGTCTGTTTGATGCTTTTCTGTCTCTGGATCTCTTTTTGTTCATCAGTTTATGTTGTTCATTATATTCTACAAATGAGTGAGATCATGTAATATTTACCTTTCTCTGACTGGCTTATTTCGCTTAGCATAATGCTCTCCATGTCCATCCATGATGTTGTGAATGGTAAAGTGTTCTTTTTTTATAAATCATCTGAGGTGATCCATGTTATTGTGATTCTGATAAGCACTACTGATTAAGAATCAATAACTTTAGATGCAGTGGTCACTAATACAAAGGCCAGCAAGTTTAGACTTATATTTGCAAAATAGCTGTTCATAGTATTTCAATTGATCTGTCCATAGTATTCCAGGATGAAGAATATCTGGTTACATAGAATTTCCATGGTTCTTGACTTCAAACCTATTCTTATTTTCAATGGCTGCACAGATTTTAAGATTTTAGATTTTAAGCTAAATAGCAAAAAAATGTCCATATTAAAAAAGTATTTCCAAAGCTTATGACTCTTTTATGTTATTTATCTTTCTGATTAATTATAAGCACTAAGCAATTAACTTTTAGAACATGCACTTAAAATCTTCAACTAAAACAAAACCTATGCTTTTTTAAAAATCAGAAACCTCAGCGGAGATCGGTTTGGCTCAGTGGGTAGAGTGTCGGACTGCGAACTGAAGGGTCCTGGGTTCGATTCCGGTCAAGGGCATGTACCTTGGTTGCGGGCACATCCCCAATAGGGGGCGTGCAAGAGGCAGCTGATCGATGTTTCTCTCTCATCGATGTTTCTGACTTTCTATCCCTCTCCCTTCCGCTCTGTAAAAAATCAATAAAATATAAAAAAATAAAATAAAATAAAAAATAAAAATCAGAAACCTTTATTGACACACTAGTGATAAATACATCATTATATAAACATATTCAATTATTCATTCGTTTATTCCACAAAATGTTATTGAATGCATACCTCATACCAAGGATGTTCCAGGAACTGGGAATATAGCCTTGAAAAAAAAAACAAAAGTATCTGGCCATTCGGAGCTCACATTTAGTGTGTATTTAGGTAATAAGCAGGTAGTAAGCAATTACTCTATGTTATAAAAACATGATTGAAAAATAAAGCTCCAGAGTGAAAGGGTTAGAGATCTGGAGACCAAGTCTAATTAGCTAAGAGGGTTAATAAAGGTATGAATGACAAGGTGATCTAGAGTAAGGAGGGAATGAGTCCTGAGGACCCAGAACAAGATTCTAGCCAGAGGGAACAGCAATTCCCCTGAGTCTGGTGATCTTCCCACTGACATCTCCCCTTTCTAAACTAGTGTTACCCCAGATCTACTTTCTGATGGTTTATTTCATGATTCCAAGACACCCTCCAAGAGATCATTAGAAAACTTTGGAGACAACGATTATTACTTATAGGCCCTGGAGCACTAGGCATGCCAGGGACACACAGCCAGGTATTGGGTAGAGAGAACACTCAAGGTTTTGGCCTGAGGTTCTGCATTTATTAGGGTCCAGGGTATGGGCTAGGGTTTTGAGGACTCACTCTTTATTGGTAAATTTAGACACAAGAGGAAGAATTTAAAGCACAGGAAGAAGAAAACAAGCTAAGCTGCCCATGTGATCAGTTATTGCAGTGGTCGGCAAACCACGGCTCGTGAGCCACATGGGGCTCTTTGGCCATTTGAGTGTGGCTCTTCCACAAAATACCACGGCCTGGGTGAGTCTATTTTGAAGAAGTGACATTAGAAGTTCAAGTTTAAAAAACTTGGCTCTCAAAAGAATTTCAGTTGTTGTACTGTTGATATTTGGCTCTGTTGACTAATGAGTTTGCCGACCACTGGGTTATTGAAATCAACCAAGATCTCTAAAACAAGTGGCCAAAACGATGAAGACAGCGAGATTAGATTCATGTAAAAAAATTAAGTGAAAAATGTCCTGTTTGACCTATACGATTTTCAGTTTCACATAACTGCCTCATACATTTAACTACATAAATGCTGGACAAAATGTTCTTAAATTTTTTGTTGGAAAGAGAAGGCACTACATTAAGATGGGCACTGATGATGGCTTTAGCTCTTACATTTATAGCCCCACAGCATCTGGGTCTCAGGAGGAAACAATATCAATTGGCTGACTGGCTTATGTTTAAATATTTTTAGTGTGCGACCACTGGGCCTCCCAAGAACAGCCCGTTCTATCTGGAGATTCTTTTTGTGGACTTTTCCCTGACCTTGATCTGTGTTGCCTGTCACCCACCCACAGTAGTCAACAGTTTCAGACATCCAACCCTCCACTATTTGAAGGAAGCTGATGTGTTCTGTAGTGTCCTAGTCTCTTCCCTTTTGAGTCCCGAAGTTCTAAGAACAACGATTCTACGTTGAAGAATATTCTGTACGAACAATTAAAACAACAGAAAAGTAGAAGATATGCAATCAAGCATTCTAAGTAAAGACTGAGCATCAGAACCCCATGAGGGATTGAGGCTGCCACTGCTTTTCACTGCTGTGTCCTCAGCAGCACAGGGAAGACATTCAATACATGGTGAAAACTGCAAGAAAGTAATTGCCATTAAAAAATATATATTTTTTTATTGATTTCACAGAGAAGGTGAGGAGAGATAGAAACATTGATGATGAGAGAGAATCAGTGATCGGCTGCCTCAGGCACACCCCACACTGGGGACTAAACCCATAACCCAGGCATGTGCCCTGACAGAGAATGAACAATGACCTACTGGTTCATAGGTCAAAGCTCAACCACTGAGGCACATCAACTGGGCAGTAATGGCCACTTTTCAACAGTTGTTCTAAAGACCTTTTCCGGTTATAGGACATCAGAGAAACATCGAGGGCTTGGAGAAGTGTTGAGGGCTTATCTACTGTCAGAAAGACACGCAAAAAATAAAAATGATTTTGCTATCTTAATTCAATATCCACTAGTATTCTAAATCTGTGTCTAAATCACATTTATATCTACCGAAACTACACACACACACAAAGGCCCCAATAACCCTACTAGATACTTACATTCCTTTAAGTGTATTAATTTCCATAAAAAGCACAAAATTCAAAAGATTTTCAGGCAAAATTCAAAAATTTTGTCCAGCTTTTATATAGTTGATGAATGAAGCAGTTAAGTGAAACTGAAAATTGTGTAAAACAAGATATTTTTCACTTTTAGTTTTTTGTAATTAAGTGTAATTTCAATATTAAATAATTTTTTTCATTTTTACCCAAAATGTTGTAACTTATAGAGGCCAAGCAAATTAAAATATATTATGATTTTACATTCTATTTTTTATTTTATTTTTCAAATATATTTTATTGATTTTTTACTGAGAGGAAGGGAGAGGGATAGTTTGGAACATCGAGGGAAAAGAAACATTGATCAGCTGCTTCCTGCACACCTCCCACTGGGGATGTGCCGCAGCCAAGGTACATGCCCTTGACTGGAACCGAACCTAGTACCCTTCAGTCTGCAAGCCGATGCTCTATCCAGAGCCAAATCGGACAGGGCAGGATTTTACATTCTTAAATGGCCTTGTTTTTATGTAAGTTCAAATGAAGTGAGAAGAGAAATACATGAAGTTGGATAAGTAAATGCTATGGTTAATGGTGGAGATATGTGCTATGTGCCAGTCATACTTAAAAATATGCCTTACATGTAATTCCCTTAATTTTTACAATCCAACGATATAGATGCCACCATTTGTCTAAGAGCAGAGAGCTTCTTATGCACTTTACACAGGTGAGTGATGAAGCAAGGCCTAGAAGCCAGGCAGTGTGACACCAGGGCTGTCCAGCCCTGCAACACGACTCAGCCGCTTGGGAGGGACAGGGTACTGACATACTCCCACTGAATTTATACACAGCTGAACATGCTCTGTCACTCTTACTGGAAGTAGCCTGTTCTAACCAGCTACTTTGTACATGTCCATAAGGTGTGTGGGAAACTTTTAAGTTTTTATACCTGTGCCAGAGCAATTTTCAGTAAGAGAAAAGCAATTTTCATGATATAAAACATGAATTTTAAAATGAACATTTGTGTAAACATTTGTTTTTCTATAATAGATTCTCCTCATTTTGTCTTTTTATTTTTCTCATCAACATTTATCCCCTCTTCCACCTCCCCTCACCTTTGATGCTATTTTAGAAGAAAATCTTGAGGCTTTAGAGTCCCATTTTACAATAACATAAAAAGGGAGGGGTGACTGCACTGCGTCCAGCATCACAACTGAGCAGTTGAACTCAAATCCAATTATTCTAATTTTAAACACTGTAATTAATATTTTAAAATAATCTATTTTCAATATTTCATAAAATGTATTAAACCTATGACTCTCAGGTTCTTCATATTTAATATAAAGAGATTATATTAGAATGTTACTTTTCTCAAGTCTGTTCAAACTCTAAAATTGTTTCTATAATTACAAATTACTCACAACTCAATTAAAAGGAAAAAAAAAAACCCACTCTTTGTGTAAGATCAGTCTTAGCTGACCTATATGCCTGCACAGAGAATTAGTCCTGTCACAAAAAACAAAACATAAATAGTAAAAATAGGCGATTACATGTTTTCAGTTAATTTATTTTAGAAAAACAAAAGTTTACAATTGGTGCCCTAAGGCAGGATTATCAGGATTCAACTAGTAATAACAGACTCTCAAAAAACCTTTATAGATTAGTCCAAAGTAGAAAACTGTTGGCCCACTCTTGGACTCGGACACATTCAGGAAAAACAGATATTTATAAAAATAAAATGGCAAACCTAACTAACCCTACCTATTGAGTGCCTGAACATCCCACACTGGTGTACCCGACAATTTCTGCGTAAGAACAGCCCAGGGATTTTTTCCCTGTCACACCTCTGTATCACACTGAAGCAATGATGAAAATATTGAAATTACTTCTGCAAAATCAAAACAAAATTACAAAACCAAAAAACCAAAAAAAAAAAAACTCACCCTGAAACAAATCACAAGAAACAACAAAAATACACTAAACAAAAACAATACAGCTAATTGTTTACTCATACAGATTCTAGGCATTTGGCTCCTAATATTACTACTAAATCAGTATCAGGAAGCATGTGTAAAGAAGAAAATGAAAATTCTAGATCTGATTCATGTCAAAGAAGTTTCAGAAGTAGCAATATTAGAGAAATATTAAAGTACACAGTAAAACAAACTAAAAGAATTGCAAGCACCTGGGATGCATGGCTTGATTAAAAACATGCATTCTCTTTGAAATATCTTTGATAACTGTCTGGACACCAGATTCAGCAACAGCAAACATCTAGAACTTTGCATTTTGGGAGTTAGAAATAAACTTTACTAGTGTAAAAAGCCCCACAGATTGAAAGCTATTCCCACTCTTTCTTTATATGTAATCATAGGAAGATTCATCACAGAATTAGGATCTGTTCTATAAGATTCCTTAAGAAATCTTTTATTTTGAAGTTTTGTTTCTTTCTTTTCTGGAAATGAAAATAAAAGCATTTCTAATAAGCTCTGACATACCAGTAAAGCAACATTTAAATCTGTTTTGCAAAGAGTTGACAATATCTTAGAGACACGTAAAAACCAAAATATCAGTACAAAAAAATAAGTCAAATTATTCACTTACAAACCATGTACACATTCCCCCCCCGCCCCAATAGACACACTTTGAAACACAAACAGTATATGGAACAACAGTATAGAGTTGTGAAAAAGGTAACAGAGACTAAAGACAAAAATCACTGGACTTTTGTTTGTTGATACATACTGAGCTTTACTCTTTCTTTAAATATTTTTCCTCTTGAGGTCTTTCATTTGATATTTGAGAAAAGACAAGAAACTTGCAAATGATGGACATATGAATAGTGATAAAACACGAAGTAAAAAGCAATGACACGTTCTATCATTTCCTGCTTCACGGGCAATAGCTAACTTACTTACTAGGCTAAGATTCAAGTGAGCATCTGTATTTACGTTGGCTTTTCACTGTTGCAAAACAAGCCTGACCCTTTTGGGAACATTAATATTTATCTTCCAAAAGAATCCCTCATTACTCTTTGGAGAGGAATCTACTGGTCAAATTAATAGCATTTACCTCTGAATTCCATTTAAGAACACTTCATTCTAATATTTTCTGAAATTCCTTGGGACTGCATACATGATTCCTTATTATAAAATACTAACAGGGTGCCAAACATTAAGAATTAGTAATTATTACATACTAATATAGTACATGGGTATAATAACATAATTACCAATAATTCCTTAGTACTTAAGACATAGCTTCAGTTTAGTTGTGATCAGCGGGGCATTAGAAATCACCGAAGACTGCCATTGGGGATCAAAACCCTGAACAACTCCAGTGTCAGGACCACAGATTACAGTTTTAAAGTGAGTGAACATTTTAAAACATTTGATAAAAATCCTTATATTGGATAACCCAATTACTCAAGGAATAAAAGCCATCTAATAAAAATTCTAAACTTAGCTACAATAAAGACCTCAAAGATAAAGTAATTTACAATAAACATATCAAACTATTACTTAAAAATACCAATTTATGCATTCCATCAGACAGAGATTTCCAACATCTTATTATAGAGAGAAGACAACAGGCTGAAAGGAATGACAGAATTGAGAGGAGAAGATAACTAACTGGTCGACCTATTAAATCACTGAGCATGATTTTGTTGACAGGCTGATTATGTCACTCATTACCCATTATGAAAATAGACATGCCCATAATATTACCTAGCAGATGTATGCCAATAAATATATGTATGTATGTGTGTGCATTTGTATACACATACACAGATAAGTTACCAAAAAGTTACAATGCTATAAACATAAAATATGACATATATTACTTTTTAAAAAGCATCAGGTGCTTTTAATATAAGGAAATTTTTAGAAATCTCAATATAGAAAACAGAGAATAAAGCAGGCTGTCTGGCTAATGCAGGGCAGGAGCTACAGACACCTTCCTTTCCCACAGTGACTACTGAGATGCCTGCTAGCAGCTTTGCCGGTGTGGTTAATAATCACTGCTCCAAGAAAATCTGTTTCTGTTACAAAGCTCAAACACAGACTATTTTTTGCCACTATTTAGGACAATGTGAAATTTTTATAACACAACTAAGTATAAAGTTAAAAAGTAACATTTTTTCTCCGTTAAAAATAACAAAATAAAATTGCTATGCTATATAAAACCAAATTTTTAAAATTTCATAATCTTAGTTATTGGTTCTCCTTAAAGTCCCTACATTTTAAAGACTTAATTTTGTCCATATAAACTGTATTCAAAATATAACAAGAGAAGGATGGTAGGAGGTGGAATCCCATTTTTCTCTATCAAACACTACCCCCTACCTGACTGACCCACTTAAATATTCAGCCCAGGAATCTTAATTCTGTCAACAAATTTTCAGACAGAGAAACTTGCACAAAGAACTGATCTGTTTTAACATGTACAAGGTAAACTTCCATGGAATATTTTTTTAGATACGTATTTCCTCTCTTTGTTCCCAAACCTCTCCCCATTTATTAAGGACTACTGTAATCCATGCAGTTGATATTAGCAAAATACAAATAACTTGTTCTCTTCTGTAAAGATCATGATTAAATGTCTAAATTCAATAAATAGACTCTTTAATAATTTGACATTGTAGCAGAGTCTCAATCTGTCTTCTTCTCTAATGCATCCTTGGGCTCTTGTCTGGCAGGCGCTAGAGACTGTTCACTCCTTGGCTCCTGCAGTTGTCTGCTCTCCTCCTCTTCCTGGCTTTCAGTTTCGCTTCTGGACACTTCATACCGCTCTTCTATGTAGCCTCCGTCTGTATCAGCTGTGTAGATGCCATAGCACATGATGCTGATGACACCCAGAGGCAGGCCGAAGAGTAAGCAGCCCATGATCGGAGAGCTTTTGAATATGGACTGTGGAGAGAGAATTATAGCTTTGAATGAAAAACCACTTCAGGTTTTGTTCTCTTGCTGCTGTCCAACCTGCTCAATGTCAATTTTTCTGCAGTAACTACCATATTAAAGATACTGTAAGAGAGAGAAATTTTATCTCGTGTGTATGAGTGTAATCAGCTCCTGGCAGTAGAAAACACTCTATGCCATTTCTTATACCATTTCTTTTTCTCATATGAACCACAAAGGTCTGTGTAATGGTTCCTATGTGCTTGGCAGCTGGTGTTCCTGGCTCCAGAACTCGGCTCCCTGGGAAGGCTATTTACTATAAAGAAGGTATAACACATTGCTTTCACATGACATTTTTAATACTTGTACTTATCTAGTTAGTTGTGAGGCCAGATTCACTTAATAATTCTCATCAATTTATCTGCTGTCTCCTCAGCTCCCAGAAAAGTAAAAGCAATTTCCCTGAGTGACTAACTCTTGAGAACCACGTAGACAAATTCAGAGGAGCACAAGGGCACTGTGGATTGAGAAACAGAAGAAAGCTTCATAAAATTAAGGTGTTTTGAGGCAGAAATTTAAGCAAGAGTGAATGCGGCTGGGCATGGTATGGTGGGAGCATCAGCATGACAGAACAAGGAGGCTCACGCAGCAAACAGCGGGAAGACAGCATCGGAGGTGCAGAGAGGACTCAGATGTGCTTCACTGGAAGGGGAAGGAAAGTGATCAAGGCGGACTATTCCTGTGCTATTAGTTGTCCAGTGGTGTGAGAACAGACTGGAGACATAAGGTGCTGAGGACCAATCCATGCTGGTGCCAACAGGAAGGTAAAGACGGTCACTATTGGTAAACTGAGGGGGGCATAGAGTAAAACTATTAGAACTTATCTCTCACCAAGAGAAGGTCAGCTGTATTGGCCAGAATGAATGAAAACATGCAGGGGGTAGATCCAGACAGGCAACTTGAGCCAAATGTAAGGCTCCACCAGATTCAGGAAGGCCTCTACTCTTAAGCTGGTTGAGCCAAAGCTGGGATACTAAGATTTCTGAGAGCAGTAAGCAAGAAGGGTTCGGATCCAAGAACTTACAGGGGCGGGCGGGAAAGACAGGAAAACACTGCTGCCACACTCACTGGTTCTCAATGGCAGTTACTCACCAAACACAAAGAGATGGAGACCAGAGAAACAATGAACATGAGTGGACCCATGAACATAAATTCTTAATGTAAACACAGACTTCTTCTCACCTAGCAAACGAAAATATTTGTATCCAATTCTTTCAAATCCCAGATTTTACTTTAGTTAGACATAAAAAAACTATATACCTATATACTATCTGTTATCAACAAAATTAAGCAAACTGTTACAACTTACCACAACAGTAGATTTAGCATCAAATACCATTCTCTTCAATCTCTGCAAAATGCTATCACCTCCTTGGGCCTTGAATTTAACAGAAAAAGACAATTACACCATTAAGTACTATTACTTCAACTTTTTTTTAGGTAATCTTACAAATGCCAGTCAAGGGTTGACATTAAAGGTTGAGTATGGATAACATGAAGCACCAGAAGGGCCAGGTGGTAAGTATTCCCTATTTCCCTGGCCCACCTTCCCCTGCTTCCTGTGTAGACACTGACTCTGTAAATCATCCTCCCTAGTCACACCTGAGTCCAGGCCTGCCCCATTTATGAATTTAGCTGACACTGTTCAACTTGAGATGCTACTATACAAAGAGTTTCCCTGAGGATGAAGCTCAAAAAGATAGAGTGTCTCCTGCCCGATGTGGCTCAGTGGTTGAGCATAGACCCATGAACCAGAAGGTCAACGTTTGATTCCCAGTAAGGACACAAGCCAGGGTTATGGCTCAATCTCCCATAGGGAGTGTGCAGAAGGCAGCCAATTAATGATTCTCTCCCATCATTTCTATCTCTCTCTCCCTCTGCCTCCCTCCCTCTGATGTCAATAAAAACATATTTAAAAAAAAGAAAAATAAATAGTGCCAAAAGGCCTTTACAGAAAAATTCCTGATGAAGATCAATCACATCCTGGCATCCAGCCACCCCTGAAGTCTGCCCTATTCCTTGACTTTCTCTGCCATCAATATATTACCTTCTCTATTAAGAAATTGGTTTTATTAACAGGTTTTCTAGGAAAACCAATCCAAATAACTTAACCAAGCGTCCTCTGGACTCCAGAAAGGGTCTTAGAACCAGTACAGTTCACTACTGGCGCTGCTCTGTGCACTGCAGATGAAAGCATCCCCGTATCCCGACTCTAAAGCCAGAACTACCTCCCAATCACTGAAACAATAAAAAATGCCCCCAAACTACCTTACATGACATTTCCACCCCTCAGCAGTGTCTGGCACAAAGAACCTGCCACAGCGTGAAAGAAGCAGGGTACAGAGGGGAGGCCTGCCCTCTTTCTAGTTACCGTTGACTTTCCTTTTCAGAATCAGAGAAAAACGGCTTTCTCCTCCATCTCCTATCTTTGTCCCCTGAAACAGAAGTGAACAACTTACTTCTACTGTGCCATCCAAAATGCTATTAATGAACTGGACCATGTCTTCAGTATTCTTGATCTGTCTATCTAATAAAAAGTACTGTTGGTTTGAAGTATTCAGTACAACTACAGTTGGGACGGTCAATTCACTGAAAATAGAAAAACAAAGATATCAATATCCACATTAAATATTCAGATGACAAACATTCTGATATTTGCTTATATTATATTGAAGTAACTATAATACAAAAAGGGGGGCATATTAATAGCTTTGCTTTCTTTTAACTACGTGAAATTTCAAATTTTGCATCAATTTTAAAAATTAGCTAAATTAAGATTACATGAAAAACATGCTACATACAATATAACATAGCAGAGTTTTCATAATTAAACTTAAGGAGAAAAATTATGTATAAAATATCAATTTCTGGGTAATATTACTCCTTGCCACAGATATAATTAAATACCATCTCTGTTAATCACATACAACCCAAGGGTATTTTGTTTGGCTATCCATCCATGTTGTAAGTTTTGTTATGCATAATGTATGTGTCCAGTGTATTTTTTCTGCCTTATATTTTGAAAACCCTAGTGATATTTCACCATGATGGTGATTCTGTCAAACTCTCTGATTACTCTGAATTTTGCTTTAACTGTTTCTCTACTATACACACATACACATATATATGTATATGTGTGTGTGTATATATATATATATATATATATATATATATATTTAAAAGGCTTGTAATTTCGTATGTCACCTACATATCAGCTTAGTTATTGTATGTCTTTATCGAAGTATTATGCAAAAGGAGAAAATGAATTTACACTACTAATTATTGCACATATTACTCAAGTCCAGGAGATTACTTTGTTGCTCATAATTCTTTGTCCCTCCCTAAGCCACGCCCTTTGCCCACTGAGGTAAGGTGAAACATGCTCATCTGACCCCTGATGCTGGGTAGGGCCATGACTGGGTCAACAGGAAGGTAACACAACTGACATACGCCTGCATTGCTGGGTTTGCTTTCTTGTGTTTTGTGACTGCCATGAGAAGAATATCCCCAAGAAAACATCCTTCCAAGGTCAAGGACATTAAAGCCACGTGGAGCAGACCTGAAGCCACATCTAACATCTAGCTGTGCCCAGTCAGTCAGCCAACCCCAGACCAGGGTGAGAGAATACATGATTCCTATCGTAAGCCATTGGGTTTCAAGGTGGTTTATTTCCCAGCATTGTTATTAGGCAATGGTTAACTGACTGTGTAATTTAATTCCATATGAGTAATAATACAAGATAACATCTCATTCTATTTCCTTTAAACTATACTCACAAAACTTAATACGCAATAACTTAATAGATCAAAGATTGATAGTATCATATTTATTTTGAGAAAAAATAAAAAATATATAATCAATGTTGCAATGTAATTATCCTATATAATAAAAGCATAGTATACAAATTGTCCCCTTGACTGAGAGTTTGTCCTGGGAGTTCAACCAGGAGATGGGACTGGCCAGGTGAACGGAGGGAGGTCCTGACTGGCAGTGGCAGCTGCAGCAGGGAACCAGGGGGAAGGAAGAGAGCACCCGGCCGGCAGTCGCTAGGGACTCTAGCAGTCCATGAAATTCTTGCCCGGGTAGGTTCACTAGGCCTGGCTGGCAATAAGGGCCAATTGGGGCCTTCCTTCCCCCTGGCTGCCAGTTGCAGCCTCCTTCCCCAGCTGCAGGCCACCGGCAGGGGCCTTCCTATTTTCCAGTGCACGTCATAGTGAGCGGCCGTACTCCCAGGCGGTCAAACTCCAGAGGGGACGATTTGCATATTAGCCTTTTATTACATAGGATGTATTTACCATATGTCAAAAGTTCCACTGATTTATGTGTCAATGTTAACATACAGTAGTGAAGAGCTTTTAGAGTAAGAGGAATCTGATTTTGAGAACTGGATCTCTAACTTACTTGATGTATCCTTTGGGGTATTATTTAACACCTTTGAGCTTCTTCTAAGAAATTTGAATTTCCTCACATAAAATGGAGATAATTATAGTATTTATACCTTACTGACTAACCACTCAGTTCAGCCTTGGTCACAGGTAAGTGCTCAATATGGACTTTCAATTATTATATTATATACTATCACTATATAACTTCTCTCCTTTCAAAAAAACACAAAAAATACCACCAAAAGAAGCATAGTATGAATAAGAGAGAGAGAAACCAACCGCCCCAAACTATAAGAGGTTGGTGGTAGAGATTATTGTTGTTCTCTCACCACAACTATAGCTCAAAAATTCTACTATCTCACAACTTGTATCAGAAATAATTCTCATGAAGGTAGTATGTCTCTCCATCTCTACATATTCTGAATATTATCCTGGGCAAGCAGTTACTTATTGGACCCAAAATGCTTTGGCCTCTTGCAAATACTACTGAACTGAATCAATGTGTTGGCTTGCCTCTAAGGTCATTACTAGAAATGGTTGTATCAACGTCCCTACTATATATATATATATATATATACACATATATATATATCCTATCTAATAAAAGTAATATGCAAATTGACTGTACCTATGACCAAGCCACGCCCAAGCCACAACCACAAGCCTATCAGGAGCTGAGGCGGAGACAGCCAGCGAGCACGCTGCCTGGCCCAGGGGGGCAGGGCTGAGGTGGCCAGCACTTGCTGGCCAGGGTGAAAACCCAGGCAGCCAGGGCCGGGGGGGGGGGGAGGTCCAGGGCCAAGGTGGCCAGGGCCATGAGGGGTATGGGTGGGGCTGGGGCAGAGCCAACTATCGGCCTTATTGCAGGGTGATGGCTAGGTGCCCAAGGCCAGATAGTCTTGGCCAGAGGCTTTAGGCCTTGGGCAGGCTGGGGGTGAGTGGTCAGTAAGACATCCCTGAGGGCTCCAGTATGTATGAGGGGGCAGATTGGGCTGAGGGATCACCCACTCCCAGTGTACAAATTTCGTGCACCAGGCCCCTAGTGTGTGTACATGTATGTATGTGTGTGTGTATAAAAAATATATATATATATTTTGAGTAAATATCCTACTCAAAATGCATTTCTATGATAGAGCATCACCCCTTAGGAGATAGTATAACAAAACAATTTCTCTTATACTTCTACAAGGTCATCTGAAGACATCTTAGGTTTCTATAAGCATCTGAAGACAGGGATACTAATTTTCTCATTTTTGGCATCAATAGTGCCAAACACGTATATACATGCAGTAAATACTCATTAAATGTCCACTGAATTGAGTAGGTTCTTATTTGAAACACATTAATTCAAAATAAGTATGGCAAACGTTTCCTAATAACAACTTTATGAAGTAATAAATCAGAACTTTACATCATAATATAATTGATAAAGTTATTTTAAAATTGCACATTTTCCCTATAAAAGTATTTTAGTCTGTTAAAATAAATTCTTCTAGGATAGCAATTAATTCTTGAATGTTAAAAATTAATTCCTAAGTTACATTTAAATTGTTCACTAAAATTGAACTAAAGGTGTGTATTAAATGAAACTACAGATTTTATATGTTTTTGAATGATGCTTCTTTTTGAAATAGTATAAATTATTAACACTGAATTAGGGACATTTTTTAGTATAGAACAATATGAAAGTTTTAAATGTAGACTTAAAAACTTAAAGTATTTACTGAGAGACTGTGTGCATTAGATTACTTCTTCTGTCTCTCAGAAACAGAAATTTAAAAATTGACAGAATTGATAAAGAAATCATTTAATCATTTATTACTTACTCCATCAGCAAGGTATTTATATAGTCATTCCCATCCATAAGTCCAAACTGAAAATCTCTAACCAACAACAACCAAAAATGAGAGAGAGAGAGAGAAATATTTAGTACAAAAAAATAAACTAGGTAAGTATGTAAATGCTTAACATAAAAATTACATATAATAAATGTAGAACAGTATGAATTCTACAAACTTCTGAGATATGCATACACCTAAATTAAATTAAACACATTCTAAAACATTTCTACTTTGTTTGTATATATTTAAATTCAAAGCAATATAAATCTTTCTAACTATATGGCACATTTAAGAAAAGTTACACACCCAACAGGAGGATTATTCAAAAGATGCTCATCTATAAGTATATATCACTGCCGAAACTGGTTTGGCTCAGTGAGTGGATAAAGCGTTGGCCTGTGGACTGAAAGGTTCCCAGATTCGATTCTGGTCAAGGGCATGTACCTTGGTTGCGGGCAAATCCCCAATAGGGGGTGTGCAACAGGAAGCTGATCTATGTTTCTCTCTCATCAATGTTTCTGACTTTCTATCCCTCTCCCTTCCTCTCTGTAAAAAATCAATAAAATATATTTAAAAAATAAAAAATAAACATATGTCACTGATCCATCATTAGAAGATGCAATAAAAGGGAATAGCAACTAATATAACAAGTTTATATTCACTATCTCATGTCAGCAACAAATGTAATTATTTAGCACACAGCAAAAATATCACTTATTTTTACATTCTGTTATTCTTTGGGGTCCTGTTATAAGCATCATTTGCCTATCTGACGAGAGATCGCTCATTTAACTTTATCTCAAATGAATGAGCCAACATACGTATCTTCTTACTGTAAGATGTATCCTAAATCCCATCAAAAAACAGGTATATTGCAAATGTGTTGAGGAGACATATCAACAAACTTCAAGTTCAGACAATTCACACAGAAATACAATCACTTCAGCTCCTTAATTCATCTGGATGGGGATAAAATACTAGTCTTTCGGTTTATTGTACAAAACACAGTTAAACAAAACTACAGAAATTGTCCCAAGTGCAAGCACCTACCTGTGGAACTGATCTCTGTAATCTCTAGCAACTTCCTGAATAACTGACTTCAACCTGCAGAACAATAAACACATGAGTATTTCATTTTTCACTTGAAAAATATAATTTTTCACTTATAACCTTTCATCTGCCACTTGATCTCAAACTGCAGGAAAAGATACTGTATTAAGCTTATCTGAAGCCATGTAAAGTCTGAGTTAGGTGACACTGGAAGCTTAAAACGATTTCAAGGCACTATACCTGGTATGTTCAACTGACGTATTTTTCTCATCAATAATTGCAATAGCCACAAGCTTTCCTGAAATTAAGAAAAACATATCTAAATTCAATAACCCTCATTATGCAGACTTTTAAATTATTATTGCAGCTGTGAATGGGGAATTAGTAAACATTGTTTCTAGAACTGAATTCCATTATCTCACACGTTACACTCAGTAGTCAACCAGTGAGTTAGTGGACTCCAAGTGTTAAGTTCCCTCCCAGCTCCTATCCTCATAATTAAACAACAGTAAATATTTAATAGTTCACATACACATATTGTATTTTTCATACAACCCACAAAATGATTAAAATAAGTCTTTCAATAACAAAAACCTTAAAAAATAAGTCGATAAATGAAACTTACTATTAATTACTGTAGCTCTAAAAGAATGGTGTATAAGGAGAGAATAATTTTTGCATTGCTATTCCCTTTGGTACCATGAGTCACTACTTTCCAGTAATAATACACAGAGTAAAACTGAAGCAAAGTTACTTAACCCTGCACAGAACATAAGCCCCATTCATCTCTGATATCCTCTAGGAAGGCAGCAATACCTTCCGTGTTTATTATGCTCTCTGCTTGGGAGAACAATGCTGAAGCACTATCACTTACTAGCTTTAAGACTTACCTCAGTAACTTCACCCTACTTTATAAACTAGTATCAATTTCAAAGTTACTGGCAGAGTTGAATGAGATTACATGTACAAATATACCAGGACAGTTTCTGGCTCAGAGCAGGTATATACATGTACTGTTAAATTAACTCTCAATTCCCCGTAGGGGGGCAGGAGGCAGCTGATCATTGTTTCTCTTTCATTGATGTTTCTATTTCTCTCTCCCTCTCCCTTCCTCTCTCTCTAAAAATAAATAAATAAATAGACCATATTTTTAAAAATAGGGCTTAAAATTCATTTCCTCAGAATCAGATTTAAGTGATCAAGGAGAAATTCTGTGATGTAATAGAGAGCTGTATGTATATTTGTACCTGTATCTCCAAGTTCATACAAGAGGAAGCCGTCCATAGTCAGATAATTCTGAAACCTCTCCCTGGTGATCCAAGATGACAGGTCACCATCTTCATATTCTTAAAAACAAAAGAAAGTTGGTAATTATAGTGTAAATATAATACGATGTTTACAATATCCTACTCCAGCAATATGTGTGAAATGCCAGGATCATAATCTTCAATTAATAAATTCCATTTAGAGAGGTGTATTCTAAACACACACACAGAGGCACTAAAGGTCTGATGCACAGGGCAATGCTTCACTGTGAGTTTGCTGCACTGCCGGGCATACCTCAGAGCATCATCTGGAAGTTACTGTTAATTTTGTTAAGTGCTATAACAGCATGTGGTTACCTAAACAGAAAAGGCCACATTTTTAAGATGCGGAATAAAGCACACAATAATTAAACACCACCAGGATTTGCTTTCAAATACTTCAATTTTTGTTGAAGAAAAAAACCTGTTGAAGCAAATGTGTGAGTAAGAGCTTGGTCGCTGACTCACTTAGGTGATGGGTGTGTATGTAGGGATTTATTACTTTAGCATTCTGCTTACTATTATGTATGTTTTAACATAATAATAATATTTTAAAACCAGGCTGAGTATTTGCTACAAGAAAGCAATGCTGAGTAGTGGCTGCTTCCATCGAGCAGGAAGAGGTGGTGGTAGGCAAGGACACAACAGACATCACCACTATTGAGGATGTTATATTTCTTCACTTTTTTTGTGTGTCTAAAATGTATCTTTTAAAAAACTTAATTTTAAAAATTTAAAGAAATGCATAGGATTCATTTCTGAAAAAGGCAAACGACCTCACCAATAAATAAATAAATAAATAAATAAATAAATAAAACAGAAAACCACAACCCAGAAAGAAAGAACACTAAGTTGAAGGGTAAGAAAAATATGTCAGTCATTCAGTTAACTGGGTAGATTATGGGAGCTGTAAGAAGCAGTTACATTTACAAAATCTTTCATCAACACCCAAGTACTGTAAGAGACACAGCATTTTAAAGTTAAAATGTTATATGTGAGCTAAAGCTTTAGAGCTTACCATCGTACACAAAGTAAGTGTTATCTTTGAAAACAAGCACAGCAGGCATCTCCTTCAGAGTCACGTACTGCAAAGATCAGATGTGTAAACAATCTTATTTAAAATTTTTCAATTGGTTGCTTTGATTTCAAGATTATTAAAGGATGCCAGGAAAGAAGAAAATCACCTAACAATGACAAGTTGTTACAGTTATTTAAAAAGAGCACAGTGAATCCCAAGTTCATTCAAGGTCTGGGTTTGATCTCTTTATATACCCATCACCTGGTATAGTGCCCTTTGCTCTGGTGAAAACAATAGAATATTCTTAGATTTGACAACAGACCTAAAGATGTGGGAAGTAAAGGATGAGAGGCACTGGGAAGGGTCCAAAGAGCAGGACCTAAGGCATTAGTCAGCACAGCAGGTTCCAGTCCCTCCCACCACCCCAGGGCTGTACGATGATTACACTGCTTTACCTGGGAATCTTATACACTGAACATTTCTACCTTAAACAGTATTTTTCTTGGCTTCCTCACTCATCTTGTTTTTTCTATTCACTGGCTATTTCTTGTCATTTTCCTTTGCTGTCATTAGGTCCTGGGCCCTTTTCCTTAAAACTTTGCATCCCATGTTTAAGGAGTTTATTTATACGAACTTAACTCTAGACCTCATACCCAACTGTGTACTAGTATTTGATGCTTGTACTTGGACATCTAATATGCTGAATCAAATTAAAATGAACAATTCAAAACTCTTGATCATACCCCCCCCCCACATACACACATTCCCCAACTTTTTCCTTTAGCAATAGTCCCAAAGCTCATAAAACACCACCCATCTACTCAGCTGTTCAAACCAAAAACCTATGAGTCATTCTAAATTCTTCCCTTGTCCTCCAGATCAGCAAGCACAAAGAATTTTATTTCCAAAGCACAATAATTCTTTCACTTCTCCCTGATTCTCTCACTAACCTCCAAGCCCACACTTCCTATATTACTTCAAGAGTTCAAATGATCTTAGGACCTACTATCTTTCCTATCCAATTCATTCTGCACTTGGCATACTAGTAGAATAATGTTTTTAAAATGAACATAAGAACAAGTCCTTCATCAACTTTCAACTGATCACATGATTGGCCATGACCTGTAAGGCCTCCATAGGCTTCTGCCTACCTGCTATTTCCTTTCTCATTGTATTAAGACCACACTGGCCTACTACTCTGTTCCTCAAATATGCCAAGTGGGTTCTTACTGTGGGCACCTGTAGTATCTGTTCCCTGCTTCTGGTTTCCTCTGGCCATAGATCTCTACATGGCTCCTTCCTATTATCTAAGTCCTAGTTCAACTATTTCTTCTCAGATTGACATTTCTTGATCAAGGAGTCTAGAGCAACCATCCCACCTCTATCTGTCCCCACAAATACACTGCTCCTTTATTTTTTATAGTGATTATGATATCATGTTTATAGATCTGTTTACTAAGGATCACTACTTCAGTCTGAAGACCCAACAGAAGAGATCACCTGCAATGCTAACATTAAATCCACTTCCTCTACCAGGAGAATGTGAGTTTCATCCTATCAGGGTCTGAGGCATTGGTTCATCATCAACCCAGAACTTACACGTCCTTAGCACAAGATTAGAGGCTAAGAAATAGTCATTTATTCTTCAGATGTACATAAGTAAATCCACTACTTACAAATCAATTAAGGGTATGAATTATCACCTCTCATAGCTGCTATTATTTTAAGGAAAAAAAAGCTAATGTAAATAAAACTCATAAATGCTATCAATCTAGTGATATTTGCTTATTACCAACTGAAAAGAATGAACATGTTTACTGTTTCCACACATAACACAGTTAATATATCTTATAGATAAAATCAAGTAATAAGTTAAAGATTAAAATTAAGTTAGTCAAGTCTAATTTTAAATATTACCTCAGGAACCACTTCTTCTGAGGCAGAAAAGAAGTACGTATATACAATTAATTCTGAAGCAGCATCTATGTATTTCTCCTGTGAAAATACAAACAAAAAAGGTGACTTCAAAATATTAAGATCAAAATTAATTCTTCATTAACAATCAGTGCAAGTTATATCATTCACTAACTAGTATACCACAATCTGCTATCTTAAGTTCTTTTGTGTGAAAAGATCTATATATATAAAAGTGTAATATGAAAATTGCCCAGATGGAGGAATGACCAGTTGCTTCATGCACACTGACACCAGGGGGCAGACACTCAATGCAGGAGCTGCCCCCAGTTTTCTACCCTGAGCTGGTGGGCTCCGATTGCCCAATGGGGAATGGGGAATGGGGAATTTGGGGTGGGTGGCAGTGGACACGGGTGCTGCCAGGCCAATGCAGGCGCAAGCAGGGCCCCAAATGACCTGCTGGTCTCCCCACACATAGAAGGTGACAGTGGTGGCAGGGGGTGATCAGCTGCCTACAGCTGGGGGAGATCAGCCCTGATTGCTGGCCAGTCCTAGTGACTCTACCGTGCACATATTTTGTGCGCCGAGCATCAAGTGGACTATAAGCAAATAAAATAAGCTGTTTGGCAAAAGACCATTGTAACTAAGAGCTTTCAAACACTTCTAAGTAGTTTATTAGGTACAACATAAGCTCAATTCATATTTATTAATTTAATTTGATGAGTATAGGAAGGGATGCGTGTGCATACACGCACATATACCCATATAAAATAATTTAAGATAATGATTTTTTGGCTTTAAAATATTTACATTCAAATTGCATTTTTTACTCTCAAAGTTTCAAACTGCTAAAAATTTTAACCAGGTCAATAACAAAGGAAATACCAACGCAGGCAACATCTGTCCAATTTTTATTTACTTTTGCTTCATGAAGGCAAACACTATTGAGGCTATATAAAAAAATATATATATATATATATATACTTTTTATAAAAATAATTAGATTGAGCTAAAGTATGTCCAACAAAAGTGAAGTTTGAGTCTTTGGTGAAATTTTGGATTAAAAAATAAAATCATTTGATACCTTCAAAGTTGACTCTCCACCTATATAAACAAAAAATACACGATGTCTTTTCTGCACATGTTCAAACATTTGCTGACTTGGAAGTGGCCGAATTAGCGGTCTGTTTGAAAACAACAAAAACAAAAAATGAACTTGAATTTGAACTAAAGACAGAACAAATCAATCCTACCTATATGATCTAAATTTATAATGTTTAAGTGCTATATTAACTGCATTTTAAGTGTATCACAAAATCCACATTAATCTAATAAAACTATAGTTCATGACCACTATTATACCCATATAATAAAAATATAGCACCCACAATTTAATCTAGTAGTTTAAATATTAACTTTCAAATATATCCCTTTAGAGAATACAATCTTAGCCAATATTCAACAAACAATCCACATAAGATCATTTTTACACAAGCATACTGTGAAATACTATCCCAGGAGTTTCTGATACTATGTTAAGAACATTTACATCTTACAGTGTCCATTTAAATAAACTTTAAATTTTATGATGCCCTAGAAAGGTTAAATTTTAAAATGCCCTAGAGAGGTTAAAATTTAAAAGTTTTCACAAGTATGCTATTCTTTTCAGGAAGAATAAAATGGAAAATGGTAAGTCATAATAGTACATAAGAAACTCATATAGAGAAAATCAAATGGTACAAAGATTTTATTATATAAGCATATGTCAAACCCAACAAGACTAGATTACATCAAGGTTTTACAAAACATATCACTTATGAAATATTATTAAAAAACTAAAAGAGGCATTCTTCTTTTAAATGTGCCCTATATTATTAGATTTTTTACTTTACGAGATTTGCAAAAAGAACAAAACACATTTTGCAAAGGCAAACACATTTTCAAAACGTACAATTCTTTAGCTACATTGCATCACTCTACTCCAGCTCCTATTTTTACTTGAGTAATTAACTGGTAACTGATGTAACTCCAGAACCAACTCTTGAAATTTCATTTCCAACAGAGTCACCCTTGGTTACATCAGGAGAGCCCTTCTTAAGCTTAAATCAAAACATTAAAAATTGTTAAAGCATACTAGTAAAGACTAATGTAAATAATGAGAGAATAAAGTACAACCTACTAGCAATCCCCTCATATAGTTATTATGAAATTTACTTATTCACAAAGTAGATAATTAAATGTGTAATCAATGTAAAAATATAGTGACAATCCTATCAAATAAAAGAGTAACATGCAAATTTGACAGTACCTTCACTATACCTACAAGCCACTCCCATAGCCATGCCCACCAGCCAATCAGGAGCAGATTATGCAAATAAACCCCAACCAAGATGGCTGCCACAACTGAGAGCAGGAGGAAGGCTTGGGTTTCCCCGGCAACAGAGGAAGCCAAACTTTCTGCCTGCCCTTGCCAGCCTAGGCCTCCACTCAATGCTACGAAGTTTGAATGATAAAAGATACAGAAATGGCGGCAGCCACTGAGCTGGAAAGAACAGAGGCTTGGGTTTCCCTGGCATGGAAGAAGCCAAGCTTTCCGTCTGCGGTTGCTGGCCTAGGCCTCCACTTTAGGCTACAATGTTTCAAACAGAAATGGCTGCTGCCACAGAGCAAACAGAAGGCTTGGCTCCGCTCCAGGCTACAAAGTTTCAATTGCAGACATAGATTAATCCCAGATCCCAGGGTCTCTGCTTGGGTCGCTGGGGGGCATGCCCGGCCTGCAAACCTACACAGGCCCCTCATCCAGGCCTCCCCACGCCCTAAGGGAA
The DNA here is from genome assembly GCA_027563665.1 of Antrozous pallidus. Taxonomy (NCBI): domain Eukaryota; kingdom Metazoa; phylum Chordata; class Mammalia; order Chiroptera; family Vespertilionidae; genus Antrozous; species Antrozous pallidus. Next base: position 51,570,073 of record CM050518.1, read on the forward strand.
ACCCCTATCCTGATCTGGGACACCCTTTAGGGCAAACCAGCTGGCCCCCACCCATGCACCAGGCCTCTATCCTATCTAATGAAAGAGTAATTTGCAGATTGACCATCATTCTAACACACAAGAGGGCTGCCCCCATGTGATCAAAGATCCTGCCCCCATGTGAACACAAGATGGCCACCACAAGATGGCCAGCAGGGGAGGGCTGTTGGCAGGTTCCAAGCCCTGCAAGGAAGGGCAGTTGTGGGTGATCAGGCCAGCAGGGGAGGGCAGTTGGGGGCGACCAAGCCTGCAGGGGAGGGCAGTTTGGGGTGACCAGGCTAGCAGTGGAGGGAAGTTGGGGGCAAACAGGCTGGTAGGGGAGCAGTTAGACATCAATTAGGCTGGAAGGATAGTGGTTAGGTGGTGATCAGAATGGCAGATAGTAGTGGTTAAGGGCAATCAGGGAGGCAAACAGGTGAGCAGTTTGGAGCCAGCAGTCCTAGATTGTGAAAAGGATGTACGATTGCCCGTTTAGTCCCGATCCTATTGGAATCGGGCCTAAATGGGCAGTTGGACATCCTTCAAGGGGTCCCACATTGGCGAGGGTACAGGCTGGGCTGAAGGAAACCCCCCCCCCATGCATGAATTTCATGCACCGGGCCTCTAGTTATATTAATAAGCATTGCAAATTATAATATTTAAAGATCATTCCTAATTCTGTCCTTTCCTCAAATAATTTAAAACAGAGAGTATCATGACACCCAACAAATCTATCCCAATATACTTTAAAGCTACCAATATAATATATCCTGTCAAATTCATAAGTGCCTATCCTTTCAAATTCAATTTAGGTTAAACTATCTTGATAAATGTTCTCTTCAAAAGTTACACATAATCACTTTAATAATTATAAACAACAACTTTCTTTATACCCCAGACCAAATGTAGATTAAAACATAAAATCACTGCTTTCAAACCAACAGGAAATGCTTATGGAAGAATATAGGTTCCATTATATCACATTCTAGGCAAAATGTGTAATAATACCTCACAGTTGGCATAAAGCAGCATATGGTAGATCAGGGCAAGAATTTCAGCTGTATCTACAAAGCATTTTCCATCATCACAGCCTAGGGATTAAAAGCCCGAGTCTATCCCAGAACAATAATATTGTGAGGTTTCTTGTAAAACTTTAAAATCAGGTAACAAAACAAATAAAATGATGTAAGCCAGGTATTAGAAGAGCAAAATTATAAAATAAAAATTAAATTAATAAAATTTTGAAAATCAATTAAAATTGAGAGAAAAATTCTTCAATACTGTAAATAAATTTAAATGTGAGTTTAAAAGTATCACAGCCCTCCCCACTCTCATTCTTTAAAGAATCTTTTTGCATATTTTATGTAATCCTACCTTCTCTCATAAGTAATTTTATTCAGGTAAGTCCTTCAATAATGATCTATAAAAATAATTTAATTTTCAAATATTGATACCATATATTAAAAGTCTTTCCTAGTAAAAACTTACCCAGATACTCTGTGAGCAAATTCAATAATATCATCTTTAGTTCGTGGTCCTCTGTAATTATATGCCAAGTCCCCTTTTAATCTTAAAAATAAAAGAAAAAAGCTTGGATTATTTCAACTATTTTAATATTTAATGGCAATCAATCAGTATTATTATATAAAATTACAGAATATAAAAATAGTAAATGGAATGATGGAGAAGAAATAGCATAACTACACAAAATATGGTAGATAACTGGCTTCAGGGGACCAGCAACTCCAAATATAAAGAAAAAAGCTGTATGTATTTTGTTAAAATTACATGAAAATAATATACTGTGTATTTGATATTTGCATTGCATCTATGTCTTCTAAATAATGAGTAATCTACACATTCACAGTCAAAGCATTATAATTCTCACTGTTTTCGTTTTTTAATTCCCTGGCAAGTAAAAGGCCAGGAATTAATAGTACTTTGGTAGTGATAAAACAAATTTTAAGCACTACAATATTATAGTAACTTGAAAGGTGCTCCAAGATTAAAGCAGTGCATAAAAACATCTCTTATAGAAAATTAGATAATTTCTAAAAGTCTGCTAATGAATTATGTGTCCAACATAGAACTGAAAAAAAAAAGAAAAAAAGAAAGCACAACAGAATATCTATAATTAAAGAATGGAAAGGATAATTTACTTAACACAAGAAAGTAAAAGAGGTTTAGCAAACATTTAAAAAGTGAAGGAAGATGGGAGATCAACACAAAACCCAAGAATAAAAAAAATAAAAGTACTCAATTTTTTAAATTTGAAATTTTAAAATAGTGAAATAAAAACTTACTTCATTATAAAAATAAGTGTTAAAACAATTCAACTCCCCATATTATCAAAATAAGGATTGGATGAAATGCCTGAGAAAATTCAATGAAACGATAATTATAAAATAAGCCCTTTAGAATTATTATCCCATTTCTTCTAATGAATACACTATATGTTACACTTGATCAACACCTACAATTATAATATCTATAAATTTGATCCTCTTTGTTTCTTTCACTCTAATGAAATATTCTTTATAATTATAGAGAATAAAATTTGATAGGAGACAGGAATCACACGATAAAGTAGAATACACTCTGGAGCTGCTCAAAGATAAAAGACCTTCTATACCTAGGACAACATACCTTGTCCTGAACAGTGCCTGTCACAGTCAAAGCTCGTTTAATGAATCAGCCTTTAATAAAAAGCCCATTCACTTAAATACAAAAACAAGCATAAAGATGCAGACCCTCTCCTTTGATCACATCCTGCCCCTGGAAAGAACTGAGCCCAAATCTTAACTCCTCCATGGAAAGTAGTAGGACTTAATCTAATAAAATGTAAGTAGAGTGAACTAATTAAAATACACATATAAACATACAACACTCAACTTACAGCTTAATTGTTGGATAACCTCGAACTCCAAACTCTGAAGCAATGCCTTGATAAGAAAAAGAATAAAAATTCTAAATTTTTTTTAAAAATGAAAAACTAGGTCATAAATGAGCCTTTTTACTTAAAAAAACACATGAATATGTTTATACAAACTTACATAGATATGGTGTTTTACCTATAAAGAGAATATAAACTCCCAAAAAGAAAAAAACAAAAACACGACATTCTCATACAAAATAATTACTTAACAATCTAATCTACACCCTACACAAAATCTTATGACAAAATAAGAAATGTGCCAAAAGAATAAATTTTGACTCTTAAGTAGTTATTTTAAAAGACAGTCTTGTTTTAAAATACATAAATAAACACATATAAATACAGTCTCACTTCTCATTTGACTTCCTTTCCAGCACAAATATTTCTTTTAAAAAAGGGCTAGGGGGAGGGCCCATCTCTTCCTTCAAAGCTTTCTGAGTCTTAAAAGAACTGCACTGCATTTTACTTTTAAAACATTGTCATATCTGCAAAATTATTTAATTTCTATAATCAATATATGATCTAAAGTCAACTTCATCCACAAGGTTTTAGAAGTTTCTGCTTTTGTAATGACTTAGAATAATTCCAATTGATACAAAGATTATTCATAAATGAAAGGCTCACAATGCACAAAATTCGTGCCTGGGTAGGATCCCTAGCAGCGGCAGGCTGGGGCCATCCTTCATTCCACACTGCCCTCTGGTAGTTAGCGCACATGATAGCAAGTGACAGAACTCCCAGTCTCCAGGTTGAACTCCCAAGGGACATTTAGCATATTAGACTTTTATATATAGACACTCAAGTTCAAATGAGATACATTTGCTACAGTAGCATCTTTTTAAAAGAAAGAAGAAATAGTAACAAGTATAAGCAAAGAATAGAAACTCAAGGCTTTAAAAATTACAGAAATTATGATAGTAAATTAATACTAATCCTTCACAGATTCAAGGCAACTAGAACATTAAATAAAAAATAACTATTCTTGGTTAATAGACTATCTTATATAATAATCCTATATAATAAAGAGGTAGTATGCAAATTTACCATCATGCCATTGCTCAAGATGGCCACCACCATGTGATCACAAGATAGCTACTACAAGATGGCCAGCAGGGAAGGGCAGTTAGGGGCGACTGGGCCAACAGGGGAGGACAGTTAGGGGCAACCGGGCTGACAGGGGAGGAAGGACAGTTGGGAGTAATCAGGCCAGAAGGGGAGCAGTTAGGTGTTGATCAGGCTGGCAGAGGAGTGGTTAGGGGTGATCAAGCTTGCAGACAAAAGCGGTTAGGGGCAATCAGGCAGGCAGGCAGGCAGGAGAGCAGTTGGGAACCAGCAGTCCCAGATTGTGAGAGGGATGTCCGATTATCGGTTTAGGGGAGACCCTGGCTGGGTTGCTCAGTTGGTTAGAGCCAAGCTTTTGGCTTCAATATTCAGTCAGGGCACATATAAGAATCAACCAAACAATGGATAAAAAAGTGAAATAGCAAATCGATGATTCTTTCTCTCTTCCTTCCTCTACTAATTAATATATAAAATAAACTTGAAAAAGAAATGATTTGGGGGACATTATGTGAGTAAAGTATTAATGCGTCTCATCCCAAATTAAGGCAGATAAATACAAGACCTCATCTCCTTCACCCAAAGCTCATTAAAAACTGCCGAAGGTAAAGACTAGTATAATTGATTGAGAGAGGGCACATCCCCCTAGCAACTCCTTATACAATGTAGTGTAAAATTTATTCATATATAAATAAAATTGAAAATGCAATTAAATGAGAAAATATAGTGGTGGTATTTCTGTAACTTGGTGTTGTTTCTCACAACAGAAATTTAACCCCATCACTTCATTTCTCTGACCTCAGTGTTTTCTATCTATAAGCTGGAGATGTATACCACCCACTCTGCAGTCCCTTTGCTCCTTGAACATACCTTTATTCCCGATAGAATTTCAATTGACAGTTTCCTAAAACTTCAAACTTAAAATTTCCCTCGAGGAGAATGGTCGTATGATTTATAAGCAAAGCATGAGTTATAGACATATAATGACCCAGGTTAGCATTCCAACTTAATTTATCATCTGCACAGCTCTGAATAATTTATTAACAAATTGTGGATGGATCACAAGAATTCTCAGTTCACATTACACAGTGTTTTACAAAGTATCATACTTTAAAAAGATATTAGCTTGTAAGAACATGTAATAAACAACTTCAAAATGTAATAGACATTTCATTTTAAAGCGTGCCTTTAACATTTATGTAAAATGTTTTTGGTACTCATTCAATAGAAACTTATCTGGCCACTGGGTAAAGCTAGCAATAAAACTACTGGTCCGCAATGTGTTAAGTTCTCTGATTGCTTCCCCATCTGAAGATACCACTCATGTGGTAGGGTTATGGGTGTGACTTTACCGTGAGAACACAAGTAAAAAAGAATCTAACAGAAAATCTGGCACACCAAGATCCTCAAATGCTAGGTTCATTTCCTTTCTATTCATGATCCTGACTTCACTATTATGTAATTATCTGCTGATAATTCTATGTACAGATGATATTAATAAGCATTAGCATGTGTAGAAAACTTATAACTGGCTTTAATTTACATTTTTGTTGGTTTCATTATTAGAGAACAGTTTATATAGAAATCTAAAATTAATATCTTTACAATTTGAAGAATCCATTTTGTAACATGAATAACTTCCCCTGAAGTCTTGTCATTTTAAATAATCATAATTGACGGTAAACGTGAAACCTCCATTTTTTTGTTTTCTCTTTGAAATGATAACCTGAAGGGACAGACAAGCGTGGTGCTGGATTCATGGTGACCCTGGATTCTGGGCCTAATTTTACCTCTAAATTCAGTGACTGAAATCATTCAGTCATTTCACTGAAATTGTCTTCCATTTTTTTTTTATCTACACAACGGGAGGGAGAAGAAGTAGAGCTGAACTTAATTTAAAGTCCTTTTCAGCTCAAAAATGCTGTTTTCCTTAGCATTTAGTGTCACTATATATTTGACATGAAAAAGGAATAAAATATAGCAATGGTTCTCAATTTGGGAGGGGAGGGAGGGTTGACCTCTAGGAGCCACTGAGTAATGTCTGGAGACATATTTGGTGGCCACAACTTAGGAATAAGGGGACAATGCTACTGATATCTAGTGGGTAAAGACCAGGGGTGCTTCTAGACATCCTACAATAAATAGGAACTCCTTCTCCCTCCAAAGAAAGAATTATTTGGCCCCAAATATCACTAGTGCAAATATAATCTGTGAACAAGGAATCAGAATACAAATGTTATTGACCAAATGTCAGTGCAAGTTTATAAATTAGAGAGAGGTAAAATATGAACTTTATCATACAACTGTCACACTTCCTCAATTTGAGTTGAGGAATAAACAGAATTTCTGTGGTTTCATAATAAAAATCAATGTATCATTGCAGCTAACATTAAAACTATTTTAAATTCCATACAAACACTTTTAGCACTCATTGTTGAAAGGACACGTATGAAGAGAGAAGCCAAAATACATATATGAGTTCACATTGGACAATACACAACTTTTTAATGTTATTTGATTACTGTACGATTAGTTGACACCATGCATCAAAAATTTTTTTGTACAAAACCACTGGGCATAAAAAAACATGATAGTTCAAATTTCTCTAGTTCAAGAACTCTGTACCGAAATTTACTGGACTGAGTGTAAGGGCATTTGTTTCCATTCACTGCAAGTATGTGCATGACTGAGAAATAAGCTACCCTCACAAATACTCTTATGAAATATTCTATCGTTTGCCACAGAATAATCCTATCCCACTCAAATCAAAGTTCTATAAATAACTATCCATCAAAATACTTAACTTTGTGATTCTCCTGCTAAAGTGTACAGCACAATCACCGGAAGTCCATATGAAAATACAGATTCTCATGACCCAATCTCAAGAGATTTTCAGTCGGTAGAGCTGGTGTGGCCTTTGGAATCTGAGTTTATATGAGCACTCCAAGTAACCCTAATGTAGGTAGTATGCAGACTACACACTGACAAACACTAGCTCTGTGACTGCCTGAAAAGCCACCTAAGGGGCTAGAAGAGCTACCCATGAAACAGCCCATCTGTTAGAATCTTAGAGTTAAACATGGAATCATGTTGGCAGCTAGCTTGGGAAAACAAATTCAATTTATTTACCTCTTTGATTCTAAGCTCTACTAAATTGCATGCACTGGAGTTTCCCTGAAGTATTTAAGGACACAAAAAATTATATGTAAAAAAATCTATCTGTAATCGCTAGATAATAATTCTTGATTACTTATCAACTTTTTTTTACATACTACAAAGAAATTTCTTTCTATATAACACATAAAACATCTCCTTGATTCTATAATAAAATGAAAAATGCATCCATTACTGACATCAAACATTAAATAGTCCCATTCAATACACATATGTTTACTGGTTACTATTTATCTCTTCCACTAGAATATAAATTTCATGAGAGTAGAGACTTCTGTCTGTTTTGCTCAGTCATGTATCACCAATGCCTAGAACGTGTCTATCATATCTTGAAACATGGTAAGTGCTCATTAAATACTTGTTGAATGGATGCTCACTCTACAGCAATGCAACAAAAGAATGACTTTTCAATAAGCTATGTTTGTATGAGTCAAGCAGTCACAGAATTTACAAGCAAGTCTCAGCATGCACAGGTTGTGTGCTGGTTGGGAGAGGAGTGAAGATTTGGTATTCAATATCCAAGGAGTAAAGGACAGAACATGAATGAAGCATCCACCACGGTGCCTGGCAGAGGGCAGTCCTCATTACACACCAGTTCCCAGTCCCTCTTCCTAAAGCTAGAGGTTTGTTTCAGATAATGTGTTAAAGGTCTACATTTTACACATTGTAACTTCTGGCGAGATTTCTCCTCCAATTAATTCAACATAACATATTACACAATGCTAAGTGAACAAATAAAACCTATTTTAAGATTAGAGGCAAAATTTAAACCTTTTAATAATTTATGAAAATGAAATGAAAAAACAGTCCCATCATATAGTATTTAAAAAGCTACAAACTATATATGAAGTTTTTCAGATATATAAGAAAATTGCTTTTAGTAGCAGCAATTAAAATATTTTCTTCTCTAAGACTTTACTGCACTTGTTAGTTTGTTCATCTCTCTCCCTCCATTTAACTGTAAGCATTTCCAGGACAAGAAGGATTTGTTTTGGTTCTTATTTAATTTTGACAGACCAATATAGGCTTGACAAACCAAATATTGACTGATTGACCATGAATGAGACCATATGAAGAATATATATTTACATGCATGTCTAATTAACATAAAAGTGTAGAAAAAATAATTTACTTTCATGAGCAACAATTGAAAGGGAGTAACTTCTTAAACTTTTTTAAAAGCTTATTTCAAGAAATACCAGTTCAAGCATATTAGTCTGTCTCTATAGTAACTTCCTACCACTAATCTCTCAAAGTTTCAACAATTCATTTGTGTGACTCAATAATTCTGGCTCAAACATCTTACATGTACTCTAATTCCCTATTTTTAAACACCAATAAAACAAAATACCACAAATTCAAAATAGCTGCTAACATGAAAATGCATACAAATTTCAATTTAGTATTGTTGGGGGCGGCCCCAGGCAAGACACCTTGAGCATTCTCTAAATCTTTGTGCTGGCTGAGTTCAAGGTGCCTGGAAAAACCAGGTCTTGAAAAACATATTCACCAATGTGATCAGCTTAGATTACTTTGCCTCAGGTGTCAGCGAGAGGGCCTTGATATGTAAATGCAGGCTGGCCCCTGGAATGGGTGAATGAATAGGGCCTGGGCTCACCGAAACTCCTTTGATCCTAATGTTGGAGAAACCCCTTTGTATTGTGGAATATAAATAAACGCCCACACTTGGCTGTTTCTCCATGAGAGGGAGAACAGATGCCCACCTAGCCCCAGCTTTTTAATCCTACTTCTGTGTCTTCTCTTCTATATTTCATTTTTCTTCATCCTCAGCTCCTCCACTCAGAAACTGAACCCAGTCTCTCTCCACGCTGGACGTGGGAGAGAGAGAAAGGAAAAAACACCCCCGATATAGTATTATTTTCCACATAACCAGTGCAGTAACTCTGCTAAGTATCCTATACTATTATTTTTGTTTTTCTTTATATCACAGAGTTAATCTGTCACATATGTATTTTCACTCTTGAAAATGTCTCTAAGAATTACTGTTTCCTCTTTACTCCACTGCTAACCACTCAAGTCAAGGTTCCCAGCATGCACCAAGATGCACACAAGTCAACTTAGATGTTTTTTTTTCCCTCTACTCTTCTTTCCTTCCTACATGTAGCAAGCCATTGGCCTTCTCAAAAACATGTATTGCCTCTTAAATGACTAGCAATAAAACCCAAAACTCTTTTGTCCTACATGAGGGCCCCTTAAAATCTGGGGTTACCTCTTGGCACCTTGTATGTAGCACCTATTGTTGGGTTTTGAATATGAAATATCAATACAACCATAACCTAGAAGATTATTACTCTTCCATTTACAGACAAGAAAACTGAAATGAAGATATTAAGTACTTTCCCAAAGCCACAAAAGCAGGACATGGAAGAGTTAGGATGAAAACATAGGTCTTTCTTGTTCCAAAATTATATCCAGAGTATAATCCTGATTTCCTAAAATGAATTCCTCATTACATACTTCCACTTTCTTCATTAATTAAAGGAAAAAGAAACCTACATTTATTGAATATTACAAAAGGCTTTACAGGTTCTATATCACTGAAATCTCAAAATAATCACTAAAAGAGGACTTACAAAAAAAATTTCCCTGTGTGGAAACTGAAGTTAGAGGTGCTAAGACAGTTTCCTGGGGCTGTATAGCAAAAGCATATCTAAATACAGCGTATACACAGCAGAGCCAGAATCTGTTCTCTGAAGCCATCCTCTTTCCAAATTTCTATGATGTCTCATACTTCTCTAAACTTAATTTTGTCTTTTCTCAAATCCTTTAAGACAGGCATTGGTAAACATTTTCTGTATAGGGTCATAAAATAAATGTTTGGGCTCTATCAGGGATACAGTCTCTGTTACAACCACTCCCTGTGCAAATGGAACACGAACACAACCACAGATAAAGTATACAAACCAGTGTGCTGTGTTCCAGTAGAGCTCCATTTACAAAATCAGATTTCGTCCATGGGCCACAGTCTGCCAACGCCAGCCTCTTCTCTGCTACGCACTAGTAAACTCATTTCCAACTCTATGATTTTGCTCTAATATTCTCTCTTGCATTTACCCTAACTCAACTCATCCTTCATATTCCCATTTACTCCTCGACCATGCCGTCTTACACTACTCAAAAAACAAACTCGTATTCTTAATTCAGACAGCAATATAAAAAAGTTAGTGCTCAAATTCTATTGTTGCCTCAAATCACAAATTATCTCAAGTGGGCTCAAAATAGAAACAATAGCTTACACATCTCCAATAGGCTCAAGGTTAACATTTCATATTACACATTCAATGGTTAATTCATTTAACTCATAAAGCATAGTTTAAAATTAAGATAACTTTAATTTCAGATGGGCAAAAAAACATGTATTTCTTCCTCCTACCTTGAATACAGCTTTGCAAATTTATACAGTTTCATTAGGCTAACAGTTAAAAGTAAACTGAGTAAATGCTTACTAGAATAGGAAGTAGCATCCATCTTTCCAACTTTAACTGGCGAACCAATGCTTTTCATTTCAAGACCAACTTCATTCCAAATCGGCTCCAGTTTTTTACAATGACCACACCATGGTGCATAAAACTTGTTAAAAAATAAACAAAAACAATCACTAAAATACTGTGCTACTGTGGATATCAGCCTTAATTTTAAAGAATCTCTTTGACAAAACGATCTGATAATAATCTGTTTTAGACAAAACAAATAAATATTACTTTTAAATTGGTTAAAACACAGACATAAAGCATACTCCTTAATACTGACACTATTTTAAGGAAACTTTAAATCATACAAAGAACATCCTATCTAATAAAAGCAAAATATGCAAATTTGACCGTACCTTTGCCACACCCACAAGTCACTCCCACAGCCACCCCCACCAGACAATCAGGAGCAGATTATGCAAATAAACCCCAACCAAGATCTTTGCCACCACTGAGAGCAGGAGGAAGGCTTGGGTTTCCCCGGCAACAGAGGAAGCCAAACTTTCTGCCTCCCTAAGCCTCCACTCAATGTTACAAAGTTTCAATTAGAAAAGATACAGAAATGGCAGCAGCCACTGAGCTGGAGAGAACAGAGGCTTGGTTTCCCTGGCAATGGAGGAAGCCAAGCTTTCAGTCTGCCGTTGCTGGCCTAGGCCTCCACTCTAGGCTACAATGTCTCAAACAGAAATGGCTGCTGCCCTGGAGCGAGCAGAAGGCTTGGCTCCACTCCAGGCTACAGTTTCAATTGTAGATACAGATTAATCCCAGATCCCAGGGCCTCCACTTGGGTAGCTGGGGGGCATGGCCATCCTGCAAACCTCCACAGGCCCCTTGCCCAGGCTGCTCCTCACCCCAAGAGAACCCCCACCCTGATCTGGTTTGCCCTGATACACACTTCAGGGCAAACCAGCTGGCCCCCACCCATGCACCAGGCCTCTATCCTAATGAAGGAGTAATTTGTAGATTGACCATCACTCCAACATACAAGAGGGCTGACTCTTTGTGGTCAAAGATGCTGCCCCCATGTGGACCCAAGATGGCCACCACAAGATGGCCAGCAGGGGAGGGCCACTGGAAGTTCCAGCCCCTGCAAGGGAGGGCAGTTGTGGGCGATCAGGCCTGCAAGGGAGGGCAGTTGGGGGCGCTCAAGCCTGCAGGGGAGGGCAGTTAGGGGTAACCAGGCTGGCAGAGGAGGGAAGTTGGGGACAAGCAGGCTAGCAGGGGAGCAGTTAAACATCAATTAGGCTGGCAGGATAATGGTTAGTGGGTGATTAGGCTGGCAGGCAGAAGCGGTAGGGTAATCAGGGAGGCAGGCAGGTGAGCAGTTTGGAGCCAGGAGTACCGGATTGTGAGAAGGATGTCCGATTGCCCATTTAGGCCCGATCCCACTAGGATCGGGACTAAACAGGCAGTTGGACATACCTTGAGGGGTCCCAGATTGGAGAGGGTGCAGGCTGGGCTAAGGGACATCCCCTGACCCCCCCTTCACGAATTTTGTGCACCAGGCCTCTAGTATATTTATATATGTATATATTTATACATTATTTGCAAGAAAAGCATTTCTGTTTGTATGTGATGTATCCATGTTATACATAAAATGAGATCACCAAATACAACACATATCATGTGCAGACCCTTTAGGTGTTAATGATAAATTTGAATCTATTTCTACTACAAAAATTCCAACACAGCGGGTGCCTTTAGTAGTTTAAGAGGAACCATTGATAAAATAGGTGAAACCATTAAGATGACTGGTTTGGCAAAAGGACAAATCAGGCTGGTTTAATTAAAACCACAGTTCTTCCTTCTTTAGAATCACCAGCAGGCTGTGGTGGTAACTGCTGTTTTGTGAAATGGTGTAACAAAATGCTTGCTGTACTTTCATGAAATAGGACTTACCTATTTCTGAACACTATACTGTGGCAATGTTCAAACACAGGCATGAAAGAGAGGGAGAAATACACAGTGAACCTTGTGCCCACAGCCGAGCTTCACTAAGTGTCCACTCTGCTACCGTGAGTCTGTCTCTTCTGCTGCCACTCTCCTCTTTTACTGAGGCAGGTGAAAATGAACTCCAAACACCATGAAGTGTGTATATATTCCACACTTGACAATGAGGAAAATTTGTTACTATTAAGATGAAATATGATTTTGACTGCCAAGTGATTAATATATATAGTCTCTTGGATAAGACGACAAACCGAGAGTGAATTCTGAAATAAAAATCATACCATAATCTCCCTCAGACACACTCCACAAGCCAACCTCATCAGAACTTCATCAAAATCAAGTTCCTTGCCAGGAAACTTAAGGCTCTGAGGTTCATCTATATAATGATAGAGGAATATGTGACCGAACAGCAGGCTGTGTGAGGCGACAAAGCTGGCAGGGGGATTAGTGAGGGAATGAATGAACAGGCTGCGTGGGGCAACCAGACTGGCAGGGGTGTTAAGTGAGGGACGACAAAATGACTGAACAGCAGGCTGTGTGATGAGACCAGGTTGGCAGGGGGAACAGTTGGGGGTGACCAGGCCAGTGTGGGGGAGAAGGGGAAAGGGGCAGAGGGTGATGACCAGGCCAACAGAGGGGGCAGTTAGGGGAGACCAGGCCAGTGGGGGGTAGGGTAGGTGCGGGAAGTTATGGGCGACCAGGCAGACAGAGGGGAGCAGTTGGGGGCCACCAGACCAGCAGGGGGGAAAGTTGGGGGCAACCAGGCTGGCGGGGGGGGGCAATTAGGGGAGACCAGGCCAGCAGAGGGGGGCAGTTGGGCGTGGTCAGGGGGACAATTGGGGTGACCAGGATGGCGGGGGAGGGGAGACAGTTGGAGGTGACCAGGCTGTGGGGGCGGGGGGGGGCAGTCTGGGACGATCAGGCAGGTGAGCACTTAGGAGGCAGCGGTCCTGGATTGTGAGAGGGATGTCTGAATGCCGGTTTAGGCTTGATTCCCCAAGAGGTCCTGGACCGGAGAAGGTGCAGGCAGGCTGGGCTGAGGGGACACCCCCATGCATGAATTTAGTGCCCTGGGTCTCTAGCTTTAATATGAAAACCCAAACAGTACTACTTAAGAAAACAAATTGAGTAATATATCTCAGTACTAACTGTGTATATTTGGGTGGAAGAGAATATATATATATATATATATATATATATATATACACACACACGTATATGTGTATATATATGTATATGTATATGTGTATGTGTGTGTGTGTGTGTGTATGTGTGTGTGTGTATATATATATATATATATATATATATGAAAGCCTAAGTGACTAGCCAACTGGCTGACAAGCCGACCAGCCAGTAGCGATGATGCGTACTGACTACCAGCGGGCAGACGCTCAACACAGGAGTGGAAACCACAGGCATGGAAACATGAAACAGACTGATGAATCTCAGAGGAAAGGGGGAAGGGGAAGGGCAGGAAGAGATTAACCAAAGATCTTATATGCATACTAGAGGCCTGGTGCACAGATTTGTGCGCTGGTGGGGTCTCTCTGCCTGCCCTGCAGGATTGGGCCAAAACCGGCTCTCTGACGTCCCCCTGAGGGGTCCCAGATTGCGAGGGTGCAGTCCAGGCTAAAGGACCCCAATGGTGCATGAATCCATGCACCAAGCCTCTAGTAGAAAATAATGTTTAAAATTGTAGGGGTGGTTAATTAGTACAAAAAATTTACATACTCACATCTACAAGCCAAATGTCATCTTTTCGACTGTCCTTGAACCTACAAAACAAAAACCAAGAAAACAAGTCTTTGTATGTTTCCTCTTTACCACTGAATAACAGTTGGGCTTAATCAGTTGATAAATATAGGGGCATGGAACAAATTATTTTAATAAATTTTTATGTGCAAGTTTTACTCAATGACCTCTAAACCTTATCCATTAAACATCATGACAAAAGTAGAGAACTGAAGTAATGAAGTGGCAGTTGGTAGAAACACAGACACATGCTCCATTCACACCTGTAGTTAGTTAATGCAGCAGGCCTGAGGCTATCCTTGGAAAGCTTGCCTGCCTTGGGTTGCCCTTAGTTGGCATCTGGAAACTTGAATTTCAGCTACTGACAATGGTGACTCAGTGGTTTTACACTGAGTAAACAATATGGTTTTGTGAGAATAGCTGTCTCCTTCTTGCCCTTTCCAACCTCTATGAGGCCCTATGAGACTTGCTACCAGGGGTGCAATGGCAGCAGCAGCTTGTCCCAGGATCTCCCCCTGAACCTGTCTCCAAGGCTCCCTTTTCTCTGACTTCCCAGTGAGCCAAAGCAGCCCAGCCTAGGCTTTCCTGTTGCTTCTTCTATGCTCTTCTTCATTTTACTGTCCTAAATACATTTTTTTTTTTTGCTACCATCATGACCCAATACCCTTTGGGCCAGAGCTGTTTAGCCCACCCCTCTGGATAACCCCATCACCCACCCCATTTTCCTTAAATAAATTCAATTATTCTTTATTCACTGTCTGAGATGGCTATTTAGCCTGCCTCTGTGCCACCTACTTTAACCTTTCAGTTACATTTAAGGAGATTACCTCCCTGCTGACAATGATTCTCCCAGAATCAAACAGTTTTTGTAAACAATCTGCTAGTACTCCCTAATACTCATTGGCATGGCTGATAAAGCACCCCATAGGACCCTGAGGCTTTTGCTTGTCAGAACAGCATTGTGCTCAACTGATCACCCTGATGCTATAGCAAATGCTGTCATGTGGAGGTGGTAAGCAGGATAAGTCAAACTGAAAGTAACAAAGGATGCTCTACTCACTCACTCCTATGATGCAAGCCAAGGGGCACACAAAAAAGGTGCCAGCTCCTCAGTGTTCCATTTTCCCCAAGTGGAACCACGCCAGTCAAGGGTCGGGCAGGTCAGCACATACAGGGAAGCAGTGAACCAAAGGCTTCTTCTGCCTCTGCCTCTTTATGGACACCTGGGCAGAGGGATGGCCAGGGAAAAGGGGCAGGAGGTGAAAGGTGCCGAGTCCAAGGTGCCTCAGCTAAAACCCTCAGTAAGGAGGTCTCTGCAGAGGTGCACAGGAAATGCCTTAGGTGAGCCCCTGTCGCCTGCCAAAAGGCAAGTGGGCTAGGAATGCAGATATGTAGCCTAGCTAGGTCGGTTGGCCCCAGAGGCCCGAGTCTATGACTACAACTCCCTCGAGAGACTGCGGGACACTGGTTGTACACAAGAGTTTAGTGTGGGGAGAGTAGTTTCCCTTGGAGGCCTGCCAGGTAAAGCCTTACAATGGTCTGAAAGATCACACATTGGGTTTTGGTCTGGAGCATGACTCCTCACCTACTATAAGCAAGGCCTTGTGATTAATGCTGGGGTACTGTAAAAAAACAAAACCAAAAACACAGTCCGGTTCCAAAGTCCAGCACCCACTTACTGATTAAAGCAGAAAAATATAACAAATACAGGTGAAATAATAAAAGAGAACACAGATGAGTTTGGCACTTTTTAAAAATATTACAACTTAGTAAAACTCTTTGAACAAAATTAGTGCTATATAAGTATTGGTTATTATTGGCTCTATTATTAAAAGACTAGGTTTATACAAATATTCAGCGTTGGAAGAAGATATACTTAAAATATATATACTCACGATTCATCTAAATCTTCTACATATCCTTTACAGAAAGCCATTTCAAGTAAAAAAACTGAAAGAAAAAAATATAATAAATGCTGGTTTATCAGTCATCTAAAAAAATGTTTTTGATTTTGATCAACCTACCAAACAATTCACTGAACCATCCCAGGGCACAAGTGATGAAAAAGCATAAATGGTTCAAATGTTTGATATACACTCTGCATGCAACCGTACTATGAAAGGCTAGTAAATCACAGAGGTTCTTTTCAAATATACTTCCACTTTCATCCCATTTTTCCTTTTTACCTGTCGTCTTTTTGGAATAGGGATAGAAATCGTTATTTTCCTTTTTCTCTAATACCAGTGATCTCCTCGGTATAAACTCCAAATACCATTCCACATACTACTAGCTTTTAAAAAAAAATTATATTGTTGAAAGTATTACAGATGTCTCATTTTCCCTCCAGGAAGCCCCTCTCTTCCCACTCCCTTCCCTTCCCCAGGTCTTCGCCGCACTATTGCCTATGTCCATGAGTTTTGCATATATGCATTTACATTCTTTGGTTAATCTCTTCCAAACGATTAGTTTTTATTCCCAATCTTATAGATATTGAGCTCCACCACCAATACGTATTCCGGAAGAGGATCTAGCACATCCTGGTTACTGAGTGAAAGCAGCCCAGGGAGAAACAGGGGCGCCGGGGCTGAGCAAAGGCCGACCCACATTATAGGGCCACTTTCCACTGGGCACCTGAGTCTGTTCTACCCCGGGACACCCCTCTCTTCGCCCCCTTCTTCCCAGTGGACAAGACTCGGAACCTAAAGCCAAAGCATTGCGTGGCTGCACCTTGGGAAGGTAGCATCCTTCACGCCTGTAAGTGGAGCCAGCGCTCCGGAAACTTCCTGCCACCCCGAGAATCAGAACCGAACGGAAGAAAACGCGTCCTTCCCGGCTTGACACTGGTCTCGGGCATCCCGCGTCAGAAGAAGGAGCCACGGAGAGGGATATCTCGGTGGACCCCGCGGCCGGTCCTGGCCCGACCCCATCCGGGGAGGGTCCCCGCGCCCACCCACCCGCACCACCCCCGCCAGGCCTGTACCTGTGGCGCAGAGCTGCAAGGCAGCCCCGCGTGTCCGAGCTGCCATGGTCGCCGCAAGAGAGCTGCAAGCCTAGGGAAATCAGTAGCGGAGGCCACCTGAGCTCCCGGAAGGGGAACCGGGGCGCAGAAGGGAAGCGGGGGGCTGAGGGCAGAGGCGGGGCAGCCCTGCCTCCAGTGTCGCCTCTGAGCATGCTCGGAACCAGAGCGCACGCGCAGAACTGGGGCGCGTGCGCAGTCTCGTCCACCAAGGTTGGTGTTCTCAGTGGCCTCGGGGAGCGTGGGAACCGCGAGTGAGACTCTGACTAGGCGGGCGGAGAGGCCAGTGCCGCTAGGGTGCGTTTCCTGGAAGTTCATTTCCAGCTGAACTTGAAGGAGTAGGTAGATTCTTGCAGCGCAGCTTGAGGTTGGATTCTGGCAGGTTTTTCCCTCGCTGCTCGAGTGCAGTGAGGGATCAGAGTCCCGCAGAGGTGGGTGTAGCTAACAATGCTTACAAAGATGATTTTGCTGCGGGACCCTCCATGTATTATTTCAACAGTCTCTGAACCTGTTTGCAAAATAGGATATCTGTCTTAAAATAGAAAGCTCATTTTTGCCAACTAAAGGAATGCCTTAAAATTTTTTAAATCTTGAAACCTGGAAAAATGAAGTTGATCATCATAGGATATATTTTTTGATGATTTGTTCCTCTATGTTTTCTTTTAGAGATAAAGTACTTGCTATGAAATACTTAATGGCTGTTTTTCTACACAACGAAAATGATTTGTAAAAGCGACAAAATTTTATAGCATGGTTCCAGCAGCAGTCACTACGGCTAATTCAAGTGAAATTTTTGTAGGACATAAAATTTCAGTATTTAGATAGTCAGTTATTGAATGTGTGTTGAGAGAACAGAAACGGATTGTGATGTCAGCAGATTCACCTTAAGTTCAAAATTCCAACAGGCAGAAATCTCATAAGTATTGCTATTCCCCATGATTAGAAGGTTAAATCTGATTGAGAGTAAGCCCTAGGTTTCCTCCCTTTTGTGCATATAGCATATTATCCAATGCAGACGTTCAGATTAAAAAATATTTTTAAGTGAGCGTCTAGTTTATTCTAAGAGTTTTACATGCATGAATATGTAATCCTCTTCAAAGTTCTCAAAGCACAATATATTATGGATGTGGATCCAGGGACTCACAGGAGATAATTTTCTTTTTTTTTAATCTTTATGGTTCAGTTTATTGATTACATTGTTCCCTTTTTTTCCCCCTATAGCTCCCCTCCACCTGGTACCCATCCCACCCTCCACCCTCACCCCCCACCCCACTGTCCTCTCCCATAGTTGCATGATTTTTGTCCAGTGTCTTGCTGCTCTTCTCACACCCCTTTTCTCCCCAAGAATTGTCAGTCCATTCCCCCTCTATGTCCGTGATTCTGTTACATTCACCAGTTTATCCTGTTCATCAGCTTATTAATTCACTTGATTTTTAGATTCATTTGTTGATAGATGTGTATTTGTTGTTCCTAGTTTGCACTTTTATCTTTTTCTTCTTCGTCTTCTTAAAGAATATCTTTCAGCATTTCATATAATATTGGTTTGGTGGTGATGAACTCCTTTAGCATTTTCTTATCTGTGAAGCACTTTATCTGACCTTCAATTCTGAATGATAGCTTTGCTGGGTAGAGTAATCTTGGTTATAGATTCTTGCTATTCATCACTTTGAATATTTCTTGCCACTCCCGTGTGGCCTGCATCGTTTCTGTTGAGAAATCCGCTGACAAGCGTATGGGTGCTCCCTTATAGGTAACCATCTGTTTTTCTCTTGCTGCTTTTGATACTCTCTCTTTGTCTTAAAATGCTCTTGGCATTTTAATTATGATGTGCCTTGGTGTGGTCCTCTTAGGGTTCCTTGTGCCCTTCTTGGACTCCTAAGTCAATTTCTTTCACCAGGTGTGGGAAGTTTTCAGTCACTATTTCTTCAAGTAGGTTTTCATTGTCTTGCTCTCTCTCTTTTTCTGGCACCCCTATAATTCGGATGTTGGTATGCTTGAGGTTGTCCCAGAGGCCCCTTACACTATCTTCAATTTTTTGGATTCTTTTGGTTTCTTGCTTTTTCAGCTGAGTGGATTTTACCTCTTTGTATTTCAAATCTTTAACTTGGTTCTTGGGTGCTCTAGAGTACTTTTAGGTCTTTGTATAATATTTTTTTTATTTCAGTCAGTGTATGCTTAATCTCTGGTTGGTCCTTTTCATATCCTTGAAAGTCTCCTTCATATCCTTGTAGGTCTCATTTATTTCCTTGTAGGACTCATTCATTTCCACGTTGGTCTTGTTCATTTCCTTGCAGGTCTCGTTCATATCCTTGAGGGTCTCCTTTATTTCCTTGTAGGTCTTGCTTATTTCCTTATAGGTCTCAACCTTTTCTAGGAGCCTCTTGAAAAGCCCTATAACCATGGTTTTGAATTCCATGTCTAGTCGTTTTTTTTCCCTCCATTTCTTTCACATCTGATTTCTTTCCATGTCTTTGCATGGTGGCTGCTTCCCTGAGTTGGTCAATTAGCTTTGTGTGGTAGACGTCCTTCAAGGGACAGTGGCTCAGCCTCCCCAGGTACCTGAGGTGGATATAGGTTGCACAGTCTTGCTGAAGTTAAGCTCAGGTTAATCGTTGTTAGTACTTGGAGGGGTTGACCTCCAGGCCAATTGTCTGTGAAGTTCAGCTGTGCTCAGGTTGGATGGGCGGAGTGTTCAGGCCAAGCAGATAGTGTTAGCTCCCCCCTTTGTGGCCCCAGGGACTCTGTGCCGGGGACAATGGCCGCCAGCACCTCTGAAAGAGAGCTGCTGCCAAGCTCCACTGGCTGCCGGGGAATTCAGACTCTTCCCAAATGAGTCTGCACACCCAATGTCTCACCCAGGGTTGTAAAACAAAGCAGTCTGACGGTTTCCCAAATGAAAGAGCAAGTCACGAGTGCTCTCTGCACGGTCAGGCAGTTGCGCTGTTCCCAAGTTCACACGCACTCTGCACAAGCTCGCCTTCTCCACAAGCCCGCAGACCTCTGCAGCACCCAAGCTTCGGCGTGCCCTCCCACTGTCCAGTTTTTACCCCGTATGATAGTGGGTTCCCTGGACTTCGCCCAGAGCTGGAGAATCAGTCCAGTGGGACGTCTTTATTTCCCCGGTTCGAGAAATCTGGCCGGTTTTCAGCCGCCCAACCAATCCACTGGCGCATGCTCCAAACCTCTCTCCGCGGGTAACTTCAACGCTGTCCGCTGCCGCTTCTCCGAGTCACAGTGTCTTATCTTCACTTTTATTTGTGGAATTTTCACTCAGCCAGCTTTCTGGTGATTCTGGATGGTGTTTGTTCTTTCATTAAGTTGTAGTTTTAAAATTGCTGTGTATTATGGCAAGATAGGTGTTTTCCTATGTCGCCATCTTGGTTCGCCTCAACTCGAGATAATTTTCTTAATATCTAAAAAGGATGGAGTTGTTATTTGAAACGAAGTCTCAGACACCAGAGCTGGTGTCCTTTTGTTTTGGTTTTTTATTTTTATTTTTAGTATTTGTTTTGTTTTAGAACATCACTTTTATTTGTGGCTTAGGTGAAACATGAAATACAAGAGATCAAATTGTTCTCAAGGTAAGAACAAGGCTTTTTTTTTAAATAAATGAACAAATACACAAAAACAAATAACTATAAATCATATGTTAACACCAAGTACAAACACCAGGGTAATTCTATATAACAAATAAACTAATTGCCTGAAAAATACCCTTTCAAAAATAACCTAATCCAAGTTTCAAACCCACCCTAACTTTTCCTCCTATCTCTGAATCTCTATAACATATTTTCTGTAATTCTGTATTACCTATATTGCTTTTATACAGATAGGCATTAATTATATCTCAAACTATACAGTAAGTTCTCTTGAGAGAGACTTGACTGGTCTACTGCTATGTAACAGGCACCCATCAAAGACTGGCTGGCATTAATTTTTTAGCAAGCATTTATGACCTGGTTGGAGTGAGAAGGATGTGTGCTGGTGGGAGGATATGGAATCTAGGAGAGTAAAATACAAATTACAAAACAGTCAACATGTAATAGCCTACTGTCTAGACAAATGGGCTAATATTTTGATTTGAATACTAAAAGCCAGACTACCATATAATTCTCAACAGTACAGTCTTTAAATTAAAAAAACACATACTTCATTGCAACCAAAAGTTATATACCAATTGTTAACTTCTGCTCTATCGAATGTCATCAATATTTGTAGATGATGTATAATGTGCTAAAGATATGGTTATTCAATAGAAAGCAGTCCTGACATTGTGTTGTTGCTGCTGCTGAAGATGAATCTTGGAAAACCTGTGCTTCCTCCTTCTTTTGCAGCAGCCGGAATTCTGGCTGATTCACTGTAGAGAGTCTATATGAATATTCAGAATTCTGCAGATCTGCTGGGGCAGGTCAATAGTGTCAGCATGTCTTTCAAATATACTCAGGTACTCAATACTGCCCTTCAGATCCTCGGCCATTTGTTTCAGCTGAGCACCTATGTCAGTGGTCAGCATACTCAGTTGTCAACAGAGCCAAATGTCAACAGTGTGATTGAAATTTCTTTTGAGAGCTGAAAACCAACTTCTGCGCATGGGCTACAAAGTTTTAATCGTACTGTATGTGCGCGCCAGCATGTGGTATTTTGTGGAAAAGCCATACTCAAGAGGCCAAAGAGCCACATGTGGCTTGCGAGCCGCAGTTGGCCGACCACTGACCTGCTACTTTGTAAGTCCTCTCAACTCCTCATCTACATAATTTGCATAAACAGATCCATTGTCCTTTCCAGACTCTTCTAAAGACATCAAGAGATTTTCTAGTTCCTTCTGTAGCAGGACCAAATCCAATTATTTTTCCAGACTTTTCTGATCTAATTTCACTTTTTCCATGTAAAATATTCATCTTCTAACTATTCCCAATCAATGAACAGTCCCAAGCATTGGCCTGGGTGATCTGGTGATGACCTCTTGATCCTCTAACTCAAGGTTCCATTTGTTGATCAGACTGGCCAGCTGACCATATGTCATCATGGGAGTTATGATCAAATTACCAGTCGAAGTAAAAGGTGTAGAAGCAAAACCGACTGGAACAGTGTCATTAATCCCAGTTGATATCACTGGTTTTTGACAGAAGGTAATGCCAATAGTGGTTTTGGTGGTGCTGGTGGTTGTGGTGCTGGTTGGTGTTGGAGGTGGTTCTGGTGGTGGTCATAGTAGTCGTTGACTTTTTAGTAGATGTTGCTCCACCCATTCTAGGGAATCCTATCTAGTAAAAGAGTAATATGCAAATAGACCATTACTTCAAGACACAAGATGGCCATTCCCATGTGGTCAAAGATGACTGCCCCCATGTGGACACAAGATGGTTGCCACAGGATGACCTGCAGGGGAGGGCAGTTGTAGGAAATTAGGGGTGACCAGGCAAGCAGAGGAGGGCAGTTGGGGGTGATTAGGCTGGCAGAGGAGGGCAGTTGGGAGAGACCAGGCCAGCAGGGGAGGGCAGTCGGGGGAGACCCAGGCCTGCAGGGGAGGGCAATCGGGGAGAACCAGGCCTGCAGGTGAGGGCAGTTGTGGACAATCAGGCAAGCAGGAAGGGCAGTTAGGGGTGACTTGGCCAGCAGAGGAGGGCAGTTGGGGGAGACCAGATCAGCAGAGGAGGGCACTTGAGCGGGGGAACCAGGACTTCAGGAGAGGGTAGTTGGCAGGGACCAGGCCTGCAGGGAAGGGCAGTTGGGGGGAACCAGGCCTATAGGGGTAGGTAGTTGGGGTTGGGGACTAGGCCTGCAGGAGAGGATAGTTGCAGGGGGACCCAGGCCTGCTGGAGAAGATAGTTAGGTGATGGGGGGAATACATGCCTGCAGGGAAGAGGAGTTAGGGAGGAGCAGGCCTATAGGAGAGGGCAGTTGTGTTGGGGGGGGGTCAGGCCTGCAGAGGAGGGCAGTGGGAGGGGGACCAGGCCTGCAGGTGAGGGCAGTTAGGGGTAATCGGGCTGGCCATGGAGCAATTAGGCGTTGATCAGGCTGGCAGGGGAGTGGTTACGGGGTGATCAGGCTGGCAGGCAGAAGCACTTAGGGTATTCAGGCAGAGGCAGGCGAGCAGTAGGGAGCCAGCAGTCCTGAATTGTGAGAGGAATGTCCCAGATTGGAGAGGGTGCAGGCTGGTCTGAGGGACACCACCCCCATACACGAATTTCATGTACTGGACCTCTAGTTTAAATATAAATTCTGAAGTTTTACCACTAAGTATTGCAGCTGAACTTGGGGGTGTCAAATGAGACCAAAACTTTGAAAACAAAGTGAACATTTATAGAACTCCGCATTCAGCAAGCAAGGAATGCATACTCTAACTCACAGAAGTCTCAACAGTTTCAAAAATGTGTGGTATTATCAGCATGCTGTCTGACCATAGCATTATTAAGTTATCTATAACAACAGATAAAACTATGCCCAAATTGAGAAATTTAAAAACATTCTTATAAATAGTATCTTTGTGAAAATAATAATTGAAACTAAAAATATACATGGAATAAAATAAGAAATTGTGTCTATTAAAATTGTAGGATGCAGCAAAATCGGCATGAAACTTACAGTACTCAGAGAAATTTATAGACACAAATGCTGTTTTAAATTTTAGAATAAAATAAAATATCGGTGAACTAAACTTTCTTATTAAGAAGAGAAATAACAGAAAAAAGGAAAGGACAATTAACAAAATCAAAGCGTTCTTAAAATATAACTTATCAAGAGTGATCTAAGACAGGGGTGAGGAACCTTTTTTCTGCCAAGGGCCATTTGGATATGTAGAACATCATTCATGGGCCATACAAAATTATCAGCTATATTCGGTCAAACATTTAATTACCTCACCTCTAATGCCTCGGCAGGGCCAGACCAAATGACTTCATGGTCTATGCGCTGGACATTCCCCACCCCTGATCTAAATGCTAGAAAAACTAAAATATTTGGATAGCCATTAAGGAAATTGGATCAGAAGTTTGAAATTGTCTCATAAAGAACATGTGCTATCCAACTCTTATGAACTAAAAATCTGTAACAAAACTCTTCTAGTGAATACAAAAATAGGGAACACTTCCCAGTTTGTTCAATAAGGTTACTACAAACTTAGTAACAAGACCAGAAGAGGCATGCGTGAGAAAGGATTTATACAGGTCAATTCAATTATGAACCAAAGTGGAAAAAATTGCAAATGAAATATGATCAAACCAGATAGAACAATGTACCAAAAAAGACAAAATTGGTGTTTGTTGTTTCATTCCCCCTCTTCCCCGAAATGCAAGCATGCTTTAACATTAGGGAGAAAAATTATCTTAAATTTTTCATAGTAACTGATAAGAGATGAAAAACATGTAATCATTTAAATAAATGTGATAAAAGAATTGGATACATCTTAATTCCCAATCAAAATAGTAAGCTAGGAAGAGTAAGACAGTGTGTTGAGAAGTTTCATTTCCAGCAGTCCTGGAATTACCCTGAGCTGTTTTGCTCAAATTGGGGAGTGTTTTGCTCAAGTTCTTGCTTTTCACTAAGCTCTGGTCCCAGTACCTGAAACATGCTGGTTAATAATGTTGCCTTTGTAACGGTGGGTCTGAGGAGATTTAGGGTGTTTTTTAATCAGCGCATCAGCATTGTTTATTGGTAAGAGTGAGACTGATGATTTACATCTAGTGAAACCTCCAGAGAGCTCTTCTGTTAAGGCTGATTAGATAGCAAGATTATGTCTATGTGACCAGCAAAATATGAAAAACCCAGCGAGATTCCTGGACCCCATAGTTCTAGCACATACAGGTAGTTCCTGCTACACAAGAGGTAGTGCCTACAGCCATGTCCTATGCAGTATGTGAAGGTAGGAGCCTGTACCAGGCTCCGCAGCCCCATGCTGCAAGACAGCCTTTGACAGCGATCCAAATTCTAATTCAGTGCTGTTGTTAGATGGTTTCCTTTTTCTCTAACAAATTATAGATTTGTATTGCTATTAGATTTCTTAACTACTGAATCCTGTTTTAGCACAGTTGGCATTACAGGTGAGATTGTTTAGAAGACTATTGACTCATGCTTTCATAAAACACTAGTGACCCGGTGCACGAAATTCATGCATATTAAAAGGTGATTAATTAAAGAAATAATTTAATATTGCTATTTGCCCTTTCTCTATAATTGAAATGTCAGAGATTAAAGAAAATTAGTAAAATGTGAAAACCTTCCTTCTATCAGAGTCTGGGGCTCACCTTGGGACCCAGAGTCAAGTCCCTGTCCACCCACATGTACCTCAAAATCACATGAGACCCAGACCCAGCCCCCTTCCCATTGGGCTAGTCCCACCCTTGTCAAGCCCTGCCAGGCAGGGGTTGAATGTAGCCTCAGGTCCCCAGGCCCAGTGCCAGGATGGGGGACGTGGCCTGAGGTCCCCCAGCACAGCCCAGAGTTGGGGGCGTGCCTTGAGGTCCTCCATCAAGTTCCACCAGGTGGGGGACATGGCCTGAGATGCCCCATCAAGCCTGAGGTCCCCCGTCAAGCCCCTCCAGGCGGGAGTGGGGGGGGGGAGCGCATAGCCTCAGGTCCCCTGGCCTAGCACTGGCAGGGAGGTGCAGCCTCAGGTCCTCCATCAAGTCCCACTGGGTAGGGGCATGGCCTGAGTTCCCCTGACCCAGCACTGAGGGTGCAACTTGAGGTCCCGCATCAAGCCCTGCTGGGTGGGGGACACGGCCTGAGGTCCCTTGCCAGGCATGGGGTGCAGGCTCAGGTCCCGTGGCCTGGAGCTGGGTGGGGAATGTGGCCTGAGGTCTCCTGTCAAGTCCTTCTGGGTGGAGGATGCAGCCTGAGGTCCCTTGGCCTGGTGCTGGGGCGGGAGGAGAGCAACCTGAGGTCCCCTAGCCCAGCACCAGGAAGGGAAAAACACCTTGAGGTCTCCTGTCAAGCTCTGTCGGATAGGGGATACAGCCTGAGGTCCCCTGTTCAGCCCCACAGGGGCAGGGGAGGGCATGGCCTCAGGTCCCTGCTGATTGCTCATTAAGGCTCCTTATGGGAACTTGGCCTCA
This sequence comes from Antrozous pallidus, assembly GCA_027563665.1. Lineage (NCBI taxonomy): Eukaryota > Metazoa > Chordata > Mammalia > Chiroptera > Vespertilionidae > Antrozous > Antrozous pallidus. The sequence continues at coordinate 51,596,518 of CM050518.1, forward strand.
ACTGTGGCTGCAGCCATCTTTTTGATGGAGTGATGATCAATTAGCATATTCCCTCTTTATTAGATAGAATAATGAGCATTATTTAGAAAGGAAAAGGATGATTCTGATATAGGAAATGGAAATGAATTATCAATGCAGAAGTGATTGCCTAGGTATACATGGTATGAAGTAGTGCAGGTGTTGAAATTAGTTACTGATAAGACTTTCCATTGCAATATACAAATGACAACCTGAGTTCCAGGAGCTAGCAAAATTCTAAGACAAGTGCAAACTGATGGCAAGTTGGCTCAGTTTCTAGTTGTTACTTTCTGCATTAGCAACAGTGAAAGTTCAGAGTCTCCCCAGTTAAACTCCATCCTCTGATTGGCAAGCAGAGCCCTGACCAGAGGAAACTGGACACTATAACACCTGATGGGTCAGCTGAGACTCATTGGAGCTGAAAGGATAATTCAAGTGGGACAAGCCAATGATAGAGGACAGGAGGCAGCAAGGGGCTGTTCAGTGCCAAAGCAGAGGCAAATGCTGCATTTCGTGATGACCTTTGTGAAAATGTCTCCTGAGAATTTGAGATCAAGTAGCAGCATCCCTGGTTTGGAACACTGTTAAGCGTGATGTTTGCATCCATCCGGATGCTCCTTTGGCTGCTGTCTTTGTGGGGATAGTTCAAGGAGAAGTCCTTGCTGACTGGAGTGGACTAAGGGGACATTCTTATCAGAGTAGGGTAATGGCTCTGCTGCTCCCTTGTGATTTAGTAGACACATGTCAGTGTCTACTGAGGCTGCAGAAATGCTGCTGCTATAGTCAGTACTGGACTAGCTGTACGACAGTGAGACAGGCTCCCAGTGGAATGCCCCTCACCGACGTTATGATAAGGATAGCTCCACGACTCTGGACACCATATGTGATTTTACTCTTAGGACCTCAAAGGACATAAAAGAGGCAGTTTGGGATCTTTTATCCCAGCTTCCTCCTGTAAGATTTTTAAGATAATACAAAAGTTATGGTTTTATAAAGAAAGGAAATCAAAACAAGAAAAGGGAAAGAATTCAGGACCCAGTTGTGAAATGGCAGAAGAGCAATGCATGAGGGACAGGGTCTCCTGAATATATCCCTGTGGGAGAACCAAGGCCCCTTAACAAATGTGCAGATGAAATGCCTGCTGATTTTAGGTCAGCCCCACACAGGAGCACTGCCGAGGCCCACTCAGGAGCCCCTTAGGGGTGACAGAACTAATTTAGGGGAATCAGGAGGTACTGCTGTAGACGGAATAAAAATCGAAGTCTCACCCTAGCCTGTCTGTTTCAGTGTATAGCGCATCAGCCTGCAGAACAAAGGGTCCCAGGGTTTGATATGGGTCACAGGCATGTACCTCAGTTGCAGGCTCCTCCCAGGCCCAGGCCCTAGCCAGGGCTGCTTCAGGAGGCAACCAATTGATGTGTTTGTCTCACATTAATATTTCTCTTTGTTTTTCACTCTCGCTTCTCTCTGTCTAAAAATTAATGGAAAAATATCCTTGGGTGAGGATTAAAAAAAAAAAAAAGACGAAGGAGAAAGAAAGAAATTGAAGTCTCTGTAAAAGTGGAAATATATGACTTAAAAAGTATACTGTGGGAATGTCTCCTTGACCTGAATGTATAATTTATACGGATGTAATGACTGGCTAAACATTGCTTCCTCTACTGAGAAAAATGAGAAAATAACTTGTAAATCTGCCCTAAATCCAGTACTAGTTAGATATGAATGATGGGAGCTGTTGGGATTACTAGAAGCTACTGAAATAGTTAATATGAAATATTATCATATGCCTAGGGCAGTACAATTTACAGCCCTAATTAAGGACATGTTAGATGCAGGAGTGTTAGTGCTTATGCACTATGCAGTCGCCTGATGTTGCCAGTGAGGAAGGCTGATGGATCATGCAGGCTGACCGTGGATTGTAGGCGACTCCATTAAGCAGCAACCCTAATGCCTGTCCAAACTATTCAGCTGCTACACAGATTATTTCAGCAAGCTAAAGGTGACCGGTTTTCTGCAGTTGACCTAGCTGATGCATTTTTCTCAATATTAGTTGCTAGGGAGAGTCAACAACAATGTGCAATTCACGTGGAAGGGTTGCCAATATACATTTGCCTCCAGGATATTTGAACTCCCCTGTGTATTGTCACAATTTACTAAGGCAGGTCTAGTGAAATACAACTGTACGGAGTTCTAGTGCACTATTGCAAAGATATTATGATATATCTGAAACTGAGAATCAAGCTCTAAGCAACTTTTACTATGATCATAAATCATGCGATTCATCAAGGATGGGCAATGAACCTTGGAAAAAAATCTAGGACCTCGCATAGACTATAAAATTTGGGAGGATTACATGGGCTGGAGTGTCTCCATACACTGCAGACCATTAGGAATAAAATGTTCTTGCTCCTTACCCCACTTATTGAAAAATGACATAATATCTAATAGGCCTATTTGGCGTTTGGAGAAATCATACCCCTTGTTTAAGGATATTATTTGGCCCAATCCATTTAAATAAGCTGGACAAAGTCATATTTGACCAGAAGCCTATATAATAAACCTTCTTGGAACTGCAGAGGCTGTTACCCAAGCTATCGCATTTAGTCTGTATGCTGCAGTTATAGATTGGATAGTGTCCTCTCAGATTCATATGTTGAAGACCTAAGTCCCAATGTGATGATATTTAGAGGTGGACTCTTTGAGCAAACTCATGCATTTACATCAATGCACCCCAAAATTATCATCTATGGGTGCTATCATGCTCAAAGGGTTAGGAAAAACCTGGAGACCTAATACAGACAAATAACATATCAAACGTTGTTAAGGTAAAACAAAATAAGATAATTTTCTTTAATATCAGGAAGTAGATAAGAAGTTTATTATTACCACACCTATTGAATATTGCATTGAATGTTCTGGTTTGTGTAGTAAACCAAAGAAGCAAAAAGGATAGTGTAAGGATGGGAAGAAAGGAAACTGTAATTAATTACAGATAAGATTATGTTGAAAATTTTAAAAAATTAATGCAAATTATTAACACGAATAAAGTTTTACCAAAATAAGTACGTATAAGGTCATTATGCAAAAATGAATTGTATTTCTTTAGAATAGCAAAAAAGGGAAAACATACATTTAAAAAACTTACTGCACCCGGCCAGGAGGGCTCAGTGTTTGGGGATCAGAGTTCAGTTCCCTGTCAGGGCACATGCCCAGGTTGCTGGCTTGATCCCCAGTAAGGAGTGTGCAGGAGGCAGCCGATTAAGGACTCTCTCATCATTGATGTTTCTATCCTTCTCCTCCTCCCTTTCCTTTCCTTTCTTGGAAATACATTTATATTAAAAAAATTAAAAGAAAACTTATTGCATTGAGACAATATCCATAAAGACAGTGCAATTCATTTGGATGCAAATCTTATGCCATCTACAAAAATTAATTCCAGTAAGAAAGAAGATAAATGAATAAGCAAAACCTTGAAGAGTAATATAAGAGTATCTGTTATACTTTGGTGTTTTAATACTAAATATAAAATGTAAGATTTCATAAAAATAAATTTCTTGATTAAGTGTTTTAGGTGAGATTCAAGGCTGTCATTAAAACAAATCAGATCCTCTTACCTATTACAAAGATAAATGTATATAATTGGAACGTTCTATTTTCTTTTTTATAAAAATATCTATATTTACTTCTAAGTCTCCCTGGGGATGAAAGGTGCTAACCCAATTATGGAAGTCAAACAATATTCCTGTTAATGAGGTTACTCACTTCTAGAGAGTTAGACCAGTAGAATATAATGGAATATAAAGAACCTTAGAGTCTTATCCGTGACCATGAAAAACACATATATTTTTGTGTGTCACAGACACTCAGGACTTTAGAAGATTTAATGTACTTTAATGAACCATAGTCATTTCATTTTAAAAAATATATTTTTATTTATTTTAGAGAGGAAGGGAGAAGGAGAGAGATAAAAACATCGGTGATGAGAGAATCACTGATTGGCCGCCTCTTGTACGTTCTCCCACTGGGTATCGAACCCACAACCTGGGCATGTGCCCCTGGTTAGAATTGAACCCAGGACCCTTAGGTCCGCAGACTGATGCTCTATCCATTGATCCAAACCATCTAGGGCTCATTATCTTATTTTTGATGCTCATATTGTCACAATCCAACCTTTCTAATTTGGTACCAGTGTCTTTACCTCTTCATTATCAGTCTGGCCCCATCTGTGATGGCAGGCCTCTGGGTCATTTCAGTGGGCAGAAGGAAAAACAATTCATTTTTATTAATAATAACAAGTCTCTGTAAGTATATACTTGTTATTATATAATCTGCATAGTAATGTTAATTCAGGTATACATCATTTGTCAAATTCATCTGGAGGGAAGCCCCTCAAACTGACCATTGTCTCTAAGACTAAAATCTATGAACACTATTTCCCCTTTAATAAAAGTTATATGATTAGTGTAGTCCAAGCACTTTTTGAAGTAAACAATTTTTTTCTTATAAAACTGTGATTGCATCTTTTATAAAAGGAGAATAATTTTTAATTTTCCAGATTTTTTTTAGAATCTATTAAATATTTTCTATTTTTTCTTTCAAATAAAAATAATTTTCCAGTCCTCTGACTTAAATATTCTAAGATTGTTCTGAAGAACTTTCTCCATTTGGATATATGTTCAAGTATTCAAACGTTAAAGCTCAGAGAGTGGACGAGTTAATTTCAGAAAAACTCTGCTTCAGAGGAGGAATCTTGTACCTCTTTCACGTGGGCTGGCGTTTGTTGGAGTCCAGGCTTTTAGGTGCATGTCCTATGCATTTTAATATTTCTAGTATTTCTAGGGCCCCGCAAAGGCCTCATGAAATAGTCATCAGATCTTGAGGTCTTATTCCCCTAAGTGGCGGTTTGGCATTTCTTGAGGCCTTTTCCAAGGAACCTCTCCTGGTTATCTTTCTTTTGTAACTCTGACCTGACCACAGATAAGCCATGGTTTCAGCTATCCAGGGATGAAGTTTTTCAGTTTTCACTGAAATGTTTCAGGATATCATGACTCACAGGACTATGGAGAGTTTGGGGAAGAAAGAAATTTTCCTCTTCCCATCTAGATTCTTCTCGCTGGTCAATAATTAAAGCAACATGAGATACATTAACAAGAGAAAATAATAAAACTTAGTTAATAAATACATATGGGAATCCCACATACATGGTAGGTTCAGAGACAGAAAGGGAAAATGAGGCATATATGGCATTCTGAGCTCCAGTTGAGTATCAGGTGCCTTGAGCCTGTGGAGGGGAAGGAAGGTCATTCGCAGGACGATAAGAAAAGCAGATGTTCAGTAGTTAGATGTTTGTCCTGTCATACAGATAGGCCATCGAAAGCTATTTCTGGTGATAACTCTTATTATAAGGAAGGCCCCCAATTTAAATTCTTCAAGGGAAAGGTACAACTTTCTCTTGAGTCTCAGTTGTCTTTAGCTCAAATAATCTGCAAAGTAGTAGATCTTGGGAAGACCTGTTCTGACCCAGTTCAATGGAAGAAAGTAATTTTGAGTCATCCCAGTGATAACTGCACAGACCAGGGGCCATGATAGTTAAACGTGAATGGAATAAAGGCAGGAGCCCTTCCCCATCCTTAGCCTGAGAACCTACCTTAGAGTGATCCAATTCAGCCTGGGGCAAGGAAGATGTCCAGTTTAGAACTGTGTAGAAATAGACGAGCTGGGGAAAAGGTTATACAGAGGCCAGACAGACTTAGCTTATGATCCTTTTGTAAATTCAAAAGTCTTTCTGAACTAAAAACAGCTCAGAAATGGAACCAAAGCCTGGCAGGTCAGCTCCTGACAGCAAAGGGGCAAAAATGAGATGGGTCTGAAAGTTAGACACCCAGGACAGAGTTCCCACGTGTTCTGTCTTTGTCCTGGAAAATAAGACCACAGACTCAGAATTTAAAATATGTTGGTTATTGAGAAACACATGAAAAACATAAAGGAACGATGTATTGTTTCCTTAATATATTGCAATTACAGACCTGGTTAAGCCCCTTTGAGAATGACAGTTCCTCTGTGGTTGACAGCAGAGCAGACAGGGAAGGGTAGACATTGTGAGGCTGACCAGGGGGAGGGATGCTGGACTCTGAGTCATAGGTGAGGAAACTTCAAGATGTTTGAAAGAGTTACTGAAAATATAGCTTTCATTGGGGTCATAATACTTTTCTAATAAAATATTTGGGATCTGTCCTTTTGTTGACTATCTTGTTCAAACTACTGACCACCTGGGGCCAAGTTGTTCATAATTGGGCTTTGACAAATAAATTCTTACACTCTTGAAGCAAAGGTAAATTTTCATTTGTCAAAGGCATACCATCCCCAAAGCACATCCCATATGTTACTATCTAACTCATTCATACCAACTTCAACTTTTAGGACTTAGTAACCTCTGTAGATGAGTAAACTGAGATTTAAGAAATAACCTAGCAATAACTTTCCTATAATGAGAACTTACTTAAGAGGCCTTCTAACAAACCTTCTCTCTAAGTTCAATTATTGGAAAGCAACTTGATTGACCTTGATTGCATGGGCTTACTCCTTCCATTTGGTGATGCTATTTTTCTAAGAGCGAAGATAGATTCTGTGCCTGAAAGGAGCTTTAGGTTTGAATTTCTGTTAGTAAAGAGAATGGCGACATCTGCTGGCACCCTGTGTTTCAGCACCAAAGAGCTAGGCCTGAGCAGCTCCGGAATTTGACCCAAGTCCTGCCTGCCTTTCCCAGGAGAGGTCACAGATACACATGCAGATGAGGAAATAACAAAACTCATGCTTTATTTATAGTAAAGATTTATTATGCACTGATCCCAGTCCTTTGAAACAAGATTTTAAAAGAACTGAAAGCTTCTAGAATATCTTTGCAAAAAAAAAAAAAAAATACCCCATATTACAAAGAAGCTTAAAAAGCCAGACAGAAAAAAAAAAAAAAAGTCAGACAGAAAGCATTTCACAGTGGTTGCTATAGCAGCAAGAGGACACCTGTCCTCTGAGAGGAGCAGAGGAGAATAGTGAGCTGCCCAGGTTCCAGGGCTCATTGAGAGGCCCAGGATGACCGGAGGTATCCAGCTCTGAAAAGGCCAATGCCAGAGCAGTGTCTGTAAGTGCATTTATTACACAGCGCTGCTGCATCTGAGTAGAGATAAAACAAAAATGCCAGGCACTGATGTATGTATTATCTTCAAGGTCCAAATTGCATTTCAAGTCAGTGTGATGCAGTGTGTCTTGAGTGACACCAGATGACAATAGCAAGAGATCACCCTCATCACCTGGTGTTTGATAGATATGCATCACATATTTTAAGCCACAAATGGGAATCCATGAATGCCAAGGGTTTTATATGTCACAATTTTAAGAGTAAGCAATGCCTCCTAATTCGGTATTCTGAAAATGGGTCCCCCTCCCTTCGTTCATTTCTTCTCAGGCTTTTATAAATGTCACTTTTTTCAGGTAAGTTCTTCAAGCTAGAGGTCACCTGGTTAAGTGCGCCCTGAAAGAAATACGTGATCATTTTAGTTACAGTTCTTTAGACATTTTTAATCTTGTTTTCCACAAACTTGGCAGGACGGAGACAGTGAGAGAAAAGGACAAGTAGTTCCTCTGTCTTCTTCCTCCCCGACCTGCTGGTATTTTCTAGAATTAAGTATGGATATTATTTATTTTGAATATCTTTGAGATTTAGCATTTTATACCACATGACACTTTCATGATGACATGTCTCTCCCAGCAACTTGTCAGTATTTTCTTCATGAACATTTATAAGGAATTCTTTGTTTAGAAAAATTTCTGAGGCTTTATATTGTAGACATATATTTTTATTTTATTATAACAATATAGTTTTATTATAACAACATATTTTAAAGGACATTTGTTTGGGTATATGACTTTATATCTGAAATTCTTTTCTTAAATACTTAAAATATGCCACTCTTTGTTTTCTTGTGTAATGTCTGTATCCTTCTGACTTTTGTTTCTTTGTAAGTGATCTATTCTGATTGTAAGCTTTACACATTTATAACCTCTGTTATAGATTAATTGTATATATGTTGTATATATAGAAAGAAATTATAAATTGGCAATATAATATAGCTCTATGTAATATGGGGAAATTATAAGAGATGAACAATATAATATGTTACAATTTCTCCATAAATTATGTATAATATAGTGAGATTATATCATAATCTATAATTTTAATAATCTATATCTTTGATGTTTTAAAATTTAACTCCATGATTTCCAGGTATACATTTTCTATGTATCCTGTTTGGCATGATGGTAGATCTGGTAAGGAAACTGGAGTGCACACAAATCCCTGGTTTCTTAAACTACTCACACTTCTCATTAGGTGTCCTGAACAAACTACAGATTGTTGTGTATGTCCAGAGCTTTGCAACAAGAATCCCCTCTTTTAGTTAAGTGAGACAAGATTTAATGTAAATCTACCAATTAGAAACATCTAATATTGTAAGATCTGTGTTGCTTACAATAGTTCGAACTGAACATTTTCATCCTCAAAGTATTTCTTTTATTTACCTCCCATTTATGTATTTTTTATGTATATTTGGCATACAATACTATATTAGTTTCATGTGTACAATATAGTGATTCAACATTTAGGTCCTTTATGATGTGATCACCACACTAAATTTAGTAATCATCTGTCACCATGCAAAATTATCACAATATTATTAACTGTATTTCATTTGACAGCTTCTTGTGATTTCACTCCGTCCTTGGAACCTTGCATTAGAGCGACATCATGTGGTTTTGTGTGGCTATGCAGACCAGCTTGTTAGCAAAATAACTTGCTTAATCACTTTTCTCATGAGGTCAACTCTTCAGTGAACAGATACACTCTTTCTAGCATCTCTTTTATGCCAAATATAATACCCTTTTATACCAAACCAATAATTTATCACTGTATAATAGAGTGGACTTAGACAAGAATTTTCAAAATTTTAAAAACACCTGTTTTCAAAATACGTATTTGCAGTAATAGTTCTGAATGATATCTTAGGAAAAACATTGATCAAAAGTACAAAACTCCCAGGGGATGTCATTTTTGAGAAGATCTGAAGTTTAAGGTCATTTAAAGTTTGAATTCTGATCACATCCGATGGGTTTCTACATTTTTAATATAGTATCGATTTTCATTTGCTCATCAAAAGCTATGATGATAATCTTAAATATTGGGCCCAGGAATGACATCTGTAAAACATGAAGATCTCTTTCCAACTTGAGAGTGAGTTAACTTCAACCAAGTATGAGCTAGTATTATACAACCTGTATAGTTTAGATTGTGTTTTTCTAGCATTCTGATCAAAATAATTTTTTAAAAATATATATTTTATTGATTTTTCACAGAGAGGAAGGGAGAGGGATAGAAAGTCGAAAACATCGATGAGCTGCCTCCTGCACATCCCCTGCTGGGGATGTGCCCACAGCCATGGTACATGCCTTTGACCGGAATCGAACCCGGGACCCTTCAGTCCGCAGGCCGACGCTCTAGCCACTGAGCCAAACCGGTTTCGGCCAAAATAATTTTTTTATTTTGTTCCTTCACACATATCACTTGACACTGTGACCTAATGATGTGAGTTAAACATGGCATTCTAATGCAATCATTTATTGATGCCATAATTCTAGTTAATATATGCACTATGCTTTTTTTTTTAACATAGTTTTCATGTGATGACCTATATCACATCTAGTTACTTAAAGAGCACTGAAGACCTAATTTATAGAAAATATCAACTGTTTTAGGTTTGGTTCCTAGCAGAGCCTCAGATGGGCTTCTGTTTTGGCGATTTAACGAGGAGTGTTCTCTGGAGAAGAGTGATGGGGAAACAGGGCAGGCAAGCCACATCAGCAGGAAGATGGTCTTATCTGGAGATGAGATTCAGACTGATCCCACAGGCAGCTCTAGAGCAATACTGCCCAGAAAGAATACACTCAGTATAGGCCTGCCAAATATGCAATTTAAAACTCTGTAGTAGCCACATTTTTAAAGGTGAAAAACAAACAAATGCTTAAACACATTTTACCTAAACCAACACAACAAAATATTATTGTTTCAGCATATATCAATGTAATACATATTGATGAGATAGCTTATATGTGTTTTTTCCCCTACACTAAATCTTTGAAACTCAATTTGTAAACAGCATATCTCATTTCAAGTGTTCAATAGCCACATGTGACTTGTGGCTACGCATTCACCAGCCCAGCTCTAGAGCGTTATTTGCACACAAAAATTTGCCCTAGCTCGAGGCAAAAGAGTAAATGTTTGTATCCCCCTCCCCGCTTTTCAATTGGTTATTGGCCATAATCTGCCCTCAGACAATGGGGAGGAATAACCTGAAAGGTGTATACCTCCTGGTTGGCTGAGGGCGATTCTTAGGAGAAGGTGTCATCTGTACATTTTGCAAGAAAGAGCATCTGGGCACCCAATAACACATTTCCTGCAGCTCCCGCACTGCTCACATCCACTGGCTTCTCACATTAAGATTTTCAATGTGGGCTTTGATTCCTCAGGACTCTAGTTGGTTCCATGGTTCTCGAGAATGTCCTGCTGTGGGGCTGGTCCCAGCGCTGTAACTTGTACCCACAGGTCCAGCTTTGCCTTTGTGAACATTCATGGGCTGAACCCATGACATGCCCTGTTCCTCAGCAGGGGCAACTGATCCAGGGTTTTAATTCTTCTTCATAACCAAACTCAATGCATCTGCCACTAAACAGAACTAACTTTCAGTGCCACCCTGGGATAGCAGGAACTAGAACTGAGGAAGTTTTGAATATGGTGAATGGGATAGAATTGTGCTGCAAATAAGACTCAGGGAAAGGATCACCAATAATGCATGTGCTTCAACTTGGCCATCCCATGCACAGCTCAGATCAGAACCCATGTTACAGACAGAGAGTTGGCCAGCAACAGCAGCCCTATATCTAAATGCAGTCTAGCACCAGGAATGTTCAGGGCCTACTCAAGAATGAAAATAATCCTTTCCACTAATATTTACAGAGTAAACTAAGATTATTGTTTGAGTATTAAATTTGACAGTAAAATAGTAATCAAGTTTTCAGATTAATTTAAATTGGCCAATTGAAATAAGGAATACTCAAGAAAATTTAAGTGTACTGGACAAAAAGCTGTTCCTAAAATATTACCTAAAATTTCTATTAGTTCATCTCATTGTAAAGTTGCCTAACATGCAAAGAACCTAAGGCAGTCATATTTTTGTGCAAAATTTAAAATTTAAAGTTATCAAGACTGCAACATAAAATTTCCAAAAGCCTACATTAATAAAGGGGGCATAATGGGGTAATATCATGTAAGGAAAAATATCCTATAAGTAAATTACATCTAGAAAATTCTTACTACAGAAAATCAATTTCCATTTGTAATGCTAACAGCAGGACACCCATGGAAAACACACATGGTGTCAAAATAAGCCAAAGGAAAATCATTTGGGCAAAAATAAAAAGAATCCCAAGTCTAATTTACAAAAAAGATTCCTTTATTAAATTTTGGTTGAGAATATGTTTGTATATTTTCAGAAAACAACTCCAATACCATATGAATTCTTGCAACAGAGAGGAACTGACAGGACTGTTCCAACCACGAAGACAGTCCAGAGATGGAGGATGCTAACGACACCTTGCCATGCTAGCAGTCAACAGTTGTGCATCGCTGCAGGTTGCCCAGTACCAAACCAGAGAGTGTGGGACCTGAATTGCCACCATTTGTCCACCATCCAGATATCATTGCTGACATGTACACATAAAGAACTATTTGACATTGAAACTGGGACTCAGAACTATTGGACATTGAAACTGAGACTCAAACATTTTTTGTTCTTATATGTTTATATGTTTATTTCTAGTATGCAGATGCAAGATTTTTTAAAGAAAATAAATGGGGGAAATAGATATAGAGGCAAAGAAGCATTGAACAGACTCTCAAACTACAGTGGGAAGGCAGGGGATGGTGGGGGGTGAAGGCTGTAAGAGATCAACAGAAGGACTTGTTTGCATGCATATAAGCATAACCAATGGATTCAACAGACTGGTGAGGGGGCAGGTGAGGGCATGTACTGGGGCTAGGGGAGGCCAGAAGGAGGTCAATGGGGAGGGGGAAAGAAACATATATACTACTATTTGTAATACTTTAAACAATAAAAAAATATATATTAAAAAAATAAAATGATAGTCATCTATTTTATCCCAATTCCAGAGGCTGGAATTGTAATATCAAGATGACTCTGTCAAGTTAGTTCCTTTTGGAGTTGCTGAGGGAAAGACTCTTTATGCTTCTTCTCCAGTATGTGATGGTAGCTGGCAGTTCTCAGCATTCCTTGGTTTATAGGTATGTCACTCAGAGCTATGCTTTTGTCTTCAGTTGTCATTGTCCCCTTCTTATGAAGTCACCAGTCATGCTGGATTAAAGGCTTACTCTACTTCAGTCCAACCAACTTGCATTAGCTCGCATCTCAAGTATTTCTACAAAGACTTATTTCCAACGAAGGTCACATTCATAGAAACCAGGTGTTAAGACGTAAGTATATCTTTCTGGAGACACAATTCAACCCACAATAGACAGTTCAATTCCATATACCTCTTTCTGGTGGAAGTGGTTTGTCCCTGGCTATAAGATTGATACACACTAGAACTAACTTCCTGATGGCTAACATATCCATAACGTAAGTTTAAATTGATTGGTTATGGACCACCTTTAAAGATAGCTGGATGTTCTGATGGAGCCAAAAGCAGTAATTTTCTCCATCTATACCCTTCCCTCTACCATTGAGCATCTGCCATGCTCCTTGGAATCACTACTATTAGGTAACAGGTACAAAATTTTGCCTGCTTAACTGCTTTAGGGATTGCAGATTGCTTTATTTTCTGAATTTGCTGGGTAAGAGGACATTGCAGTGATCATCTTGGAACTATTTAAAAGAGAAACTCTGTAGGATGAGGGAATTACAAGCTGGTTTGTAATATAGCTTTATCTTTATTTCTGTGGATGCCTGGAGATCTGGTTTTGACTCCTGACCAAGATAAGGGTAATGGAATTTATAATATGCAGTGCAAATTCTGAACCTTAGGACTAGCTTGTGCTTTTAAAGATTTTTCAACTGGCATAATGGGTTATACATCCTGGGGCCTGAACACGTGATCAGAGATGCATTAAAAATCTCTCTTGGCACGTCTGTCTGGAGCTCCCAAGTACCCTAGATTCATGGCCCACATGGTTTAATCCAGACAGCACATCAGTGTACATACGAAAAGTCTCCGGGGGTTAGTACCTGGATGTATCCCAAAACCTAGGGCTTGCCTTGACTCCATGCTTTTTCTAATGGATCATATCCTTTGCCTTTAATTAGAGCTTTGCATGAGTAAGCTCCATGGAACTGTGTCCTTGCAGATATCTGGACTTCTGAGATCTCTGCAGAGGCTGATGGAAGACTTGAGATTGAATAAACACAACTTTTGAGGCCTGAAGAACTTTCATCATTTTTATCCTACAGCTGCTGAGAAAAAAAAAACAAACAAACTCAAGTTTATCCAGTTATTAAGAATCTTTTTTTTTCTTCTTGTTTAGCAGAGAAAGAAATTGGGGAGGAATTAATTTTTTTGAACTTTTAACTTATAGGAGCAAGAAATGTTTAATTTGGAATTTAATTCCTTTGGATTTTGAAGGTTTTGAAGTTGTAAACTTTCAGTGTATTTTATTTTTTAAAAATATTTTTTTATTGATTTCAGAGAGGGAAGGAGAGTGAGAGATAGAAACATCAATGATGAGAATCATTGATTGGCTGCTTTCTGCATGCCCCCTACTGGGCATCAAGCCCTAACCAGGAATGAACTGTGATTCCTGGATCATAGGTCAACAGTCAATTACTGAGCCAAGTCAGCTGGGCAGGTATTTGATTTTTTACTGGAAATTTTATTAATGAGAAACTATAATCAACATAAGGGATCTTTCTATGTTGTTGGAATTTTATTATTGGAGACCTTATTGTCATTTAATCTCATTCCAGTGCTTCTGATATGCTCTGTTGAATTACCTGGACACACTGTGGGTAGTAGTAGAACAAAGGTAATTTTCAGTCTTGGGGGCAGACTGGTCTTGAAGTTCATATATTCTTCTGATTACAGATCCTTGTGAGACAAAAATCAACACCGATAACAATTGGACTGTGGAGGTTTTATAACATTTGGGGGAATATTTTTATATGTTTCTTATGAGAATTGAAGTTTAGGTTCCCTCCTCATGAACATGACCTTTTTGACCACTTGTTTGTAGAGAATAGAATGTAGCAGAAGTGAAGTGCCTAAATTCCTGGACTAGATCAGGACAAACCATATGGCTCTACCTGGCTCTCTCATGACACTTGTCTGGGAGCCTTGAGCTGCTGTGGAAGAAGTCCCACCACATTAAGGTCTCCAGGCTAGGACAAAGGTGGCCCCATGGAATGACATGTAGTGCTCTGGTCAATGGCACCAGCTAAGTCCCAGCCAACAGCGTTAGCACTTCGTGTCATTCACTAGACATGTGTGAAGATGCCTCTAGATGACTTCCCACCTATCTAGTTACCCCCAGCTGACAACTTGCCCTGGTCAAGGTCATAAAGAAGGTGGAGCAGAGACAAGACACACTTTGTCATTCTGTAATCAATAAGAAATCGTTGTGTACCAATGGGGTTTGAGTGATTAGAGATACACTATAATTGGCTCCTGAACTCAAAAGTCTATCCAAGGGAGCAGTAGTGGCATTGGGGATGCAATTCAATTAAGGCTGAAGCACGTTTTCCTTATCAACATTTGTTTCCATTCTTCTGGAAGACTAGCCACAACCCTCTGGACCAGGGCATGGGTCCAGTAAGCTAAGAGATATAAGCTGAGCAATGTTGGGGAAGGCATCTCTCTCCCCACTTTTGGAGTCAGGAGGAGAGGCGATCCTTCAATGCTCCTGGTCTCTACCTTCTCATTCACTCCACAAGAGGTGGGAGTGGGAAGGATGGACTTGTTGTGAATTCGAGAAGAAACGGGTTATGCTTGTTTCAGCTTAGATCCTCTGCCTCCCTCCTTGGGACCCAGCCTGGCCACAGGCAACATACATTCTGTGTTCCTTTGATCACATCATATCCTTAAGGGGACCAGCTCTTATAGGGAAAACATATGGTGTTGTGACCTCTTCTTTGACCAGGATTACAGCTTATTTCACCTGCATGCTACCTCTTACAACATTTATGAAAAACAAAGATGGTGTTTTCTTTCTAATGGCCTTATTCCTAACCTAATTTTTATTATGTTCAGAACGCTGGTAGGAATGAAGGGTACAATTTATTGGGCTTCCTTAAGATGACAAAACAATTACTATGTATTTCTATCATTAGCTCAATCAAGTTATTTAAAGTCATGTGAATTACCTAACATATGAGAGAATAGACCTTTAATGCTTTTACTAACATATAGCAAATTAAAAATATTACATATAATGTATGACATCTTATCCTAATCCTTAGAAATAGACTCCAGATGAATGCTTGGAAACCAGCCATGCAACATAGTCCTACCACAGTAAGAGCTTCTTTTGAAAGGATCAAACTTTGCATGATTTCTGGATCCTTAGTGTTACCCTCACTTTATTTCTGAATGCAGTTCATCACCTGAAGAGGAGATAAAACATTTGGAGACTACTAAAAATACACTTTAAATGTTTTCAGCTGGGGATACTACTCTAAAAAAAGAAATTTAAAGGGCCATTGGAAGATTTATTAACTTTTTCTCTGAAAGGTAGCATGCTTCTTTCCTAATCCAAACCACACTGAGACTGCACCTAAGAAAACAGCCTCTAGTCTCAGGGTTTCCAAGGATCTGTGATGTGTGTTTTAGAACTGGTGAGAGCCCACTGTCCTCTTTGCTATGAAGAAAAATGCTATCTTGAAACTTTTATCTCTACAGGCAAAAATTTTACTTCTGAAATTCTCCATCTTCTAAGTTTTTTTTTATACTTCAGCCCTACAAGTATTAGCCCTTATATTAGTTGATTACTTTTCTCTTTTAGCTTTAAGGAATCTATATCATTATTTCATTACTATTATAAGTTAAGGGTAAATTTGTTAAGAAAAGAATATGTCATATTTGGGAAATTAAGTAATTTGGTGTGTCTAGAGCATAAGGAAGTGAAAGAATATGGGAGAAGCTGTCACTATAATCAACTTTACATGAAATGCCAATGACCTTGGACTGTATTTGATAAATAATGAGGATCATTCAAGATTTTTTTTTTAGCAAGAAACCTACATGTTAAGACTTATGTTATAATTAGATTATTGAGTATTATGTAAATTAATTTGTAAGGTGTAATACCCCTATGGGAAAAATTGAAACTGGCTTCCTACCTCACATCTTAAAAATATTCTGCATAGATGACAGACAGGCATATAAAAAGCTAAACTGAAAAAATGTTTAGTTAATGGCATGGCAGGGTAAGATTTCTTAAACAAGACAAAAAATCTCCAAACACAAAGAAAATATTAGTAAATATATCACTATTAAAAATGTATCAGGACACATGTCTGGGAGCCTTGAGTTGTGTAGAAGAAGTCCTACCACATTAAGGTCTCCAAGCTGGGACAAAGGGCAGGCCCTATGGAATAACATGTAGTGCTCTGGCCAATGGCACAGATGGAATATTATTTGAAATTGTAAAATACTTACTGTTTTACCATGAAAGGAGGAAAAATTTTAGTCTGTAGACTTGAAGAGGTGATTCTGAGAGAAAGTAGATTGCTATTAATGCTATAGATTAAACAAGACTCTGAGTGGGGAGGTGATAGACTTAGGAGATTCACAGTAAATCTGTTTAAATAATCAATGGCCAAAGGGATGGTATTTAGGCAAATGGGCCTAAAGGTAGTCTTTCAGACTTTGATATACTCCAGGGTGCTGTAACCATAGCAACCCAGAGTTCTCAAGACTGTAACAGGGAGAGGAGTCATTATAAGAGTATCAGAATAAGAAAATGTAGAATGGGTGACAAGTCAAGATGATCAGCCATAAGGATCCAGTGACACCCATGGCAGACATACCCTCTGAACACCTAAAATCACCAGGATGTCTCATGTCACAGACATCAATGACTGAAGATGGCTCAGAAATCAGGTGCTCACATATCCGGTTCAGGATGAATGACAATTACACACCTCCCCAACCCCTTGCTTCCTGCAGCATAGGTGAGTCCTATAAAAAGTAAAGGAGAGGAAGGTTTGGAGAAATCTCAAATACATTTTTTAATGCTTGAATCACATTGGTGAGCTTGTAAAACAGGGTAATGGGACCACTTGCTTTACAGAATGAAGAAGGGTGGTACCATGCAAGCAGGAACTTTGGAGCCATGCAAACATGTGGCCATGAATACATTTTGGATATCTATCAATCTCTGTTTTCAACCTGGAAGTGACTGAGTTACCTTGATTTGGGGAAAAATAGAGCTTTCTTGCCATCAATGGAAGTAGGAGTCGAAATTGAGGGCACCTGGAAGTTGAGTTGCTTCATTAGAAAAGAGGGAAATTTACATTTCTGCACATACGAGTTGTTACTATGAAATATAAACACAGAACAGAACATATTTGGAACTAAGAATTCTCAAGATGCTTAGTTCTTAAATGGCTGGGCAGGGTCTCTGAAGGTAAATAGGTCCCTCCTGCTTTGAAACACTTTAGAATAATTGTTTTACCATGTGGTTGTTGGGATTTTTATTGTCTCAGTTCTGCACATGTCCAAGGTTAGAGATTAATGTAACAAGGTACACAATCAAATGTAATGAGGAGCAGAATCAAATTCTTCCCCCATGATATCAGCCAAGGATCCAAGAGTTCTCGACCCCCAACGCGAATGCCTTGGCTGGACGATCAAAGTCACAGCCGCCAGAGCCTTGTACACAACCTAGTCCCATTCAACAGAATGAAGATTTATCCACCCAAATGGATTTATTTACTGAAACCTTTTTTGTTGCCAGCATAAGGTGAAATGGAAAGTTGGAAATAAGCCTAAAAAGCTGGTCAGCAGCAGCAGCCAAACCAGATAATTAGGACAAAGCTAAACTCAGCACCATATTCTTAGAACTCATAGAGCACAAATGATCTGCAGCTGTGAATAACTTCTAATATTTAAGCGCTGGGTAAAAATTTTGCTTTTTGACCCAAACTGTCTGGCTTGGCTCTCTCCACAGTCCTTATGGCCAACTTTCCATTTGCTTTGTATTTCACAGGCGTGGGCAAAATCTGGACAGCTCCATTACTAGATAATTTGTTTTTAATTTTTGTAAAATGAAGCTGAACTATTATTATTGATTAAGATATACTATCTCTTGATAAATGATTTAAGTCAAAATATTGATTTTATGTTTATTTGTAAATTGATATTTAGAAATAATTTGTCTAGTCCAAGGAAAGAAGTAATGTTAACAACGGAGTATAGCCAGGTTTGTCTTGATCATTCTGAACTGCTTGATGAAAAGAATAGGTTTAACAGTTTATTTGGGAGAGCTAGCGAGTACACATTCCAGAAAGCTCTATAGCTTAACAGAAAACTTTCTGGGAGAAAGAAAATGAAGGAGATAAGCCGAGACCTGTTTTGCTCAGTGGATAGAGCGTCGGACTGAGGACTGAATGGTCCCGGGTTTGATTCGGGCAAGGGCATGTACCTTGGCTGCGGGCACAACCCCAGTAGGGGGCGTGCAAGAGGCAGCTGGTTGATGTCTCTCTCTCATCGATGTTTCTGACTTTCTATCCCTCTTCCTTCCGCACTGTAAAAAATCAATAAAATATATTTTAAAAAAAAGAAAATGAAGGAGATATAATGTGTGTGTGTGTGTGTGTGTGTGTGTGTGTGTGTGTGTGTGTGTGTGAGAGAGAGAGAGAGAGAGAGAGAGAGAGAGAGAGAGAGAGAGAGAGAGAACAAACTGGCCTGAATCTGGAAAAGGGAGTTAAAGCTTTCTGGTAAGGGGAAGATGGACAGTTTTGATTCCTAGGGCATGGACTATGAAAGGTAGAATCTAAAAGAAAAATTACAAAGAAAAGGATCAAATCAATATCAATATCCACTCAAAAATGAATCATTAGCTGTAAGAACTCCTTCCAAAATAGTATATTTTCATTCTTGGACATAATCTCTTTATAACTATATAACTAGAAAATGCCAAGATGATGGAATCAGACTGAGTTTCTCTCTTACACTGTAAACCTGCTCATTGTTTTCAGGGTAGAGGTTGCCTACAGCTGTGAATGATTTGCACTTCTAAGTTATTAGAATGAGGCAGAGTGAAGTACTAGTAACACTGGGCAGGAGCCAGGGAGAAAGCGGAGGTTAATTTAATACATCCTGCGGTATCCAAGAAGTTAGTTTACTTCATATGTGGTAAAGAGCAGATAAAATTTACCCCAAATAAATGTTTTTAAAGTTAATCTACTAGATCTTAATTTCTTCCATCAAGCTTTTTTTTAAAATATAAAACATATCTGCTGGAATTTATAAGAATTGAAATGATAAAAACCCTATGTAGCATCCTAGTATAAATTCACCTTAGTCAATACCAAAGTTGACTTTTTTTCAGCAGCTTTGCTTACAATAATTTTTTATTTTAAAATTGAATACAGTTTTCACTTCAAGAACTCTATTCTTCAAGCTTATAAAAAATAAAGCATATTTATTGGCTGTCATTAAGGGTGTTTAATTTTAAAGATAGCTATCTGAAAAATTAGCATATTTGATGCTGTCTGGGATTAAAATATTTGAGTGGAAAAACAGAGATGGCATCATTGATTTTCACATTAGCACATTCTTAGCTTTGATTTAAATATTCTCTTCTTTAAACACCCATTTCTTTCTTTGAATAATAATAATAAACCATAATTGTTCTGGTCAAATTCTATATTTATCAGTTCAGCCATGAATTTTGCTCATGAGTGAAATTTTGCTTGTACTTAGGAGGAAAAAAAACCCCACATTTGGAAGAATGTATGCCTTTTCTTCAGATGGTAGTTATTATTTGTTAAAGGCTCAGTAAAGGTGACCATGATATTATTAGTTTAAGAAATCTGTTTAAAAAAGGAAACATTAAACACAATAAAATTTAAAATTAGGCAAGTGGTTCAAGCATCCTCAATATGCAACACTGAAGTTATTATTTTTATTCATGCTTAAATTGCTCCTTTTTAATTCTGGTTTCTTTGAAAAGAGCATTGTATTTTAAGACCATTTTTGTGTGTGTATTTTAAGGAGGATCTTTGCTAACATGGTTACCATTACTCTTAGGCAACTTTATTTTGAAAAGCCAGGATATGTATCTTTTATAAACTATATCATTTTACAAATACTTTCACATAATAATTACCTATTTATGTAAAAGTATAGAATGAATTCTCATGGATTTTTCCATTAACAATCAGGACCACAATTTCTACTAACCTCTTCCATCTGTAAGTCTTTTCTTTCATGTTACAAATCCCGGTTCTTAAAGACTGTTGGTGGTAATATTAACATGTCACAGATCACATATCTCATTTGCCTTAACCATGATTTACACACAACAGTCCCAGAATAACATTACCAACACTACCACAAAGAATATGATTATTTAAAATAGTCTTAAATTTTTGCGTTTTTTTTTTTGGTCAGGTTATGATTCAAATAATTTGGAATTGTTATTCACTGTGTGGTTACGCTGCTAACTGGATATACACATAAGCTCATTGGTTTTATTTTATTTTGGAATTTTAGGGGTTGATTAATTTTATTTAATTTTACATGGCCACAAAGTCAAATCTATTAGACAAGGCACACTCAAAAAAGTTTAACCTCTATCTTGTTCTTTCCATAAAATCATTCCAATAGTTGTCACTTAAAAATACCAGTAGTATGCTTTATGCTATAATTTTAATATATATTGATTATATTATCAATACCATTCATAGTTGTCACTTAAATATTATAGTTTATCCATTGATTTTAGTATACCAAACATAAAATATGTTGGATGTATATTACATTTAGTAAAATATATATGTATATGTGTATGGATTACATGAGATATCAATTAAGCCACTTTCTAGCAAGTTTAATAAATGAGGTAGCATTTTCTGGCAAGGAAATGAGCGACATCCCTCAAGATATTTGCATCTATGAGCTAAACAACTTTATGGTAGTTTGATGTACATTAGGATCTTGAAATTTGCCCTCCCCTTATGCCTAAATGTTCTAGCATATTTCTTTTAATTAATGACAAGAGTTACTGGATACTGGGTCCAAAATCTTTAGTGTCCAGCAAACAAAGTTTCTTAAACAATATATTGATATGTGCTAAATATATGACACTTATTGCCAAGAAGACTCTTCTTTTACAGTCTGATAATCTTGTATTTTTAATTGAGTAGTTAGCTGCTACCATTTGGTGGGAGATGTACCCAATTTTAGTTTCCTGTTTCACACTGTGTGGCCAAATTAGAGATGAATGGGATTTTGAATATTACAAGCCAAATTATTTATTTAAAACAACAACAACAATAAAAAAAATCAAGTTATAGAGATTTGAGAAACTTTTACTAAAGTCACTTAATCAGTTGTAATATGTTTGCTTACTTGTTTTTCTTGACTTGTTATAGGTCTTTGAGATTTTCTGTTGCTTCCTGAGTCAGTTTTGGTAGTTTGTTCATTTCTAGGAATACATTCACTTCATCTGGGTCATATAATTTTTTAGAAGAACAGTTTTTCATAGTTTTTTTCTACAATGTTTAAAAAATTCTTAGGTGTTTAGAATGTTCCTGCCTTCATTTCTATTCTGTCAATATTATTCTTGCTTCTTACCATCCCCGTCCTTTACAATTTTGTGTTCATCTTTTAAAGAAAAACTTTCAATGTTTTGAATCTCTGTATTGTTTTTATATTCTTTCTAATGTTTAATCTTTCTTATTTTCTTCCTGGTAGCTTTGTGTTTAGTTTTCTTTTTCTTTTTTTTTAAAGTATATTTTATTGATTTTTTACAGAGCGGAAGGGAGAGGGACAGAAAGTCAGAAACATCGATGAGAGAGAAACATCGATCAGCTGCCTCTTGCACTCCCCCTATTGGGGATGTGCCCGCAGCCAAGGTACATGCCCTTGGCAGGAGTCGAACCTGGGACCTTTCAGTCCGCAGTCTGAGGCTCTATCCACTGAGCCAAACCGGTTTCGGCTAGTTTTCTTTATGTAGGTCTTTGAGGAGTAGAACTAATTACTTATTTGAACAACTCTGTTTTAGTGGACTTTCTCCTTTTTCAGTATTTGTTTGATTGCTGCAAACCTTTGCCTATGCTCTAGATTTCCAATTGGTGGGTTTTGAGGTGCTTTAAGAAATTTTCAGTGTTTCTGAGCTCTGGAGTTGCCCATTCCGCTATCTTTGCTGATTATACTTGGATCAGAAACATTGTGCGTTCACTTGGAATAGACAGTCTTGCCATGGATCTATGCTGACCCTTCCATTTTCTTTTATAACATGGTCTGAAGAGACCTGGGCCAATGTCAAAACAATGACATATGCTAATCACACCAGGTGAAGAAGGAGAGGCAAGTAAGCTGATGGCCTCGGTAAGACACATGCCCTACTGAGGATAAAGGAAACACTCTTCTACATTAGTACAGGTTTTAAGTGTGCAGGGCATCTCATTCAGATTAGTGTATCTTGCATTGTCCACTATGGTAAAGAGAACATACATCATCGATTTGCTATCTGTAATAATTAGCTAACAGTGTAATGAATAGAAAAACATATTATGTATCTGTTCATGGGGATGATTCTTATTTGTGTTTCCTAGTTACTTTAAAATAAATGTCTACTACTTATGTAATAAATATTTGAAACAAAAAATTATTTAAATTATTAGAAAATTAATAAAGATGAATTAGCAAGTAAATAGAAAAATGTGGACATATTTTTTTCCCCTCACTGAAGTAAAGATTCTTTATCTGTAAAATAATAGTTCTATTATATTAGCTGGTTTCCAAAGTGTTCCTTAGAGGCTGGGGAGTTAGTGGATGACCTCCAAGGGCCATTGTTGGAGGAAATTAGATGTGAGGAGAGTTTCCAAGTGGCAGGTTTCCAATCATCCTCCAAGTATTATTGGGAGAAGTTCCGCTTCTGATGTACATGACTTCTGTATAAATATAAATACATATGTATATTTATAAATTCTTAAAAGAAAGCACTCTGTTACTTTAAAAACATTTTGAAAGCCCATGTGAAAAATATTTTCTTAGTATAATTATAACTATATGCTGTCAAAATGTTAAAATATAATTATTATTTTGTTATTTTTTCAAATTGCCAAGAACATTATCTGATCTTGGCAAGTGTAATGATTTGAAAATAAATAGGAGACCAAAGTACTAGGTTGTGAGTACTACAAAAGTTTTAATAATAACATGCATTGCCAAACCCTTGTAGATTATTTTAATTAAAGAGATAATATACATTAATTTTAATTTTTAAGATCTCAGAGATATTATAAATAGGAAAACAGTCATTGGGTGTTTTTGAGAGTTTCTAGAAATCAACAGATAAAAAAGATCGTAGCTACAGCAGCTGTTTTTATTATAGCTATTTTTTGTTCATTTCTATCATTTAACCAGAAAAGGTAAATCTTTGAACCAATAAGTATGCAACTTCTGTTTGAAGAAAACATTATAGTTCTACTCTTGTACTAACCAAACACATTATCATCATTGAAATCTTTTGGAATGATGTTTACTAACTTTTGTAGGCCTAATTTTAGCATATTTTAATTTTGTATTTCTAGTATTTAGATGAAATTTTTGCTTGGCTGATCAACAAAGTTCCTATTTTTATTGATTTAGGATATTTTAAAATTCTTTTTAAAGATCAGCATATTCATCTTTATGACCTCATTGCATAGGATAACCAAAATAAAATAACCTTTCAAAAATGTATATTTAAAAAAATATGAAAAAAAATATGAACCTTGATTCCTTTTTTGCTCTTTTCCTGTATTTTGTCAAAGTCAGTAGAAATTATGCCTAGATAATGAGAGATATATAGGTGTGGCAAAAAGTAGGTTTACAGTTGTAATAGAATAAATACTACAATAATTTATAATAATAAAAGTGTAATATGCTAATTAGACTGGATGCCTGCTGATAGCCCCAGGGAAGCCCAGGTCAGGGGTGCCAGAAAGAAGCTGGTGCCGGCAGCCAAGGGAAGGAATGTCTGCTCTTGCATGAATTTTGTGCATCAGGCCTTTAGTGAATAAATAACAATACAAGAATAAACTGTATTTTGGTTACAACTATCAACCTATTTTTGCCCACCCCTATATAATAAAACTATTAGAGTGTTTACTCACTTAGCAATGGTACTACTTATATCATTTTTATTTAAATTAGATGGATTTTTAATGTCTTTTGCTTTTGCACTGGAGTTTGATATTCTTTGTGATACTCAATCGGGCCCTTCCACAGTTCAGTGATGCCATTTTAATGCTAATATCCAGTAATTTGAAATAAAAGGAATTTGAACTTATCAACTTAATGATTATTTTTTACTGTCTCATAGGATTTTTAAAAAGTATCAAACTTCATTGGTTTACCTCAAATTTACTCTGAATTTTAAATATTAAGAGATTTCAAGTCTGATTAATACTGTGATAATAATTCATGTTGCAAAACAATTTAAAAGGTAATAGAATGCAATCCTTTAAGAACTCGTGATTCATAATTATGATAGCCTTGATAGTATTTTTATTAAAGAGCATGTTTTACCATTTCTAGATATCTGATCCTTATGAGAAAAATAATAACTTTCAGTATGTATACATTTTTACTTCCAAAAATTTCCTTCAGTGAATTTAAGTACCTGGTCTAACATCAACCGGTTGGGGTCAAGAACACACCTCAAACTCCTAGAGCTTGATCCAGGTTTTCTTTAAAGCTGTATATTTGCTATGAAACATTGCTGTTTTGATAATTCTTATTTCATTTTGTTTATAGCTAGGACTTATTATCAAAATATAGCAACCCCTTACAATAAGGAAATTATATCTTTTTCTTTCACAGTGGTATAAATAATTTTTTACAAGATTTCCAAAGAATAGATTATCAAAAAATAACAGATCTTAAAATGGCAAAACTAATTTTATATGGAAAAAATTTATTTGTAAACCTTAGCAAATAGTACTTTATATTGCTGCCAAGAATACTCACTCACATAAATAAAAAAATAATGCTTTTAGGAGGACAGTTCTTGTCTTGGATGAGATTATTTAGCAAGGCTGTCTAGCACTTTTAGTTCAAGAAATGAAAAATGAGATGTTTTCCAATCATCTTAGTAAAATTAATTTTTCTCTATGTGGACTCTTTTTCCTCAGTTTGGTCAAGTTAAATTGTAATTTAATATAAATCCTGAGTAGAAAAAGTACTTTTTATCAATGTAGTGAATACACAAAACAATGCTTGATGTTATCAATTTAGATTTATCAAGGGGAAGCTTTTGTTTCTGTGTATGTGGTAATCCTGGAGTTGAAGTTACAGAGAAAAATTAACACTGTAAAACTGAATTTGGAAGAGGTTACCTGCATTGGAACGGTTTGGGTAACATTTTTGTTTTTGCTACCTATTTATTTGATACCTTAATGCATACAGACTACATGAATGACTATGTTTGAAAGGTGTGAGTAGGGTGGTGGTGGTGGTGGTGGTGATGTGTGTGTGTGTGTGTGTGTGTGTGTGTGTGTGTGTGTGTGTGTGTTTGAGGGATAGATAGATTAAGGTGCTTAATGTTTTAATAAGCTAAACTTTCCTGATGATCTAGTCTAATTTACTGACTACATATACAGTGTATGGGAAAATAAGGGTTGGAGCAAGAGAGTCACTTTTTCCAAGACCACACCTGGATAACCAAGCTAATGAAGGTTACTAGCAGAGCTAAGGCTGTCTCCATGTCATCTTTCCACTACTCCATTACTTTAAACAACGTATCTCAACTGATTGCAATTGTGCCTCTCAGGGGACAACTGGCAATGTCTGGACATATTCTGATTGACGCAACGTGGGTAAACTACTGGTAACTAGTGTGTAGAGGCCAGGGAGGCTGCTAAACACCCTATAATGCACAAGACAGTCCCACATAACAAGTTATTTGGTCCAATTTTCAGCAATGTTGAGTTTGGGAAATCCAAAACATGAAATACATCACACTGTTATTAAGCAAGGAAAGAACAATTAGTCATTTATTCTGCTATGAGCTTGATACAAACCCAATGCCTGAATCTTTAATCCCAGTTACATAAAGTATATCTTATTATTTAAAAAAGTAAAGTTTGGTACTGGCTGGGTAGTTCAGTTGGTTAGAGCATAGTCCCAGTATACCAAGGTTTTGGGTACCATCTCTAATCAGGGCACATACAAGAAGCAATCAATGAATGTATATCAGTGGGACAATAAATTGATATCTCTCTCTCTCTCTCTCTCTCTCTCTCTCTCTCTCTCTCTCTCTCTCTTTCTCAAAATAAAATAAATAAGTAAATAAATTTTAAAGGTAATGTTTGTCTCTGGGCCATTTTCTTATAAGTAGATATTCCCAAGGAAAGTTCCTAAAACATTAAAAGTCTTACAAAGACTTGTGAAATTATAATTTCACAGTCTTGCAAAGTGGAATTTATTAAAGTCTAGTGGTTTTTGTCAAAGCAAAGCATTGGATACAAAATGAGACCACGACTATTAAGTGACCACTGAGGTAAATAGTAAAATAAGTTATGTCATCAAACTGGACCATGCCTACATCTGCTTAATATTCTTATTTAGAATATAAAATTTGTCTTAAAACTATTGTAGTTGGGGCAACATAACTATTTTTTAAAGTAATTACTACTCAGGATGACTTTTCTTTATTTAGTGCTAGGGACTGTTCTAAGCATTTTATACCCATTGTATCTTAATCCTTAGAATCTCTCTATAGGGTATACATCCATTTTACAGATGACAGAGTGGTGGCTCACAGATGTAACTCTGAGCTCTCAAAGCTGACACTCAAACTCAGCTCTGTCAGAGATCAGGATCTCTTCTCCTTTAAGTGTGTTTTATTGTAAATCAGATTTATTTTTCCCACAGTTTTTAAAGATATATTATGATTGATTTCAGAGAGGGACAGTGAGGTGGAAACATCAATGATGAGAGAGAATCATTGATTGGCTTCCTCCTGCACACCCAACATTGGAGACTGAGCCCACAATCTAGCCATATTTCATGACCTGGAATCAAACTGTGACCTCCTGGTTCATGGGTCAACGCCCAACCACTGAACCACACTGTCTGGGCCTCACAGTTTTTTCTTAACTTTCCCCTCAATTGAAAAAATATAAATAAAATTTAGATTGTGTTACAACTTACACATTTTTATAGAAAATATACCTTGTGTTTGTAAATAAATTCTGGACTATGAAATAATTCCTATTTCTAAAAGCAAGAAGGAAGAACATGTTTTCTATAATGCTGCGATAAGATTCACATCTTGAGGCTCTGATTTATGTGACTGATGTATGTGAGTAGGCATCAGTTAGTTCAATAAAACATGGTGGCTTCCCAGCTGGTCTCTCTTAATTAATGAAGCATGTATTTATGAAATCACAGTGCACTGTGTGATTTTGTGCACACACATTTCTAATCTGTGATTTAGAACGAACTAGTGCATTTGAATCAAAACCAAAACTGGCTTCCTTGCAAGAAATTTTCAGTTACTGAGATAGTTATGCGTTGCTTTAGAATAATTCTATAAATATTTTTAAAGCCATTAAAATTGTTGCAGTTGATATTTAACAATACAACTGATTCAAATAGTTATTAAGTCCACAGAAAATCCAATTTGTCTTACTTCGTCAGTATTTTTATTATTCTTATTTGGTCATTATTCTTATCATATATATATATATCACTGATGCTATTGTTTCAATTTATAAAAGTAAAATTAGAAGAAAAAATAACCATACATTTAATTAATGTTACAAAGATACATATTTCTAATTTATTTTCTCTATAACTTGTCCAATTTTGAGATGCATTCATTATTTTTGTTTCCTTTCATGTTTTCATGGAACATCCATTTATATCTCATTCCATTATCCATTTATTTGTTGATTTCCAGCAGATTCAAATACAATATTATCTCCATAAGAAATTCACAGTTGGTTGACAAAGCAAACTTAGAAATAGGCACACAAATCCAGCCCTTTTCTGTACATTAATTATTTGTGGGGGTGGGGAAAAGCTTCACGGACATGGTGAGAAGTAGCTGTAACATTGAGTAAGGTTGCTGTGGGAGTTTCCAATTTCATGGTTTTGTCTGGACTCCCAAGTTAGGTGATAAGAATCTGGGGTAAAATCAGTTCTGATTAATATTTATTCCACATTGTTTCTACAGCTAGATACTGTTACAGCTCTCTGTTCGCCTGTCGTTCCCAATCTAATAAATAAGGCCACAGGAGAAATGCAATGATGGTGATTTAACCTGGTCAAGTTCTCTTTTCCTCACATAACCCAAAGCCCACATGAGGCCAGTCATGGTCCTGCTCCTCCTGCCCTTCTCAGTGTGGCTTCCATCTGAACTGTGACCTCAAGATTAGTTAAGGAATTCTTCTCCATCTCCAGTTCCTGTCTTTGTTCATGGAAGGAATAAGTAGAAGTGAAATGTAGTGGCATATCAGGAAGACAACACTTTCAAAACTGCTCATCAGGCTTCCTCTCATGTATCACCTGGTAAACTATGTCAGGTAGTGAATGGAAATCTTGGTAGCATAACCTTTTTTTAACTGACAATCTTGTTGCCCACACCTACCCCCCAAATAATTTTTTTTGTGGGAAAGACAGTGAGAAATAATACCAGGTAAGCAAATAGTAGAATATCCAGGGAAGGCTTAATTTATAGACTGAAATTGGAATGCGCGCACACACACACACACACACACACACACACACACACACATGCACACGCGCCACACACACACACAAATCAGCCCTCACTGCGGGTGCTAAGAACCTTAAGATGTCAACTTGCCAACAAATTTTGAAAACTCCAAGGCTGTTTCTCCTCTTTTCCTTATGCTCCCATTACTTGTTATGAAATATGATGAAGATATTTGTATACTTGTGTGTGTGTCTATGTATGTGTGTGTGTGAGAGAGACACACATACACAGACAGACAGACAGAAAGAAGCTGTGGTGGCAATGTACTCTTTAAACTAAGATGGAGATACTGAATAGCTCTGTTCCCATGATACTGGTAGGTCCCACACAATCAACAAATCATTTGAGAGCCAGACTCAGCAATAGGGACAGCAAGATACCTACTCCCCTTTCTGACCCTGACATAGTGGGGTTGTGTGGAAAAAAAGAGCCTTCATTTGAAAAGGCTTCAGATGAGAAGGTCTGCATACACAGCAACATTTTACTGATAAACTTGGCAGTAATATTGATGTGGCCAAGCAAGAAGGCACGAGAACAGATCTGATCACCCTGACAGAGGATAGGACCAGTGGGAGTCCCTTGGAGATATTATACCTAGAAAGAAGAGAAAAATAATAAAGGAAGGAATGTGGACATAGTATGGCCAACAAGACAGAAAAAATAGTCTAGAAAAGTTGCTTTCTGGCAAATTTATTGTGAAGAAGAATTTGCTAAGAGGGTTAAAAATCTTCAGAAAGATTTAAAGTAGCATGAGTACTGGAAACAGGCTGCTGTAACTCTTGTTAAAGATGCAAAGGAACTGGTTTGGGGGCTAGCAGATAATTTAGGTGGACACCACAGGGATCTAGACTATAATCATGGCCTGAGCCAAGAAAGAGGAGTTGGGAGGGAGAGGACTAGGTATATTATTAAAATCAAATCACAAGGAAGTGATGCTAGATTGGTTATAGACTAGAAAAGGAGTGAAGGGTGAATTCCAGGATTTTTTTTAGTAAACTGTAAGACTGGTTGGCATTATTGAGATAAACAACAGAGAAAGTCCATGGAGAGATGATGATTTCAGCTTCAAATATGTTGATGACATGCATGTGGTATTTTCTAGCGTGCTGATGTGAATAAGTGTTGGAGACTCAGAAGAGGACTGGATCCAAATGTAGATAATGGGAGTCCTCTGAAAAGACAGATGATAATTGAAACCATGAGAATGGGTGACATTATCCAGAGAGATAACAGATCTATAAGAGAACATACCCATTTTCCTAGAGGGAGAGAAAAGAGACCAGACCAAGATGATGGAGAAGAAGCTTGCGTGATCAAGAGGAAGACCAGAAAAATGTGCTAGGAGAGGAGCAGAGGGTCTACGGGTTGATAATAAGTAGAATGAGGGCTGAGAAAGGAGTTTATAAACTTGAAAAAAAAGGCATTCATTATCAGAGACAGTCACTTTGGTGCATTAAAGGAAGTAGGTGGCAGATTAAATGGGGCTCTTGGCTGCAGAGACCTCTTTCAATCATTTGACCTTGAAGGAGAGGAGCGTGGTACCAACAAAGAATGTCACTGAAAAAAGTGAAGTTCAGTGGCATAGGTGAAATTTAACCAACTTTATGTGTTTCAGATATCCTGGGGACATCAAGACAAAAGGGCAAGTTCAAAGAAAGAGGAGAGAGGATGGTGGCTAAGCCTATTCTTGACAAGTCAGGGAAAGGAAATCTCAGAGGCTTAGTTCACTTTTTACAGAATGGTCACCCTCTCTACTGCATCAGGAAGAGAGGAGGAAAGGATGGTATTAAGTAGAAAGAGATGGCAAACATCTGATTCAGCTGAGACTAATCCTCCAAATTAAGAAGGGAAGAAGAATAAGATCATTTAAAGACAGTAGCTCCTTAACTTTCCAATACTGCTTTCCTGCTCCTTATTTAGAAGGAGTATGGTGATTGTGTTTTTTCTGCCCTCTCCTTTTCTTTGGACATTCTGTGCAGTTAGTTTAATCCAGAGAAGCTCCCTTTTCTGTTGCCTCCTGTCACTCTATCAGAACACTTTCTGGCAGCTGAGTCAAGTCACTAGAAGTCACTCAGTCTTTCTTCCCCAGAGAAAGAGGCCAGAGAGCTCTTGTTGGGGGTCCTGCCAGCATGACTGAAATAAAAACTTTTGACAGTTTTTGCTCATGATTTGTGTCCTCAAATATTTTATTGCATATTTGTTTTCTTTTTTGGAGGGGCACCATCTAATAAAAATCAGATCATATAAATGACATTTCATTTTCTTTCTGTAATCTTAGCAGACAGACACTTTCTTTGATCAGTTAATTTTATTTTTTCTATTACTTTACAATTTATGAGTATTGTTTTAGACAGTGAACAAACTTACAGATGAAGGGGTGGTGTTTTCTCCCTTCTGCACTCACAAAAGTTTCAAATGGGCTGTATGCACGGCATTGGAAAACCATCCTCAGTCAGGGAACACTGAAATGATTTCATTTTGGTTAGCTCACTGTGATCCACAGAGGGTGTTGTGGTATTGGTTTTGATAAAACTTCACAACCAATGGGAGTCTTTTTCGAGTTAGTGTGGAGTGGCCTTAAGGCTGGAAATAATCCTGTTGGCCAGGACCCCAGAGCCATACAGATGAGAAAGGGATGCAGGAAATTCTGTTGTTTACATGTGTCTGTAACACTGAGCCGCTAAAGCAGCCCAGCAAGCCCAGAGGGTAAGATGCTTAATAACCTTGTGGTTTTCTATTTAATTTTTATATTTTCCTGCTGGGGCAGAGCATGTGTTGTTCTCAAAGTAAAGGGAGGGACATTTGCTTGTAAGATGCAGAATACAACTACTGTAGGTGTGGGAAACAGAGGGACTTGGAATTTCTGCTTAAAGTGGACTTGATTTCTTCCCTGCCTCTTCCATTTTCCCATTGATGGTATTATTTACTCTGACATCTTGTCATACATTTCCTGTCTAAAAAATAACTGTATACTAAACAAAACTCAGGTAAGAGTTTTAACTCTAAATTTAGACCGTAATAGGACATGTTGATATTAAACCCTGTTTTGTAGTTCCCAGTGGATATGAGTTAGTCATTGTGTTTGAAATAATCTATATTCTTAGAAGGAAAAAATAAATTTGTTATGTAAACCTTCATAATTTATGCTTCCTGCACCTAGGGTTCTTTTAATTTTGCTAGTCCTCTTGCTCAGCTCCTGTCATTGGTAAGAGAAAATAATTCAAACTTAGCACTAATATTGATTTCTTTATGTAAGTTACCTGAGTGGTGTGGAGGAAATAGGGACATAAAATAAAAGAATGAAACCCTATACATTATATAAAGGAAATGGATGTTTAACTATATAGAAAATAATTATAGGACTGAAGGGAAAAGATCTCTGGAAACCACTGGGAAGTATTTGCCAGTGTCTCTTGCAAAAATAAATTATGAAATGAATGTATAGTCACTAAGTCTATCACATAGAAATAGAAGGGATATATTCTAAAACATATCACTAGAAACATGTAACAAATGGCATTGAAATACACATGATATCGCTCTTGGTTTTCTTATTTACATCAACACCAGTTTCTCTATTTTCTAAAATCATGTAAATATACTTTTGCTAATATTTTTGTGGGATGAGGTATTGTTATGACTTTGATGAAATGTTTTGCTGTTAATCATTTTATTGTCAAATATTCCAAATAAACATGACATATTTTTGAATTGTGACTTTTAAGCATACTTTTACACAAGCATTTGATTAAAGGATAGTTATACTAATATGTGTCTGAGTTTTGTGATTTTGAAATTTGATTTAAAATATCTGTGCATTTATTTGAATGATGTCTAAAATGATTTGTGTAAGTTATTTTCTTTTTCAAAATGTGGACAAATAATTTTCTTGTGAAATAACAGATCATGGAATAGTTTCTATTTTCTATTCTTCCTTTGTTTTCATTGGATTCAGTAACTGTTGGTCACTGGAACAGAGAGCTCCTTGGTGCCTCATGATGGACATGACCTTGACATTTATGAGGGTTTTACTAATTATTAGAGCCACAAATGTGGTGATAATAAATCTTTAAAGTTGAAAATGATCTCAGGCCATTTCTTGTTGGAGAAGTTTCCTATCTCTAATGCTGGTATTACAAGATCTATTGAAGTCCGCTAAGATGCCACAACCTTCCAAATTCCCCCTATGGCAAGACTTTAGAGAAACCTTGAACAAAAAGTCCAGCTTTCTGTACTGAGTCATGAGAAGTCAGTGGGACTTGGATAATTACTGAAAACAAAAGACCCTTTCCTTTTGTAAAAGTACTTGGAGCAAAGAGTTTGAGGCATGAATTACTATAAAGCAGGGAAGAGGTGGATCATTCTCCTCACTGGAGCACAAAAATGTATACCTTTGTGAGTAGCAGACTTTGTGCTCAATAGATGGCAGAGTGGACAGAGTTGTGGAGCATCTAAAAATGCAGAGTATTTTTGCCCTATATACCATGGGGCAATTGCAAATTTCTGAAGAGATGGAGTCTTTGTTCCCCTTTTCTCCTTCTCCTTCACTATCATCATTATTATCTTCTTCATCACCACCCGCCAATAGAGTGTTTAATATATACAAGATAATTTACATACATTCTGCAATTTTGAAAGCTGTGCAAAAAATTATCTTCATTTTACATATTATCTTTCTTTTCACAAAGGAATCTGATGTTTAGAAATGTTAGATGATTTATTTAAAGCCACAGATAGAGTAAGCGCTGGAGCCAGGATTCCAAGCAATGTCTTTCTGGCTCCAAAGCTATTTCTATTATGCTGCACTGGTATTTTAGGAATGTTAGTCTGGCAGAAGTTAATCGGGATGGTTTGGAATGGGAGTCAGAGTGAGAAAGTGCAGGGAGGAGAGAGTGAAAACACAGTCCAAAGATCAACCCCAACATCTGCAAATCCACCCTAACCACAATTCTCTTAGGTGGTCCACTCTCCTTTGGGAGAAGAAAAAAGAAACTGATATAGAAAACAAGCAGTTTTTACATGTAAAATTGGCTGATTCCATAATCAACTCTTATGCTTTTTTGTTTTCTTGAATATTGCATTCAAAGGCTATCTTGAGACTTCTCAGAGGAAATATCATCAGCGATTTTCGTCAAATACTAGTTTTTCACAAATGATATGCATGAGGTGATTGGAAGTGACCCTGGGGACACTTTGGTTTCCTTTGTTTCTTTTTGATGTGTGATATGAATGAATGCTTAGTGACCACCCCTTCCTAAAATTATGGAAAGGCTCCATGATTATAAAAAATATTTCAAATTTTATTTAAATGGGTGATGAGTATATGTATGATTTATGTTATTAATAGATAGTATGCTATATACATAGTAAAAAGAATAGCACCCATTTATGAACATTTTTCCCTCAGATACCCAAATCTTAAACATATTAATTTACTTTTTCTCTAAATAGAATAAAACTGGTATCTGGAATAGCAGTCATTTCCTTTTTTACTCTTTTTTTCAATGTTTTCAATTAAAGCACCTCATGTTATAATAATTTATTTTTGTGACTATATAAATATTGGGTATTTATATGATATATAAAATGATGTCTGCTCGACTCTAAAAGTGTGCTGTCAACCCTTTTAGAAGCTTACCATCATCTAACTCAGTTTTACTGGCATAATGTCTTTTTGCCATGCACCCAAATGGATGAGGGTAGTGAAAATGTAAAGATTCATCTTCTCAAAGACATCAGTACTAAATCAGTAAGGATATTTGTCATTTTAAATACTTTGATCACTGACCTCCTGACATTTTATTTTAATTAAACAAGTCTGGGTTTTATTCTAAGACTGTATTTCATAGAGATCCTTTTGTGTACCAGTGCCTGTCCTCAGTTTTCTGGCCAATTATAGGTGCTCAGTTGTGATTGATTGTGAGTGTGAGACCTTGTAAAAAGGAAAATTGGATGTTTTGGTGGAGGAAGTCAGCTCAAATAGAAGATGGGTTTTGTTTAAGGTCATTCTGTTGAAGTCATAGTTCTGCAGATTATGGATTATTAATATTTACATATTAAAAAGTATATGAGTGTTTTATATTTAATGATATTTGCTAAGAATTGCTATTATGTGTAGCAAAGATATGAAAATATTTGATGTTAAACTTCTGAGAGAAGTTTTTTTTTTTTCCCAAAGCTCAAATAAGAGATATCCTTAGCACTCAGTACAAACATATGACCAGCACTGGCCAGTGTGGCTCCATTGGTTGGATGTCATGCCATGTACTGAAACATTGCTGGTTTGATTCCTGGTCAGGGCACATGCCTTGGTTGGGGGAGAACTGGAGGCAGCCAGTTTATGTCTCATTCTCACATTGATGTTTCTCTTCCTCTCTTTTTCTCTCACCAAATATCCATTTAAAAATGTTTTTTTTTTAAGTTAAACATATTGCCATTGCAGAATAAATGGTATCTTATTGTAATGTTTGCTTTTAACTTGTAAAATTAAAACTTAAAAAATAGAAGTGAGCCCTTAGTCACTGGTCAGTGAGCATATTTTTTAGGCTGCAGTAACCCTTAAAAATGTCAGGTAAGTTAAAGTGGAAATACCTCAATGAAGATAGCAAATTTCTGCTTCTAGATCTTACATTAGTATATTCACTTTAGGTGGGCATCATTGTCTACTCCTTGCTCTAAGCTGTATTATGGAGTAAGGTATTCTTCTGTATAAGTTAACAAAAATGGCATATTTCATAAACCTAATTATCAGAAATAGTCTCAGAGGTATAAATAATACAGAGACTACCTCCCTTTCCTAACTTTTCAGTCTCTTAAAATCTCTGATTCTCTTGTGTAATGGAAACACATTTTTTCTCTCTAATTCTTATCCATTTTCCATACTGTTTCAAAACATTTGTGACCAAGTAAGTGTAAATATTTGTCTTTTGTAGATAGAGATATTCACCGTGTGTGTGTGTGTGTGTGTGTGTGTGTGTGTGTGTGATTTAGATGTATGGAAAAATCAAGTTCTTGATTACAATAAAAATGGCAGTTAACCTTGCTGAAAACTTTCTTCTAGGGTAATCTTAAAAGTTTAAGTTATTTTCTTTAGGAGAGCCTGAATTACTTAGTAGACATTGTTATACTTGCTCTTTTGGAGAAAAAGAATAGTTCCAAGTCATTGTTTCTTGCAGGCTTATCCCTTCAGCAGTGAATGCCTGCTATGTTTCAGACAATGGACTAGCAATGGAAACAGAGATGTGAAGAAAACTAAAAGGCTCCTACTTTCATCAAGAATAAATTCTATCAGTGAAGCAATAGAATCCATCAGTTCTACAGTATTACATATTAAATAATGATACATTAAAGAAAAGGAAGATTAAGAAGGAATGGAGAATGCGTGTCCTTCTGCTATAATTAGAGAATTCCCCTCTGTCAGTTTAAAGGAAGTAAAGAGTCTACCATGAGGAATCTTAGGGGAAAAGTCAGAGGCAGGATAAAAATGCTAAGGTCTCAAATGAGGATAGTGTAGTCCCTTCAAGGAATGGCTAGAAGCTGGCAGCTGCAAGGAGTGAGCCAGGCAGAGGCAGGCCTGCTTTGAAGGTAATCCAGCTGCAGTTTTAAAATAATATTTTTCTTAAAAAGTTCCCACACTCCAACTGTATGAATCTCAGATTCAGGAATCCTAGATCCTGGAGGAGAGTTTGGAGAAGTAGCCCATTTCCATAACCTCATAGGACATAGTCATCAATTTTTCTTTTATTCTAAATCTGGTAAAAAGTCATTTAAGTGTTTTGACCCTAGGTGTGACATAATAAGTTGAGTTTTAAAAGGGTTATTCCGACTATATTACAAAGAATACATTGAAGTAGAGAAAAAGTAGAAGCTGGGAGACCCATTAAAGTACAGTAGTCCAGGCAAAAGATAAGGGTGTTTAGACCTTGAAGAACAGTATAGAGTTGCCTCAACAAATGTAAAATTGGAACTCCCATTTGATGCAGTCATCACACTTTTATTAATGTATCTTAAGAAACCTCAAACACTCATCAGAAAGAAGATATGCACCACTATGTTCATGGTAGTGCAATTTATAATAACTAAGACTTGGAAAGAGCCTAAGTGTCCATCAGTAGAGGAATGGATATAAAACTATGGTACATTTACACAATGGAATACTGTGCAGCTGCAAAAAAAGAGAGAACTATAACTGTTTGCAACAGCATGGATGGACCTGGAGAGTATTATGCTAAACAAAATAAGCAAGTCAGAGGGAAAAAAATCACATGATCTCATTCATATGTGGAATCTAATGAACCAAATAAACTAATGATAACAATTAGACCCAGTTATAGAAGCATGAACAGACTGTTGAACCTCAGAGGGAAGGCAGGGGAGGTGGGTGTCAACCCATGAATGTCTATGCATATATGCATAACCCATGAAGACACACAGTGGGGTGATGAGGGCCTCGGGATGAGAGCGGGCTGGAAGCGGCTAATGGGGTAAAAAGGAGGACCTATATAATACTTCAATAAGAAAGATTAAAAATATAAGATGAGGTGTTTTAAAGTAGATACTAAAGATGAAGCCTATGAGATTGGGAATGTAGTTCCCCTTTCCCTGCCAGAGTTGGCAGAATTCTCCAACAACCACGATGTTCAGAGTGAAAGAAAGAGGACTAAAGGATGTTCTTTAGGCCTGATTTGAGAAACTGATTTGGAAAAATGAAATAGCCATTTTATTTATTTATTTATTTATTTATTTATTTATTTATTTTGCAGAAGGAAGACAGTGAGTGGGAGGAGCAGTTTAGATGGGGTCAGGGCAGTGTTCAAGAATTTGCTTTTGGACATGTGAAATTTGAAGTGTCAGTTAAATACTAAAGTGGTGATTAAGTTGGCAGCAGGACACATGAGTCCAAGCTAAAGGAAGATCTCAGACTGGAGAAATAATCAATAAGCAGGCGGCTTCGAAGGCAAAGGATTGTATGTATTTAGAGGTGTTACCACTGGGCAATAGAGGAGGTGTGATGAGTCAGAGCTGGAGGCAGACTCAGCAAAGCAGAATGAGAAGCAGCAGTCAACAAGGTAGAAAGAGGACCATGATAGAGGGGTCTCTCAGAAGCCAAATAAATAATTGCTTCTAGAAAGGGGAATAGCCAATTATAGACAATGCTACTGCTTGGTTAAGAAAGACATTAGATTTAGCAATGTAGAAGTCCTCAATTGTTTTTGTAGGCCTCAATATCAATAGATGGAGTTCAAGAGACAACAGGATGGGGGAAAGTGACTCTTGAAAAAACTTATTACAAAAAATGCAAGAGAAATGGGATGGCGACAGGTGGGGATTAAGTCGACATTTTGAGGTTGAAGGTGTTACAAGCAGCATGTCCATTTGCAGATGGGAATGGTGTAGGAGAGAGGTATACATGATTCAGTAGGAGAGAAAGGACAGTCACGTCCATATATTTTGGTGTGATGGCTGCCCCACCACCTCTCCTTCATCATATAGCTATGTGGCAGGTAATGAACATGTCTTGCTCAGTTATATCTGATGGAAGTGTATATTTGGTGTATATTTCCATTATCAATGGAATGAATTTTTTCAAGTAGATGTTTGCAAATAATGTTGTTAGTAATCATCTCAATTAGAGGTATAGATAGGAAGCTTCTGTAGAAACAGAACTATTGCTCCAAAACACTGAACGTGTTTTTAAAAATCAAAACATAGCCCTAGCTGATTTGGCTCAGTGGATAGAGCACTGACCTTCAGACCACAGGGTTCCTGATCCGATTCTCCTTAAGTGCATGTACCTTGGTTGCAAGCTCCTCCCTGGCCTGGGCCTTCTGTCTTTCCCTCTCTTCCACTTTCCCTAAAAATCTATGGAAAAACATCCTCATGTGAGGATTAACAACAACAACAAAAATCAAAGCTAGAAGAAAACTTAAAATATTTTGGATGTTTTAGAGTAGAGCTGTTCAATAGTAACATTCACTATTTAGTGTTACATTAAAATGTTTAAAAATAGATGTGAAATTAATTTTAATAATATATTTTTCTTAACACAGTTATATCAAAAACATTATCATATCAACATGAAATTATCAATGAGCAATTTACATTTTCCTTTTCCTTACTTGGCCTAATTTAAATTTATAGTACATTACAACTCAGATTACTCTCAGTTCAAGAGCTCAATAGCTCCATCTGTCTAGTGACCAACATAATGTACAGCATAAACTATAACACTACAGAATATAAACAATTACTAAGTATTCTCATAGCAACGATAGATGAGCTTCTGAGTGACTTCCTAAGAAACAGATTTACCCAGGTTTTTAAATTCTGACTCAGTGTTGTCTAGGTTCAACTATACCATTCTGGTGTTGTGATAATGATATTAGAGGCTCAATGCATGAAATTTGTGCATGGCAGGGGGTTCCCTAAGCCCAGCCTGCACCCTCTCCAATCAGGGACCCCTCGAAGGATGTCCGACTGCTCATTTAGGCCCGATCCTACTGGCAGTTGTACATCCCTCTCACAATCCAGAACTGCTGGTTCCCAACTGCTCACCTGCCTGCCTTCCTGATTGCTCCTAACTGCTTCTCCCTGTTAGCCTGATTATACCCTAACCACTCCCCTGTCAGCCTGATTGATGTCTAACTGCTCCACTGCCAGCCTGTTTGCCCCCAACTTCCCTCCTCTGTTGGTCTGGTATCCCCCAACAGCCCTACCCTGCAGGCCTGGGCACCCCTTAACTGCCCTTCCCTGCAGGCCTAGTTCCCCCAACTGCTCACCCCTGCAGGCCTAGTTCCCCCCAACTGCTCTCGCCTGCAGGCCGGGTCCCCCGCAACTTCCCTTCCCTACAGGTTTGGTCACCTCTAACTTCCCTCCCCTGCAGGCTTGATCACCCCCAACTGCCCTCCCTTGCAGGCCTGGTCCCTCCTAACTGTCCTCCCTTGCTGGCCATCTTGTGGTGGCCATTTTTGTCCATATGGGGGCAGCATCTTTGACCACATGGGGCAGCCATCTTGTGTGTTGAAGTGAAGGTCAATCTGCATATTACTCTTTTATTAGATAGGATAGAGGCCTGGTGCATGGATGAGGGCCAGCTTGTTTCCCCTGAAAGGTGTTCTGGATCAGGGTGGGGGTTCCCTTGGGGCAAGGGGTGGCCTGGACAAGTGGCCTGTGGTGGTTTTCAGACTGGCCACACTGCCCAGTGACCCAAGTGGAGGCCTTGGTATCTGGAATTTATTTATCTTCTACAATTGAAACTTTGTAGCCTGGAGCAGAACCAAAGCTTCTGCTCACTTTGTGGTGGCAGCTATTTCTGTTGGAATTTATTTACCTTCTATTATTGAAACTTTGTAGCCTGGAATGGAGACCTAGGCACTAGGGCTACAGAAACTTGGCTTCCTCCATCACCTGGGCAACCCTAGCCTCTGCTCTCTCCAGCTCTGTGGCTGCTGCCATTTCTGTTGGGATTTATGTATCTTCTATAATTGAATCTTTGTAGCATTGAGTGGAGGCCTAGGCCAGCAAGGGCAAGTGGAAAGCTTGGCTTCCTCCATTGCCAGGGAAACCCAAGCCTACCTTCTGTTCTCAGTGGCTATAGCCATCTTGGTTTGGTTTATTTGCATATTCACTCTTGATTGGCTGGTGGGCATGGCTTGTGGGTGTAGCAGAGGTATGGTCAATTAGCATATTACTCTTTTGTCTGATAGGATAATTATGTTATATTGCAACTGAGAAGTATGAAAAATAGAACGTCTTGTGGAAGTAACTGGTACCAGGCTGCTCTCTCCTGGATGTAATGTAAAAAAGCCAAATTGGTGTCAAACCAGCAATTATGAAACCCAAATCTAGGAATCCACACATTTCCTAGTTTATTTGATTTTTAATAAATTAAATAAAAGATACAGATATGGGAGAGTATAGAGAAAGAAGAAGTAAAAATAGAGTTTTGGGGGAAGAATTAAAATTGTGATTTAGTATCGGGATTACTTAAGAGAGAGTTCTTAAAAGAAAATATTTATACAATCGGGAGAATAAAAAACAAAACAAAACCAAATTTTATGAAATGTATGAGTTGAAGACTGCAGTTTTCCTTGCAAGTCTTACATTTTCTATTTTTAGGGACTGGAAAGCCAGATCTTTTGAGAAATATAAACACTAATTATTCACTTCCTGATATTTTGACATTTTTAATCCAATTCCTTTATTTGTCTCTATTAAGGAAATACAATATTATACCTTACAAGTAAAACAAACAGATGAAAACTGATTACAGGTCAATTAGCAATTTTGTTACGATCTCTGCTCTATTTAAATTGCTTTTCACTTTAGTATTATTTTCTCTGATGCCAAAGGACAACACCCAGAGACATCAAACTTACAAAGATGATTGGAGAAGTCAGGAGACTCTGTCTAAACAAGTTACTAATGCATTTTGTCTTACATGAGAAAGTAGGTACAGGGAAAAAGTCTCACTAGTATATATAGTAACTGGCTGTCAAGTCAATTCTAACATGTACATTTTAAAAGATTTCATCTCTTATTTCTTAAGACACAAAACCTTATAAATGAAATTTTCCAGGTAAAATCAAGATTGTGTATCTAATTACTATGTGAAGTAGCTTAAGTATTGCACAGCCACCATATTTGTTTTCAGGGGAAAGTTATTTTTCTTCAAATAATACGTCTGAAAACTGATTGCTTGTTTTATTTTGCACTCAAGTTACAATAATTAGAATGAAATATATATTGATATTATTTTAAACTTAGAAGAGTTTCTAGACATATAACAAGGCTATAAATTTAATGCCAGTGACAGAGATAAGTCATCATTTTGTCAGCTGCTGTTTTGATAATTTTTGGTGATATGTATGTATAGATTGATATTTCTTCTTATGTTACAAAGTCTAAGAATGTCCATTTTTAATATTGACTTCAGAGAGGAAGGGAGAGGGATAGAGAGATAGAAATATCAAAGATGAGAATCATTGATTGGCTGCCTCCTGCACGCCCCCTACTGAGGAGGATGGAGCCCGCAACCCAAGCATGTGCCTTTGTGCAAAATCGAATCTGAGACCCTTCAGTTCACAGGCCAATGCTCTATCCACTGAGACAAACAGGCTAGGGCTAAGAATGTTTATTTTTTAACAATTCCATTGTTTCTCTTTTGCTGTTCCTACATTGTTTATTTGTTTTCCTGAATATTAAAATGTCCCTTAGCAAGAGAAACAATTGATTTAATATCCTTATAGCAGTGGTCGGCAAACTCATTAGTCAACAGAGCCAAATATCAGCAGTACAATGATTGAAATTTCTTTTGAAAGCCAAATTTTTTAAACTTCTTCTAACGCCACTTCAAAATAGACTCACACAGGCTGTGGTATTTTGTGGAAGAGCCACACTCAAGGGGCCAAAGATCCGCATGTGGCTTGCAAGCCACGGTTTGCTGACCACTGCCTTATAGCATCTTAAATAAATATAGTACTAAAAATGAGTATACTTTTAATTATAAACAAAATCAATTTTAAATAATCCTTTTATATTTATTCTATTACTTTCTGAAAAGTTATGCTGTTCTTATTCAGAGGTTGGTGGCCTTGTAATTTCAAAGTAAATTAATCCCATATTTAAAGAAAAAACATAATTATGAAACTTGGGTAGGTCCATATTCACTAATAATTTTATTTTCTTAACTTCCTCTGTAATTACATTTTTAAAGGCACATGATTCAAGGACTAAATCTGACCTGCAGTCATTTGGAGTATTCAAGGACTTCAGTGAGCTCCTGCAGTATTGCACTTTGAACACGTTGCCATTGCTGGGTGGAGGCAGCTGGTTTCCTGTTTAAAATATTTTTGAGAACTTTTAGAAAGTTCAGTTCACTCTCAGCCCAGAGTTTTAAATAAAGGATGAAGAGCTGACCATGTGTAAATATTTATATTTGGGAGATTCATCAGAAATACGTGATCAAACTCCAAATATTGGGTTCGTTTGTTTGTGTTGTGGTTTTTGCCATTCTGTTATTTCCAGTTCTTCCAATATGTTCAAAATAAATTGTTTTCATTCTTTTATAACAACATTTTTGTTCCATTAAACAACATGAAGACATCTAGGTAATTGCTACAAGTGAATCTTTGGAGAAAAATAATTTAGTGTCCAGTTGAATTTCTGCATTAGAATTAACTTGTAATCAATGTATAAGCTCCATAAGGACAAATCTACTAGTATAAATCTGTTTATTCATGGATGTACCTCTGACCCAGGCAATAGTGTTTCTGGCAAATAGAAGAAATCCAGTAAATATTTGTTAATAAATATGCAAGGTTCAAAAGTTAAGGTATCTTTATTCTCATTCTACTTTAGCAACATGAGGAAATTAGCAGACCTTATGGTATATGCATGTATGTTTTTAATAAAATGATAATATATTGTTTTACATGCATTTTCTGGTTTGTGCATCTTCTACTTTGCCTTTATTTTGCATGACTTATTGCAATGATTTTAAACTGGATGAAAATAGAAATAAGGACAAATGGAAATATATATGATACTTTAATAGTGATTAAATTACTATTTTTAAATTAATTAAACAAGGCAGCCATTAAACTGAGGTGGCTCTAATGCTGGCAACCTATCTAAACAACCCAAAATATAAGCCTGTAAATGCCTCAAGGTTATGAAATCTGAAACCTAAGGATAAGCAACCAAAAAGAGCTAAATAGGCTTTTTGCTGCCACCAATCACTAATTTCCTTGCTTTGCTTCTGCCTTTTCTCTATGGAAGTCTTTCTTGAGATCCTGTGGATGGAGTACTCTTAACCACTTCTGGTTTGGCACTGCAGATTTGAATTGATTTTTGCTCAAATAAACTCTTACAAATTTTAATATTCTTCAGTTTATCTTTTAACACTATATGTGTACCACTGCTTGTGTGATTATGTGTATTCTAGTTTATATAATAAATTCGTGCACAGGAGGCAGAGGATGACCCTTAGCCCAGCCTGCAACCTCTTCAATTTGGGACCCCTCAAGGGATGTAGGATCAGGCCCAAATGGGCAGTCAGACATTCTTCTCACAATCCAGGATTTCTGGCTCCAAACTGCTCACCTGCCTTCTTCCCTGATTGCCCCTAACCACTACCCTGGCAACCTAATTGATGTATAACTGTTCCTCTACCATCCTGTTTGCCCCCAACTTCCCTCCTCTGCTGGCCTGGTCACCCCTAACTGCACTCCCCTGTAGGCTTGATCGCCCCCAACTG
Organism: Antrozous pallidus; assembly: GCA_027563665.1. Classification (NCBI taxonomy): domain Eukaryota; kingdom Metazoa; phylum Chordata; class Mammalia; order Chiroptera; family Vespertilionidae; genus Antrozous; species Antrozous pallidus. The sequence goes on from CM050518.1 coordinate 51,640,842, forward strand.
CCCTCTCTCACAGGCCTGGTCCCTCCCATCTGCCCTCTTCTGCTAGCCTGATTGCCCACAACTGCCCTCCCTTGCAGGCCTGGAACCTCCCAACTGCCCTTCCCTGCTGGTCATCTTGTGGTGGCCATCTTGTGTCCACATGGGGGCAGGATCTCTGACCACATGGGAACAGTCCTCTTGTGTGTTGAAGTGATGATCAATCTACAAATTATTCTTTTATTAGATAGAATAGAGGCCTGGTACATGGGTGGGGGCCAGCTGGTTTGCCCTGAAGAGTGTCCCAGATCAGGGTCGGGGTTCCCTTGGGGCATGGGGCAGCCTGGGCTAGGGGCCTGTGGTGATTTGCAGGCCGGCCATGCCCCCCAGCAACCCAAGCGGAGGCCCTGGGATCTGGGATTGATTTATGTTCTACAATTGAAACTTTGTAGTCTAGAGTGGAGGCCTAGGTCCTAGGGCTGCAGAAACTTGGCTTCCTCCATCGCCCAGGCAACCCCAGCCTCTGCTCTCTCCAGCTCTGAGGCTGCCGCCATTTCTGTTGGGATATATCTTCTATAATTGAAACTTTGTAGTATTGAGTGGAGGCCTAGGCTGGGGAAACCCAAACCTCCCTGCTGCTCTCAGTGGCCACAGCCATCTTGGTTGGCGTTTATTTGCTCCTGATTGGCTGGTGGGCATGGTATGTAGGTGTGGCTTGATTAGAGGTACAGTCAATTTACTCTTTTATTAGATAGGATTATCAGTCAATTTTATTTATTTATTTTTAAATATATTTTATTGATTTTTTACAGAGTGGAAGGGAGAGGGATAGAAAGTCAGAAACATCGATGAGAGAGAGACATCGATCAGCTGCCTCTTGCACGCCCCCCACTGGGGATGTGCCTGCAGCCAAGGTACATGCCCTTGCTGGAATCAAACCCAGGACCCTTCAGTCCCCAGTCCCACGCTCCATCCACTGAGCCAAACCGGTCTCGGCTATCAGTCAATTTTAGATGTACAGGAGAAATGCATGAGAGTGTTCATCTTTCAATAGAGTGAATTATGTACAGGGGACACTGGTTTAAAAAAATAAAAAAGCAATAACAATAGGACCAAATATTTGGAAAGAGATAGTGAGCAGTGATTTTCAGATGGATTTGATTATTATCTAGTAGAGTCCCAGTGCACAAATTCATGCACCTTTAAAGGAACTATGAGCTGTGAGGCTGCAGTAGGCACAGGGGTAGGTTTCAGCCCATCATCCATACCCCCATCCAGCCCCTCCCATCACAGCCCTCAACCCTTTGTTTGCTGGCAGCCTTGCTCCTGCTGCCACCACTGCCACGTGCTGATAGCACTGGCCCTGTTCGCACATGCTGATGGCCTGGAGCGACTGGGGCCAGTGCCAGCATCGGGTGCAAGTGGAGCCAACACAGTCAGTGTGTGTATGTGGCGGTTGCTGCCCCAATCACCTCTCAGGAGCAGGGGAATGTGGACAAGCTCTCAGGGCCAGCAGTTGCCTCTCATACCTGCTGATGGTACTGAGTGATTGGGACCAGTGTTGGACACTGGCAGTGAGTACAAGCAGTGAGGTTCTGGCACTGGCTGTAAAAGCAAGGGAGGCTGGTGTTAGCAATGGGTGTGAACAGCTGCTCTGGTACCAGCAGCAAGTGAAAGTTGTGTCTGCTGGCCCTGATCTCCCCTCAGGAGCAGGGGCAGGTGTAGAAGCCCTGAAGAGAAATCAGGGCTGGCAGCCACCACTCGGACCTAATGACGGTGCTGAGCAATTGGGTCCAGTGCCAGGCACTGGCAGTGGGTGTGAGTGGTGGCTCCAGTGCCAGCAGTGGGTGTGAGTGGGGCCAGCACTGGTGCCCGCAACAGGTGTGAGTGCCAGGTGGGGCCATGGAATATAGGTGCAAAGAATTTTCAGTAAGCACCAGAGGCTTGCCCCAAAGACAGCAACCAGCACCCCTCCTTGGTCTGGTGCCCCCGCTCACCTGCTCTACCATCCCACTGTGACCAATGCCCCTTATGTTCTGTGCATGACCCCTAGTGGACAGCATACATCATAGCAACCCGTTTTTCGGTTGTTTGGTTATTTGTTTTTTCTGCTGTTTGGTATATTTGCATATTAGTCTTTTATCATATAGGATATCTCTGTGTTTTCTTAACCAAGGAAACTATTTGTAAACCTTATTGTAGAGCTTTCATAAATGGACAATCTGCATAAACATACTCAGCAGGTGGTTAAGCCCTGTTCAGATAGAAGTCATATGTATGCATCACACATATGATTTCTATCTGATTAAAATGAAAATACAACAACAAAAATAACCAAAGTAATTTGGTTTGCACTTTTAAAATGTTATTAAGAAAAATTCCCCTGAACTGCTTTAATTTAGAAAACAAAATCTCTATTGATAGTGTGTCTTAGTTTGTATTATTTTTAAATGCTTCCTGAAGGCAGGATACTCTGGATATTTATAAATTTAGGGATTTCTTTTAGAGAAACATTATTTTGAAAAATTTTCTTAATTAGGAAGACTAAGTATAAAGCCATGGAGTGCTTCTGTGGATACTTTCAAGAAAGCAGTGTCTTTGTTGTGTAGATACAAAGCAAACTTTAAGAAAGGAAGTGATTTAGGCAGGTGGGAAGTTTTAAGAGAGAGAGAGTTTTGAAAGGGATAGCCAAAGTGATTAAGTGATTGAAAGGAAGGCTGATGCATGCTGAGATGGCAGGGATGACAGGTGATGATGGCCTTGGGTTTTCATAAGCATACAGACAGCAATGCCACTGTCATAGGTCGGAAGAGAGCTGAGTTAGGATGTCAATGCTGGAATGGGAAGAGATGCATAAAATGAGTTTGGATTAATTCACTGAGCATGTTCACTTAAATAGAAAAATGATTTAGTCACCAACTGTGGGTACCATTTAATTTATCCATATTAAAAATAAATGTAAGATTCTCCTACTGATGTTGACGAGGTCAAACTTCCCTGAGGTCTAAGCATAACTATACTTATAGTGTTAGCTCTTCATCATTATATGATAACTAGAAGCCAGATGCACGAAGATTTATGCTAAAATGGGCTTTCCTTTCCCTGGCTGCCAGCACCACTTTTCCACTCCAGCCCAGCATCTTTCTGCTCAGGCCCCGGAGCTGCCTCTTTCCGCTCCAGGCCAACCTTCCCACAGTACCCAGAGGCCGTGAGGGACCAGGAGTGGGGCAGAATACCTGTGTCACTCAGCACTTGTGTACACAAATAAACTGCCATCTTTGTTGGGTTAATTTGCATATCACTCTTGAGTGGCTGGTGGAGTAGTGGAGGTAAGGTTAATTTATATGTTTGTAGATTATTAGGTAAGATTGCATAATCTTTTTGTTGTTAAATTCTCTACTATTGAAAATGGGATTGTAAAAGGTGCAGGTCATGGTTGGATTTATAGGAAGGAAAATCAGCTTCTCATATGTTCAGTTATTTTAATGGGAGAATCTATTTTAATAATTTTATTTAAAAATATATTAGAAATCCACATGACATTAGTATGTTAAATGGTCTTTGTTCAACCTTAGGAAAAGTGTTAACTTTAAAAAAAGTATTTCATGATAAAAAATGTAAATGTTAACCAAAGAATTTATTTCAGATAAAATTCTTTTGCAATCCTTTGAGGTTTATAATTATTTAGAATTTTTGGTTCTTTGTGGTCACTGGGTTATGGAAGTTATAAAGCAATAGAAAACAGCTCTCATGTGATGGTTTAATTTAAATAAAAGTATTTTAAAGAACATAATAATGTATTTGAATTGTTAGGCTCTCTTTATGTTGGTATTAAATATCTTTAGAAAATAAGTTATGTATTTCAGATGTTGAGTATTAATTGAGTAGGTTGATGTTTTGAATAAATTAAAGGAAAAAAGAAATTGAGTACTGAATATTCAGGAATTTTTTATTTTTAAAATGTGAAACACAACTATGTTAATTCAAGCTGGTACTTCTATAGTTTTTCATGAAAGAAGTATTTCTTCTGAAAAATTAACATGTAGGAGTATTATAACCCAAAGGAAGTTGAATTATTTTGGTAATTCAAGAATAAAACCTCAGCTAGAACCTCAGCTAGAATGAGAAGTGATATATTTAGGTATTCAAGCAAAGGAAACTTGGAGATACTGAAATGGAAAGGGAAGAAAAGGAGAGGAGGCCAGCTGGTAATACTAGGGGAGATATAATAAGGACTTTGGACTTAATTCTAAGAAAGGTTTTTAAAAAAGATAATAAAATTGAAAATATAAAAAAATGTATCTCCAGTTGTTGAGAGCTAAACAGCATCAGAAGGGAGACCAGTTGGAAATGTATTTCAGTAATCTAAGAGTGAACTGACCCTACTTGGACTAAGGCAGCTGAGATGGAGAAAAATGAACTCCGATAAAAACTCAGAGAGTAAAACGAGCAGGCCTTGGTAATTGATTGGATGTAGGGGCTGATGTGGTGATTAGTAAGGGAAGTCTTAATTTTGCTTACCCAAGCAAAAGGATGGTGTTGACTTTTAATAATAGGCAAAAAGTTCAGGGAAGCCAGTTAATCTCTTTTAGGATGAGAAATATGAAAAACTCTCCCTAAACTCCCACCAGCAGCAAAATTCATGCTTTCCATTACCACATAAACGCACACACATACACAGATAGTTTTCATTTCCAGTAAGCCTGAGAAATCCAAATTAATAACATTAATTTGTTATGGCCCAATGGACACATATAAACATAATTGCATGCATATGCATTTTGGCAGTTGTCAACTCTATTTTAATTGAATGGTAACTTTAGTTCCCTCTAGATTTCTTAATTGTCTTCTACATTCTAGTCATTGTGAAGACAAGGATAAATAAGATGCAACTTCTGCCCCCCAGCTCATAGACTGGTGGTAGAAACAAATATATTACAACTATCATGTTGTGTCAATAATCCAGAATAAAATATTTAGCAAAGCCTGGGGCCACAGATCGGGAAGAAGAATGTAGATCAATTATTTCTCAAGCTCATTCACCTTCCATTCCCATTAAACATGCATATACAAACAGGTGTACACACACACACACGCGCACACACACACACACACACACACACGTAAGTTGAACTCCATTTTGGTTTCAACTAGTTTCTGCAACCAAAATAAAATCCATTGCACTCTGAAAAAAATAAATAAGAATTCCAGAAAATTGTTAAAAAATAGTTTCTGCATCAACATATTTTTATATGTATAAAAATCTATGGCTTTTTATCTAGACTGTGTAGCTTATATACTATAAGTGTAAGCTCAGAGTTGATGACAAGACTGGAGCAGAACTGAGTGAGTCACTTCTGCTGATATGGCCTCTGAAATGTGTATCCTCTTTGGACAAGAACCAAGGAAAATAAGTTTGAGTTGTTTATTTCAATTTGTCATTTCATTTTCCCATAGCTTCAGATAATTTGGAAGTTGGAGTGTTTATATTCCTATCTCTTGTTCTTTGTTTTATATTTGAGTGCTTTGCTTTATAAATTTTATAAATCTCACTTCCCCTTGAATTTATTTGAGCAGATACTTCACTGTTCAATGGAGGGATAGAAAAATAGAATGAATTGTTCTATGAGCTGATTCTTAGGATGACATCCTCTACCTTTGCTGAAGGTTTGGTACTAGGTTTTAGAAATGTGTGCCCATTAGTTTCATAATGTGTTTTTTTTTCATAATGTCTATTTTAATTTGAGCCACAAATTCCTGATGTACAGAAAGGAAATTTTATGTAGTAAAAAGAATCATAAAGTAGTAGCTACCATTTATTGAATGTCTATATTGTGTCTGAATATATCTATCTATCTATCTATCTATCTATCTATCTATCTATCTATCTATCTACAGATATATATTATAGCATTGTATTCTCAAAGCTAACTTATGAAGTAGGTGTTATCACTCTTGGTTTATTGTTAAAACTAAGTCTGGGAAAAGTTAACTTCTCTAAGGTCTCACAGCTTGGAAGGTAAATCAAATCCCTCTCATTATATCCTTTTCCTGTTTTCTTTCCAGTTTTTGGAGTAACAAAAGAAGTTTCAACTTTCTTGGAAGAGCTATTAGCTATTTTAAGATCAGTAATAATGGCTAAAAGCAGAATAAATCGATAAAAAAATCAGCTTGTCTGACATTAATGTATAACAAAATGAGAAAGAAAATGTTTTTGCATTCAAGTTAACTTCTGGTATGATTAACAAGATGTGCTTGTTTGCTCTGTTGTTTTATATTTTGAGAGAAAAAAAGCTGTGAGTTGTATTCAAGCCAGAACAGTCCCAAGGTAATCAGAGCACTTACTTACTCCTTTGCTGCTTAGGAAAAATAATGTTATTTTTCATTTATTTTACTGGTTGGTGATATCTGCTGTTATATAACATTACATTGTTTTTCTATTTTTATTATTTCAGTTTATTATTACTTTTATGAAATGCTTAATTGACATGATTGTATTTGAGAATTCATTTGACTTGTAATAGTACAAATAATCTGAATGCAAAATAGACATTTTAATATAGGTTTGTTTTCTGGATTTTATGCAACAAAACTCAGTGGGAGACGTGGGACTCTGAGGTCAGATCTTTCATGCTGCCAAAGATTGTTTGAAATTTAAAAGCAGATCTGGCTTTCATAAGCATAATGAACAAGCGGAACTTAACATTTGAATTTAGTCTTCTTCCAAAATATTACTTACTTTCTTTTTCACATTTTCCATTTTAATTTTAGCATTTGAATAGCAAACTAATTATCTTGATTCTGTTCTTATGTGTCCCAATTTTTTTTTTGAAAATGGAAAAATGTTGGAAGGAGATGGGGAAAATGGTTGGGTTTGTTTGTCCCCTGAAGTCCAATTATCTTTGTTTTGCCAATGCTCAATATTTTGAAGCATGCTCAGAGATTTTTTGGTTATGTCGTCTTTAAATTAAACATTTTTATAAATGCAAGAAAGATAACTGCATGTTTTCAAGTAAATGATCATGTGTGCACATACGTGTGTGTGTGTGTGTGTGTGTGTGTGTGTGTGTGTGTGTGTGTTTAGGGACAAACAGGACAATTGACTAATTTTCATAAGACTTGTTAAAGGCTTTACATGTCATTTATTTGCTGAGACTGTTTCCATTAAGAGAGGTATAGTTGATAATGGAATTCTGATGTGAACATAATTGTTGAGCATTAGTTTCATAAACAAAGATCTAAATAATTGAATCTGGTAGTTGGGTAACTAAAATAGGAATCAACAATAGTGAATTATGATATATACATTTCCCTATATTAAAGAGACATGATTAGAGGGTAAAGAGGAAGGTAAAATTAAAATATATACATATATATATATATATATAATTGGAATTAAACATAGCAAATTTATTGGACATTTTTGTATTTCATGTCCACTTAAAATCTAGATACTAGATCACACTGTTTCACTACAAATAACTGGGAAACTCGGAGTTCTGACGAGGGGCTGTCTTTTCATGGGACAATCCTCCTTTCAAGCAGAGTTGATTGAGTTTCAATTCTGAGAACTGTGAGCTGTATTGAGAATGTATAACTACAGTCCACGTTATTCTCCTCCTTGAGTGATTGAAAAGTTTTTAGTCACATGTTAATACTTTGTCCTCAGCCCCCAAGCAGAGAGGCATTCCCTTGTCTCTGTGACCCCTGCATTCTGTACTTCCATTAGAGCACAGGTCACTATATTGTGATAATATTCTCTTCATCACATCTGATCTTTTGCCTGATCTGGGTAGATGTACTGTTTGTAAGGACTGCACCTATCAACTGGCTGTTTTCTGATTTTCTAAATGATGGGGTCCCATGCCCATGGCTTCTGGAAAGGGAATAAACGATGGTTAGTTATGGATAATGCTTGCTATTCTCTTTGGAAATCTTTTCTAAATACAAGGTAATGAGAGATTTCTTTTAGTTAATTTCCAGGAGCTCCATTGCTTTGTCTCACACCCTATTTGGAAGTGAGCTTTTTAGATGGTGTGATGCAGCAATTAGTTCCATGTGGCTATACGGTTGAGCCAGCATCTTTGTTGAAAAGGGAAAAATAATTCTCCATACTGATCTGTCATAAATCAGGAAGCACAGAGGTGTGAGTCTGGGTTTGGACTTGATTTTCTTCCATTAGTTTATTGTCTCTTCTTATGCCAGTACTTCATGTTTTTAATTATAGTTTTATTGTTTTATAGCAGGTTGTGTAATTCCTCTAACATTGTTCTCCTTTAGCATTTTGTTGTTTACTTTTGAATCTTGGCATTTCCAAATGAAGGCTAGAATCAACCTGTCAATTTCCACAAAATAAATCTTCCTAGGTTTTGACTGGAATTACATTGAATCTACAGGCTGAGTTGGGTGAAGTTGTCATCTTTACAATTTTGACATCTCCAATATATAAAAATAATATATTGCTACATTAATTTAGTTGTTATTTGTTTCTCTCACTAACATTGTAGTTTATACAATGTAAGTTTATCCATCTTATATAAATCCCTAACTATTTTTGATGTATTTGATGCTATGACTAATATTTGCTTTAAAATTTGATATTTGGTGAGTATTTGTTTCTAAAATACAGAAGTATAACTGATTGTGTATATTAACTTTATATCCAATACATTTACTAACTTGACTGTTAGTTCTAATAGTCCGTGAAATGATTTGAATTTTTTACTGATAAATCATGCTGTAGGAAAATGAGTATTTTATTTCTTCCTTTCTATTTCTCAGGTGTTTTGGGCTCCAGAATTTAAAAACATATAAAAACCTTTCTACTATCTAATACATAGACTCATTATTATTTATTACAAAGTTACATTATAAAGATTGGCGTTTTAAATGTCTGGTACAGATATTTCAAAATAGTAGGAGGAAAGGTTCAGCTTACTCGGTATTAGAGTGGAAATCTCATTTGTCTTTGGGGTGGCTGAATTCCCTGTCAAATGTTTTGTGTTACGGAAACTGCAAATGTGTTTGGTTAAATTCTTTACCCTTAAGGTTTAGACTCAAGAATAATTTAAAAGAAATTCCATCCATATGTTTATAATTTTATGTTAGGCTGGTTTTTCCTTCTCTTCTTTTATATTTGACTAGTGGCCCACTGCACGAAATTTGTGCATGGGGGGGGGGCAGGGGGTATTCCTCAGCCTGGCCTGGACCCTCTTCAATCTGGGACCCCTCAAAGGATGTCCTACTGCCAGTTTATAGGGATTGGGCCTAAACCGGCAGTCGGACATCCCTCTCACAATCTGGGACTGCTGGCTCCAGCCACTCACCTGCCTGCCTGCCTGATTGCCCCTAGCCACTCTGCCTGCTGGTCTGCTCACCCCTCCACTCAAGGAGGCACTGAAAACAAAAGGAGGGGCTGGGACCTGGGGTCACCAGGAGTGATCAGGCCACGATGGGACGTCAGGGGCTATTGGGGGTAAGCAGACCAGCTGCCCTCCAACCAGCCAGATTAGCACCAACTGCCCCTGGTGCCAGCCTGCTCACACCTAACTGCCCCCACTGCTGGCCTGCTCACCCCCACCTTACCTCTCCATTGGCCTGCTCACTCCAAACTGTTTCCATACTGTCCTGATTACCTCCAACTGACCCCCCACTGACAGCTTGCTCACTTCCAATTGGCCCCCCTGCTGGTTTGCTTACCCCCAACAGCCCCTGACGTCCCATCGTGGCCTGATCACTCCTGGAGACCCCAGGTCACAGCCCCTCCTTTTTTTTTCAGTGCCTCCTTGAGTGGAGGCCAGGGCTAGCTGGAAGCATGTATCTAGGATTTATTTATCTTTTATAATTGAAACTTTCTAGCCTTGAGTGGAGGCCAGGGCCAGCCAGGGTGGGAAGCTTGGCTTCCTCCATTGCTGAAGGCAACCCAAGCCTCCTGCTCAGCTCCAGCTCCATGGTCACTGCCATATTTGTTGAGATTTATTTATCTTCTATAATTGAAACTTTGCAGCCTTGAGTGGAGGCAAGGACCAGCCAGGCGGGCGGGAAGCTTGTCTTCTTCTATTGCCAGGGCAACCTATATATCTTCATTTACTTCATGACATCTGTCAAACAATTTCTAAATGTCTAGTCTTTTAATTTCTAGTCCCCCCTCTTTTCTATCATAGCATAAACCATGCTTAGTAAACATGTAAAACTTGGATATAAATATATAATATTGTATGTTAGTGATTATTAATTTATGGTCTGTAATGCAATGCTTATTTATTGAGAACTTGATTATCTATGCAGATAGTTTATATTTTTTGAGTCTGAAAGAGACATTATAAGCATGTGACATGAACCTTGGAAATAAAGACACATAGAAATTCATATCCTAAGTATGTTGAAAGTAACTATGATTCCCCTTACATCTTTGTTTGCCCCTGTATAATTGTAGTGAAAATGGATCAAACAGAAAAGTGATTTGACATGGAGGAGCTATTTTCTCCAAGTACTGCCAACATTTCTATATATAAACAAATGTTTAGCTAGCTCAGTCTTCTAAATAATAATATTAAAGTCATATACAACCAGGTTAAAAATTATGTGTGTACTATATGTGTATGTATACATATACATTGCATACACATACATATATGTGTATATACATACAATACCTGTGTGGTATTTTTATTTTAAGGAGGTGTCAGAAAGCACTTTAAAAGTACTGAAACCTAATCCCTTAATTTCCCCCATTTGAACAAGCAATTTAATATAATGTTCATGGAGGAAAGTTAGATTTCAACTTCCTTGTTCTGAGACCAAAAACATGAGAACAGGGCATGGCATGTTGGTGGTCCCTACCATCTTTGTCCAGTCTTCCTGGACTTTATTTAGATTTTTCTTTTACCAGAGACACAAGAAGGTGGTATCAGCTGCTAATTTTTGTGGTTTTCTGGATGGTGTTATGAGTTGAAACTAAATTATCCCCCTCAGACTTCAACCTCCCTAAATTAGAGGGCAATGAGACCACATATATTATTGTGGTGTTTGGGTCAGGACACTGGCATTTATCCTAAACATTGGTGAAAGAAACAATTTGGTATAGTGATAATAGCTCTGAACTTTGAGATGAAAGATCTGAATTAAGTCCTGTTTTTGTCACTTACCAGGTTTCCTGACATTGGTCCAGATACCCATACCTAATAGAATTTCTGTAAGCATTATGCAAAATGTGCATTAAAAGTATCTTTAATATATATGCAAATATAAAGTTATTACATCTCGAGGTTGATGCTTGAAATTCTACTGCTAGTATTTATCTTAGTTTAAGTTTTCAATGCCTGTTAAAATTAAAACAAAAAAACAACAACAACAAAAACTCAGAGCAAGGGAATGCATAGAAATCCAAGGATGTGAGTAGAGAACATTCCGCTCACAATGACCTAAACAGGAATGAAGATTGCTCCTTTGAAAAACAGGAAGGTCAGCATGACTGGAGCAAGAAGAAAAGGTAAAGAAGGGAGGGATGGGCAGTAGTCAAGGTCGGGGAGGGAGGCTAGTGCTCCATTTATGTGATGTTAACAATGGGGAGTAGAAACAAAGCCTACACCTTGATCTTAATCCATAGAGAGCTGAACTTCACAAGTGTAAGATAATAAATTTGTACTGTTTTAGCCATTAGCAGCAAAAGGAAACTCATACCAAACTTGCCATGCTAATTCTTTGCAGAGTTGCCTATTGCCCCTTAGCTCAGGTTAAAAGTGTTCTATTGCGGCAGTGTCTTATGATTATACTGAATGAAGACCAACTTCTACATTTTAAATACTGCTTTACTTGACCATCAAGACAAGAGTGACATCTCACACAACTTTTTGGGGTATATTTTTGAAACTTCGGAAGATTACCATGGCAAATATTTGGGGTACTAAACCCTCAAGAGCCTTTAGAAAGAGTAGCTGCAAATGCAAGAGCTGCCAAGTTGCCTGTTGAACTTGAGGGCATGGGAGATATAGGTTTCTTAACTCTGGTCTTTCTCTTGTCCAAAAAACAAACAAACAAAAACCTGTCTTGACCCATCATTTCTAGATGTGTTCTATAGCATTTGATGAACCAGTCATCTTGTGATTTGAGCGTTTTAAAGACTTATTCTTTGATTTATCATTCAAAAGGGTGAATTTTAATCTCTGCCACCAACATGGCCATAGGGGTCTACACTGATAATTAAATTCCAGGTCATACATAAGAAACAAAGCTTAAAAAACCATAATACACATGCCTTATATTAATATTTCTTTGCTTCAGTAAAAAGAAGGGTGAATGAAGCAAAATCTTTGGAAATAGTCTATGTAGGTGTAGCTCACAAAAGTCTGAATTAACATTGCTGCTCATAGCTTTTTGATGTGGATACATTTTAGCTCATTGGGATTATTAACGTAAAGAACATAATATTGGAAGATGAAACAGACTTAAAGAATAATTTTTTTTTACTAAAAAATTTATAGCTACTTTTCAAAAGTAACTATGACATTCATTTGGGCTGTCTTCTCCAAACTTCATTATTAAGCCTGTGAAAACTTTCCAATCATCTAACAAAGAACAGCCATGCACATTCCATCAAATGGGTATGAGGAAATATTACTAAATCATTCTGACATAAAGAGACTTTCTCTTGTTCAATACAAAGGATAACCAGATCTGTAAAGAATTTCTGACTGAGTCTCATACATCCTTTATGAGCATGTGTGAATGGGATGCATGGCCTAGGAATTTTGTTGAGGAAATGCATAGGAAAATTGGGATAGTCTGTGGCTTTGTTCACAGAAATTCTGAAACGAGTGTAAATATTGGAATGATAATCAATTTTATATTAAAGAAAATCTATAATTCTAATAAATAAATAGCTTCTAAGTAAAAAAATGAAAAAGCATAACCCCTCTCTCTTAACATCATCTGCTTGGTGGTGGAACTGGGGTAGGGATTATTTCATAGGTAATTTTCTCTCACTAATAATAATTATAATTTTGACTTGTTAGGTATGTGCTCTTCTGGGTTTTATTTTAATTTCTTTTAACTATTATCTATGGGTAAAGTTACATTGTATTCTACATTACTTAATCTCTATGAAATTATACAACATGATATATACAGGGCCATGTAAATTCCAGATTCCTGGACAATTTTGGAAAGCAGTAGAGTAGGATGTTTGACATGATCAGGTTTGCTTTTGCAGTGTTCTTAAAAAACAAAAAGTGCACTCTTGACTATCAGGCACCTGGAAATAGTAGCAAGATTATTTTGTATGAAAATAAGATTTGACTGGATGCTATAGTTCCATCACAGCTAATACTACTTTCATTTTTAGCTTAAGATCTCAATGAATGTTTTTGGCTTATTTATTTGGCACTATCAAGTTGGATTAGATTGCAAAAAACTGGGATAGTTTTTGGTTTTGTTCACTGAAACATTGAAATAAACACAAATATTAAGAAATGCTGAGGAATTCAACAAGTTTCAGGATTTCAAATAGGCAATAAGTAGCATAAATTGTATATAGATTGTTAGAAGAAATATACTTAAGCTGTGAACTCAGACCTTAGATAAAATATCCTTATGCCCTATTATTTGTTCACTGGCGAGACATTTGAGGAATATTTTTAAACATAATTTTCTTGAACCTGATTTGCATTTCTAAGAAGTACACAAGAGTAGTTAACTTATTTTATATCCTCCAAGAAATTCTAGATTATCTGAACCTAAATTTGTATTTGGCAGGCAAAACATTATAATAGCTTTGAGTTGATCAGCCTGCCAGAAAAGAGAAATGTTATTTTTCCAAGACTCATTACAAATTATACATTGGCACTTTATAAAATGGACTGTGGATTGTGGATTTTGAATCCTTCTTTATTCTTTTATTCATATTCCAAAAAGTACAACTAATCACTTTCTACATCTGAGCTAATAAGATAGTTTTGTTTTTCCCACTTAAAAGCACAGAAAACATTGCTATTGTCTGAGAATGGCAGCAATAACATTAAGATATGATTTGAAGCCATTATTCTGAAATAGTTTATTTTGAAAGAAATGAAGTTAATTTTTTATCATTGAACATTGTCTAAGAAAAATATTGTTTTTCTCAAATAATGTTTTAGTGGAAACCTAGACTAAAGAATAGACACCACATTGATTTAAAACAGTGTTACATGGCTTAAACAATATTAGGTAATGATAACAGAGTAAAGAGATAGTAAGCAATGAAGAGTCAGAAGGAGGCATGGCTTATCATCTGAATTATATTCAGATTCTTTAAATGAAGAATGATCAGATAATGCAATTTATAACTTATTAACAGCTTTTGGCAAATATGAGTATACTTGTTTTTAAATGTTTACATTTAAGCTTGTCTTATACTACAATGCTTTGGGGAAATAAATGTCTAAGCTTTAAATAATTGGTAACATGCAAATTTATTTTATATTATTCATTTACCCTCTTTGTGCAAGTATTTCCTGCTGTTATAGGATTCTAAAACCTCACATTCACAACAGACTTTAACCATTTGTATTATTCACCACAGTGTGTGGGTTTTTAAATGTAATGCTTAACCATGGGCAAGACTGAAACTATATTAAAATGATGTCATATAACCATTCAATGTTATTGTTTTACTTAATCACTGCCACTATTTCATTTATCACTTCCACAACTAAATTTTCAACATTTACTATTTAGATTTCTTGCAAAGTGTTCTTAAAAATACATTATTTTTCCTGCCTTGGACCCATACAAATACATACTTTTAATTTTTTAAAAATATGTTTTTATACATTTCAGAGAGAGGAAGGGAGACGGAGAGAGAGCTAGAAACATGGAAGAGAGAGAAACGTCTCTCTTGTTTCCTGCTTGCCCTCTACTGGGGATCAAGATGGCAACCTGGGCATGTCCCCTGACCAGAAATTGAATTCCTGATGCATGGGGCAGTGCTCAACCAAATCAACCACAGAGACAGGGCAAAATGGATAAGTTTTTATACTAATCCTTTGTGCATGCTTGACAGGCAACGTTTTACAATATAATATGACTAGAGGCCCAGTGCATTAAATTAGTGCATGGGGCAGGGGTGCCCCTCAGCCCAGCCTGCACCCTCTTCAATCTAGGACCCTTTAAGGAATATCCAGGTGTCAGTTTAGGAATCAGGCCTACACCAGCAGCTGGACATCCTACTCACAATCCAGGACTGCTGGCTCCTAACTGCTCACCTGCCTGTCTGCTTGATTTCCCCTAACTGCTTCTGCCTGCCAGCCTGACCACTCCTGCCAGCCTTATTGATGCCTAACTGCTCCCCTGCCATCCTGGTTGCCCCTATCTGCCCTCCCCTGCAGGCCTGGTCTCACCCAACTGCTTTCCCCTGTAGGCCTGGTCACACCCAACTGCCCTTGCCTGCAGGCCTTGTCCCCCTCAACTGCCCTAGCCTCCAGGCCTGGTCCCCCTCAAATGCCCTCCCCTGCCAGCCTGGTCACCCCTAACTGCCCTCCCCTGCAGGCCTAGTTGCCTCAACTACCCTCTCCTATAGGTCTCATTGCCCCTTATTGCCCTCCCCTGCTGGCCTATTCACCCTCAACTACCCTCCCCTGCCACCCTGATCACCTAATACTGCCCTCTCCTACAGGCCATCTTGTGGCAGCCATCTTATGATGACATAAGGACAACCCTCTTGTGGTAGCCATTTGTGATGATGTCACACATGATGCCACCTAGGCTTTTATTATATAGGATATTTTACTTTTCTGTACATTGAAAATGGATCCCCTTTTGTCTTTCTATCAGAGTATATGGTGTCATAGCTATAGTAATAGCTGTTCCTTAGCATTATGTTGTTAATCAATATTAATCTATTTTTTCTGTTTGCTTATGGCTTTTATTAACATTATTGTGTACATAGTAGAGGACCTAAGCTTCTTTGGGAAAAAAAAACTAAAAAGAGTTTTATTTAGAATTCATTTCCTACAGGTTAATGGAAAGCAATAAGTATAAACAATAAAAAAATCCCTTTGGACCCTATTTTGTTCTTCCTCCATAGTGTAACTTTTGCCAAAAAATGCTTTTATTTCTGGTCTGCTTCATTCTTCAGATTATGCATATGATGTCACTTTAGAGAGACTTCTCTAAGTATGTAAGTATGTGTTGAGCCACAATATACTGTTTATTTCTTTCAAAAGCAGTGGAAATGCACAATTATTTAATGCACTGCTGTTGATGATTGGCAAGGTACCAGGATGGCAGAAGTCATGTCTGATCCCTTCACTATCACTGAGGAGGTCAAAGGTAGATTTCTGCTGAGATGCAGGGCCTTTAAGGGATGGAGGATAGTCAGGCATAGATCAGCTAGCTGCTGCCGAAGGATGAGAAGCCAGGGAGAAGTGGATGTGTGGAGGAAAGGCACAGTGCTCCTTATAAAGCAATAGCATAATTAATATTGTTGAGGTGAGGTTTGTACAAGTAAAAGAGATGGGGTGGCTGGACATTTGATGCATAGGACATAGAAGCAAAATGACAGAGAGGGGTGGAGGGATGGTCAAGCCCCAGACCCAGCAATTCCATAATCTATGATGAGAAGACCTAATTCACTCAAACCACAATATCAGCCTAGCCATAAGAAAGAAGGAGATTTCTTACCATCTGAGACAGCATTAACAGACCTACAGGGTAGTATGCTAAGTGAAATAAGTCAGACAGAGAAATACAAATGCTATATGATTTCACTTCTATGTGCAATAAAAAAAAGTAAGTATAATAGAAACAGACTCATAGATACAGAAAACAGGCTGACATTTGACAGAGGGGAAGGGCTTGGGACTGAGTGAAAAAGGTGAAGAGATTAAGAGGTACAAATTGGTAGTTACAGAGTAGTTACAAAAATATAAAGTACAGCAGAGGGAATATAGTAATTGATATTGTAATAACGATGTATGGGCCAGGTGGGTACTTGAAATACTTTGGGGACCACTTTGTAAAGTATATGATTATCTAACCACTATGTTGTATACCTAAAACTAATCCTATATAATAAAAGGCTAATATGCAAATCAACTGAAATGGCAGAACGACTCGTCACTATGATGCTCACTGACCACCAGGGGGAGCATCACTTAGCCAGAAGCCGGGATCACAGCTGTCGAGTGCAGAGGCAGTGGCAGGAGCCTCTCCTGCCTCTGTAGCAGTGCTAAAAAAGTCCTGCTGACAGCTTAGACCTGCTCCCTGCCATCAGTTGAACATCCCCTAAGGCTCTAGGGCTGCGAGAGGGCACGGGCTGTGGTGGGGGAACCACGAATTTTGTGCACCAGGCCTCTTGTTGTTATATATCCCCAAACTGGGTTGACCCCTTGTAAGTATATGACTTATGATGCTTACATTAAGACCCTAAGTCCTAGGTTCTCATCTCTTGGATAGAGTTAATAGTATTGAATATTTAACTGAATAATATTATTATGATAAAAAATTCAGACTATACCTTTATTAAATAAAATTTAGGACTTCTTTTTTGGTAAAATTTGTTTATCTATTGCAATCTTTTATTTTAAGTTCACCATTACCCTTTCAAAAGAGGGGAAAAAACTGAAAAATTTAACTAATGCAATTGTAAGGTGACATATTAGTGACTTATGCAGCACTGAGGAAAACTGTCCCCTTGCCTGAGAGACAGCCTGGGCCAGTCAATCTGTAGGCATTTCCCCATCTAATGGTCACAAGAACTGAAGGAGAGGTATGATATATCTGTCTCCTTTTACAAATGAGGGTATGAGGCAGTTTATAAATTTGTCCAAGGACATCTATTTAGGAAGTGACAGTCAGAACTTGAACCAATAGAGCCTGGAGCCCAGTCTCCTACATATTAAACTCCTCTTTAGTGAGAAATAATATGTGTAGTAATGTTATCTATACATCATATGCCCATAAAATTTTATTTATTTGGTTATGTACTGCATTCAAATATCTGTGGTAGTAATCACGGTAGCCTGATTATATGAACACTTTTAATAGCTTTATTGAGGTGTAATTGATACAAAATACTGCACATAATTAATGTATACAGCTTGATAAGTTTGGACATGTACACGCACCATGAAAACAGAACCCTAATAAAGGTAGTAAACATACCCATCACCTCCTAGAGTTTCCTTACGCTCACACTTTTTATGGTGAGAACAATGCAAAAATCAGAATAAAAGACCAAAAGGTGAAAAGCATTAAAGTATTTTTTAAAGTATTTTTTTCATACATCAAAGGCATTGTGCTACAACCACTGACAAATACTTTTACAGTCATCTGAAATAAAACATGAGTGTGCACACATATGTGTAGGGGAAAAAATGACTTAATAAAGACGTAAGATGGTTAAACATCTCCATTTATGCTTGCTTAAGAAATGCTTTAGAACAGAAAATACTATTTAAGTTCAAGGACTGAACGATTAAACCCACCTTGGTCTTGTTTAGTCAGATGTGAAAAATACATAGCTAATTGGTAGGCAAGATCTCAATGTACTGGAATCCAATTATAGAGTCTTCAAAAATATGAAGCAAAAGTTAATGAGACACTTTTAAAGACATTATAATTTCAAGGTACTGATTTCTTTTGAAAAAAATGGCAAGGTTAAGTTTAATTTTAATATGCTGAAATCAATTTGCTGTCTTTATTTTGAAATTTCAACTAAAAGGAATAATTTCTTATGTAGTGAATATATATTATATATATTACTTGGTGTACTTTTAACTAAAATTTTCTTTTGTTTCCTTTTAATTGAATACGAGAGGCCCAGTGCACAGAATTCATGCATGGGTAGGGTCCCTAAGACTGGCTGACAATCAGGACCAATCTGTGGGGTGACTGGTGGGGCAATCAGGGTCCCTGCTGGCATCTGCCTTGGCTGGCCTGGTGCAACTGCTGCTACTGGTCAGGGCCTGTGGTCTGGGAGCAGCTTCCGTATTGAGCATCTGCCTCCTGGTGGTCAGTGCACATCATAATGACCAGTGGTTCTGCCGGTCATTCTGCCATTTGGTCTGTTTGGATATTAGGCTTTTATTACATAGGACTAGAGGCCCAATGCATGAAATTCATGAATGGGGAGGTGGAGAGGATGTCCCTCAGCCCAGCCTGTATCCTCTCCAATCTCGGACCCCTCGGGAGATGTTTGACTTTCCTGGGCAGTTGGACATCCTTCTCACAATCCAGGACTGCTAACTCCAAACTGCTTGCCTGCCTGGCTCCCTGATTGCCCCTAACCGTTCCGCTGCCAGCCTAATTGATGTCTAACTGCTCCCCTGCTATCCTGTTTGCCCCCAACTTCCCTCCTCTGCCAGCCTGGTCACCCCTAACTACCCTCCCCTGCAGTCTTGATCACCCCCAACTGCCCTCCCTTGCAGGCCTGGTTCCTCCCAACTGCCCTCCCCTGCTGGCCTGATGGCCCACAACTAACCTCCCTTCAGGCCTGGAACCTCCCACTGTCTTCCCCTGCTGGCCATCTTGTAGTGGCCATCTTGTGTCCACATAGGGGCAGGATCTTTGACCACATGGGGGTAGCCCTTTTGTGTGTTGGAATTATGGTCAATCTGTGTATTACTCTTTTATTAGATAGGATAGAGGCCTGGTGCATGAGTGGGGACTGGCTGGTTTGCCCTGAAGGGTGTCTTGGAATAGGGTGGGGGTTCCCTTGGGGTGTGGGGTGGCCTGGGCGAGGGGCCTATGGTGGTTTGCAGGCTGGCCACGCCCCCCAACAACCCAAACAGAGGCCCTGGGATCTGGGATTAATTTATGTTCTACAATTGAAACTTTGTAGCCTAGAGAGGAGCTAAGCCTTCTGCTCGCTCTGTGTTGACAGCCATTTTGGTTTGAAACTTTGTAGCCTTGAGTGGAGTCCTAGGCTAGGGCTGCAGAAGTGTGGCTTCCTCCATCACACTGGCAACCCTATCCTCTGCTCTCTCCAGCTCTGTGACTGCCATCATTTCTGTTGGGATTATGTATCTTCTATAATTGAAATTTTGTAGCATTGAGTGAAGGCCTAGGCCAGCAAATGGCAGGTGGAAAGCTTGGCTTACTCCTTTGCCAGGGAAACCCTAGCCTCCTTCCTGCTTTCAGTGGTGGCAGCCAGCCATCTTGGTTTGGGTTTATTTGCATAATTTGCTCCTGATTGGCTGGTGGGCATGGCTATGGGCATGGCTTGATCAGAAGTATGGTCAATTTGCATATTACTCTTTTATTAGATAAGATTATATAGGACTAAAGGTCCAGTGCATGAATCCATGCACCAGTGGTTTCCCTCCACCTGGCCTGTGGGAGCCGGACAAAACCAACATCCCCTGAGGGTTCCTGGATTGTGAGAGGGTACAGGCCAGGCAGAGGGACCACACTGGTACATGATTGGGGCCAAGGAAGGATATGGGAGTTTGGTCCGCCAGAGAGGGACTGAAGGAGGGCTCCATGGCTTGTCTGGCCCATCTTGCTCAGTCCCAATAGACTGAACCCCAGCAGCAAGGTAACTTACCAGTCAGAGCATCTGTCCCCTAGTGGTCAGTGCATATCATAGTGACTGGTCAACTGTTCGACTATCTGTCCCCTGGTGGTCAGTGCACATCATATCAAGCAGTTGAGCAGCTTTAGCATATCATTAGCATATAATGCTTTGATTAGTTGAATGGATGACTGGACGACCAGACACCTAACATATTAGGCTTTTATTATACAGGATTGATCTTGATTTACTAATTGTCAAAGAAATTTTGTCAATTATATGCTCAATGCCCTCTGAATTATATTAAATGAAGAAAACAATTGCTTCAAATCAGCATTAATTAAAATAAGCTTGGGCATCTATTATTCCTAACAAAAATAATTGCAACCATGAATCCATACTATTGTAATAAGTATCATAGTGAGGAGTGAATTGGTTTGGTACCTCTACAGAACACTTGTTAAAATGTATATATATTTTTTCCTACAATTGAAAGGGATATACATTTAATATTATATACTCATTATTTCAGTGAATTGAGACATTTTTTATTGTGTTGATATAATGAAATCGCCTCAGTTGATTAAATGGATGGTTCAGAAAGAGACAGTTTGTGATCTATCTGTTGTGGAGCAGATGCGAGTGAAAGACCACTGGAGCCCAGACCAAATTAAAATTTAGGGAGCCTTTATTAGCCGCTGTGGAGACTGCTCTTCCATCCTCCATGCAGGGATATCAGAGAGTAGACCTGACCCTTTGTGCAAGACCACTTTTAAGCACATTAACCATATCCTGTTTTTGCACAACAAGCACTCCAAGATAAAACAGTTTTTCCCAAGCAACGTCAGAGTCATGCCATTGACGACCTTGTTATTCACAGGGTCATCCTGTTCTTTAGAAAGCGACAGTGTTCTGTCTTGCAAGACCTACGTGTTGGGAAGGGCCATGAGCTCATATCTCAAGGCCTGACCTGGTGTCAGCACTGACTACTCTATCTGGGGCATAGTCCATGGCCTCAGTAGTGCTCAAAAATTCCCACTCTACAACACTATCCTGTCTAATAAAAGAATAATATGCAAATTGACCATACCTCTGCTACACCCACAAGCCATGCCCACAAACCATGCCCATCAGCCAATCAGGAGTGAAATGTAAATAAATTCAACAAAGATGGCAGTTAATTTGCATATGCAGGTGCTGAGCAGCCTGGGTCCCAGGAACATACTTGGGACACAGGCCACTCCTAGCTTGTAGGCGCATAGGCCTACACTTAGGCCCTTAGTGACAGGGGTCCCAGAACACCCCAGCCACTGTGGGATGATGGGTGCAGCAGCCAAGCTGTTGGGGGTGGGGCAGAAACATCCGGCATCACCCTGCCCCCAGCTGCTTGCACGTACTCTGGCACCAAGCAGCGGTTCGGGTCCATGCCCCCAGCCCAGCACCCATGATGTGGGGGAGGGAGCTGGCTGCTAGTCTTTGGGGTGTGCAGAGACCCGGGTGGATACAATACAGGGGCCGCATTAGTTGCAGAGAAAACACCATTTAAAAAAAATATATATATTATTGATTTTTTTACAGAGAAGAGGGGAGAGGGATAGACAGTTGGACTTTAATTAGCTGCCTCCTATACACTCCCCACTGGGGATGTGCCTCCAACCAAAGTATATGCCCTTAACAGGAATCAAACCTGGGACCCTTCAGTCTGCAGGGCCTACAGTCTATCCACTGAGCCAAACCAGTTCCAGTGTAAACACCTTTTCTGACCACTCATTGGCTATGCTCCTGTATGCTGCCACTTGCAGTGTTCTTGGTAACTTGGGTTATAAGAATCCAAGGAGGTGATCTAGGGTTTTTCCACCATACTCCTGGAGGAAAAAACAAAGGTCCTGGAGGGGCTAAGAAATGTCATATCCTGCCCTAGCTGGTTTGGCTCAGTGGATAGAGCCATGCCTGCTGACTGCAGAGTCCAGGTTTGACTCTGATCAAGGGCATGTACCTAGGTTACAGGCTCCTCCCTGGCTGGGGCCTAGGTCAGGGATCATGCAGGAGGCAACCAATCAAAGTGTCCCTCTCACATGGATGTTTCTCTCTGTCTCTCCCTCTTTCTTCCACACTCTCTACAAATCAATGGAAACATATCCTCAGATGAGGATAAAAAAAAAGAAAGAAATGTCATATCCTATGAAAGACACATCTTGAAAATGCCTAAAGAAAGTTGTCATTTTTTCACAGTGAAGAGACTAGAGTCTGTGTTGATGAAAACACCTTGGAGGCTGCAGTGATTGGCAGTGGCTGCAGCAGCAGGGTAATGAGGCTGGCGCCTTCCCTTCATCAGCCCAGTCACCTCCCATAGAGAGTGGGCAGACTAATGTGAAACAGGGCTCAACCATCAGTAAGACATCTCCCGAGGGCTCCCAGACTGTGAGAGGGGGCAGTCTGGGCTGAGGGAACCCCTCACCGTGCACAAATTTTGTGCACCAGGTTACTAGTAGCTATGTAAAAACAAATGAAAAACTGAGAGAAGTTAATTTCTTGTACAAAATTAATTGCATCAGCAAATCTTCTTTGATAATAAAAATGGGCAATCTTATACAAACACACAGTTTTACTAACTTGTAGAACCTGTATATTTTAAATATAGCATTTATTTTAAAACTAGTGGTCTGGTGCAGAAAATTCAGGCACATTAAAAGGGAATTAATTAGAGGAAATATTTTTATATTGCTGTTCACGCTTACTCAATAATAGAATTGTCAGAGATCACCCTTTAATCTGGGAGCCCTTGAGGGAGTCAGACATCCCTCTCACAATCCAGGACTGCTGATTCCCAACTGCTCACCTGCCTGCCTTCCTGATTGCCCCTAATTGCTTCTACCTGCCAGCCTGATCACCACCTAACCACTCCCCTGCCAGCCTGATTGATGTCTAACTACTCCCCTGCCAGCCTGTTTGCCTCCAACTTCCCTCCTCTGCTGGCCTGGTCACCCCTAACTGCCCTCCCCTGCAGGCTTGATCACCTCCAACTGCCCTCCCTTGCAGGCTTGGTCCCTCCCAAAGCCCTCCCGTGCAAGCCTGGTCCCCCCCCAATAGCCCTCCCCTGCAGGCCTGGTCACCCCCAACTGCCCTCCCCTGCTAGCCATCTTGTGTCCACATGGGGGCAGGATCTTGTGTGTTGTACTGATGGCCAATCTGCATATTACTCTTTTATTATATAGGATGGAAAATGGCAACATAACCATGAAACGACTTAGGTCGAGTTTGACACAACCCAAGGGCTGCCTGTGTTTTAGTTATGCTTAACAAAATATTCAATATTGAAAAGATGCATTCTTTTTTCCCCCAAAAATTTTAAATGTAAGTTTTGCCTTTGTAACTGCAAGGGAGATTCAAAAGTTAATTATGTGGTTTTTGTTTGTCTTTTCTTAGGTCTGCAAAGACAAATATGAATTTAGAATCTATTTATCGGTTAATTGAGGAAACACAAATCTTTGGAATGCAGCAGGCAGTGGTTAAACCATGTCCTGACATGGGGGCACCTGCCTCGGTCCCCAGGGACACCTGTAATTCCTGTTGGCCACTTAATGGGCTACAGTCTCATGCTGCCCACAGCTTCTGTGCTCACGGGTGCAGCACCAACGAATGGGATATTTGTGAAGAGCTTCGCCTGCGGGAACTTGAAGAAGTCAAAGCCAGAGCTGCTCAGATGGAGAAGACCATGCGGTGGTGGTCAGACTGCACAGCCAACTGGAGGGAAAAGTGGAGTAAAGTTCGAGCTGAGAGGAACAGTGCCAGGGAGGAAGGAAGACAACTCAGAATGAAGTTAGAGATGACAGTGAAAGAACTGAGTGCACTGAAAAAGAAGCAAAGTTCGCCATATCAAAAGGAGACCTTGGAGGCTAGAGTTGCCCTGGACCAGACACATCCTAGTTTCACAGATGTGTCCTATGTACAAAGGGATCAATTTCAAACTGACTCGCAAATGAGTGAGTCTATGAGAGAGTGTCTGGTGAAAAGAGAATTTCCCACAAAGGAGAACAGAAATACTGTGGTAAGGAAATAAAGGCAGGGGAATCCAGAGTCTATGGACATATTAGAATGCCTTAGACAGTGACGGGAGGAAGAGAAAATCACAGATCCTGGGGGGGTTATATTTGTTTTTCCATAACTGAGTGCTGCACACTGGGTGACTGCAGTGACAGGAAGTTCTAGAGGTCAGAAGTCTGAAATCACGGTTGGTTTCTTGTGAGGCCTCTCTCCTTGGCTTATAGACGGCTATCTTCTCCCTGTGCCTTTACAGAGTCTTTTCTCTTAGGTGTCTGTATCCAAGGTTCCTCTTCCAAAAGGAGTGCCATCATTAGGTCCACCCTAATCACCTCCTTTTAAAATAATTACCTCTTTAAAGACCCTTTCCCCAAATACAGTCACATTTTGAGGTACTAGGGGTTAGGACTTTAGCATATGAATTTAAGGGGACATATTCAGACTATAATAGTGATCATACATTTTTTTTTTTTTAGCAAAGATAGACCCACCGTTGTTTTGTGTGTGTGTGTTTTATGTGAAAAGGAAATGTTTAGAGAGATTTCTCTCCATTTATCCTTGTCATGTCAATAATATTATAAATTATTCATACAATAGTTTGAACTTTTCCCAAGATTTGGAATTCTGCCCTCACAATTAATTTCTGTAAAATGGGTACCATAGGCCAATACCTTTAGGGAATGCCTCATACCCATTCTTGGAATTTCTTGGTATATTTACACTCTTGAAGTTCCTAAAAATTCTGCATGAAATAAACTTTTTAAAAACCTTTTTAAAATCTAGCAGTTCCACCCATATTTATCTCTGAACCACTCCTCCCCCACACTTTTTTAAAACTGGTAATTACTATTAACAACCCATGGAACATACTTCAGGAAACTTTAGGAATTCATGTTATCTCTTTTTATAGAATTAGTTTATATTATTATATTTTTCTATGTAATTCCATTTCTAAATAAAAAATTGCTCTTCTATAATGCCATCTAAAATTGTAACCCTTTCCATGATGTATGTAAATTATGGTAAATATAAATTTCGTTGTAAATAAAAAAAGTTTAAAAATTCTAATTACTTATGCTTATTCATTCTTCCAGATTTGTTTTAAATATAAATTTTTTAAACTCAATAATCTAAGCTATTACTCCTCTGTATATATATTTGGGAAAATTTTATATGTTCTCAAAATTGAACTATACTAATGTATGTATTTGAATATAGTGATGGATACTAGGGAATATAGCTCTCATAAGTTGTTCTGAATGTACAAATATTTAATATTACAAGTAATAGACACCACATTTGCGAATGTTAAAGATTCTCTTCACATATGTTTTACTGAGAAATGTTTAATATCTTGGGACTTTTATTTGAAATATTTTTATATCATAAGTACCAAGAACATCATACATAGTAGATCTTTATTTAAAGTTTATTTATTTAGGGAAAGGATAGTTTTAATTCCTTGGGATGGTAGTGAAATAAGTTGAAGTTTCAATTAGCTGTTTTTATTTTGATTAGTTTTCCTGCCAACTCTAAAGACGCTTATATACAAATGGATTGTCTTACAATGGCATTTTCCAAGGAGAACAACAGGTCCTATTTTATTGTTTTTCAAAATGAGACATAATAACCATTAATTGTTAAGAGAATGAAGAGATGAGTCATGCTAGTAACCTCACATTTAAAAATAAATACTAAAGCCCGGCTGGTGTGACTCGGTGATTGAACATCGACCATGAACCTGGAGCTCATGGTTCGATTCCCGGTTAAGACACCTCCCAGGTTGCAGACTCCATTCCTAGTGTGGGGTATGCAGGAGGCAGATGATCAATGATTCTCTCCCCCTTCAGCTCTGAAATGAGTTTTAAAATAAATAAATATGTAAATACTAAAAATGAAGTATTATTAATATTTTATTTGAACTATTAAGATTTTATTTGAACTTTTCTTTATCTCATTTTAAACCCACAAATCAGGGAAAATTTAAATTATAGACAGATATTTATAGCATGAGTTTGGCCAAGTTTTGGAATTGCAATGTAATATTTTGAGACAGTGTTCTGCTCTGATAAATGATGTTTATGTATATTAAAATGTCCCATTAAACTCTATTTGAGCTTTAACTAGTGACCTAAATAATAGTTCAATAAACAAGCCTATTAAAGGATTCAAGAATTCCCTCAAAAATTTTTCTCCTCTTCCCTGCAAAGATATTAAAAAGTAATCAGCTGGCTTTCCTTTGAAACTCCCAAGTGCCTTGTGACAAAATAAACTTTAAAGAGAAATTCATAAACTCATTAAATAACTCTTTACAGCTGTTCAAGTTCATGCTTGGCTATTTTTAGCTATGATTAGAAAAATAAAACTAAAAGTCAAAGCAGACTTTTTGAGAAATGTATTTAATTATAATAAGATAGAACATAGAAAGAAAGAAAGATGCTTAAAGAATGCAAGTTGATGTTTGGACATATAACACTATTTGAGAATGATTAAAAATGAAAATATACATAACATATAGATAGCAGAGAACAGTGTGGTGATAGCCTTAGGGAAAGGGGGTGAGGGATAAACGGAGGTGGGCAAAGGGGGAGGAAAAGTGGGTGGAAAGAGACTTTGCTTCGGGCAATGGGCACATGATACAGTGTGCAGATGATGTTTTGTTGAATTGTACACTTGAAACCTGTACGGTTTTGCAAACCAATGTCATCCCAACAAATCCAAATATGAATTTGATCGTGAATTATAACATTTATTTCCTTCCAAAAATATGGAAATATTCTGCATGATTTTTCTACTGAGAGATTTAAAAATTCAACAGTAATAACTGTTTTATGTTTTTTTTTCCTTTTAGGAAGAAGGTTTGGTTCTCGACCCATTAAGATTAAGTGAGAAGAAACTCCATCTAGACTGCTCTGATTTATTCGAGAACGGTGGTTCTGGAAACTGTGTAATGAGACCTGGGCTACGACAGCCAGTGGAACATCTGCCTTTGGAGGATGGAGTGCCTGAAATTTCCACTCTGCAGGAGCATCTGGATGAGCTCCAAAAAATCCTTAAGAAAGAAAGGGAGTAAGTACGACAATGATCAGTACAATCATCATCTCCCTTAACCAAGTCTGGTTTTCAAAGTTCTTAAAATTAAGTCCAGCAAGCTGGCAATTTGATAATGCCTTTTACCCATAGTCAGTCATTATGTTCTAATATTTAAAAGATGAGTTTTCTATGCTACATTCATTTTTAAACATTTTTGAAGAGTAACTTATAATTTTTTAGTTTTTATTCTTTCATCATAACCTTGTACTCATCAGCTCTGGTAGATTTAACTTCTTAATATTTGAATTATTAATGTATATGGCTAAAATAGCCAATATATTATCAATACAATGAGTCAATTTGTCTCATATTAATAAGATGCCTTACTCATTGTCCATTTTTGGTATAGAGCAGTGGTTGGCAAACTCATTAGTCACCAGAGCCAAATATCAACAGTACAATGATTGAAATTTCTTTTGAGAGCCAAATATTTTAAACTTAAACTTCTTCTAACACCACTTCTTAAAAATAGACTCACCCAGGCCATGGAATTTTGTGGAAGAGCCACACTCAAGGGGCCCAAGAGTTGCATGTGGCTTGTGAGCTGCAGTTTGCCAAGGACTGGTATAGAGGAAAGAGCACTAGAACTGAGATTCAATGACCTGGGTATTCCTCTTAGTTCTGATATATTTTGTTCTTTCATATTTACTTAGCCAATAGATACTATTTTGTCCTTGGTAAAACTCTGCGTAATGATGCTTATAATCCAGCTTTCTATTGTTTAGTAACAGACCTTCCCAAACAACAGTTATTGAAACAACAATCAGCGTGTGTCTGTCCATGGATCCGGAGACACTTTTCTGTGTGTGGCATCAGATGGGAGAGCTCAAGGGCTGGGGGCTGAAGCCATCTGAGGCCGTACTCACTCTGAAATGTGGCTGATCTTAGTTCTCACCTCAGGCCTCATGGTAACATCTGCATGTCGCCTATCTTATCTATATGGCTTCTTGGCTTCTTCACTGCACAGGGCTAGGTTGCAAGTGAACATTTTAGAGGCTCAGTGAGAAATATATAAGGTTTTAATGACCTTGCCTCAAAAATCACTTAACATTACTTCATCATACTTACTGGTGGAGTCAGTCTCACAGGCTGATGAGTTCAAGAAGAGGAGCACTCTCAATGGGAGGAGGGCATGAGTCCAGTTCTGACAAGAGCATGTGGAGTTCTACCACTGAGGTTGCCATCGTTGAAAAATGCAACCTGCCATTTGCCTTTCTCACTGAATTCTAACGGATCAAACACAAATAATGTCTGGGAAACTGACTACTATTATGAAATACTCCATATGCTTATATTGTTAATATTTGAAAGAAATATTTATAGAATATTTGATGCATGTTAAGATGTGGTCCCCAAATTTAAAAACATTTTACCATCTCTTTAGTTATAACTCTTAATAAGCAAAATAATAAAAAAAAAAACCTGGGAAATACATACACACACAACACACACACACACACACACACGCACACACACAAACACATCTACACATAAAAAAAGCTGGGAAAATATATATATATATATACATATATATGAATATAATTATTATTTGACTAGAGACTCAGTGTATGAAACTCATGCACAAGTGTGTGTGTGGGGGGGTGTCCTCAGCCCAGCCTGTACCCTCTCCAATCTGGGACCACTCAAAAGATGTCCTACTGCTGGTTTACAGGGGTTGGGCCTAAACTGGCAGTTGGACATCCCTCTTGCAATCTGGAACTGCTGGCTCCTAATCACTTACCTGCCTGCCTGCCTGATTGTTGCTAACCACTCTGCCTGCTGGCCTGCTCATTTTCAACTGCCCTCCACCACCAGCCTGCTCACCCACAACTGCCTTCCCTGCTGGTCTTCTCACTCCAAACTGTCCCTCCCCGCACTGTTCTGATCATCTCCAACTGACCCCCACTGCTGGCCTGCTTGCCCCCACCTCTCAACACTGGCCTGCTCACCCCCAACTATCCCCTTGCTGGCCTACTCACTCCAAACTTCCTCTTCCTGCTGTCCTGATCACCTCCAACTGATACCCACTGACAGCCTGCTGCCCCCAACTACCCTCTAGCTGGTCTGCTTACCCCCCATGGTCCTGTTCCACACCAGCCTGATCACCCCAAACTGTCATCCCATCCTGGCCTGGTCACCCACAACTGCCCTCCCTTCTTAGCCTCTAACCACCTCTACCTAAGCCCCGCCACCATGGCTTTGCCCAGAAGAACATCTGGAAGATCTCCTGGAAGGTCTTCCAGTCTAATTAGCATATTAACCTTTTATTAGCATAGATAGAGGCCTGGTGCATGGGTATGGGCCAGCTGGTTTGCCCTGAAGGGTGTCCCAGATCAGGGTGAGGTTCCCTTGGGGTTTTGGGTGGCCTGGGCGAGGGGCATGTGGTGGTTTGGAGTCTGGCCATACCCCCATGGGGTGAGGGTTCCCGCTGGAGGGGTGTGGTCAGCCTGGGTGAGGGGCTGAGGGCTGTTTTCAGGCTGGCCATGCCCCCTGGCAATCCAGGCTATCAGTCCCTCCTTTTTTTATTTTCTTTTTTTTCCCAGCGCCTCCTTGAAAGGAGGCCAGGGATGACTGGAAGTAGGTATCTAAGATTTATTTATCTTCTATAATTGAAAATTTATAGCCTTGAGCTGAGGCCAGGGCCATCCAGGGCAGGCAGGAAGCTTAGCTTCCTCTATTGCAGGGGGTATCCCAAGCCTCCTGCTAACTCCAGCTCTGTGGCTGCCACCATCTTTGTTGGGTTAATTTGCATACTTGCTTCTGATTGGCTAGTGAGTGTAGCAAAATGATGATCAATTTGCATGTTTCTCTTTTATTAGTGTAGACTAGAGGCCTGGTGCACAAAATTTGTGCACGGGGGGTAGGGGGGTTGGGGAGGGTATCCCTCAGCCCAGCCTTCACCCTTTCCAATCTGGGACCCCTTGAGGGATGTCCAACCGCCTATTTAGGCCTGATTCCGATGGTTGGACATCCCTCTCACAATCCAGGGGTACTGTCTCCCAACCACTCTCCTGCCTCTGCCTGATTGCCTCTAACCGCTTCTGCCTACCAGCCTGATCATCCCTAACCACTCCCCTGCCATCCTGATTGATGCCTAACTGCTCCCCTGCCAGTCCAATTGCCCCTAACTACCCTCCCCTACAGACCTGGCCCTCCCCCAATTGCCCTTCCCTGTAGTCTTGTTCCTCCCCTATTGCCCTTTCCTGCTGACCTGGTCTCTCCCAACTGCCCTCCTCTGCCAGCCTGGTCACCCCTAACTGCCCTCCCTGCTTATCTGATTGCCCACAACTGCCCTCCCCTGAAGGCCTGGGTCCCCCCAACTGCCCTTCCTTGCTGGCCTGATCTTCCCCAACTGCCACAACTGCCCTCTCCTGCAGGCCATCTTGTGGTAGCCATGTTACGTCCACATGAGGCAGCCATCTTGTATCTTGGAGTGACAGTCAATTTGCATATTACTCTTTTATTATATAGGATGGTCTTAGTTTTCATGGTTTAAATGAATTGAAATAGTGATAAATATATGCAAAAACCTTTCACAAATATTGTATTTTATCTGCCATTTCTTTTCTACGATATTTATTATCCCTCTGATATTTATACATACCGCTAACTTCTTTAGATTCTTGGTCTCTACTTCACTACATGAATAGATTGTGATAATACAAGCATCTATTTATAGAATAACTATTTATTATTCTACAGTTAACTGTACATTGCTAATAGAGGCAATCAACTTGAGTAGAAAAGTGAATAAAATTGAAGTAATTTTTAGACTGTAGGGCTCCATCAAGTTCTAAACTCTGTATTTTATTTCTTGAAGGATTTAACTTTCTAGGGGCTATAGACTTCTCTCAAACCCATACACAATGGTACTTCACTGCCATAATAGAAGCATGAAACTGCATTTCCTTGAGGTAAACTTCCTAAGATGCAGTTTTGATGATACCCATGTGTATCTTTACTCTCTCACTCACACATGTGTACATGAAAACATGTATTAGACTTCCTTGGAATAAATGAATGACCACCATAAAAGTAAATTCTCCAGTTCTGAGCCACTCCAGTATAAAAACTCTAGAGAGGCCAAAGAATAAGGGGGCAGAATAATACCCAGTTTGTCTTTTCACTCTCCTCTTAATGGAAAACTCCTAAGGGTGTTGTGTCTATGAATCATCATTAGCATGCAATTCACAAGAGGCCATTGCATAGCCTTTTCTCTATCAGGAGAATGTTTCCCAAGGTTATAGCATATACTGCTGCTATAAATCTGTCAAATCTTTTAAATTCCTCCCCCTGGAATATCACCAAGTGGGTGGCTGGCATTGAAAAGATGTGAACATAGTTTTTTCTGTGTTCCCAGCTGGTGGGAAAATTCTCCAGACGGGAGCACAGGAATCAGTGGGAGGATTGTGGGAATCATTCCCACCATTATCACTGATGAGGAACTCCTTCTTGAATACGCTCAACTTCATTACATTATTATACTCATAGTACTCTTTAGTTTTCTGTGCAATGATCCATTATCTGAGATTTGCCAAAAGCCTGTGCTTTTGGTGTTGAATTAAGAAAATCACTGCTAAAACCAATTCCAGGAGCTTTTTCCTGTGTTTTCTATCAGGAATTATACAGCTTTAGGTCTTATATCTAAGTCTTTAATTCATTTGAATTTATTTTTGTTTGCTTTTGCCATTTGTCATTTCCCAGTATGTATTTTGTGTTTAGGTGGTTGTCCACTTAATGAGATAGAGTCCATTTTTTCTGAATAGTCTACAAAAAGGCTAGAAAGTTTCTAACTAGGTCTCCCTTCCAATTAGGGAGCAGGTATTCAGAGGTAGTCATATGTCTTCTTAGTAGTAGAAGCTGATGCTGCAAGGAAGAGAGCACCTGGATCCCTCCTATTGAGGGGGAATGCAGTGGTGGTGGCTACATCTTATTCCCTGAGGAGTAGTGGCCTCTAGTGTCTGTTGACACCATCCTGTGTGCCCAGCAGTTGGTACTGAGGTCATGCTGTGCTCTGTGTCCTATACTGGGGTCCTTGGTGGGTGCAGATGATAAAATTTCAATAGTTGTTTGTTATTTCTCACTTCATAGGATCCTGTTCCCTTCCCTGACTTTCTGAGATTCTTTGAACTACTAATATCCTTTTTCTGCTTAAATTGACTAATCTATACTAATAAAAGGGTAATATGCTAATTAGACCAGATAGATTGGATGTCTTCTGGACAAACCCACAGTGGCAGGGGACCAAGGCAGAGGCGGTTAGGGGCTATCAGGCCAGCAGGGGAGAGAAGTTAGGGGTGATCTGCTGGCAGGTGAGAAGAGTTAGGGGTGATCAGGCAGCCAGGCAGGTGAGTGATTAGGAGCCAGTGGTCCAGGATTGTGAGAGGGATGTCTGACAGTCGGACATTCTCTGAGTGGGTCCCAGATTGGAGAGGGTCCAGGCTGGGCTAAGGGGCCCCCCACCTCCGTACACTCCCCCACCCCCATGCACAAATTACAGTCACTGAGCCTCTAGTCCTATATAACCCTATATAATAAAAGGCTAATATGCAAATCAACCAAACGGTGGAATGACTGGTCACTATGATGTGCACTGACCACCAGGAAGCAGATGCTCAATTCAGGAGCTGCCCCCTGTTGGTCAGTGTGCTCCCACAGGGGAAGTGCTGCTCAGCCAGAAGCCTTGAGCCAGCTCATGGCTGGCAAGTGCAGTGGCCATGGCAGGAGACTCTTCCACCTCTATGGCAGTGCTAAGTATGTCCAAATGACAGACCTGTGCCTGCCGTCAGTCAGACATCCCCTGAGGGCTCCTGGACTGCAAGAGGGCACAGGCTGGGCTGAAGGGACCCCCCCTGAGTGCATGAAATTTGTGCACTGGGTCTCTAGTCTGAACATACAAGCTCATCAGACACACTTAATTGATACCAGGAGAGAGTACTGGCAAGAGGCAGGGAAAGAGGTCTTCCCAGGACCAGTTCAGTGGCATGAGAGTGGATTTTGTTGCTGGAGGCATCACCTCCATCTTCGGTCTCTTGTCCTCCCAGATGTCTCCGAGAGCTTTACAATATTCTTTAAACATCTATTTTCTAATTAGAGGCCCAGTGCATGAAATTCGTGCATGGGGGTAAGGGATGTCCCTTAGCCCAGCCTGCACCCTCTTCAATCTGGGAACCCTGGAGGGATGTCTGACTGCCTGTTTAGGCCCGATCCTGGTAGGCAATTGGACATCCTTCTCACATCCAGGACTGCTGGCTCCAAACTGCTCACCTGCCTGCCTCCCTGATTGCCCCTAACTACTGCTGCCTGCCAGCCTGATCACCCACTAACCACTACCCTGCCAGCCTAATTAATGTCTAACTGCTCCCCTGCCAATCTCTTTGCCCCCAGCTTCCCTCCTCTGCCAGTTTGGTCACCCCTAACTGCCCTCCCTTGCAGGCCTGGAACCTCCCAACTGCCCTCCCCTGCTGGCCATCTTATGGTGGCTATCTTGTGTCCACACAGGGGAAGGATCTTTGACCACATGGGAGCAGCCCTCTTGTGTATTGGAGTGATAAAAATCTGTATATTACTCTTTTATTAGATAGGATAGAGGCCTGGTGCATGGGTGGGGGCCAGCTGGTTTGCCCTGAAGAGTGTCCCAGATTAGGATGGGGGTTCTCTTGGGGTGTGGGGTGACCTGGGCAAGGGGCCTGTGGAGGTTTGCAGCCTGGCCATGCTCCCCAGTGACTCAAGTGGAGGCCCTGGGATCTGGGTTTAATTTATGTTCTACAACTGAAACTTTGTAGCCTGGAGTGGAGCCAAGCTTTCTGCTCCCTTGTGGCAGCAGCCATTTCTGTTTGAATCTTTGTAGCCTACAGTAGAGGCCTAGGCCAGCAATGGCAGGTGGAAAACTTGGCTTCCTCCATTGCCAGGGAAACCCAAGCCTCTGTTCTCTCCAGATCAGTGGCTGCCGCCATTTCTGTATCTTTTATAGTTGAAACTTTGTAGCATTGAGTGGAGGTCTAGGCCAGCAATTACAGGTGGAAAGCTTGGCTACCTCTGTTACCAGGGAAACCCAAGCCTTCCTCCTGCTCTCAGTGGCGGTAGCCATCTTGGTTGGTGTTTATTTGCATAATCTGCTCCTGATTGCCTGGTGGGTATGGGGGTGTGGCTTGTGGTCATGGCTTGTGGGTGTGGCAAAGGTATGGTCAAATTTGCATACTACTCTTTTATTAGATTGGATTAAATGAATGATATATGACTTTGTCTATTGCTGAAAGGTGCTGACAATGAAAGATACTGAAAGGTATAACTATAAATAGTTGGAAATGTGATCAGGAAATGAAAGCATATTAATATTTTTTATTATTCATTGTTTAATACTTAGCTTAAATTTTGGACTAATAAAAAAGTGGATATCTAAATGTCATTTAAACTTAATTATCTTTGGTGCAAACATTTAACATTAGTAGGCCTTTAAGAAAATGCTGATTTGATATTTTACAACGAATTATCACCCAGTTTATTAATGATTAATACTTATTTCAAGATATTAATATTTCAGGAATTTTCCTCTCTGAAAAGTATTTTATTTAATCTTTCTGTTTAGATGTCTGAATGTTATGCCCAATTATTATGGGATCATGATAGTTTACAAAGTACCAAAAGATTACATAGAAATATAATAGTTTTCCATAAATATTATTTTGGTTTACCTTTAATCTTTTGTATTCTGGAAATTGTATACATTTTAGCAATCTGAGTTTTAAAAGTTTATGTCATCATATTAAATAGTATATTTTTGCTGAGTTTATCTTAATTTAGTATTTTTAAAGAATTTCTTCATAAAATATGCAATATTTTTAGTGTAAAATTATATATTTTTTGTTTACCTTCTTGTAGTTCAAGTAGTATGATAGCTTAAATTTAACTGTGTGATTAATCAATTATGGAAATCTTTATAAAATATAGACTATTTTGATTAGGCCAGAAAATGAAGAATTTAAAGAGCGCTCTCTGCTGTATAAAGTTAAATATGCAATGTCCTTAATTCTTACTTGAAGAAATAGTCACAAACCTTTTATGAGGCTACACTAAAAATATTCAAGTATCATATTGCCATTCATTTTTATGAATTATTTGTCCTGCCATGTCTTTGACTAAATTTTACCTTTTTACATAATAAAAATACAAAATATTCATGTAAACACACAATTATTAGTTATTTTATTTGATATACACTGAGGAATAAAGACAGTATATTTAAGTACAATAAAACTTCCATACAACAGACTAATTTAGGCCAGGGGCTGTTCATTAAAGCTGAAAGTCCATTATGTAATAAAGCAGGTTTTCTAAATATGTATTTTTACTTATGTAGACACGTTGGTGTAATTAACATTATGTATGAAAAGTCTAATTTTACAGAAAAGTTTTCTATCTTATTGTATGATTTTGAACTTGTAAATTTAAAAATCTAGATATTTCTCTGATTTTCAAGACTAGCTTTTAATTATTCTATTTATTAGTAAAATCTGAAAATTATTTTTAAGGAGGAAGTTTATTAATGTATTCATAAATACACAAATATAATTAATATTCTTTAATAAAATTGTTAATGTTTTATATATACTTATTTCTTTAAAATGTTTTAAATTCTGTAGGAAGAAAACATTCCTGTTATATTCTTGCTCCAGTAAATTAAACTCCAGGAGAAAGCAGACAGATAGTCAATTATTTTGATGCTGGCAAAACTAAATGAAATATATCTAACCAACTGTAAAGCTAACTGACATAATAATAAATTAGTTTATTCAATATTTATAATTTTTTCCTAAATTTAAAAAGATTTCTGTCATTACTATAAGGCAAATATAAAAAATTAGGAAAAGAACACATCTAATTTTTTTGAATGCATTCCTAAAATTATTTTTAAATTGTAAGCCTGTTTTGCTTTCAATTCTTTATTTAGAATGCGCTCATCCCTGGAAAAAGAAGTAGGAAGACTGGAGTCAGCTGTGTCTTTGTGGAAACAGAAGTATGAAGAACTGAAAGAATTGACATCCAAAAATAGGAAAGAGGTATGTAGACTTAGGACATAAAGGAAGAAATGAAACTGAGGGTTCTCTCTGGTCCATGTGTAACCTAAGGGGCAGAAGCCTCTATAAACAAAAGAAAAAAGGTTAAAAGTGGAATTTCCTCTATAAGAGGAATATTGGAACTCACATGTCACTGGTGGACTGGTCAAACTCAGGCCATAAGAAATCTTGTTCTTAATAACACACACACACACACACACACATACACACACACACACACACACACACACACACACTCACATATAAACCACATGTCTGCTGACAGCTATTTGAAGAGCATCTAATTTAATGATGTAATTGTGTCTTAATTAAAAGCACTCTTCACCAGCTGTTAAAAAAGCAATATTCCTCTTTATGAAATTCCCCATGAATGTTGTTTCAGGTCTGTTTCCAGGAAGTGGTAAAGTTTAGAGTTATTAACTTAAGTTCGCAAATCCACATGATGGGATGCTCAGGAACCTTAGGTGGCAGAATAAGCCTTACTTATAGGACAGACACCCCAATGGCCAGAAGGCACAGTAACCTCTGTGCTCAGGTTCAGAAATAAATCAGCTCTGTTACCCTGAGAACCACTAAGATTAGGAAGGAAGAACTTTTTCCTAATATTCTTAACAAATGTTGCCTGCTTGAAAATCATCTACTGGTATAAGGAAAAATAGTATCAGTGAGAACTACAGAAAGTTAATTTGAGAACATTTCTCAATGAGGGGTAAATTAAACAATTAAAGCTAACCAGCTATTTTTAGCTTCTTTCTCCCTAATGGATGCATGGTAGATAGCCAGAGTGGCTTTGTTTCTAGCTTAAACTCTGGATAAACACACACACACACACACACACACACACACACACACACACACACACACACCCTTTATATATGAACTCACAGGTAGCTAACTTATCTTGTCTCTGGGTGTGAACATTGACAATAAATTAGTTTTATCCAGGAGAAATAGTTTACCCACAAAAATCATGTTATTCTTAGAGAGTATGTGTATTTGTTCTATGATATAACTGGCTCTAAATTTAATTGAGAAATTAATATTTAAGATAGACTTGGTTTTTAATTTTAAAAGAAACATGCACTTACTGTATATTGCCACTAGTGGGAAGTGCAGACTTGATAATGTTAGTCTCCTAACTACTTTTTAAACAAGTAACTTAACATTTATGTCGTAACTGTGAAAAAAAGTCATGGTTTTGAGTTGGCTTACAAAGTGATATGTATATTTTTAAATGTTTAACTTTTTTTTCTATCCAAAGATGGCATTTTTGGCATCAAGTGGGAAAATGTATATTTGAATTGTTTAACAAAGCTTTATAGATGGGGAAAAAAATAAAATCAATGTAGAATTTTACAGGTAAATTGGGTTTATATTTTGATGCTCAAACATATTAATACATATGTGATCTTTTTACCAGGTAAACACGGTAGTTGTAACAGAAAAAAAACACCCTCAAAATTGCCTTGGAGACTTTAACTATTTAAATGTTTGGGTGCATGTTTTAGATAGATGAACTATGAATCTGAGCAATGAATGAATGTGACAATGAATGAAAAAAACGCTTTTATTGTAGATAATGAAAAGTTGATTTAAACAGACATAAAGAAAAAAACATTGTTTGAATTATTTATAGGGATACTAATTTTAAAACTATGTCTTTCTTCTTTCTAAAAAGGAATTTGTGCTATGCTTGGGGACTTTGTAAAGAGATATATATGGTCTGCACATATATTTAAATTATTTTTGTAAAATATTATGCCTTTTCTTTAAAACTTTAAAATCAGAATAAATAAAATATTTAGTCACCCATTATTGTTCATATATACATTGTTTAATCTATAATAATAAAAGCATAACATGCTAATTATACTGGACAGCGGAACGACCTTCTGGATGTCCTTCCGGACATCCTTCCAGACCACCTTCTGGATGAAGCTGGGGCTGGGAGGGCAGAGTCCCTTGCATAAATTTTGTGCATCGGGACTCTAGTTATTTTATAATAGCTAATAGAACAAGATTTTTATCGTACTTTTAGAAATGGCATTTTAAAGTAATTATAATTGTGCAATATTCAAAGTTCTTGTATAGTTGGCTTATCATCAAAATTATGTCATGAATTCTCCTTACTTGACTTCATTCCTCAAAAATTTTAAAAATAACCTTTGCTTTCACTGTAGCTCTTCATCTACTATACAAAAACATTTGAATACAGTATAATTCTTTTTTAGATGCTGAAACTGTTAGAAGCAACAACATGCCTGGCTAGGAACTGCTGATGGAAAGATTACTAATTTTTAAGAGTTGGAAACCAATGTGTTTAATAGACCAAGATTTTAAAAAATGTATTTGAAAGTCTGGTATGCTTCAGAGGAAAAATCATTCTTAAATCACTGACATATAGAGAAGAGTGAATATAAGAATTTAATTGTAAAATCTAATAAGTATTTAAAATGCAACCCAGACACTGAGTAGCAGACATGATTACAGTGAAAATGATACTCCCATGCTGACTTGAATACTTACTTTGCTTTTCCTTTGCAAGTCTGTAAATATTGGTTTGGGACTAGATGATGAGTTCCAAGTGTGCTAGAATGATCATTTTTATGAAATCTCATCATCTAGAAAATCAAATGTAAGTGATAATGATACAAATAATCTTTGTACCTAGCTTTGATGATAAATAACTCTGATTCACTCCATAATGGATATCTGTTACCACATGCAGAGAACACTGCTAACATTTAAAAAGCTGGCGTCAAGCTGAAATGAAATGTAACTTATTAATCTTCTTTGAAAATGTTATCCTTTTACCTGCTTTCTCTTTTAAGGATTTTATTGAGAAGTCTTCTATTTGTGATAATAACAATGTTTCTAGTAGTTCGTAATTTACAACATGCTTTTATATAATTTTATAGTAAATACTTTCAGAGACAAGGGCTTCATGGGGCCTTATAGTGGTACTAATAGCTGATATTGAAGCCTTAAATATCTCCTGATTTGGGGGAAATAAGGAGGTTAGGGTTAGGAATTAGATGTAGCTAAAACTCTACACGGATACCTTCACTTTGGGAAAAAAAGATGTCATATGGGAGCTTTTCCACATATGACATGAGGGGGGACAGAAGGAGATCCTGAAAGGTACATGATTTTTTTCTTGCTCCTCCTCCCGTCCCCCTTTCCCTTTTCCTCCCTCTCCCCATCACCCTGGTTCTCAGGCCTTCAGACTCCTACTTAATACAAGTACCAGCTTTCCTTATTCTCCAGCTAGCAGACACAGATCGACATGATCTGGGACTTCTGGGCTTTATAATTGCAGGAGCCATTTCTTATAATAAACCGCAGTCTCTCTCTTTATATGTACAGGATGTTCCCCCCCAAAAATGTGTACACACTTTAAAAGACTATTAAGTCAGTGTTCATTAATATATAGTTCATTTTTAAAATTAAAAAAAACTACAGAAATGAATAAATTTTTTGTCAATGTGTTTTCAAACTGATGACCATTCTGGTCCAGGCACTGCTGATAATGCAAAACAATGGAATTGCAAACATCAAGACCTATATAATACTTTCAACAATAAAGATTTAAAAAACAACTTAAATAAATGAGAAAATAAACGCAGGAACTAAAGAGAGAATTATTTTGTTTGGTATTTGTGCACCTTCAATTTATTTACTGTTGCTGGTTTTGCACCATAAACTTAAAATTTTATATATCCCCATAAAAAAGTCCAGTGGCACTTCAGGATACATTTTCTCTGTTCAAAGCTTACTCTGGCTTCACACATTATTTCAAGTCAGTTAAACCCAAAAAGGAGTGAAAAGTGAGTTATCAGCTGTTAAAGTGTATATATATATTTGGGACACTATATATATATATGTCCTATCTAATAAAAGAGTAATATGCAAATTGACCGTACCTCCAATCAAGCCACACCCACAAGCCACCCCCAGCCAATCAGGAGCAAATAAACCCCAACCAAGATGGCTGCCATCACTGAGAACAGGAGGAAGGTTTGGGTTTCCCCGGCAACAGAGGAAGCCAAGCTTTCCAACTGCTGTTGCCAGCCGAGGCCTCCACTCTAGGCTATAAAGTTTCAAACAGAAAGGGCTGCTGCCATGGAGTGAGCAGAAAGCTTGGCTCCAGTCCAGGCTACAAAGTTTCAATTGTAGACATAAATTAATCTCAGATCCCAGAGCCTCTGCTTGAGTCTCTGGGGGCATGGCTGGCCTGCAAACCTATACAGGCCCCTCACCCAGGCTGCCTCTCACCCCCAGAGAATCGTCAACTTGATCTGGGACACTCTTCAGGGCAAACCAGCTGGCCCACACCTATGCACCAGGCCTCTATCCTATCTAATAAAAAAGTAATTTGCAGATTGACCATTACTCCAACAAACAAGAGGGCTGCCCCCATGTGGTCAAACATCCTGCCCCCATGTGGACACAAGATGGCAACCACAAGATGGCTAGCAGAGGAGGGCCATTGGGAGGTTCCAGGCCCTACAAGGGAGGGCAGTTGTGGGCGATCAGGCTAGCAGGGGAGGGCAGATGGGAGCGACCAGGCCAGCAGAGGAGGAAAGTTGGGGGCAAACAGGCTGGCAAGGGAGCAGTTAGACATCAGTTAGGTTGGCAGGGTAGTAGTTAGGGTATGATCAGGCTGACAGGCAGAAGCGGTTAGGGGCAATCAAGGAGGCAGGCAGGTGGGCATTTTAGAGCCAGCAGTCCTGGATTGTGAGAAGGATGTCCAACTGCCCGTTTAGGCCCGATCCTACCCAGATCTAGCCTAAACAGGCAGTTAGACATCCCTCGAGGGGTCTCAGATTGGAGAGGGTACAGGCTGGGCTAAGGGACATCCCTTGCCCCCCTGAATGAATTTTGTGCACCAGGCCTCTAGCATATATATAGATATCCATGGTCTTAGGCGACTCTGCTAGCGGTTCTCACCCCATAGATCATG
This sequence comes from Antrozous pallidus, assembly GCA_027563665.1. Lineage (NCBI taxonomy): Eukaryota > Metazoa > Chordata > Mammalia > Chiroptera > Vespertilionidae > Antrozous > Antrozous pallidus. The sequence goes on from CM050518.1 coordinate 51,682,480, forward strand.
ACCCACAGGTTGAGAACTGCTGCTGTAGAGCCTAAGACCATCAGAAAACACATATATTTATATTACGATTTTTTAACAGCAGCAAAATTACAATTATGAAGTAGCAACAAAAATAATTTTATGGTTTGGGGCCACCACAACATGAGGAACTGTATTAAAGGGTTGTGGCATTTAAAAGGTTGAGAACCACTGCTCCAGTCAGTCACATGGTACATTCCACCACAGTTTACACATCCATTTAGAAAGAGGAATGGATTTAGTCCAAAAAATTCTTCCCTTAATATTTTTTCCACAAAGTAATGGGTGAGATTTTTAAAAACCTTATCAAACTTGTCTGTTCACTGTATGACTTTCCCAGTGAATGTCAGCTTCATCATACTAGAGCTCATGCCTGCTTCATTCCCCTCTCTCCACCCAGTGCTGAGTAAACATGGTTATAAGTAGTGGTGACCAGGACTTCTGTCTCTAGCTCTATGTGCTTATATTTTTGAATGGGGGCCATGGCTATTGTGTGAGGAGAGCAGTGGGAATACTAGACTTGTCATTTATTAGCTCTGCATCCCACAGTATTTTAGATTTTCCAGGGTGCTGGAGTGAACCTTCACCCCAACATCCTATCCATCATGAAAATCTGTAAGCTTGTTCTTTGCAAAACCTAAATTAGCTTATCAGGCCAGATAGTGAGGCTGATGAAACACCACATTAGAATTCTGTAAATGTATCAGAACATTGAAACATATGGACACCACTTTGCTGATAGGAGTGCCTTCAAGACCTTTCTAAACAAATATAATTAAGAATAATACAAGTACTAAATTACAGAAGTCAGAATTAATTAAACTAATAGTGGATAATTTATAGACATTGCTAAATTAACTTCAGAGCTGAGATGACTTATTTAACTCTAAGACTATTATAAGAATTATGAAAGAAAATTAGGCTATTCAGAATCCACCTGTAGAAGCATAAAATGATAAAGAAAAGAGTAGGTTGAAATTAAATGTTTTAATATCTAAGCTAAGCATTCTATCTAATAAAAAGTAATATGCAAATTAACTGTCACTTCCTGATAAAGATGGTGGTGCCCACAGCCAATAAGAAGGGAATATGCAAATTTATGTGACAAAGATAGCAGCGCTGGCTAGAGCCATGAAGTAGGTGGGAGAGTGGTGGGAAGCCAAGCCAAGGGGTGGGAGAGTGGGTGGGAAGCAACCCAGGAAGCCAAGCCTTTTCTCTCACTCTCCTGCTCCCTACTCTCTGGCCAGGCTTGGCTTCCTGGGTCACTGGGGCCTGAGCCAGTGGACACACCCTGCATCCCTAGGTCCCCTTCTCTCATTTCCAGGAAATAAAAAGTCTGCTGTGTGACCATATGTTGGCACAGCCCCTGCCACAGGTGCCTCTTCCCCCAGCAGGCAGCGCCATGCAGGTCCCAGGCACCTGTCCTCCCATAGCTTACATGAACCAATATGTGCAGGCAAAGTCAGGAATTCAGGCCCCTGATGTCAGCTTCCAGCTCTCAGGGCACAGCACAGGAGACCTAGGGGAGGGGGCGGAGATTGTAGGAAGGAAGGAGGGGGAAGGCACCAACCAGCAGTTGCTCCAGCCCTGCTGAAGTTTCACTTTTTGTCTGTGGGTTCACTCCTGGGCCCTGCACAAGCTTTCTGGGATAAGTAGCTTTTGCGAGCAGGGGGACACCCGGGCCCTGCAAGGTAAGGGCTGGTTGCATGGTCCGGGCACAAGACATGCTATGGGGCATGGGGCTGGGCCTATCCAGGGCTGGGGACAATGGGGGAGGGGAGTGCCTGGGCACCTCCTCTGATGCCTTAGCCCCTGCCTCCAGCCACCACTGCCACTGCCACTGCTGTTGCCCTGGCTGCCTCCTCCCAGTATTGTTGCAAATTCTCCTTCCTTCCCATCCACCTTGCACTGTAGGTGTGAGCACCTCTGGGGTGGAAGCAGCCTGGGTGCACAGTGTGGAATGTGTGCCCTTCCTGGGCAGAAGGGCCCACGGTGCAGAAGTGCCAGCCGTGATGTGGGAGACCCCGACTTTTTCGGGAAGCTCCGATTGCAGTCTGGTCAGGGTTATAGCCCTTCCCTGTGTGACCCCAGCTTGGGTCTTTCTGGGAGCTCAGGGGGCAGGGCCTCACCCAGTTGCTTAGCGCTTTCATGGAATTCTGGTTGTCACCATGGAAGAGGCCAAGGAATCCAATTATCCAAGCCCCCATTTTACAGATGGGGCAACTGAGGTCCAGAGAGGAGGGCCTCCCCAGAAGTCAATCACTAAAGGCCAAACTGTAATGAAAATAAATGGCTCCCGATTTCTAATTTCTGCTCTCCAACATTTCTCCAATGCCCATAGGCCAGCAGGGAGAGGAAGTTGGGACTGAGCAGGCCAGCAGTTGGGGGTAATCAAGCTGGCAGAAAGAGTGCTTAGGGGTCATCAGGCAGGCAGACAGGTGAGCAGTAAGGAGCCAGTGGTCCTGAATTTCGAGAGGGATGTCTGACTGCTGGTGCAGGATTGGGCATAAACTGTCAGTCTGACATCCCCTGAGGGGCCAGATTGAAGATGGTGCAGGCCAGGCTTAGGGACCCCACCCCATCCACTAATTTTGTGCACCAGGCCACTAGTTACTATTCTAAAGTTTAAAGCATAACACAAAGAATTCATCTGGTGTTTAATTAATCTATACAAATTTATAATTTGAGAATAATGAAAAAGCAGGTTAAGAAGAAATTAATGATGAAGTCATGAATTGAGTTTAGCTGTGGCCATGGTTCCACATAATGGGGAGCATTTGGTGTATGAAACATCTTTTTATCTATTAGGGGCTCAGTGCACAAATCCATGCACCTTGAAAGGAACTTTGGACCACAGGTGGCAGTGGGCACAGGTGTGAGCCTCAGCCCATTCTCCACACCTCTGCCTGGGCCCTCCCACCACAGCCCTGATCCAGATCCCCTGTCTGCCAGCAGCCCTGCTCCCGCCACCACCACCCCCACCCACTGCTGGTGTAGAGCAATTGGGGCCAGCACCAGCAGCAAGTGCAAGTTGTGGCTCCAGCATAGGCTTCGTGTATGAGCAGGGCCAGCACTGGCAGCAGGTGCAAGCAGGGCCATTGCCATCAAAGGGTGAGAGCTGCCGCTGCTGGCCCCAATTGCCCCTCAGAAGCAGGGGGAGGTAGAGAAGCCCTGGGGGTGATCAGTAGCTGCCTCTTGCACCCCTGGAGATCAGGGCTGGCACTTGGTGCTGGCAGCAGGTGTGAGCTGGGGCTCCAATGCCAGCAGTGGGTGTGAGCATCCAGCAGAACTGTGGTGCATGGGAGCAAATAATTTTCAGTAACCACCAGAGGCTCGCCCTGATGACAGTGACCGGAATCCCACCTTAAACTGGTGACCCCGCTCACCTGCTCTGCCATCCCGCCATGACCAATGCCTGCTATGTGCCGTGCTCTGATGCCCGCCATATTCTGCGCACACCCCTTGGTGCACACATCATAGCAACTGGTTGTTCAGTTGTTAGGTTGTTCTGCCATTTGGTCTATTTGCATATACGGGTTTCATATAGATAGACCTTAGTTGACAGGACATTTTCTAATAATACATGTATCATAATACAAAGATTCTGTCTTGTTCCATAAGAAATCCCTCCACAGAGATATTCAGTTAATATAAGGATCCTTCTTTTCATAAATAGCATTAGTTTTTTTGTTTTCTTTTTTTCCCCCTGCAGGTTCAGTTTTTTAGTTGAAAAGGTGGTTGTGCAAGGCCCCTGGCTTTTTACTTTTTTTTCCTTTACTTTTTAAGATACTGGTTGGCAAACTGTGGCTCGCCAGCCACATGCAGCTCACGAGGCGTGGTTTGCTGCCTTATTGACTAATGAGTTTGCCGACCTCTGACCTAGACTCTCAATTCCAATAATTATAGGCTGTTGTTCCTTGTGATTAAGCCCCTATCCCACAGCCTCATGTGGCTCATTAGCTGTAGTTTGCCGACCACTGCCTTAGGAGAATAGCCATCTCAGCGCTGCCATGGACTGACACCATAGGTATTGATTATATACTCCTGAGTGAAGAAATCAGATTTTAAACAGGAATGTATAGTACACCATTTAAAAAGTATCTATGACATAAAAAATTTGTAATGATATTTAAAATTATCCATTTTAATATGTATTACATATCATCTTTTACTCTATAAACATCTCCTTTATTTTTAAAAAATATAAATTTAAAGACAAAGACTCTAGGGTTAGGAGTTTATAATTTTGGGGTTTGGAGCTGGCATATTTTAGGGGGAGTTCTATATATTTCTAATGCATTTTTAGCTTTATTGAGGTATAATTTATATGAAAAAATGCACACACTTAAAGTATACATTTTGATGACTGAATATATACACATCTATGATACCATCACCACAACCAAGGTACTAAATGTATACATCACCACCAAAAACTTTCTTGCATTCTTGTGTTTGTGCGTGTGTGTGTGTGTGTGTGTGTGTGTGTGTGTGTGTGTGTTGTGGTAAGACATTTACTATGAGGTTTATTCTGTTACCATCTTTTATGGTGCACAGAACCATATTGTTAACTATACATACTATTTTGTATAGTAGACTTCTAGAACTTATTCATTTTGCATAACAGAGATGTGACATATTTAAAATCAATTGCCTATTTCTCCTCCACCACCCCTTTCAACCATCATTTTATTCTTTGCTTCTATGAATTTGACTATTTTAGATATCTCATGTAAGTGGAAAACATACAGTCTTTGTCTTTCTCTGATGGATGTATTTCACTTACATAATGTTTCCTAAGTTCATCCATATTGCAACAGAAAGTCTGAATGATATTTCACAGTTTTCATACCCATTCATCTGTCAATGGACATTGGGCTATTGTGAATAACGCTGCATGAACTTGAGGATGCAGACATGACTTAAAGATGCCGATTTTAGTTATTTTGAATATATATCTGAAGAGGGATTTCTGGATCACATGGCAGTCTGTGCTTATTGTCGGGGAACCTCTTTAAACAGATCTCCATATATGTCATGCCTCTACCAATGCCTCCATCATGTCACGCTCATTATCAACCTCACTCATCAGAATGGTACTGTTTTGTTTTGTTTTTAACCAAGGATGAACATACATTGACACATCCTAATCACCCAGAGTCCATCATTTACTTTAGGGTTCACACATGCTGTACATCCTATGGGTATAGACAAAAGTAAAATGGCATGTGTACATTATTATGGAAACATACATAGCATTGTTACTGTCCTAAAAAATCCTCTGTCCTCCCCCCTATTCATCCCTCCTTGAGTGTTACCTTCTAGCAACCACCGATCTTTTTTACTGTCTCCACGGACTTGCCTTTCCAGAATGTTGTATAGTTGAAATCATGTCATATGTAACCTTTTAATATTGGCTTCCTTCAGTTAGTAATGTACATTTGATTTTCCTCCGTGTCTTCTGATGGCCGGACAGCTCATCCTTTTTGGTGCTAAATACCATTCCATTGTCTGGATGGACCACTATTTACTTATCCTTTCACCTACTGAAGGATTTTTTGGTTGCTCCCAAGTTTTGTCAGTTATGGATAACCAACATCTTAGTGTGGTTTTCGGTCTCTTTTCATTATTACCCCTTGTTGAACTGAGTTTCTGCCTTAGATTATTGAAGAGACCACTGACTACCCTGTAGACAGCAGTGTTTGAATGAGGAGTGCTCAGCTTTGTCACCAGGAGAGCAGTTCAATGCATGGGAAGCTATGTGGGAGGGACTCAGTTTAGCTGCTCTCATGAGAAGGGCTCTAGGGGTGGTAAAGACTTAGAGCATGAGTGACAGTTCTCCAGGCCTGTGGTGCTTCCTAATTACTATCAGTAGTCTTTGTGAGTGTTAAGAAATAAAGACAGAAGGCTCATTTAGCTGGTATTTTCATAAGGATCATATGGGAGGATTGAAGAGGCACAGATGACAGACTAGAACGAGTATCCTTTGAAATGCATTTTAGAATGTATAATTGTCACTGGAGGCAATTTCCCTTTGTAATATAGTTCTGAAGACATTATGATCAAAATCAATGGAAGATGTAATTCCATATTCACTTTAAAACATCTGATGTGTACAAAATGAGGTACTGAAGGAATCTGATGAGGATTCTCACATGGGTAATCCAAGTATTATAAACAAATAGAAAATAATCTTTTAATGCAGTTGTACTGAATTAGCAGAATTCACTAGATTTACATGGAATTAACAAACAAACATGTATGCCAGGTTTCTCTTTGTAGATTTTGATTTAATAGATGGGGAGTGCTTCTCATGAGTTTCTAGAGGCTCATTATTCTGATGTGTGTCCTGAATGAAATCTGTTGTTCTGAAGTGCCAGATCACAGAGCTGGGAGAGGGAAAGAGAGACCCATCTAATTTTATGTGTCAACTTGACTGGGCCACCCAAGGAGTGTGCATATATTTTATCAAAAGTTATTCTGGGTGCTGTGAGGGTGTTTTTGAATGAGACTAATATTGGAATCTGTAGCCTGAGTAAAGCAGATTGCCCTTTCTATGATGGGCAATCTCATCTAACCAGTTGAAGACCTGAATAGAACCAAGTGCCTGACCATTGCACAAGTAAAAGGGAATTCTTTCTGCATGACTGCCTTTGAGCTAGGACACCAGATTTTTCTTTTCTTTGGACTTGAACTGAAACATCAGCTCTTCCTGGGTCTTGAGCCTGTTGGACTCAGACTGGAACAATACCAGAAGATCTTCTAGTTCTCAGGCCTTTTAACTTGGATTAAAATTTACATCACTGGCTCTCGTGGGTTTCCAGATCTTGGGAATGGTTAGTCTCTGTAATCACATGAGGAGGCATTTCCTTATGATGAATATCTATCTATCTATCTATCTATCTATCTATCTATCTATCTATCTATCTATCATCTATCTATTATCTATCTATCTATCTATCTATCATCTATTATCTATCTATCTACCTATCTATCTATCTATCTATCTATCTATCTATCTATCTATCTACCTATCTATCATCTAGGATTTGATCTAGATCTCCTCACTGCAAGTCGTGGCTTTTTTCTACTCAACAAAATTTTCTTGTCAGTATTATTGGTACCAAAATAGCTATGCATACTCATAGTTAGTAACATCAATTATGATATGAAACACATACTTTATATTTTACTTGCTTTTCATATTGATAAGGATAATGAGATAAAAATAATTTTGTTATGTATTGTAGAAAAATGTGCTAAAAGAAAGGTACTTGACATTAGGTGATTTTGTTTTTGGAAGTAAGCCACGTCCAATTACTGAGGAGAGTAACCAGGATTCCTCCTATGCAGAGGTGATCTGGGAAGCTGAAGAAATTTAAGGTCCAGTCCCCTGTCACTCATGGACCCTTTCATAGACCTGGGCAGCAGTCTTAGCAAGATGTAAATATGACCATATGTTTTGGTGTAATTTGCAAAAGTAAAGATAATTGAGACACACTTATTTAAACCTTTGTCTCTTTCTTTCTGATATTCTCTCCAACGCTCTCTCTGGTGCCCTTTCGTGTTGGACACAGAGTATCTGTGAAAAAATTTGAGGTCTTGCCAAGTATACATGGTATACCGTGAAATATTTATATGGATTTATTATGTATACCTACTCAAAGTTCTTTTCTTTCAGAAATATATTTGATATTTCTTTCAGAAATATATTTGATAATATTTGATAACTTTAAATAAAGTCACATGAAAGATAAATTTTTAGAAAATTTATATTTGTGGATTACAAATTCAAAGAGTGAATATTCCAAACAGCAAAAAAGCCTGTGTGTTAATGCTGTGTGTTTATTTATCCCAATTTCATTCAAAGAAAAAGATAAACTATTCTGAAAGACAAGCACCTATGTATAAAAATATTATAAAATCAGTCATATTAAAAGTTGATACACAGTCCAAAATCTGGGGAAAATCCAATTTTTACTTAAGTAGTTATTGCTATTAATTTAAATATTATTTTTAGGATTTGTCATAGCTTAAGGTATTTGTGAACTGTTGTTTTCTCTTTTTCAATAAATATTTATTTTCATTCTTAGTTTGCTCTGTCCCAAAATAAATTGTAGATAATTCAGGTTCTGTAAAACCTAAATTTACTCATGGTCCTCTGCCTTCCCTTCACTCGACTTCCGAAATTCCGCCAGGTGGCGCTGTTCTGCATTGCCCTGAAAGGTCCACACTTAAAACATTTCTCAGGTATTAGGAGGAATTGTTTGCGTTTTATCTCCTCCCCAGGGAGTAATGCCCTTGAGGACAGAGACCCTCTGGGGGCTCCTCCAATGCTCCAGGTATGACTTAGTGAGGAGGAGTCAATGGGTACTTGAGCACCCATTTCATTTTTAATGAAAGTCGGTAATGAATGTCTTAGGGCAAGGGAAGAAAAGTTGCTGGAAGATTAGACTTTGGCCTATTTTCCATTGTTCTCCACTCCCTTCCCCCGCTAGAGATGGCTTCTGCTGATTCTAAGATATCACATTATTTACACAAAAAGGCACAAAGTTTCACAGAAGAAAAGTGTTTTTGTCAGCTCTTTGGTTGTGGAAAATATTTGCACAACTCAGGCTCCAGCCTCCAAAGATTTCAGAGCGCCATATGCTAGGGGAGAGCAGGGGTGCAGTCACAAACTTCAAGTCACCAAATCTCAACATTAGGTAAGACAGGGAGTGTTTCCAAGAATATCTTGTTTACATAAAAAGTCAACAGCATCATATGCGTGCAATTAAACAAATCATAGGTTTAACTATCATTTTAATATCAACATAGAGTTGGGGAGCTGTGAAATTCTCAAGTTCACTTTGAATCACAATCTCAATGTTAAGCGACAAAATACAAAAAGAAGTGAGTGACTGGGCTTTTGGGTTTTTACTGAAATGGCGGTACCAGTGAGACAAATGAAAGCAAAACCTCAGTTGGGCTTTAGATTGGTGAAGAATGCTCCTAACAGAAATTCTTTGAGATTTAAAATTAAATTAGAAGGCATAATTGCTGTAATTCTTTTGATTAGAATAGTTTTTGCTATATATCTAACACCTTTATTTTGACATGTACTTTATATTTCACATACTGTATGATTAACCCATTTAGATAGTACATTATTCAGCGGTTTTTAATATACTCACAGTTGTGCAATCATCACCAATATCAATTTTAGAATATTTCATCACTCCCCGAAGAAAAACCCTGAATCCATCAGCAGTCACTTCTCCTGTCCCTCTATCCTCATAGCTTTAGATAATCACTAATCTAATTTAATACTATAGATTTGCCTCCTTAGGACATTTCATATAAATGAAACTTATGAGTGGTTTCTTTCAATTTATGTAGGTTTTTGAATAGGGTTTTTATAATCTGTTATTCTATCAGCTAGTCCCATCCCTACTAAAATAAAGAACATAAATTGATGCAGATTTTTTTATGAAAACCTCACTTAGAAAAAAATAATAGGTATGATTTTCTCTTTGCCACAAGAAAAATATTAATTTGAGTTCTTTTATGCTTGAAGCAAGGGGTAAACATTTTCAAATGTTATTTTCCTTAAATGAATACTTTGGTTTTAACAAGAGTGCAGGCAACTATTACATGTTTAATAGAGAAGGACTGAGTCAGAAAACAAAGAAAGACACTTAAATTTATGAGATTTTGGAGAAATGTAAGATCTTTCCTTATTACCAGTGCCAGCACTATTTTTTTTTTTTTGGTGAAATTAAATAACATACTTGAGTTCTAATAAAATATATTCCAATGTGATTTTTCTTAGTTTTATACTATAGTAATTATGTGGAGCTTCAAGCAATATTTAATTAAAGATTAGACTATGCTAATCCTAAAAACTTTGTTTATCTAGAAATAAAAGTCAGAAACACATTTCCTTGATGCCTTCAGGCTACCTAAGGCCTCCACCGTGATGTCCTTCGGGGTTTTTCCTGGTTCAGGGCGCACACCCCTGTATCTGGGACTTTTCCTGGCCCTTTAGCCTATAAGTTCTGTCCAATCCTTCTCAATTCTGTTTACTGCTTTCCACAGGGCAACAAGTGAATTTAGCAAATTCATATTAATGTGCTATTTACATTTCACATCATCTCAACTATCACTCTCAATGCTTCCAATTCAAAACTACTTTACTAAACCTGTTCCAGTCTAGTGGCATTCAATGAGGATTAAAATTTCCAATAAAGAGAAATATGATGTTTTACCTTAGAGGCATTTGATTTAGAAATTTCTTATTATCATCCTCAAAATGTTTCCCTTGCAAAGCATTTTTTATTATGAATGGTGAGCAATCATATCTCTATTCTTAGGCCAAAATCCCAGGTTAATCAGGTTCCTAACATGACAGAAATGGTAAAGAAGAAACCTGTTTGTCTAGATGGTACAATTCTTAGGCTCAGTCTGCAATAGTGCCAGGATCATAGTAGGTGGCCAATAAATAATACTTGATTGAATGGAAAAGGGGAAATATAAAGTACATGTCAAATTGAAAAGGGCCTTCTATTTCAACCTTCTCTGAGGTTGTGAAAAAAAGTAAAACCAAAATGTGAAGAGGGCACAACTGTTTATATTCATTTGGAATATGATTTGGTGTGTTCTTTATTTGATTATCTATAATAATAAAAGTGTAATATGCTAATTAGACTGAGCATCATTCCAGAGTCCTTTCGAATGACCTTCTGGATAAAGCTGGGGCTGGGAGGAAAGCCCAGGTCTCGGGTATAAGAGGGAAGCTGGTGCTGGCAGCAGGGGAAAGGAAGGTCTACTCTTGCATGATTTCGTGCATCAGGCCTCTAGTATTTTATATGTTCCAAGCTAATACTTATAAGATAAACCCAGTTTTCACCCAATGATTCTTTCAGGAGTTATTAATTGAAGAAATTTAGTACCCTCTGAACTTCACTTTGAATTCAGTTATTTCTTTAATATAGTAAGATGTTTCTCTGGAATATTATTGAAAATTCATCTGTATTTTAAATATTTAAGCAATGGAAATTCTGTTAAATAGATAACTTCTGTAAATTTATGAATTAGTAAAAATATGTTTATATCTATGTTTTTTTAAATTTTATTTTATTGATTTTTTTTACAGATAGGAAGGAAGAGGGAGAGAGAGTTAGAAGCATTAATGAGAGAGAAACACTGATTAGCTGCCTCCTGCACACCCTCCACTAGGGATGTGCCCGCAACCAAGGTACATGCCCTTGACTGGAATCAAACCCAGGACCCTTCAGTCTGCAGGCTGAGGCTCTATCCACGAAGCCAAACTGGTCAGGTGCTCATATCTATGTTTAATCCTGGTAGTCATAGGTAGGTATAGGAAAAATGATTTTTAGCAGTGCTGAACCATATTTGTTTTTATTTTTTTAAAATATATTTTTATTGATTTCAGAGAGAAAGGGAGAGACATCAATGATGAGAGAAAAGCATTAATTGGCTGTCTCTGGCATATACCTACTGGGAATGGAGCCTGCATCCCAGACATGTGCCCTTGATTGGAATCAAACCGCAGACCAGTTGGTCTGCAGGCCAACACTCTATCTACTGAGCCAAATCATCTGGGCTATTTTTATTTTTCAGTATTGATCAAAACAGTTGTTTTGGAATTACATGAGTCTTATAGCCGAGGTTATTTTTCTATGACTTAGTAAGGATTCAGGTACCTTAGGAAAATTATCTTTGTTCACATTTGAGTCTCTGAGTTTAGGCTTTCTCTGATCACAACAGTAATCACTTTACTAAAGAAATAAATAAGACAAGTGATAAACTGAGACAACTATTCTTTCAAATTTATCAACCAACGAAAGTATCCTATATAATAAAAGGCTAACGTGCAAATGACTGACTGGTCACTATGATGCATGCACTGAACACCAGGGGGCAGGTATTCAATGCAGGAGTTGCTCCCTGGTAATCAGTGTGCTCCTACAGGGGGAGTGTTCCTCAGCCAGAAACTGGTCTCATGGCTGATGAGCATAATGGCAGTGATGGGAGCCTCTCCTGCCTCCGTGGCAATGCCACGGATGTCCAACTGATGGCTTAGGTCCACTAAGCCATCAGTCAGACATCCCCCCAGGGCTTTCAGACTGCAAGAGGGCATAGGCCAAACTGAGGGACCCCTCTCCTACAAGTGCACAAATTTTGTGCACCAGGCCTCTAGTATCTTATAAAAAGTGGAAGATGTCATTTGGAGGTAAACAAAGATAGAAAAAAAAAAAAGGCCAAAAGAGAAAAGAAAAAGTCATTTAAAATATATATCCTTGACTAAAATATTAACAAATAGGGTGTAATATTCCCATTAAAATATTGTCTCTGTTTTCTTTTAGACTGAGCATCGTTTGGCGTTTACAGCTAATGTGTATGAACACTTCCAGCAACATTGTAGGTTCCATGTGCCTTACAAGTCCTTAATGTAATTGATTTCAGTTAATCAGCACATGAAGTCTAGAAGGGAAACATTATTATACTTATTTTCCAGATGAGTAAACAGTCTCAGAAAGCTTAAGGCACACGCAGAAGGCTACAGAACTAGTAGATGGCAGTGTCAGAATGAAAACTCACATGCTGACCACTTTGTGATGTGGCCTTCTACCATGAAAAATCAAGCAGCTATTTTAGATATTTGTTTTTCTATTGTTTTGAACTTAATTATTTTGTATAGTTTTGGGAACACAATTCTCTATACTAGAATCCTAAGCAAAAATATAAAAATCAAGAAAAAAAGCTACATGATGTGGCTAAATAATGACACCCTACATGGTGATAGGAGTGCTTCATTTACTTTCAATACATGGAAAGATATTTAAATCATGAATATCATTCTAACAATTTAAAAATCATCCAGCATCCTTAAAAAGGCCATGATCATTTGCATTACAGGAGCAGGTTTCCTGTAGCTGCACATTAGGAAATATGAAACTGAGCCTCTAGGGTAAGAATGTAAATAAACAATGCAATTAATATGACCCAGACATTATCAATTCATGCCCTGTAGAGAAATAAAATGGAAAGTGATAGGCATCAGAGTAGCCAATATCTTTCCTTGCTCTGACCTTTCTAAGCAAGTCTCTGAACTGGTTTTATTCTCCTTAATAACCTCCTGACAGAAGCTAGCCATTTTCCTGACAGGTTTAAAGCCTTTTTGTTTGTTTGTTTGGTACCAGTGACTTTTGTAAGGTTATACCACTATCCTGAACACTGGTTGTTATTTTTCTTCATGCCTCTGGGTCTTTAAATTTTCCATTTCTGTTTTACTCTCTATCTTCTTCTGAGTCAAATCCTGGCTTCCGCTAAAGTTAATTTAATCTCCATCCTGTATATAATCCAAGGTTAGTAGAAACAATTGCCATTCGAAAATCTCCTTAATTTTGACCACCCTTGAAGAGAGAGAGGGAAGGAGGTCCTTCCATTTTATGTTGGGGTGGTGTGAGGAGGAGAACTGCGGTAAATGTGAGTTATTTATTAGAAACTCAAAGTAAATGTACCTGGTTCTAGACCAGAGCCACTTAAAATTTTCCTTGTCAATGTTTTTGAAGTTTGGTCATAAATAATTATTGGAAACTAAGTTTCAAAGAATGCTCAAGACTGTACTTTGACCTTTATCAAATCTTTTAGGAATTTCTTTCCTCTACCATAAATGTCTAATAATTTTTTCAGTTAAAAGGTCAGGTGAATTGAAGATTCTCACGCTATCGATCCATAAGCATTGACATTTGTTTTTGTATTTGTACAAATGTTCATGCTGGACTTTGACTCACTGAGATATTTGAGCAATCGATCCTTCCAGCTGCTGCACACCAGAGAAATATTCTTCCTCTTCTACAAGAGAAGATGTAAGCCACCAATATAAAGCTGCACCTAAGCGCACCTCTGAAATATTCTTCCTCTTCTACAAGAGAAGATGCAAGCCACAATATAAAGCCGCACCTAAGCGCACCTCTGATGTTGCTGTCAAAACTCGAAACAATACATTTCTCAGGTGTCATAAAAGTTTAACCTTACCGGCTGACTAAAAACATTCTAACATATTGGAATCATAATATATTTATAGCACACAGTGGAAAAGCATGTTTTACCTGGATGTTTAAGTTGTCTCAGTCAGAGTATAAGTAAAATTCTGCAGGCATTGGGAATTTCGGTGAGACACTGGGAAAAGTGATGAGAAGAACCAAGCTGACTTTCCTCCAGGGGTTCCTGCTCATGTCCCATACATTGGCCATTGGTCTAATGTGCTGACCACAAATCGGAGACAATGTCCCATCTCTGTAGAGTGTCTCCCTCAAGTTGAGAAACACAGATGTCACTGAAATTTGAATTTTATATCATGTAAATATATATTGTTCTTTTGATTTTTTTCAACTATTAAAAAAAGACACCATGGGCCAGATTGGGCTCTCTGACTATGGTTTGCCAACATCTATTCCTGAAATCAAATTGGCCACTGACTCATGTGAACTTGACTATATTTTATACTACTTGAGTTGTAGACTCTATAAATTTTATTGCATTTGTTTGTCTTTAATCGACATGACTAGTGCAGTGCCCGAAAATGGAAAGGTATCCTATCTAATAAAAGAGTAACATGCACATTGACCATCACTCCAACACACAAGAGGGCTGCCCCCATGTGGTCAAAGATCCTGCCCCCATGTGGACACAAGTTGGCCACCACAAGATGGCCAGCAGGGGATGGCAGTTGGGAAGGACCAGGCCTGCAAGGGAGGGCAGTTGGGGATGATCAGGCCTGCAGGGGAGGGCAGTTAGTGGTGACCAGGTCAGCAGAGGAGGGAAGTTGGGGGCAAACAGGCTGGCAGCGGAGCAGTTAGACATCAATCAGGCTGGTAGGGGAGTGGTTAGGGGGTGATCAGGCTGGCAGGCAGAAGCAGTTAGGGGCAATCAGGAAGGCAGGCAGGTGAGCAGTTGGGAGCCAGCAGTCCTGGATTGTGAGAAGGATGTCTGACTGCCCGAAGGATGTCTAATCTGGCAGTCAGACATCCCTCGAGGGGTCCCAGATTGGAGAGGGTGCAGGCTGGGCTGAGGAAAAATCCCCCCAATCCCGTGCATGAATTTCGTACACTCGGCCTCTAGTAGTAAATGAATGAATGAATGAATGAATGAGTGAGTTAATGATCACATGAACTATATCCATCCAATTGGAATTGCCCAAGAAATTATCTGTGTCTTCTCAACTGATAAAATGTTCATCACTTGAGTGGAGATCATTGGCAAAATATCATCAGTTTTTTATTTACCGTGTTTATTTGACAAATATGAGTACAGAGATAGATAGTCAAAGAAACAAAGAGGAAAGATATTCTTATCTAGGGCATGGACAGGTCTCAGGACATTTGTGTTGTTCTCAACTTCTTAGACAAATATAATTTTCTTTTGAAAAAATGGTGGAAATGACATATCCATGAACCTTTCTTGATAGAGACTGCTGGCCCTTGAGCAACTACAAATGCTACATGCCGCTTCTTTGTTTTTTGTTTTTTTCTGTGTTTAGATAGAGAAATTGCAGGTGGAAAATACAGTGGAATGGGACCAGAGGGAGATATTTGAAAGTGAAAAACAAGGACTGGAGAGAGAAAATAGAAGGCTGAAGGTCCAGGTGAAAGAAATGGATGAACTCCATAGATTAACTGCAAACTCCCAAGGTCCTGATTTCAAAACATCACAAATGGAACTGCAGGAGAAAAACAAGGTATGGTGCTCCTGGGAGACGGTGTTCTCACTCACTTGTATGTATCTCTGAGGTCTAGGTGGAAGCCACCTTAATTTTTACACATCTCCAATTTGAATATTTCCTTTTGTGCAGTCTGAAGGCTTGCTCTTTTTCTTATTGTGATGTGAAATAATGTTGTTCATGCTTGTGAAGCAGTGTGACAAATTTCCTATGAGAATGTCAGAATATGACAAATCTGAGAGTTTCAGGCTTTTCTGTAAGAAACAAAATAAGTGAAAGCAGGGATGGATCTTTGCAAATTTGGTTTTCTGTTACAGCTTCTTGTCTGTGTTTTCTAAACAGTTGATCATATTTTTGAATAAGCATATTTCTCCATGAATTTGACTAACTATGAAATAAGTATTTCTCAGTAGCTATGGTTAAGTACTGTGTCTGAGTAAATACTTAGATTTAGCTAAAGCTCACTTTTCTCTGCTTCCTTTTCAGTTAGCCTGAGGAAATTATTTTTGAGTCATTTAAATGTCATGGTGCAAATTGTTTTTATAGGTTATGACATAAATGTTAAAACTAGATTAAATAAAAAATTCGACTTTAAGAAACTTAGGTTGTTTTGGAATTGTTTTACCCTAAATCTAATCGACATAGTCACTACCATGATGAGATTTTTTTTAAAATTCTCTTTTGGAATTGCGAATTATGTATTTTAGTGTCAATTTTCTGCAAAACACAGACGCCCTGTTTCTATTTCTTCTCTTAAACCATCTATAGCGTCTTAATGCACAATTATATTTTTTCACTCAATGCCTTTAATGGCAAGTTAAAAACATATCTGATAAGTTCATGCTTTTGAGTTATATAAGTTTTTCATAATCATATGAGCTCTAAAAGCTAAATGTCCTATCACTTTCCCTTATTATTTGTTATTCTTGAAGTTTATTGCAAATGCAAATTAAATTGCATTAGTGTTTCATGACTTGGCAATGCAAATATCTAAAGTTAAATGTTGTAGTAAGTGATCATAATTTTCTCTTAAGTTGATTCATAAACCATTCATAGTGTTGTGTTTGGTATATGTCATATATATATGTGTGTGAATGTATATATATAGAGAGATTACATTATATCTATATTATGATAATATATAGATAATTTTTTGCAGATTTCTACTTGTGAAATCAGAGTTATTTCAGTTATGGAACAAGTTTTAATCACCAAAATATCTGCTTCCCTTTGACTCACTTGAACAGAACAAGCATTTATTTATATTACTAAAGGTTGGGTTCACAAATTCGTGCATGAGTGGGTTCAGCCAACCTGCCCTAATTGGGCCCAACTGGCTGGGGGTGGAGGGGATGAGGAAAGTTGGCAGGCCGGCCCCACTCCCTGGTTGAACTCTGATCAAACTTCTGGGTGAGGGGACAATTTGCATTTTACCCTTTTATTATATAGGAAACTCTGTGTCAGTCATGGCTCTAGATGCTGGTGATGGGAAGGCTAGAAAACCATTCTCCCTGCCCAGCAGGTGTACAGGAAGTTATACTTATAAATATCTGTACAGGAAGATATTCTATCTAATAAGGAGGGAATATGCTAATTGACTGCCCCACTCTCAAAGATGGTGGCACCCACAGCCACAAGATGGCAATGCCCAGTCTCCTCAGCCCCATGGGGCAGCAGGCATGCAGCAAGGCTGGGCCCACCCCTAGGTGCCTGCCTCCAGAGTCCCCCAGTCTCCTCAACCCACCAGCTGCCTAGGGCCAGTCCAAAGTGCAGGCAAGCCTTGGATGGCAGCTGCTCAGCCGCCCAGGGCCGCCCAAGGCTCAGGTAACCAGTGTCAGCTGAGGTTTGCGCTGCCAGCAGTGGCAGCAGCAGAGGTGTGAATGGGCGTCGCCTTCCCCTGATTGCCAGGTCATCTCCTGCCCCTGAGGGCTCCCAGACTGTGGGAGGGGGCAGGCCGGGCTGAGGGGTCCCCGCTCCAGTGCATGAATTTTCATGCACCAAGCCTCTTGTACTTGTAAATAATATCAAATTACATTGTGATGATTGATAAGTATAAAGTGGAGTGGAAACCACAATGAAATAATTTATTCTATTTAATTTTGATGCCTTTCTTATTATATAAATAGTTATAACAATAAAGTTTGTCTGTTAGGGACCTGTCTGGAGCTGGCATATATGCCATTGGCCTATTCCATCCAGAGGGTCCACTGAGTTCAGACCTGGGCTCTTTGGGGCCCATCTAGTTCTTTAGCTTAGAACTAGACAGAACTTGAACACTTGAAAATTCTGAAAGGTCTGACAGGAACAGTGGGTGTGCTCATCAAATACAGACTATTCTTTAAGTATATGTCTTTTTGATGGCAGAGAGGGGGTATTAGTGATTTTTCACTCTTCATTAAGAATTCAGGCTCCTTGAACAAAAATAATTATGAATAATTACAAATGAATCAAAGCCGCATATAGAATGCACCAGTCCAGAGTTAGTGGAGGTGTTATAACAAAGCCATATTGTAATTTCAACATTATTTCAATAAAAACTCATCTCTATGTACATGAAATACTATTATATAGGAGTAACATGTATACACAGAACTACCGTATTTCTGTATGCATATAAGTACTATTTGTTGTGATTAAGACAGTGGAAATAGGTGCTGACATGTATGAGACACCACCATAAGCACCACTTATCATTAGTCTCTAAGAGATGTAAGGTATCTTACCACTTAGTATTACATCTAATCACATTTGACAAGTAATTGTGGTAGACACAAATCTACATAGAAATCTCCATATCAACACACTTTGTTTATTTCTTGAATTTTGAGAATCTCATTGTTCAGTGGAATTTTTATAAGATCTTGTACAGGAAGGGAAGACGTTTACATATTGTTGCTTTTTTGTGTGTGGCTTTAACGTAATAGGGAATACATTTTAAATAAAGTGCCTTTCAATTTTAAATTACAGTGTGAATTGAAAGACAAAGATTCCCTTTTCCAAATGAAAAGTTATTGGAAAACATTGTCAGTATTCTATGGGGTAAAAACACTGTGAACTAGTCAATGTGTCTCTCATGAAATGCTCTGGAAACTTATTTTCTTAAATCGTTCTGGCAACTGAGTCCCTTCATTCAGGTCACATACAGGGTCATTTTCAGAAAGTTATAGTGACAAAATGGTAACATCTTGGGAAGATGATGAATTAATCTGAAAGTGGAAAGGCCACCAAAATCAGTTCTTAATGAATTTGCTTTACTGTCAAGCAATGAAATTATATGGAATTTCTAACTAGTATTATATGAGGAAAGTCTCATTCATACTTCTTATTAAATTTGTCCCATTACATGTTTTTTATTAGTTTATAATACTTTTAATGAAAACAAAACTGAGTTAGTCTTTTTTTTTTTAGGTTTCATGGTTGAAAAGGAAGTATGAATGAAGCATTATTTTCAAAATGAGGTGAAAGAACTATGAGTTTTTTCTGTAGTGTAGGAAGTACAAGTTTTCAAATGCTGCAGTCTATCTCATCACTTACTTTACATATGCTTATAACATATAATTTACGAAGAGCAAAAAAAGACTACTAGGATATAATTTTATAAGAGGTGCAAGTTATCTATTACAGGCTTAAGAAAAATTTTTTAAAGTCAGGTGGTATTTAACCTTTCATTTGTCTATTGATTTATTCAACAAACATTTTCTGAATATTGGGTCCATCAGAGTTTCATTGTAGGTATTAGAAAATAGATAAATAACAGAAAGGATTGGGGGAGATGACTGTACATAGGCTGTACAGGAGTGACTCCCAGTGGGCTACCATGAACTAACAGGTAAGGGCAAATAACCACATTAGAGACAACTAGCTGTAATAATGCTTAGTCTTTGGAGAGAGAGAGACATTTTCTTGTCTATTAAAATTACACCGGAGAAAATATAGATTTAGACCTGAAAAGGCATTTTCTTGTCACATGGTAAGATGGGAAAGAGCTGAAGCCCAGAGAGGGGCCAGACATTATGAGCCTCCAGTAAGATACCCCTGGGATTTTCAATTATTTTCATTTAAGAAAATTTGAATAGGGTTTCCAATAAATTGCAATAAATCACAATTATTTTTAATAAGTTAAAACAGTTGTGATATTAATAGCAACTTCTTTAAAAATTCAGTTTTAAAGGAAAATATAGTTTAAGTAAATAAAAAAATAAACTCTTAAGAAAAAATGGAATTGATATCTAAGTCTGTTAATCATTATTAAGATAGGCAAGTGGCATTTAGCTTTCAGCAATCAAGTATCTACATGAATAAAAGAGAAACATGCAAATTTACCATCACTCTGCTACACCCACCAGCCAATCAGAGCAAGTATGCAAATTAACCCAACTAAGATGGCAGTTGCCACAGAGCTGGAGCTAGCAGGAGCCTTGGGTTGCCCCCAGTAATGGAGGAAGCCAAGTTTTCCACTGTCCTGGCTGACCCTGGCCTCTGCTCAAGACTACAAAGTTCCAATTATAGAATATAAATAAATCCCAGCTAATATGACAGCCACCACAGAGCTGGAGTGAGCAGGAGACTTGGATTGCCCCTGGTGATGGAGGAAGCCAAGTTTCCCACTGCCTTGGCCTGCCCTAGCCTCCGCTCAAGGCTACAAAGTTTCAATTATAGAAGGTAAATAAATCCCAGATACCTGCTTCCAGCCAGCTCTAGCCTATGCTGGGGTTGCCAGGGGGCATGACTGGCCTGCACACCACTCTAGGCCTCTCGCCCAGGCTGCCCCATGCCCCAAGGGAATCCCCAACCTGATTTGGGACATCTTTCAGCGCTAACCAGCCAGCTCTCACCTGTGCACCAGGCCTCCATCCTATCTAATAAAAGAGTAATAAACAAATTGACTGTTGCTCCAATACACAAGATGGCTGCCCCCATGTGGTCAAAGACAGCTGCCATAAGATGGCCTGCAGGGGAGGGAAGTTAGAGTGACTAGGCTGGCAGAGGAGGAAAGATGGAGGTAACCAGGCCTGCAGGGGAGGACAGTTGGGGGGGACCAAGCTGGCAGGGGATGGCAGTTAGGGGTGACCAGGCTGGCAGGGAAGTGCAGTTAGGGGCAATTGGGCTGGCAGGGGAGTGGTTAGGGGGTGATCAGGCTGGCAGGCAGAAGCAGTTAGGGGCAATCAGAAAGGCAGGCAGGCAAGCAGTTAGGAGCCAGCAGTTCTGGATTGTGAAAGGGATGTCCAACTGCCCTCGAAGGGTCCCAGATTAGAGAAGGTGCAAGCTGGACTGAGGGACACATCCCCCCCCCCCCCCCCCATTCACCTGGCCTTTAGTGTTGTATATAAAATAAAACACAACGTTCTATATGCACAGGTGTGGTGAACTGAACATGTGGATTATGAGTAGATTTTCCCCCCAAATCTGGGTTAAATGTGTTTTATAGCTTATCTCTTTTTGTAGAAACTCATTCCATTATATATGTATATATACTGAGTGGCCAGATTATTATGATCTCTGAACGCATAATAATCTGGCCACTCAGTGTATATCTTACACAATAAAAGGCTAATATGCTAATTGTCCCCTCAACCAGGAGTTCGACCAGCAGGTAGGCCGGCCAATTGCTCATGTCCCCTCCCCCTGGCCAGGCTGGCCCAACCCCACCCATGCACAAATTCATGCACCGGGCTTCTAAAATAATATATGTAGACTGAGTGGCCAGATTATTATGTGTTCAGAGGTAATAATAATCTGGCCACTCAGTGTATATATCTTATAAATGTCATAATATTAAATAGTTTCTACAAGTATTAGTTTCCAACACTTAATATTTAAAGTGGTATGAAATTTGTTCATTCAGTATGTATATAAATATTTGGAAGAAATACACAGGAGAAGAAGCATTGAAAGTTTTCTTATATTGATCACATTCTTATTCATAGAAATCCAGGCTTCTCTAGGGAAAAACCTGGGAGAGATAAATGTAGCTTTCTTACCTGTTTTTAACCCATGCTGAATTGAAAAACATTGGCTTTCTCATAAACTCTACCAGGTATATTTCAGTAATTAATTACAAAAAAATGGAAACTTAACATTATTTCAGTGTCTAGAAAAAGTGCTCATTTTGTTCCAGTTGTGATGATACTGGGATTTATGGGGATTCACTACATGTTCTATCCCTATGTCATATTATCTTCTGGCCCCCCCAAAAAAGGTAAATGGAAAGTCTTTTAAATTAAAAAAATAAAAACAAAATAAAACCCCCAAACCACACACTATTTTTTGTCCCTCATTTTGTTATCCTATCTAATAAAAGGGTAATATGCAAATTGACCATACCTTCGCTACGCCAAACAGCCATGCCCACCAGCCAATCAGGAGCTGGGGCAGAGCCAGCAAGCAAGCACATGGCCCAGGTCAGGGGGAGCAGGGCTGAGGCGGCCAGGGCCAGGGGGTGGGGCCAAGGCAGCCAGGGCCGGGGGGGCAGGGCCAAGGTGGCCAGGGCCAGGGGGGCTGGGGCAGAGGTGGCCAGGGCCGGGGGCGGGGCCAAGGTTGCCAAGGCCATGGGGGAGGCGGGGCAGAGGTGGCCAGGGCCAGGAAGGCAGGACCAAGGCAGCCAGGGCCATGTGGGTGGGGCTTAGGTGGCCAGGTCAGGGGCGCGGGGTTGGGGCCAAGGTGGCCATCGTGCACTGGCCAGGGAGAAGGCCTGGGCTGGGAGGGTGGGGCTGGGGTGGAGCCAGCTATAGGCCCCATTGCAGGGCGATAGCTGGGTGCCCAATGCCTGAAGCCTTGGCCTTGGGCAGGCTAGGGGTGAGTGGTCAGTAAGACCTCCCCTGAGGGCTCCCAGTATGTGTGAGGAGACAGGTTGGGCTGAGGGATCACCTACCCCCAGTGCACAAATTTTGTGCACTGGGGCCCTAGTGTTTTAATAAAAACCTTGGAAATTTGACTCTCAAGATAATCTTGCCAGATATCTTATTTATGTCTTAATGCACAATAAATGTACATTTTATGTCTCTGTAACAAAATATCAAACACATGATGCCAAGTGTGAATGATGCTAAAACAATCAGAAAACAGATGCTGTTAACTAAGCATATAGTACATACCAAAGCTTGTGCTAGGTGTGGAACAGACATGCATTATATAAAATGTATGGGTAGTATATTGATCATTCTCATTTTATAGCTGCTAAGCCTGAAATCTTTTTTTAAAAATATATTTTATTGATTTTTTTTTTTACAGAGAGGAAGGGAAAGAGATAGATACATTGATGAGAGAGAAAAATCAATCAGCTGCCTCCTGCACACTCCCTACTGGTATGTGCCTGAAACCAGGTACATGCCTTTGACCAGAATCAAACCTGGGACTCTTGAGTCTGCAGGCCAATACTCTATCCACTGAGCCAAACCGGTTAGGGCCGTGGTTGGCAAATCGCGGCTCACGAGCCACAGGTGGCTCTTTGGCCCCTTGAGTGTGGCTTTTACACAAAATACCACGGCCTGGAGAGTCTATTTTGAAGAACTGTCATTAGAAGAAGTTTAAGTTTAAAAATTTTGGCTCTCAGAAGAAATTTCAATCATTGTACTGTTGATATTTGGCTCTGTTGACTAATGAGTTTGCTGACCACTGGGTTAGAGCATAAACCTGAAATCTTGTGAGGTTTTGTACCATGGCCCAGAAATAAAGGAGCAAGTCTGCACTGAGAAACAAAGTCCAGCATTATTTGAATCACCTGTGAACCAGAAGTAGACTCACCCTGGATTTCAATTGAATTAAGTTGGTTGTGTTTACATTGCCTGGAAAATAATGTCGCACATGAGTAGCCAGCAACAAGGAGTACGTGGTGTCCTGGGATGGGATGGCCTTCATTTGCAGTGAAGGAGTTCATAGTAATGAACATCTGGATCCCGGGGGGATGCTGTTAACTTACTATGACAAGGGATATGGCCCATCAGCAGCACAGCCTACTGTCTGTCCCCGCGCTGCCTTTGCTAATTGTATGGTGTGTGATTACCAAGGAATTCTCCTAGGAGTAAAATTACTGAACTGTCTATTTTACCAAAAGCAGTCCTAACCTCTGGTACAGTCTCTGACTCTGCCTCTGTTCTCCCTCCTTCCCTCTAATACTTATCAGCTCTATTTCTATTTCACTCTTTCCTTATACACCCAGAGGTGGTAGGAGCTATCCATCAAAGTACAAAGCTGTGAGGGCTAGACTCACAGCTATTCAAATTGGAAAGAAAATGTCCACGTGAGAGGAAAGAGGTGGATCCATTGGCGAACTCCCCTCCCCTCACTATTCGCTTGCTTTGAGTCCCAGTGCTGTCTACACACTGGCCCATGCTAGTCCTCAATCTGAGGCTTGGTCAAGGACTGAAAAAATACACTATTCTCTTAACTCAGTTGTATGAACAATTTTGAGTTTCAGTGAGTTGCCAGAGCACTCAGAGGGCTTATTAAAGCACAGGCTACCAGTCCCCCCCTGATATCTGTGGACTGAGCAGGTCTGTGGTGGGCCCTGATATTTGCGTTTTAACAAATTCCCAGGTGATGCTGATGCTGCTGATCTGGGGGCCATATTTTAGGAAACACTAAACTATGCTAGCCACAGGAGAGGGACACATGGAAAAATTAGGAAAAACAAATGCTCCCAAATGACAGTTATCTTATTCTGTTACTAGAGGCCCGGTGCACCCTCTCCAATCTGGGACCCCTCGAGGGATATCTGAGTGCTCTTTTAGGCCCAATAAACAGGCAGTCGGTCATCCTTCTCACAATCCAGGACTGCTGGCTCCAAACTGCTCACCTGCCTGCCTTCCTGATTGCCCCTAAACACTTCTTCCTGCCAGCCTGATCACTCCCTCACCACTACCCTGCCAGCCTAATTGATGTCTAACTGCTCCCCTGCCAGCCTGTTTGCCCTCAACTCCTCTCCTCTGCCCCCCTGGTCACCCCTAACTGCCCTCCCCTGTTGGCCTGATGGCCCACAACTGCCCTCCTTTGCAGGCTGGGAACTTCTCAATGGCCCTCCCCTGCTGGCCATCTTGTGGTGGCCATCTTGTGTCCACATGGGGGCAGGATGTTTGACCACATGGGGGCAGCCCTCTTGTGTGTTGGAGTAATGGTCAGTCAGCATATTACTCTTTTATTAGATAGGATAGAGACCTGGTGCATGGGTGGGGGCCAGCTGGTTTGCCCTAAAGAGTGTCCGAGATCAGGATGGGGTTTTCCTTGGTGCGTGGGGCGACCTGGGCGAGGGGCCTGTGGAGGTTTGTAGGCCGGCCATGCACCTAGGGACCCAAGTGGAGGCCCTGAGATCTGGAATTAATTTATGTCTACAATTGAAACTTTGTAACCTGGAGTGTAGCCCTAGGCCGGCAACCTCTGTTGCCAGGAAAACCCAAACTTCTGTTCTCTCCAGCTCAGTGGCTTCCGCCATTTCTATATCTTTTATAATTGAAACTTTGTAGCATTGAGTGGAGGCCTAGGCCCCCAAAGGCAGGCAGAAAGCTTGGCTTCCTCTGTTGCCAGGGAAACCCACGCCTTTCTCTGCTCTCAGTGGCGGCAGCTGTCTTGGTTGGGGTTTATTTGCATAATCTGCTCCTGATTGGCTGGTGGGCGTGGCTGGTGGGCATGGCTTGTGGGTGTAGCAAAGGTACAGTCAAATTTGCATATTACTCTTTTATTAGATAAGATGGATAAGCATCACATTAAGTCTTTCCATGTTATGGGTATACTGGAATAGCCACAGCCTCTCTGAGAGGCTATGTTATCCCTCATTGGTTCTTGGCTCTAGCTTCAGGTTAGAATCACTTGGAGAGATTATTAAGAAACTAGAGGCCCGGTGCACATAATTCATGCATGGGGGCAGGGGGCGATGTCTCTCAGCCCAGCCTGCACCCTCTCCAATCTGGGACCCCTCAAGGGATGTCTGATTGCTGGAGCAGTTGGACATCCCTGTGATAATCCAGTACTGTTGGCTCACCTGCCTGCCTTCCTGATTGCCCTTAACCACTCATACCTGCCAGCCTTATCATCCCCTAACCACTCCTTTGCCAGCCTGATGGATGTCTAACTGTTCCTCTGCCAGCCTGTTTGTCTCCAACTTTACTCCTCTGCCAGCATGGTCACTCTTAACTGCCCTCCCTTGCAGGCCTGGTCCCTCCCAACTTCTCTTTCCTGCTGGCCATCTTGTGGTGGCCATCTTGTGTCCACATGAGAGCAAGATCTTTGACCACATGGAGGCAGCCATCTTGTGTGTTGGAGTGATGGTTAATCTGCATATTACTCTTTTATTATATAGGATAGAGGCCTGGTATATGGGTGGGGGCCAGCTGGTTTACCATGAAGGGTGTCCTGGATCAAGATGGGGGTTCCCTTGGGGCATGGGGCAGCCTGGGTAAGGGGCCTGTGGTGGTTTGCAGGTCAGCCATGCCCCTCAGGGACCCAAGCGGAGGCCCTGATATCTGGGATTTATCTATGTTCTACAATTGAAACTTTGTAGCCTGGAGCAGAGCCAAGCCTTCTGCTCACTCCATGGTGACAGCCATTTCTGTTGGGTTTATGTATCTTCTGTAATTGAAACTTTGTAGCATTGAGTGGAGGCCTAGACCAGCAAGGGTAGGTGGAAAGCTTGACTTCCTCCATTGCCAGAGAAACCCAAGCTTCCCTCCTGCTCTCAGTGCCCACAGCCATATTGGTTGGGGTTTATTTGCATATTTGCTCCTGATTGGCTAGTGGGCATGGCTTGTGGGCATGGCTTGTGGGTGTTGTGGAGGTTTGGTCAATTTGCATATTGCTCTTTTAGTAGATAGGATACTCAGACCCTAGCCCATTTGACTCAGTGGATAGAGCATTGGCCTATGGACCAAAAGGTCCCAGGTTCAATTCTGGTCAAGGGTTTGTACCTTGATTGAGGCTCCTCCCCAGCTTGGGCTCTGGTCAGAGCTCATGCAGGAGGCAACCAATTGATGTGTTTCTCTCACATCAATATTTCTCTCTGTCTTTCTCTTTTCCACTCTCCCTAAAAATCAATGAAAAAAATCCTCTTCTACTCTCCCTAAAAATCAATGAAAAAAATCCTGAGAACATGTAACTATAGATTATATAAAAAGTTCAGACGTATCAGGAGTAAAACCCATGAATTACCAAAGTAGGATTTGGGAAAAGTTTACTGTGCCTAAACCAAAAAGATAGTTCATGAACCAGGAACACTCAACCCAATGGAATGAGGCTCCAGTATATATTGCTTGCTATATACTAGTTTATAGAGTGAGGAGGCAGTGACTGTTCACAGTGACTGGACATATTATCATCGTAAATGATAGGGAATTGGTTAGTGGCCACATCACATCAGTTTTGCGGAACACTTCAAATTCCACACGTGGCTTCCAGAAGCATAAACAAGAAGTGAGTCAGGTCAAAGGAGTCTTGCAAATGAAGCTAAATTAAGCTTTGTTTGTAGGACTCAATTGGTGTTGTCTGCTCAGTGATTCTTCAAGGCTAGGCTCCATTTGTTTTTTATTTTAACAATTACAATGCCACGCCTACCCATCAGAACACCTGTAAGCAGTGACATTGGAAGGACATGCACACAGGGGTTGAAAGGCATAAATCAAGCAAGTCTCAACCCTCCTCCTATCTCCTCTCCCAAATCTCTTCTCAGGTAAGTTTCCTTGGGTGATTCTCCCCATTTGGGTTACTGGCTGTCATCCTCACACCTTCAAAGGGAGAGGGAGCACTACGTAAGCCATGTTCTCATTTCTGTCGCTGCTCTGACCACAAGGCCCCTCCTTTTCTTAAGGTTAACAGCATGTTTCCACTTAAAAACATACAAACAGAAACAGACTCATAGATACAGGATTGAGAAAAAAAGAAAAAAAAAAGGGAGAGAATTCATGGACATGGACCACACTGAGGTGATTGTTGGGTGGGAGGAGGGTGGTGGAGCTGGGAGAGGGCATAGAGGGAATAGGGATGGGAAAAAAAAGTGGAAAGAAGATATTCTGAGTCAGTATATGGCTGGAAAATATCACACTGGCCCATAAATTTACCTACCAATTCTCATGCCCCTACCTCAAAGCCAACTGGTGAACAGTTAAATCCGGGAGCACTGGTTCATTGGACAAGTTTCAGCTCTAATAATTCACTTGTTTGGGGTAGTGTATTATCTATACAAAGCTATGAGGCTTTTTTTTTTTAAGACTGTATTCAAAAAACTCTAACCACTTACTAACACTTTGCTTTTTATAAACAGACCTTCAAGATAGAAATATTGTGACTGATATTACTATAGTATTAATTTTAGCCTTTTTTGACAGGAAAAATATATATATATTGCCAAAATGTTGTAAAAATTAGATTAAAAATCAGGATTAAAAGAAAGAACTCCAAAGTGGATATAGGATGTTTTCTGCTAACATTTGAGAAAGGCAGTACAGGAGTATTTTATTAACTTTTCTTAAATATTGGATGTTATAAAAATAGCTATATAACAATACAGATTACTTTTAGACATGTAAGGGCTGGAAAATTTTCAAAATCTAATCTGGGAAGTAACTAAGAAAATAATATTAAAAATTTTAAATTGTTTAAACAAATATGGTTCCACATTCAAAATTTTGTGTGCTTCTGCTTTTTAAAATCTTTTATTTCTTTAGACCAACAATGCTAAATGAGATTTTTAGATCATATACCTATAATCATTTATAAAACATGCATTAGGGCAAAGAAGATTTTAAACTTTCTATTTTTTTATTTGGTCTTGGTATCCAATAATGTAAATTAAAAATAGTATAATTTTTAAAAAGATAGAAGCTAATTAAATATAATTTTGTTTTTAGAACAAGTACAAGAAATAAAATTGTTCAATTGATATAAAGACAGTAAATGAGTGTTATTTCACATACATTAAAATTCATGAATCCAAAATGAAAATATTTCCATAGGGAAGGAATTTGTGCTCAGTAAGTTGGTTAGAATTTTAATCAATATAGTTTAAATAATCACACTAAAGATTAGTAGTTATAAAAAATATTTTTTCACACTTATAAATAACATTAAAATGACATTAAGAACTCAATGTCATTTTTTTGTGGGGGGGGATTGGAGCAGAAGCTTTACAAATTTGAGCTGAAAATGTGTCCCAACAGGGAACTTTTCTCTCTGAAATTCCACCCAGCTGTGTGTTAAAGCGGGTGAAGTCTTGATTTCATCCATCGTGTCTCATAAAACGAAAAACTTTGGTTTTGACCAAATAGATGGAAAGGCTGAAGAAAGAATTTTCTACCTGAATTGGAACGACTTTATCCTTCTGCTGAGTTTTCCAACAGGCTGCCTTGGCATTAGTTTCACTGAATATAG
Source organism: Antrozous pallidus (assembly GCA_027563665.1). Taxonomy (NCBI): domain Eukaryota; kingdom Metazoa; phylum Chordata; class Mammalia; order Chiroptera; family Vespertilionidae; genus Antrozous; species Antrozous pallidus. Next base: position 51,711,575 of record CM050518.1, read on the forward strand.
AAAGTGGCTTTTATGGAAGACCCTGCTGCTGGACTCCCCGAAGCTTTGGCTCCCCCTCAGCCAGGCACAAACACTCTGGCACACACGTTCATTTCAAATGAACAAGTGATTTATTTGAAAAGTTTATTTCATTTCAACTGCTAGAGGCCCTTCAGTTATTCTGATTGTACTTTAACTCATCTCTCATTTCAGTAGTTGACACCTTAATAATTAAAGTAGCCTTTACAATTTGTTTTTGAGAATATCAGTTTTCTTAGTCATAATTCAGATCCTTGGTTAGAGATTTGTCTTATGCTTATTTTAATCTGACATAATTTTTGTATACTTTGCAATAAATATTGCTTTTATTTAATAAGTTTGGTTCCTATGTGACACATGCTATTTAGCTGAATACATTTTTCACATTCACGAAGACATAATTGATGAATTGGGAGATCTGCCACCTCTTTCTTCCAATTAAAAAAAACACCAAAAACAAGTCATCATTATTGACAGAATTTCAACTGAATCTTGAGTTGCCTATGAAAAATTGGAACAATAAGAGAAAAACATCAGAGAAATTTATTTTTTGAAGGTAATATGAATTTATATTACCTAATTAAATATATCAGGAGGCAATTTGCATTCAGGCAGCGTTCATTGTGTTTATATCATACAATTTAATTTAAAATTTTAAAATAATTTTATTTTGCATTATATAATTATATAAAATGTTACATTTATTTGACATTTAAAAACTAATTAATGCAAATGTGAATTTGAAGGGGTCTAAGTTTATTTCATTTTAATAAGCTTCTGTATTTTTGCGGTTCTCCTAAGTGAATGGAGGGCCTTTCTTTGGTGAACCTTATAATCCCTCACCTATTAACATCTGATATAAAAAGGTTCCTCTCTTTATAAATCTATTTTCTTCTCTTGGATGGCCACACAAATAAATTTAATGTCCACCAGGCATCTCAAGAACTGACAATGAGTTTTATTTGTTGCACTGGGTATTCACTTCAGTATTTTCAACTAAAAATATAGTGCACATTCATTTTTTGTGTGTGTTTCTGTAAGTTGAGTAATTATGATGTCCTCTACTCAATTTCTTCTTGCTGACTTTTTCACAATTTGAAGTTGAATTTTAAGGAGATAAATTATTTTTACCTCTCATTTATATATGTTTTCAAAGTTTTTGGAGGCCAAATATTCTTAATTTTAAACATAATAATGTGTAATTTTCCTTTTCTCCATAAATATTTTCAGATATTTTAACATCATTTTGTCAGGTAACATTTGACTTTTTGGGAAAATAGATAATATTAGGGGGTCTGTTACCACATCAGTAGGCCCTTGACTTGGGGGCCAGTCATTGTGAATTTGAGGTCTGGGCACAGTACTTGATGAATAAGTATATCATTGTTACTTGTGAAACTCTGATTTCCTTAGATGGTTCAAGAAAACTAGTATTCTGTGATGAATTAGTAGAACTGAGTATCACTGTGAAAACTTGCTGTATTATACAGTATCAGGCTTTATTTTAATCTTATCAAATTGTAGCAGAAGTTCATGTGTTGTGATTCCTACCATATGATAATGTAAAAGGATTTAGGATAATTGTCATTAGCTGAAACTCATAATCCTTTTATTTTGAACTTAAAAAATTAAGTAGCAAAAGCAGAAATAAGTCAAGCAAACAAAATTCATAAGAATGTGAACCTACTATGGGTATATTCTAAAGAAATATTTGAAATCCAGAGTTGTTTATGTAATACTAGAGGCCCGGTGCACAAAATTTGTGCACAGGGGGTGGGGGATATACCTTAGCCCAGCCTGTACCCTCTCCAATCTGGAACCCCTCGATCCTGTTAGGATTGGGCCTAAATGGGCAATCAGACATCCTTCTCACAATCCAGGACTGCTGGCTCCAAACTGCTCACCTGCCTGCCTCCCTGATTGCCTCTAACCACTTCTGCCTGCCAGCCTGATCACATGCTAACCACTATCCTGCCAGCCTAATTGATGTCTAACTGCTCCCCTGCCAGCCTGTTTGCCCCCAACTTCCCTCCTCTGCCAGCCTGGTCACCCCTAAATGCCCTGCCCAGCAGGCTTGATCGCCCCCAACTGCCCTCCCTTGCAGGGCCTGGCCCTCCCCTGCTGGCCATCTTGTGGTGGCCATCTTGTGTCCACATGGGGGCAGCCCTCTTTTGTGTTGGAGTGATGATCAATCTGAAAATTACTCTTTTATTATATAGGATAGAGGCTTGGTGCATGGGTGAGGGCCAGCTGGTTTGCCCTGTAGAGTGCCCCAGATCAGGGTGGGGGTTCCCTTGGGATGGAGGCGGCCTGGGTGAGGGGCCTGTGGAGGTTTGCAGGCCAGCCACGCCCCCAGCGACCCAAGTGGAGGCCCTGGTATCTGAGATTAATCTATGTCTACAATTGAAACTTTGTAGCCTGGAGTGGAGCCAAGCCTTCTGCTTGCTCTGTGGCGGCAGCCATTTATGTTTGAAACTTTGTATCCTAGAGTGGAGGCCTAGGCCAGCAATGGCAGGCTGAAAGCTGGCTTTCTCCATTTCCAGGGAAACCCCAGCCTCTGTTCTCTCCAGCTCAGTGGCTGCTGCCATTTCTGTATCTATTATAATTCAAACTTTGTAACATTGAGTGGAGGCCTGGCAGGCGGAAAGCTTGGCTTCCTCTGTTGCCAGGGAAACCCAAGCCTTTCTCTGCTCTCAGTGGTGGCAGCCATCTTGGTTGGGGTTTATTTGGATAATCTGTTCCTGATTGGATGGTGGGCATGGCTTGTGGGTGTGTTGAAGGTATGGTCAAATTTGCATATTACTCTTTTATTAGATAGGATTATATTTAACAAATAAATTCTGAAACTTAGTGAGAGGAAACAGCTGCTGTACTCTTCTGCATCAAATCCTAATACTAGTACCTCCCAGTTAGCATTGATTATATTTACATATGTAATCTATATATTTTTAATAAAAAAATACAATTCAGAGACATAGAGCTCAGAAATTTAAAACATCACTTTATTTTTAGTCAGGTAGTTAAAAATTTATTCCACAAATCATAGCATATTTAATTAAATTATAACTTATTTATCAAAGATAGGACCAATAATTAGAGCATGTGGTGAAAGCTTAATCTAAATTCATTGTTTCCAAACATATTTCTGTATAATGATCAAGGTTTGAGAAATAAAATTGAAAAATGTATGTTAACTCAATGTAGCCAGTTCCTGCTTTTACTATTTCTCTCTCTTTCTCTTTCTCTTTCTCTTTCCTTTTTGTTTCTTGTATTGATTCATGAGGTGGCAAAATGCCTTGGTAATTATAGTGCTTGTCAGTGAAGAGAAATCTATTTGATATTTAAGTTAGTTTTAACTTAGATGCTTAGTATTGACATAGTTGACTACTCAGTAAAAAGCATGACTATTTCTGAGAAATCATGAATTATGTGCAAAAAACATTAATATACAATGTATAATATTATAAGGTAAGTGAAAAGTATTAACTGTCCTACTTCTTTAGAATCCAGTATAACAAACATAACAGTATTTTATACCCAATAGAATGATTCATGGAAGGACAGATTTTATGTCTCCTTTGTGTAATGTGTCTTGATTTTAACTATATTGGACATTAAACATTTGTAAATTTTTGTCTCTCCCAATGGTGTGTGGGCTACTTAAGGCAAGGATAATGCCATTAATCATGCCTCTTGCCATAAAACAGAACCCTAAACTTGCCAGCTCAGTCTGAAAAAGGTTTCTTACTATTTGTTAAAATAACGACACAGTCATAGTGGAATGAACTGTGTAGGCATGAAATGATTCGTAGATATAAAATTTAAAAGCCAGAAAGTAATTTCAATTTCCATTGGAAATATCTTGATTTTTATGGGGATGGTTTTTTTTTTTTTTTACCAAATAATATAAAAGTTACTAGTGTTTCAACATTAAGGGTCTATACTTACTGATATATGAAGTTTCCGATAGAATCAAAATCAAATCAATATTATCAAGTTGATTTTAATTGACTATCCTAAATGTTGTATTGGTCGGGAGATATTATCTGTATCTTTGTACAGATAATTTTGTCGTCACCTCTCAAACTTTTACTGATTGCCTAATTTGGCATTTTCCCTTGCTCTATATTATTTCTATTCTGTGAGAGCACATTTTCTTGCTTACTGTATGGCTATTCTAAATTACTATTTTGGGGAAAATGTATTTTTTTCTTTTTTGTAAAACCATGAAATGGATTTATTAAAAAAATAAAAACAGATGTTTTGAATTGTGCATAGCAATGCAAGTTGCCTTTCATCAAACGAGGTACTGAGCACCTGCCATTGATCTATCCATCTGATATTAAACGCAACCAAGAGATCAGGATTAGTATCACATAACATAGATGGAAATGTGAATACTAACAAGGTTAGCAAATTGTTTAGCATCATAAACCTTATCATGAGCAAAGCAAAAATTGTAAAAGCAATATTTATTTATTTGCCCACATCTTATGATGTAGAACAAATAATTTCTTATAGACAATTTAAATCCCCCACCCGATTAACTAATACTCATGGAAAAGTCAGCCACCTCGTTTATCTCACCTGACTGTTTTGCTGGTCAGCAGAGTATTTTATAGTTTGTTGATTTTCAGTAAGAAGATGGATGGAAACTGTTTTTAATGGTGTTGCTTACTGAAGCATGCGGTGTCAATGTAACCTCGAGGTACCCCTTACAAAGGTTGTGGAAAATCTCTTGTAGAGCACTGGTAAAGCAATTTGTCCTTGCTTATTCCCAGGAGAGTATAACCCGCACACTTTGTTCCTATAATAAGGTCCTTTAAGAAATGTGCTTTCAAATCTTGATGTTGTAATTATGGCTTGTTGCTGCTGATACCACTGATTTGTGACCTAGTACATCAGAACAATTTACCTTGCACATATTTTGAAAGACTTCTCTACAATGATCCCTTTTTTCCAGCTTCTCTAACATACATCATGCATATTCATTTTCTTATATTGTGCTTTTCCAATACATTTCTTTGAATTTTTGGTTTAGTGGCTTAGCTGTGTTTAAATATCTTTACTTCTCAGCTCTTTTAGCTTTTCTATAACTTTCTTATTTTCATTTCCAAAATCATAGCAGAAGAAAAATCAGAATATATTGAAGTGGGACTAAAGCTCACCTGCAGCTCTACCATCTGGACAAAACCATTGGTAATCCCGTTCTTTAGGCTCACATGTGTCTCATGTTCTTATGCACGTACTCAAGGACCTGTGGCGTGGAGCCTTGTGTTCTACTTAGCAAAGCATATCCATGTTCATGACAATGCATCTATAGCCTTATACTTGATTTACACTCACTCACACACACACACACACACACACACAAATATATATAAACATAAACTGATCTTACATGTTCATTTTAATATAATTTAAAATAAATTTTCTGTTATCTCAATTTATAAATTACAGATTGTGTATAGTTAAGTTCTTTAGGAGAATTTATCCATTATTCATATTATTGATAAAAACCAGATATTTCTGGTTGTTTCTGAAGCATGGCAAAGTTACATTTTGGGTGTCCTGGTTCTGATTTGATGAGTTGTTGTTTAGCTAACACCAGGAGTGCTGAAAGTAAAATAATTGTTAAATTACATTTCAACATGGTTTCTCAAGATTAATTGAACTGTGAGAATAAAGATTTCCATTTCAGATTGTACTGCATAATCATACACCATTTGTATGAAAATTGTGATATTCTGGGATTAGAATTATGATTCAGTAATTGTGTTTCTGTCTATTAATACAGTAATAAGTCCCAATGGAAGCTTCATGGACCAGTGATGGTTTTACAATGTGCAAGATACAGTATTTTTATGGGAGTGGAGAATCCTATATAATAAAAGGGTAATATGCAAATTGACCCTAATGGCAGAATGACTGGGAGGACCAGTTGCTATAAGGCGCACAGACCATCAGGGGGCACACGTTCACTGCAGGAGATGCCCCTTGGTGGTTAGTGTGCTCCACAGGGGGAAGCACCATTCAGCCAGAAGCCGGTTCATGGCTGCCTCCACAGCAGTGCTAAGGATGTCCGGCTGATGGCACAAAGTGCACGAATGCTGGATAGTGGATAGTGCCTCTAGTGGCTATATATGGACATGTCAGGACAAAATTGCATTCTGATGTAACAACAGTATGAAAATGCCTTAACATTAATTTTCAAATCAATTGGAGACAAGCAGTGAATATGGGTGTGATATTTTTATGTGGAGTAAAGCATTTATTTCTCCAGGAACTTGGGGCAATCTCTTTTTGCATTGCCCTAGAGAAAGAGGAGCTTGAATGGTTTTTAAAACAGTTGCCTGATCTAGTTAATTACCTACCAATTCATCGAATAATTAAAGTAAAAAGGTTTAAAATTATAGCCTATGACTATAATCCAAAGTTTATTATTTGCAGTATTTCCAGTAATTTATTTATAGGTTCCCAAATAGAAAGGCTGCCCATGCATTATAACAATCTTAGGGAGCTTCTAGTTAACTCATAATTTTAAAAGTAAGAAAATGGAGGGGAAAATATGATCATGTTTCTTTATTTTGTGTTGGACCTAGTAATGTTCTTGTTCTGTGTTTATTTCATAATTATGTATTTCTCTTCTAAAATTTAAGAAATTATGTGTGATATATTTGCTGAAGTGGCTTTCTCTTAAGTAATAGATAAATTCAATTTTTCTAGCCTTTCCTCTGCAAATCTACGTTGAAGTAGTTCTAAAAAATAATTTCATTTATTGTGGTACTAACCAAAATGCACATTACAAAGTGTTTACCAGGAGTTAACATTTATTGTTGATGAATAAACCCACAGGAAGCATTTCCACTGAAGTAAATTTATTTAGGTTGCCCATAAATTTAATTAAATGTTATATAGTTACTCATCTGAATTTTAGATGGTGTGAGGCTGATCTTGTGCAATTATTAACTGGGGAATGATTACAGCTGAATGACTTTAAGTAATGAAAAAGTTATTCTGGAGAATAACTCCAAAATAATGAAATAAATTCCAATGATATTGATTTTATAGCAATTTCAAGAAATATCTCCTTGGGAAGGAAGGAGATTGCCTTCCAGTTTAACACAATTACATTTATCATCACTCTGCTCTTGCATCTGTCTGTGCATTTGTGCTTTTGGTGAAAATATGCAGTTTCCACACTGAAAGGAATTTTTTCTTGCCATTATATTAGACTGTGGGAGGCACTCAGTAGATAACACTTTGGCTCATGCAGACTGAAATAACCATAATTCATTTCACTTGTTTAAAAATGATGTTACATAAGGCATAGATGTTAATAGTAAGTTAGGTATCATGATACGTACAATCTCTTTCTGGAGTATGTGTGTGTCAAGTATTTTTTCACTGTTGGGTATTCGATATAATAAAGCGCTAATATGCAAATGGTCATCATGACCTCACGCTGTCATGCCATAATGCCTCAGACACTCAACACTGGGGGAAGAGGATTAGGGACCAGCAAGGCTATGGCCTGCCCTCCTATCCTGGGTGCCAGAGGCTGAGCCTGCAGCCTGGGAGAGGGACAAGCTGTCTGCCTCATGGTCCCAAGCACCAGTGGCTGGGGCTGCAGCCTGAGAGGAACAAGTTGACTGCCCTACATCCCGGGTGCCAATGGTGTGGCTTTACCTGTGGCCTGGGGGGGGGGGGGAACAAGCTGCCTGCCCTTCGGTCCTGGGCACCAGCGTCTGCAGCTGCGGCCCAGGCAAAGGCGGCTACCCACGGTCCCCTGCAGCCAGCCCAGACAAAGCTGGCCCGGGTCGTGGGTGCCTGCGGCCAGCCAGGGGGAGGGAAGCAGTTGGGGGCGATCAGACCAATAGGAGAGCAGTTAGGGGCAATCAGGCAGGCTGGTAGAGGTGGTTAGGGGCAATCAGGCAGGTAGAGGGGTTAGGGATGATTAGGCAGGCTTGCAGGTGAGCAGTTAGAAGCAAGTAGTCCTGGATTGTGAGAGGCAGTCAGACATCCCCCAAGGGGTCCCAGATTGGAGAAGGTACAGGCTGGGCTGAGGGACCCCCCACCCCCATGCATGAATTTCATGAACTGGGCCTCTAGTTGTCTATAAGCATTTAGGTATCTCCCTTTTGTTTGGGTTTAAATATTTTTTCATCAAAAACTAAATCAGTGGACTACTGCATTATTTTAAGAAATTATGGCCAGAATTCCATTAAAATAATGGAATAAATATTTTTCTTCAAAACTCGGTATACAAATTGTAAATGTTGAGTCTATTGACAGTATATCTGAATTGATAAAGTATTTTAAGAGGATGTATATTTAAGGTAATGCCATATAAACTGAACATAAAGCCATTTTAATCAACTCTTTCTCCTTGGTCAGGCTGTTGTTTGTCATTTGCTCTCATGCCCATCCATGATTCTTATGACCTGTATTCTCCTTTCCTACTTGGCACTATTTAAGTCTTGAAAATCTATATTCTATCTTATTCCATTCTTCTAAAAGTATTATTCCACAATTCACTAATGAGTACCTATGTGTCATAGGCAACCTACACTTTTCAGTTTTTACACTTCTCTATATTTATGAATCTTCTGCAATTACCAACCCTCTTTGAAATACTGACATCCATGGACAAGTTTTGTCCTTCATTCAAAGCTAATATTGAGGAATGGCTGAGCTTGTTTTTATTCCTATCTGATGTTAATTAAAGGTCTGTGATGTTAGTGGTTATGAAATCCAGCCCATCAATAAGGAGTTTCAGTCTCATCTGGGTCATAGCTCAGAACCTCTGAACGTTGGCCTCAGGCACGGGGAGCCTGCATTGGGAAAGGCAGTGTCTGCTTCTTCACTTTCGCACCTTGCATCAACTCTTTCTTCCCATTCTCTAGGCTGCCTTTTACTTCTCCAAGGCTGAAGTGGATGACTGGAAGGGGAAGGAAGGAAGTCTGAGGCACTGGTATTGTGCAGACCATAGGTGCTCCCGATCATTGGATGCTCAGGTGCCGTTTGTCTGCCTCTAACCTGTCCTCCCTGAGTTTTTCTCAGCCCTTCCATAGAGGGCTCCTCTCTTGGTACTGTCCCCCTGCCTCCATCAAATGGGTCCTTCAGGATGGGGTATTACATTAATGGAGAAGTTCAGCTCCATTCTGCAGGGCCCACTTACAACTCAGTCACCCCAGTTGTCCTACTTATTCCACACTTACAGAAAACCCCGTCATTGCCAGTGAATCATCATCTCTCTGCTCTGTGGCAACAGGATGTTTCTACTTTTGCTGGTGTGAGTGATGCACTAATCTGCCTCTCCACTTCCAGGTGACATGTGTGATGGGTATTCTACGAAGCTCCCTTGACTTAGCTCCACATGGTCAAGTAACTTCCTTTGTTTCCCAGGAAAGAGGAAAACTCTTAAAGGGCTCAAATCTCGGGCCTGTCCACGGCCTCCTTGTCAAGATGTGATTCCCCTATCACACACCCTACAGGTGGGGACACAACACACTTAACTCCTGCAGGACCAGATTTCTCTGCCTCCCACCTTTTCATTTTTCTTCTAGTCAACATTTTATCTGTTTATTTTAGGATGAGAGAGCCTAAAAATCCTTTGTTCTCAGTGGTGATGCCTTATGTAAAACTGGACAAAAAGAAAACCCTATTTCCTGTATGTGTTATTACCATGTGTTCTGTTATGTATACATACATAATTGGAATCATTTTGCACATCAAATTATGCAGTGTGTTTTTTCTTCCACATTACATGAGTCTCCTTATTTTGTGTCATAAAAATTATTCCCATATAATTTAAAGGTTTATAAGATTGCTCTGTAAGGACTAATTGTAATTTATTCAATAAAAGCCACCTTATAAGATTATTTTCAATATTTATCATTGTTATTGGAAGTAACACAGAGTTAATACTTTTGAATATAAATATACATCCACATATATCTTGGTATTTTCCTGGAATAATTTTTTTGGGGAAATATAGGATAGATTTTAAGAATTGCTGAGATATTTGGGTAAATTATCCTCTCCCTCAAACAGTCATGAAAATTTAAATTTTCCCTTAGCAGTGTATGTGAGCATCATTTTTACCATTTCTTTATCAATACTGTTATGATTTTTATAGTTTTCAAATAGCTGTATTCCCTCTTCTGTGAGGATTCTTTCTTTGTATATCTTCATTTTAACATGTGGATTATTTCCTGTTAATTTTTGTGAACCCTTACTATGGTTTCATTTCTCTTTGCCTTTCTGACCACTTCCTTCTTCTCTCCTTTATTGGGCCTTCTGCTCTTTCTCTTATGTAAATGGAAGTAGGAACTGTTAGAATATTGGGTCTGTAAACTCAATAAACAAGTCTATTCATTTCCTTTTAATTATTTATTTGTTTGCATTGTGAGCAAAAGCAATAGCCTTATCTATCCCAAGTTTGCTCTATGCAAACCACTTTCACACAGAAGGGCTGCATGGAGGAGTTGGGAAGGTCTAATTTATCGAATGAAATTAAGCAATTTCAACCAAAAAGCATTTTCTCTGAACATTTGTAGCTTTGTACAATTACAGGGCCCCGCGTGTGGGTAGAAGGAAGGTTGGAAACTTTTGTTATAAAGCATTACTTAGCTAAGTGCACATGGCTCCAAGGAAAACTGTGTAGGAGTGATGCATCCCCCACTGAGAATGAGTCAGCCCTCACTCTCTGGCCCCCAGAGGTCCAGCGAAATAGAAAAATCTTGTGATTCCATCTACACTTTTGGTGACTGACCACTAAATGTTTAACTTCATATTTGTGTGTTCTCTGGAGAATACTGTATGAATACTAAATTATATTTGTAACTTATAGTTATGGTTTAGCTGTAGGGTTAATAGCCATGTTTGCAATTCTTTAGAAATCTTTAGGTATCACACAAAGTCAGGATATGTATTATAACAGATGAAATGTATTGATCATTGTGGTAGAACTTTATTATTCATAGATTTATTTGGTGATTTATGCTTGCTATGAAAAAAATGAGTCTAAAAAAATATTTTTATTTAGCCTAGGCCATAAGGATTGATACCTGTGCATGGGATACATATGAGATACTCTCAGTATGTGTATATAAAAATACATATACAAATAGGATACAAAATAAATATAATCTTACTGCTTAGTGTCTTAATGTATTTTTTCTTTAATGTTTCCAGGTACATTTGAACACTGATCTAAAGACCTTAATTTTGCATTAAGATACTTTGATCTTGGTTTTGTTTGTTTTTTAACTTTCCCCTTAATTTGGTTTTCTGAATATCTAGCCATCACTATGTGTCAACATCTACATCATTCATACAATTTTTTAGGAAAGGAGTTTGGACCTCTCATTTGTCTCCCATTATACAGAATAGAGCCCCAAATACTTCCATTAAGCTCATTCATTGTTTCATTCATATAATTAATGAACAATTAGCAGCCACTATGCTTATGCCTATTCTAGTAAGAAAGATAGTGACAGTGAGGTCAGGGAGTTTGGGGAGAAGGTCAGAGTTACCTTTCAGATTAACCCAGAAGCTCTGCTTCTTCCATTCCCTTTCACTTGGGCCTGAGAACTGCTGCTTTGATGGACTTTGCCAAATTGCCCTCCTGAGTCATGCCAATTTCTGTTCCCACAGTGGACACTCACACTGCTTATGCTATTTTAAATGGAATTGTCTAGATAGTTGAGTAGCCTCTGAAATACTTTATAAAGGAGCAAGATTATGTACTCCAAGGTTTATTAAAACCTACCTCAAATGTTTTCTGAGCCTTCTTTGTTCAACTTTTAAATGAGCATTTGTTCATTCTAATTTTTCTCATTTCAGTTTTTGAGAAAGTTTATTTTTCTAAAAATTTCTTTAATTCTAAAAATTTAATTTCTAAAAATTTCTTTAATTCTAAAATTTTAATTTCTAAAAATTTCTTCAATACAGTATGTTGGTATACTGTGCTTCATAGTGTTCTCAAATCATTTACAAATATCTACTTGACCTGTCTCCATTCTTGATATTACTTTTTCCTCCTGTCATTTTTCAACTCAATCTTCTGTTTTACCTGCCTTTGTTATTTTTTAAAGGAACATTTTTCTCTTTATTCTTTGTTTATTCTTCATTATATTTGTGCTTCCAGTCTTTTAAAGCCTTTTGGGAAAGTTTCACTGTCCCAAGTTTCATACTGCGTAATTTACCTCATTTATTTCCTTATATATACTAAATATATCTAATACTATAAATTGGCCTCTGAGCAATGATCTAGCTGAATCTTGCACAGTGTACATGTGGAACTTTTATTTGCGATTCTCTAATTCACATTCATTTTCAAGAATTTTTAAAGCCTTTTGAAAAATTGATTTCTACTTGATTGCCTATGACTGCAAAATATCACCTATAATTCACTGATATTTGTTGAAAGGAAAGTTTGTTGGAATGTATTGAAACTTCCTTTGTGAGCATATACAGTATATCAACATTTTTGTATATATTCAATTATCTAAAATATATTATACTTAAAAAAGAGTGCACCCTTTTTATTGGTTCTTTTCTGAGGACTATATGGCCACACCTTCAACCCCACATATATTTTATAGTAGATAAAACTTTACAATTTTGCTGTTCAAATCTTGTATGTGTGTGTGTTTGTGTTTATGCACACCATATATATTCTAGATACTAGAGGCCTGGTGCACAAAATTCATGCACAGAGGGCAGAGGATGTTCCTCAGCCCAGCCTGCACCCTCTCCAACCTGGGACCCCTCCTGAGACCCCTTCTCACAATCCAGGACTGCTGACTCCAAATTGCATGCCTGTCTGCCTCTCTGCCTCTCTGATTGCCCCTAACCACTTCTGCTTGCCAGCCTGATTACCCCCTAACCACTACCCTGCCAGCCTGATTATGTCTAACTGCTCCCCTGCCAGCCTGTTTGCCCCTAACTTCCCTCCTCTGCCAGCCTGGTCACCCCTAACTGCCCTCCGCTACAGGCTTGATTGACCCCAACTGCCCTCTCTTGCAGGCCTTGTCCCTCCCAACTCCCCTCCCCTGTTAGCCTGATCACCCACAACTGCCTCCCTTGCAGGCCTGGAACCTTCCAACGGCCCTTCCCTGCTGGCCACAACATCACTTTGTTCCCCCGCCACCTTTTTTCCCTCAATACCTAATGCTTTATTTTTTTACTTCTTCAAAAGCTCTCTCCCACATGCCTATAATATCTTTATCCCTCTGACATGTCAACTTAATGTCATCGTGTGTTTGATGTTATCTTCCTTTCACTTTTTAATGAAAGCCTATCCATAAAAAAGTGTAAGAAAGTGATATTACCCACATCTGTCTCAACACATTTTTTCCCAAATATATTATTTTACATCTATTCGATTAACTTCAGAACATGACAAAAAGAAATAGCAGTTGATATATAACAATAAATGAATATTATTATGATCTCATAATTTCTAAATTTAACAATTTATGATGATTGAAAGAAATGTGTGCACAAAGGACATATTTTATACAACTTGATTCTTTTTCTATTTAAAAAACTAATTTGGTTTCTACCCCCAAAATATACTTAAAGTGATATTTATATTTTGAACACTGGAAAAGAATAATTACTTCAGATAATTGTGGACATTCATGGATTTCAAAATACCTTTTTAGGTAATTTTATAATTAATATAATTAAGAACTGATAGAAAAAAATTTAAGAAGATTTTAAGTTAAAATCCTGAAAATAATCAATGTTTTAGAAAATATTAAATGATGTATTAGAAATTAGCAAATTAGAAAAGAAACCATCCTTTAAAAAATTGTTTGATGTATTTTGTGCTTGGAACTAAAACATTTTTTATATATATGTGTGCGAGAGAGAGAGAGAGAGAGAGAGAGGTAGATAGATAGCCTTTTTTTGATTAAATTGAAGTCATATCTTTTTCGCTAGTACAAGTATTGACTATCTCTAAAGTCTGTATAGTATTTTCATCATTATTTTCCAAAATTCTACAATTAGACCTCTAATTTCCTATTGGCCTGACAACAAATTAGGTTAATTTACACACTTCCACATGATTCTAAATTGTTTCTACTTTGTATGTGTGTTTATATGTGTACATAATATTAACTGACTAGTAAGAAAAAAGAATCTTAAATGTATATGTAGGTAGAAATGAACAGATCATATGAAAGGTAATTTTAAAATAACACTCATCATTGTTTACATTTGAGCAATCAAGAAAGCATCTCAGAAGGAATCATATTTAAACTAGTGCTTGAATTATAATTAGAAAAATGAATTTATAGAAATAACATAATACTTTAAAATTCTCTATATGACATTTTTTTCAAATAGATGCATATAAACTTGATTTATTTTTAACAGCCTCTCATGTCACTTTTAGTTACAAGAAAATGGTGTTTTAGTTCTGTCAACTTGCCAAAATCAAACCCATTTAAGCTTCAGTACTTGATGTATCAGCTACAAAATTAATTCTAGATGGAAAGCGATATCCTTACATACAAGAGCACAAACTAATGCATGAATTCATAAGCCACATATGAAATTGAAAGCTTGCCTTCAATCCTTTATATCACTAGGGAGTCAATCTATTTAAGAAATGAATATTATCCTATCAAAAATATCTGTATTCAAACACATTGCATTATTGTTATATGAAGTTCCACTATTAATATCCACATACACTTATAAAAATTTGTGAAGTATATTTACTGTCCAGCAGTATAGCTTTAGATTTTTAGATTTGTAAAGGCTTACATACTGACAAATAATCTGAAAGACTGTATATTTTTTACATATGCTTAACTTTCAGATTTTTCTCTACTAAAATAAAACACAAACATTTCACATTACTGTTTATTGTTTTCTGCTATTAAAATATATTGAAATAAGCTTGCTACAGAAACTGCTTAACCACTTGAATGTATTGCTGAAGACAATGATGATTTAAGGATTAAATTTAATATATATATATAATTTTTTTCCTTAAACATTCTATATTTTCAATGTTTCCTCATTCTTGAATTTCTATCTTTCATTTTCTTGAACTTCCTGTTATATTTCATTCCAATACTCCTGACTTTTTCTTGTCTCTGGACCAGCCCTTCCTTTATCTTACTTATTAATATACATATTTTTATTGTTGATAGTATTACAGATGTTTTCACTTCTCTCCCTTTATCCCCCTTCTCCCAGGTTCTACCCACTCCCATCTTCATCACCCTATTGTCCATGTCCATGGGCTATGCATATAAGTTATTTGGTTTATCTCTTCTGTGGATTCTTTTCTCTCTTCCAATTTCTTTAAGGTTGGTTAATCTTGAGATGTGACTTCAATTCTTTTTTACTTCTCAGTGGAACTGTATCTACTTTCACACTACAAATTACAAACTTCACTTCTAAACTCAGTCCTTACATCTTTCTTACCTCCCACTGCCCTCCCTGCCTCCAACCCCCATTACAGACTAACATATTCAGCTCCTTACTGGGCATGTTCCTGGTGTCCCAGGTATATACATCTCAACTTTTCCAAAATTTATATGTATCTCCTTTCCAATCTGCTCTTCTTTCTGTATGTCCTCATTTGGTGAAGGGCACCACCACCCCATCAGAGCTGAAGCAGAAAAAAGGAATTACTCTTAACTACAATGTTTTTCTCACCATTCTCATCCTATGAATGAGGAAATTCTGTGGGTTTTTATCTTCTGACAGCTTTGACTCTCTCTCTCTCTCTCTCTCTCTCTCTCTCTCTCTCTCTCTCTCTCTCTCTCTCTCTCTCTCTCTCTCTCCATCCCTGCTGCTAGTTTTTTATCCTTGTCTTTGACCTGATTCATTGCAATAGCCTTCTAACTGGTCTAATTCCATTTCACTGTTGACCCATCAGTCAATCTTCTATGCTTAGTCTTATTTAAAATTGAGATATAATTGACACATAACATTATATTAGTTTACAGTGTAGAACATAATGATTCGGTATTTATATATATTTCAATATAATCATCACAATAATTCTAATTAACATCCATCACCATATGGTTAAATTTTTACTTTCTTGTGATGAAACATTTTAAGATTTACTGTCTTGGCAACTCTCAATGTACAGTAGAGATTTATTAAATGTAGTCATCATGCTGTACTTTATATCCCTGGGACTTATTTTATAACTGGAAGTTGTACCTTTGACCATGTATATCCACATTACTTCTATTTCCCCCACCACAACCACCAATCTTTTCTTTGTATTTATGAGGTGTTTTTGTTTTTTAGATTCCACATATAAGATCAGACAGTATTTATCTCTGTCACTTAATCTTACTTAGCACAAAGCTATCAAAATCTAACCATGTTGTTGCAAATCGGAGTTCCTTTTGTATGGCTAAATAATATCCTCTTGCTTAGGTCTCTGAGAAACACTCAGGTCATTTCAGAGTGGTGCCTGGAAGAGAGTGACAGCAGTAGCATAAATCCTACTTCTTAGGGAACTAATTAAAAGCAGATAGTCTGCTAATTTTTAATACATATGCTGACTTAGTTGATGAACAACTCTTCTTGCATTTATTTTTATTATATTTTACTCTGCCCTTATAGATATGTAATTTCTTCCTTTAGAAATCATATATAAATCCTAAATTTGGATAGCCTGGGAAACCGGTCATTGACTCAAGAACATGAAGAGCTGTGTTCTCAACCAACCAGTGTGGCTCAATGGTTGATCATGGACCCCATGCATCAAGAGATGCACACACTTAGGTTGTGGGCTCCATCCCCACTAGGGGGTGTGCAGGAGGCAGTTGATCAATTCTCATCCATGTTTCTATCTCTCTCTCCCTCTCCCTTCCTATTTCTCTAAAAATCAATAAAAATATATTAAAATAGTTTAAAAAAAAAGAGCTGCATTCTCTTTGCAACTTCTGCCACCTGCAAATCCATTTTCTGCTTATCGTTAGGCTAATCACATTTAATTGCAGAAATATAGAGTTACAGATGAAGAGATGCATCATCTGAATTCTTCCCGAAATACGTTTCTCCTTTGTCCAAAGAAGTTACTCTTTTTCTGACATTATGAGAGTGAATTATAGACAAGAGGACCCCTTTATTTTGATAGGAGCTGTTGGACCTTCAACACGCCTACTGTAGACTCAGCAGCCAACATCAGGCGAAAACAGCAGAGCTGACTCTTGCCAAACACCGAGCCGATCAGAGTGCAGCTGAGGTAAAGAAACTGAGATTTGGAGTGGAAGAACTAAAACAGAGAATCAACCAAAAAGAAGATAAGGTACCTTATACATCAAAATACACTAGATAGCATCCAAGTTGTTCTTCATAGTACATAGAAAGCATTTTCTCATCTACTTACAGATCTTTAATTGAGCTAAAAAATTTACATTTTAAACCCCAAAGTAAATTTTAAAATGTAACTGCAAGGAAAAAAATATTATCTAGATAATGTGCTCATCTTTGTGTTGCTAAAACTGTATTTTTATGCATGCGCTAGAGCTTTTCTCAAAGGTTTATAAATAGCCCAAGTAAAAGCAGTGAATCACTGTGGTAGGAATTGTTCAAGTTTATTGTGCACATGCCAAAAAGTTGGCAAACTGGGAGCACTCAAACCCAACTAGGGATGTATTGTTATCAAGATGTTGATAGAGCCTGGAACAGGGTCTATTTGTTCTTCAGTGATTGGTTACAGTATGGGAATTTTCAGTGGTTACATCCTATTGACCTTGGGAAACAGTTCAAGTTCTGCCTAAGATTTCCAGAGGTGTAAACAAGAAATGACCAAGGTTAAGTTGGTTTTGAAAAATAAGCTAAATTACACTGTGTCTGTATGACTCCACTGATTCTGTCTGCTCGGGGAACCAAAATGGTTGGTCTTCAATTGGTTTTGATTTCAGCAATTCAAATATGCTTCAGCATGGGTGCATGTGCATGTGTGTGTGTGTTTATATATGGGCACAATATCCCGGAGGCTTGGTATTTTAAGTTTTTTTAGTCTATATTTTAGAGAAATTTTTTATTTATAATGATTATATTTTATGTCACATATTAGGATATATATTCTCTCCAGTGCTCTCTGATGTTTAAAAGAATGAAGCCATCTTGTGTTGTGTAAGGTCAACTCGTTAATGGTTTATGGGATATTTAAGAGGTCTCAGTGTGATGTCCTTACAGCACACCTGCAACAGATAGGTGATTTCAGCTGCAATTACAAACAGCAAAGAAATATTTGTTTTGAACAAAACATAGTCCCATCTGTCAGTGTGATTGTGAGACAGTCACCGCATGGCAGCAGTTACTTCAGGTGGTGTTCTTGTACCAGCACCTGCTCCTGAGGTGAAACAAAGCCATTAGTTCCCTGGTTAGAAAGACTATTTCAAGACAATACCAAACAGTTGGAACTTTAAAAAATTAAACTGAATTACTATTCCAAGTGGTAATTAAATAACAGAATACATTCTACATTTGGAGGGTTAATTTTTAACCAAAAGTATTCCAGTCAAGCAAATTACATTTTCTTCCCTAATAACATTATATGAAAGCAGAATGATTTGCTCAGCGAGGTTCCTACATTATTCGCTGCTCTTCCTGGCCCCTACTTTTGGGTGGGCATTTGATCCTTAATGTGGTTCTTTTTATGAAGATGTATATGTACTTCTTAATTGTGTGCATGTACACTGGATGAGACTGTAGACCAGTAAGTCAGAATAGGAAGACTATAGGAAGGCTCAAGAGAATGGTTTTAGGTTTTCATGTTGTCATGGCTAATTATTCCTGTGAATGGTTTTTATATGCAAGTATTTGTTGGAAAATGTGATAACTAATTCTCTGTATTTGCCAATATAGTCTTTAAAAATGGCTTGGGACTGAGCTATTGGCAGGGAAATAGTAAAATTCTGTGGGGTTCAACTGCTAATGAAGCATTAGTTCCCAAAGAGCTGAGTAATCAGTCTAATCATGTAATTTAAAAAAAATAGTTGTAGTATCTGTCTTATTCCCCAACACCATTTATTAAAGATTCTTGCTTCCTTTGTCATAGATTAATTGACCATATCGGTGTGGGTTTATTTTGGGGCTCTCTATTCTGTTGCATTGATCTATATGTCTGTTTTTATACCACTGCCATTATGTTTGGATTACTATGGCCTCATAATATAGTTTGATATCAGGTAGTATGATACCTCTATCTTTGTTCTTCTCTTTCAAGATTGCTGTTGTTACTTGGGTCTTTTGTGCTTCCATATAAGTTTTGGGATTATTTTTTCTAGTTTTGTAAAAAAAAAAATGCCATTTTTATTCTGATAATTTCTCTCTTCTTTATATGTGTGTTTATTGCAATTTTCCTTGCCTTGTTTCGTTATAGTATATTAGGTGTGTATGGGAGGAGGGAGTGCATTACTTGTCTTTTGAGTATATAGATTTCTGAAGCAAGAAAATACATTTTGAGATCTGATGTAGATATTATCATTAGACCTTGGACTTTGAGACCAATGCTGAGATTGGAAGATTGCTTGGATAATTTTTCTTGTGGGAAGGGTAAAAATTGCTTAATAGGTAGGGAGGAAATAAAATAGTTTGTGACTAAGAGCATATGCTACAATATATTGAGTAAGTGTGCATGTGTGTGTTTTGATATTTGCGGTGTTTTTCTTTGGGAAGAATATAATCCCAAAGTTGAACAGTGGGCATGGTCCTCTGATCTGACAAATGAAATTTACGCTGCTGTCTAGTAGAATCTTTTAGGACCATAGTTCCATATGGATAAGGATTCAGATATATTTCATACTTGATGCCTAGAAGCAGATGTGTAGAGATACACATTCAAAATACAAAACACTTCATTGTTCTTTACATTCAATTAGTTGATCACCAGAAAGGACTGACCCAAAGCACTCTTAACTGGAATGGGTTTTGTAATCTGGATTATTTTATTGTAGTTGTCAGATCTCCAGTTTTTCTCTGATAAAGGTCATCAGTATTTCAGGTGGCTGGGAATGAAATCTTTAAAAAAATGTTTTTATTGATTTTAGAGAGAAAGGAAGAGGGAGAGAAACATCGATCATTTGTCTCCAGCGTGCCCTGTACTGAGGATCAAGCCCCCACGCAACCTGGGCATGTGCCCTGACCAGGAATTCAGAGACCTTTTTGGTTTGTGGGTTGATGCTCAACCATTGAGCAATCCTGGCCAGGCATATTCTTCATGGAAATAAGTTTTTGCATTAGATACCAGTCAGCATTCTCCCAATTTGACTTATCATTGAGAAGCCAGGAAAATGCTGCTGAGCCTTTTAATTTCATACTAGCAAATTCTTCACATTGCGATTAGTTAAAATTAATGTTTAATTACAACTTGAAAATACAAAGTTTCTAGCTCCCTCAATTCAACAGTTTTTAAATAAATGAAAATAAGATATTAATCCTCTACTGCATAAAAAATAGATATTTGGAGCCATAAGAGAAAAACCAGGGTCTTGATTTAAAAAGCAAATTAGAAAAATTTCTCTTTTAAATGATTTGTTTTCCTTTGAGCAAATAGTTTTTAAAAATTTAATTTGATAGATATTTGTTAGAAGCTAAACATTCTTTTGTCATAATTTCTTAGAAGTCTTTCTGGGTTTGTATATTACATCATATAATGGAAAAATTTAATTGGAACTTAATTACCATAATGCAGGACCTATTACATACATATCCACATTAAAATACCAAAACAACTGACTACTTCAATAAGTATGGTGGACAAAACAGTCTAATGAATGATATATAATGCAATAAGCAAAGCTGTTAGAGACAGGACAAGTGTAACATAAACTCACAAATTTATTTCTCTAGCACATAATAAGCAAGGAATATAATATAAACAATTACTAAAATACATGGTGTTCTGCACTGTAAAATTAATTTCAGGAAGGCTAAAAGACAAAATGGGATGAGGTTTGCTAAAGAATCTTTTAAATTTTGTAAACAATATCACATTACATAAAAGGGAAAATAAAGGGAAATTTAACAATTACTCCAACATATAGTATATTATTTCAGTATACTGATTTAAAATACCTAGACAATTTCATGCATAATTGCAGTCATCATTTACAAACAATGTATTCTACTTTGTAAATTACAATAGCCAGTTTTCATGTTGTTATGCAGTATTATAGTTGGTATTTCAAGGCTGGTATAATAGTCATTTCCTTGGATGAAGGTTATTTAATCAATCTGCCCTGATTTAAAGCCATTTGGATTTTCTTTTCCCAACATAATCCTATGTGATTACTTTTATTTATAGACCATTTCCCCCATTGGAAAAAAAAAGTTTAGTATGTGGAATTCTTTGGTTAAAAAATATGATTATAATATAATGCTTCACATAGGCAGTATTACTATGCTCCTCAATGATAGATCAGATTGTAGAAATGTTGATGCCATCAAATACCAAACCTTAACTTCATCTTAATTAATGCAAAGGCATGTTAAATATTAAGTTATCCTATCTAATAAAAGATTAATATGTAAGTTGACCATACCTCTGCTGCACCCACCAGCCAATCAGGAGCAAATATGCAAATAAACCCAACCATGATGGCTGTAGCCACAGAGAGCAGGAGGGAGGCTTGAGTTTCCCTGGCAATGGAGGAGGCCAAGATTTCTGCCTGCCCTTGCCATTCAGGCCTCCACACCAGGCTACAAAGTTTCAATTATAAAATCCCAACAGAAATGGCAGTAGCCATGGAGCTGGAGAGAGGCAGGAGGGTAGGGTTGCCCCCGGCAATGAAGGAAGCCAAGCTACTGCAGCCCTGGCCACCTAGTCCTCTGCTTAAGGCTACAAAGTTTCAATGATAGAAGATACATAAATCGCAACAGAAATGGCTGCTGCTTTGGAGCAGGGAGTAAGCAGAAGGCTTGGCTCTGCTCCAGGCTACAAAGTTACAATTGTAGAACATAAATAAACCTCAGATACCAGGGCCTCTGCTTGGGTCACTGGGAAGCATGGCTGGCCTGCAAACCACCACAGACCTCTTGCCCAGTTCACCTCACTCTTCAAGGGAACCCCCACCCTGATCCAGGACACTCTCCAGGGCAAACCAGCTGGCCCCCACCCATGCACCAGGCCTCTATCCTATCTAATAAAAGAGTAATATGCAGATTGACCACCACTCCAACACACAAGATGGCTGCCCCCATGTGGTCAAAAATCCTGCCCCCATGTGGACACAAGATGGCTAGCAAGGGAGGGCCATAGGGAGGGAAAGAGGCTCTTATTACACTGTAGTTGGTACATGTTAGAATTGTAATACACAACATAATAAACCAAAAATTCAAGAGATGAAAAACTACTTGAAGCAAAGCTAAAGAATAAGATACTATTGGGCTCTAGCTGGTTTGGCTCAGTGGCTGCATGTGGACAGAGCATTGGCCTGTGGACTAATGGGTCTCAGGTTGGATTCCAGTCAAGGGTACATGCCCCAGTTGTGGGCTTGAGCCCCAGTTAGGGGTGTGTAGGAGGCAGCTGATCAATGGTTCTCTCCCATTATTGATGTTTCTCTCTCTCTCCCCCCTCCCTTTCTCTCTGAAATCAATAAAAAATATATTTTTAAAAGATACTATTGGGTATGATAAGCTCACATCCAAACTGTTTGTGTTTTGCTAAATGCATTGTCAGTCCTTATACTTAGAAATTATCACCTTATTATTACAGTTTAGCTCATTCTGGCGTCACCACTGAAAGCATGCTGGTGTTAAAAAGGTAAATCTTTTCAAGAGTTTGGTGAATGTGAGAAACACTGTGTTTAAACCCACAGAACACTAAAAACCAGCTGTTCATTTAGATAATTAAGCAATTCTTTCTTTGAAAGGACACAGAAATCCTTTCCTAGACTAAATATAGTTTGGTAAAAACTCGTTAATTTACACCATCCTAATTTTAAGATTGTGAGAATAGTGATAGACTGAAATTCACATTTATCTATGAAAAATATGTGGTAAGTGTTTCAGGTAAGATTAAAAAGAAATAACAAAGAAAGAGGCTAGCTGCCAGTTCACATGGGGACACAGGCACAGGCCTCAGACTCGAGTTCTGAAATTGTAGAAAGCATCTCAGTTTGTTTAATATTTATTGCTTCCTAACTTCTTTGTTAGGTGTCAAAATATACTTGGGTTTTTCATAAGAATAGGGTTTTATTGTAACAGGGGATATTCAGACAAAAATGTCAAGATGGTGGTATACACAGGATTCCCAGACACAATGTTCCGTTTCTTTTCCTTCCAATGCTTAAGGGTATTTGCAAGTCATGTGCTTGTTTTAATTGTTTATTGTCTGACACCCCTTCTATCTGTACCTCTAACAGCGACATAATTCCATACAGCTTACTCAAATGGCTCTACCATGAAAACACAACAACATGAACAGGAATCCAGCACCCCAGTTTTTGTATACTTCTAATCTAAGTCATTCTAGTAATGCCATTCCACTTTCTGTGCATGATTTGAAGGTTGCCCTTTCCTGCAGGCATTTATCACAGTCTTGCTCTCTCCATTTCACCAACCCACTCCACTGTCCAGTTTGTCTGTTCTGCTTCTGGACTTGGTAGTACAGCAAACCCATTTTCTTAGCTCAGACTTGTATGTCCTTGGAACATGCAGCCCGAGACAGGAACTGAGGGAAATCAAGAATTTGGAAGGTCTATGGAAAGGTTAACACCATAATCTTTTGTTAGCTTTTCCTCTCCTGGCTATCAGCTTTCTTTGTAAAAGTGAAAATCCTTTTTGGATTTCTTTCTGTTAGCCAAACCAAGTATTAATGTAGGTCTTGAGTGGGAGAATTTCCCTGGGAAAGCAAAGCCATTGTGTACTAATGTAGGTTCTTCCCTAAAAGTGGAGTGGGGTAACAGGAACTTTGGGGAAGCAGGGGATACACCACTTCATGCTGTTTCAGATTATGAAAGATTTCATAGGAATGCTCCACTTTGGATAGTCGGGAAGACCTGTATATATATGTATACACACATACATGTATATTAAAATACTTTATACATAATACTTAAAATAAAGCAACTTTCTTTAATCATGTATTCCATTGCTGCTGCTATAAAATTTTATTCCCTTTTTATAAAAACCTTGGAAGAGTCATGTTTCTTATCTTCACAAACTTTGTTCTAACCACGCCAATGATATTCTGACCACTACCTCTATCCCAAGAGAAAAATTAACAGCATCATCACTGTTCTCCATACTTTAAAAACCAGTGGTCTATTTTCAGTCTTCATCTTTCTCAATATGTCATAATAATTTGAAATAGTCAGTAAGTTCCATCATAAAGTAATTTACTTAACATGCTCTAGAAAATCAGCATTTCTTGAGTTTTACCTTCTGCTGTACTCTTGATCTCAACCTTGTTGACTTGATGTTTTCAATTCTACATGTGGGAGTTTCTAGGATTAGCCCTTCCGTTATCTGTGCCTAGTTACAAAATCACCCCAAAGGTGATATCTTCAACCTTATGTTTTATATGCCATCTGTATGCTGAAAACTCTCAAATTCAGATCTTTAACCCTGCTCTTCTAGTTTATTCTATTGCACAATCATTTTTTACTCCTCTCTCCACCCAACATATAAAATCAACCATCCCATTCATTCCTTAAGTTTCATATTCCTAACATGTCATAAACATGACCACTTATTTCCAACCCTCATGACTTTCAGTCTTGCTCAAAGCATTATCTTTTGTCTGTTTCACACTAATGCAGGCTGTTAATAATAGGGGAACTTGGTGACACTCAGAGTATATGAGAACTCTTCAATATTTATGTAAGCCTAAACTGCTATAGAAAATAGTCTGTTAAAAATCCCTTAACTTTCTATGTGCTACCAGTCCATTAAATTTGTAGTGAATTAAAAATCTGTTATAGTATTTAATTTTAGTACCTATACTACCAAGATGCATTTACTTTTAAGTACTAAGTATACAAAATTGAACGTTTTATAGCATATTGTCTGTTAGAAGAGTACAGCCCTTTTTTTAAAAAAAAACACCTCAACTTAAATATTCAAAAGGAGAACTATAATTGCATTCCTAAATTTAGATATATGGTTAGTAAGGTTATCTGATGAAAGTTGAATAGTGGGTGGTTGTTCGTGATAGCAATTCTCATAAAATTCCCTGTATATCAAAGAGAATGAACAAGTAGCTTTTAACAATACCATGTTTCTTTGATGTGTACAGTTTTTCAAAATGAGAATTTCCTTGTATTATATAAAGTATCCATGGTTATCTTAATATAAAATATTTTAAGATGTTAATAGTTAATAGTTTATTACCCAAATTTAGAAAAATAAGAACTTCAAGGAGTTGTATAATCATTATCTTATCCATGTAGAAAGTCTTATGCTGGCCAATCTGCCTGGAAAGTATTCACTCAGTGGCCTAAGTATGTAGGGCAAAATTGATGTATTGTTTAAAAAGGCAGTTGTTATCTTGTTGGACTGCCAATAGCATTCATTAATTTTTCCAACCCTCTTCCCATTTTATTCATTCATATGCATTTAAGGCATGTTTTTTTGCTTTCATTTATTCATTATCTAATAGTTCTTTATCAGGAGACTACATGTGCTAGAACTTGTGCAGTATTAGTGAAAGAAATCTCTAGAACTATTTAGAGTTAGTCTGAAATGAACTGGATAACAATATTCCACGCTGGGATCTTTGGAAGCATATATTACTAGTATGTAGCCATCTGAATGACATGCCTTACACTCTACTAATTGGATAATGTGCTTCCCATTTAAATGTAGCTTATATGTAAGGAGGTATGGGTCAGACATGTGAGGATATTTCTGTACTGTTTCTAGAAACTTCCAGTCAAAGTAAACCAATCATGTTAGGAGCTTATCCAACATGGAATGTATTCAATTGGGCAAATATTCTTTAAATTAGCCATTCTCAACTCTGATGGTCTCAGAGAAGTCTTCTGGAGGCCTGTGAGATCTAAATTACTTTCACTGCATTGACTTTGTATTAAGATGCAAAATAAATGGCAGATGAAACATTCAGTTGGTGTCAGTGACTCAGCCAGGTAGGCCACAGTTATGTTCAAAGAAGGGTGCGAAGACAGTGTTAAATTTTGGTATCTGAATCTTGCTTTACTGAAACAATGCTTACTACCTTCTCATCAGTTTTTACACATGCAGAGCAAAAATTAGATTTCTGTTTTAAGGAATGTGCTTTAAATATTGGTTATCTGTCTTTATGCCATCAGCACTAATGAGTCTCCTTTGACCTTTGTAACATCATGAATACTATGACTGGAAGTGCTGTGTTGGCATTAAATTAAACAAAGTGTGCCAGCATTTGTCTACTTACTCTTTAGTGGGAGAGATGTTTTATTTATATTTCAGTACTGCATAAATCTTGTAAATCATGACTATGTTTCCATTTACTATTCCTGTTATTTAAAGTAGCTTAACTTGATAGTAGGGAAAACCCTAAGTTGATTATAATGTTATTTTTTTACTAGGAAAAATTGTAAAATAAAATTTAAATATTTTAACTATATTTTAAACACTTGTCTAATGTACCAGTTAACCCATTTTTTATCATATTAAACAATTCAGTTATTGCTGTACATGTTAGTTATTTCTCATAGCATAATCAAAATTATTGAGAGGAAATGAAAGTTTCTTGGTAGAGACAGATCTGGAGACATATGGCTAATTGGACCAGCTATGAAATAACTACAAATATTACAGTAGACAGTGCAGGAAATTTGGAACTCAGAAGCTTAAATATAATTCAACAAATAATGAAGGACCTAGTTTTAGAAACATTGTACTTTCAGAATTCTTCCTCTTTCTTTGAATCTTCCATAAGAATGTGGCCAAAAACCATCTATAGGTTATGCAGGCAAAAGTCCTTACACTAATCAGTGCGTATCTTTTCTTTAAATGGAAGAGTATATATTTTATTATAAGGTTTTCTATTTGAACCTTCTTCATTAAAAGAAGTATTTAGTTTATTTTCTATCTCAGGAAAGAAACCCATAGAAATGCTTTTAGGTACCTATGAACCAAAAATCTTTATTCAAGAAAGAGAAGGTACCAGATAAGTAATGTCCCTGCATATGTTTTGTCACTAGGGAAATTGAAACTCAGATAAATATTTGTATCATAGAGCAAAACATTTCTTCTTTATATCGTATATTGTTCCTCTTATTGTCCAGCAAAACATTTCTTCTTGATGTCATATATTGTCCCTCTTATTGTCCTTTATAGAGGTTCTCTTCTGAACTAAAAAAATAAAAAGAGTATCCTATATAATAAAGACTAATAATGCAAATAGACCAAACAGCAGAAAAACTGAACAGCCGGTTGCTATGACATGTGCAGAACATGGCAGGTGTTGGCCAGAGCGGGATGGTGGAGCAGGTGGTCAGGGGTGCTAGACCAAGGCGTGTTGCCCGTTGCTGTCATCGGGGCGAACCTCTGGTGGTTACTAAAAAGTCTTTGCTCCCACGTGCCATGGTCCCGCCCAACGCTTGCACTCACTGCCAGTGCCCTGCACCATCAGCGGGTGTGATCAGTGGCTGCCAGCCCTGATCGCCCCTGAGGGCATCTCCACCATCCCCAGACCCTGAGGTGCAATCAGGACAGCAGTTGCTACTTGCACTCGCTGCTGGCGCCAGACCCAATAACTCTGCACTGTCAGTGAATGGGGCTGCTGGCAGATAGGGGACTGGGGGCCATGGCAGGAGGGTCCAGGCGAGGGTTCAGAAGATGGGCCAAGACCGACCCCTGTGCCTAACAGCAGCCTCACAGCCCACAGTTCTTTCAAGGTACATTAATTTGTGTACTGGGCTCCTAGTTCAATTATAATAGCTTCCTTTTCTTCTGTGAAAAAATTAAGCATAGGTTCTTTAATTTATAAGTTAGTCAAAATTACCACTGTTTTCCTTTTACATAATTTGTATTTCTTACTATATTGCTTCTTATATTCTGCTTCTTTATAAAATGCCCTTTTCTGTTTCTTTTCTACTTATTCTCTATATGAATTTTATTTTGAAAGAAAAAATTTATTCTTTGGGAATAAATTGTCTATTTTTCTTGATTAAGGTATTACAAAAGTGACCTTATTTCCCTGTTGTTCCCCCAGCCCCCCAGTCCTGCCCTCAAACTCACCCCATTGTCTGTGTCCATCACTTATATTTATATGCATGCATACAAGTCCTTTGGTTGATTTCTCCCCCTTACTCCCACCCTCCCATACCTTGCCTCTGAGGTTTGAGCATCTGATTGATACTTCTGTCTCTAGATCTGTTTTTATTCATTGGTTTATGTTCATTATAATCCACAAATGAGTGAGATCAAGTGATATTTATCTTTCTCTGATTGACTTATTTCACTTAGCATAATGCTTTCCAGCTCCATCCATTATGTTGCAAATGGTAGAAATTCCTTCCTTTTTGTAGCAGCATGGTATTCCATTGTGTAGATGTGCCAAAGTTTTTTAATCCATTCATTTGCTGATGGGCACTTAGGCTGACTCCAAATCTTAGCTGTTGTAAATTGTGCTGCTATGAACATAGGGGTGCATATGTCCTTTCTGATTGGTTTCCTGTGATATATTCCTAGAAGTGGGATCACTGGGTCAAATGGACATTCCATTTTTAGTTTTTTTGAGGAAACTCCACACTGTTCTCCATAGTGGCTGCACCAGTATGCATTCCCACCAGAAGTGCAGAAGGATTCCTTTTTCTTCACATCCTTGCCAGCATTTGTCATTTGTGGATAATAGCCATTCTGACAGGTGTGAGATGGTACCTCATTGTCATTTTGATTTGCATCTCTCGAATGATTAGTGACTTTGAGCATGTTTTCATATGTCTGTTGGCCTTCCTTATGTCTTCTTTTGAAAAGTATCTATTTAGGTCCGTTGCCTATTTTTTTGATTGGGTTGTTTGTCTTTTGTTAAGTTGTATGAGTTCCTTGTAAATATTGGAGATTAAACCCTTATCAGAGATAATTGTTGGCAATTATGTTCTCCCATGCAGTAGGTTTCCTTGTTGTTTTGCTGATGGTTTCTTTTGCTATGCAGAAGCTTTTTATTTTGATGTAGTTCCATTTATTTATTTTCTCTTTCATTTCCATTGCTCTAGAAGCTGTGTCGGTGAAGATATTGCATCAGCATATATCTGAGATTTTGCTGCCTGGATTCCTCTAATATTTTTATGGTTTCCAATCTTACATTTAAGTCCTTTACCCATTTTGAGATTATTTTTGTGTATGGTGTAAGTTGGTGATCTAGTTTCATTTTTTTTTTTGCATCTGTCTGACCAAATTTCTCACCACCATTTATTGAATAGACTGTCTTGATTCCATTGTATGTTCTTGCCTCCTTTGTCAAATATTAATTGAGCATAGTGGTTTGGGTCAATTTCTGGGTTCTCTATGCTATTCCATTGGTCTATATGTCTATTCTTGTGCCAGTACCAGGCAGTTGTGAGAACAGTGGCTTTGTAATACAGCTTAATATCTGGCATTGAGATCCCTCCTACTTTGTTCTTCTTTCTCAGGATTGCTGCAGCTATTATTTTTTTTAATTCCAAATGAATTTTTTGAGAGTCCTTTCTAGAGCTGTGAGATATGCTATTGATATTTTAATGGAGAGTGAATTGAATCTATACATTGCTTTGGGTAGTATGGACATTTTAATGATGCTGATTCTACCAATCCATGAACACGGTATGTTCTTGAATCTGTTGATGTTTTCTTCTATCTCTCTTTTTTTTAATGTCCTGTAGTTTCTTGAGTAGAGGTCTTTTACCTCCTTAGCTAAGTTTATTCCTAAGTATCTTTTACTTTTGTGTGTGCAGTGGTAAATGGGATTTTTTTAAAAAATCTCTCTTTCTGTAAGTTCACTATTGGTGTATAAAAATGCCATAGATTTCTTGGCATTAATTTTGTATCCTGCTCCATTGCCAAATTCACCTTTAATTTTGAATGATAACCTTGCTGGGTATAGTATTTTTGGGTTCAGTCCCTTGCTTTTGTATCACTTTGTATATTTTATTCCATTCCCTTCTGGCCTGGTGTATTTCTATTGAGAAATCGGTTGACATTCTAATAGGAGATTACTTGTAGGTAACTTTCTGTCTTTCTCTTTCTCTCTGGCAGTCTTTAAGATTCTTACTTTGTCATTGGTGTTTGCCAGTTTAATTATGATGTGTCTTGGTGTCAGTCTTTTGGGGTTCATGTTCTTTGGGACTCTTTTGCCTCTTGAATATGCAAAGTTTTTTTCTTGCCAATATCAGGGAAGTTGTCATTATTTCTTCAAACAAGTTTTCCATTCCTTGTTTCTCTTCATTTCCTTCTGTTACCCCTATTATGCAAATGTTGTTTAATTTTGTGTTGTCCTAAAGCTCCCTTAGGCTCTCCTCTTGCTTTATAAATTTTCTTTCCAGTTGCTGCTGTGTTTGTGTGTTTTTTCCTACCTTGTCTTCTAATTTGTTGGTGTGGTCCCCAGTCTCTTCTAGTCTACTATTTAAGCCTTCCATTGTGTTCTTTGTTGCAGCTATGTTGTTCTGCATTTCCTCTTGGCCGCTTTTTGTGTTGGTGACATTCTCATTCAGCTCCTTATAATTCTCACTGAGTTGTGTGCATTTGTCGTTGAGTTGTGTGTATTTGTCATCCAGCTATTTGAGCATCCATATAACCATTACTCTGAATTCTTTCTCTGACAAGTTATTTGCCTCAATTTCATTTGACTCTCTTTCTGGTGATTCCTCTTTTTCTTTCCTTTGGGGATTGCTTTTTTGTCTTCCTATGTTATGCTATAATGTTTTAATTGTAGATCTGATTGATTTGCTACCCAGGTTCTTTTAGGGATGGTGCTACTGATGTGATCTCTCAGATCTTCTGGGCTTGGTAATCTAGTGTAGCTCCCTACTTGACCTATTTGTGTTCTTTTGATGTAGGACTTCGAGCTGGAAAGGCACAACTACAGTGTCTAGAAGTCAGCAGCTGTGGAGGTGGTATCCCCATTTTTGCTGCCTTGTGCCCTTGATTGAAATTGCACATGCCCAGTGGGGCTTACAGTGGTGCCCAAGGACTGCCTGTGGAGTGGTGGGTTTGGGAGGCCTGCATGCTAGAAAAGCGTTCAACTGTACTGTCCAGAGTTCTGCAGCTGTGGGATGAAAATACTCAGTTTTTGCTGCTGTGCCTGTATTTGGACACGCGTGTGAGCTCCCAGTGATGACTCAGAGGGACACCCGTGGTGTGTTTGCCAGTGCAGTGCTCAGACTGAAGCACTCTGAAGATTCCTGTCACTGAAGCCACGCAATTAAGGTGTCTATGGGCAGGTATTCAGGAAGAGGGAATTCAGAATTACTACCACGGAGTGTTATGCCCAGATTTCATGATCCCCAAAGACCACCAGGGAGCCAAAACGGTTGCAATAGCATAGAACCTTTATTCAAACCCGGGTTTGGCTCCCAGCCTCTATCTGGCACAGCAGCAAGGCGAGAGAGCAAGCCCAGCAAGAACAGTAGGTTATAAAGGGTTGGTCATTTGGGTGGTCTTAGGGAAGTGATGTGGGTTACAGAGATAGCCTTATTAGGTCAGGGTTTTTCAGCAGGGGTCTCAAAGCACAAGGATCAGGAAGTGACCAGTACTTTGGTTATACCTTATTAGGACTTAAGCCATGTCCTTGGGCTACATTGGTCCACTCAGGCAGTGGTTGGGGGAGTTAAGACATTCCTGGCACCCTTGTGGCCACTCCCAGCAGGGAGGAAGGGCAATTAGGCTGACCAGCTCCACAAGATGGAGGATAGTCAGCTCTGCTTTGTCCTTTCAAGAGCAGCACACCCTTGTCTGTACAAAATCACACCCAACAGGGGCTCACAGTGGCTCCCAAGAGCGGCCTGTGGAGTGATGTGCCCTGGAGGCCTACACACTAGAAACATACATGTGACTGTGGTGTCTGGAGGTCTGCCACTGTCAAGGGGAAAGTTGCACTTACTGCTGCAGGAGCAGTGCAACTTTTGAGGTGGAGGTTCCAGGGTCCATGGGTGGGGTAGCAGGATTTTAGCTGGAGTGGCTGCAAGGTCACAGGCAGTGTCCAAAGCCTGTCTGGATGATTAATTCCTAGAAAAAGCCACTCTCCCCTTCAAGATGGCGTGGGCTCCAGGTCCCGCAGTCTGGGGAGTGCCCGCAGTGATTGTAGTCTCTCCCTGTCCAAGAGAACCTGGTCTGCCAGCCTCTGCTGCTCCTGCCGGATTTAACTGTTCCTCACTCATTCACACACACACCACACACATCCACACACTCTTCTTCCATCTTCTCACTTACATCCTCTCTCTCACTTCCATCCTGCCAACCACCATCTTTTTTTCTCCCTAATTGTCTTAATAATACCTTGAGCCTTAATTGTAATCAATTAACTGAGAGTATTTACAGTTTTTTAAATATTCCATTTGTTCCTTTTTTTGAATGTTAGTCATGTGACTCTTAAAATGCCATTTCTGCTTCCATGCTTTATGGAAGCAGATTTTTGACTCACTAGATTATCATCTCTGTAGATGGCCTAGGACAGTGGTCGGCAAACTCATTAGTCAACAGAGCCAAATATCAACATACAACGATTGAAATTTGAGAGCCAGTTTTTAAAACTTAAGCTTCTTCAAAATAGACTCACACAGGCTGTGGTATTTTGTGGAAGAGTCACATTCAAGGGGTCAAAGAGCCACATGAGGCTCACAAGCTACACTTCGCTGACCATGGGCCTAGGGTGTGACAGGCCCTGTCTTGATAATTGTGCTAAATGGCTAGAATACAGAGCATTGAGGAGTTTCCAAATCATGTTATCTATTATCAGTAAAATGGAGTGGTTTTGTACTGACTTCTTCTGTTTCTAATGCTTAAATTCATTTAAGATAGTTTTATATTTTTAATCTATTTTCATCTTTGGTTTTTCTGTAATTTCTGTTTTTTGGTTTAAACAATGAGTAACTGGATTTTTATACCTGTATTCAACAATAGTTGGGGAATAAGCCTTGTGGTTCATGACATGTGATAACAGCTTGAGATTTGGGACACAAATGGCAATTTCATTTCTTTCATTGAGTTTCATGATGCTGGAATTCATTCCAATATCCAAAGGCAAGGAGGCACAGAGCCCAGTGCTCTCCCAAAGCTTCCTTCTGAAAGCAGACATCTGTTGTGTGTTAACTGAGCAAAATAAAATAGAGGAGGAAGGATTGTTTGTTACTGCATCTTTATTAGTGCTCCAGTTTCTCAGAGAAGAGAGTGGGAAATACATATATCATATGATGATCAATTACAAGTGTTGTCATGAAAATTAATATTATTTGACAGTGCTTTCTCTTCCTTTGATATTAGACAAGCTATTGTTATTCTCTGTGCAAATTTTTATTTTAGCATATCACTGAGGTCAATGAAACTTGAAGTCAGTTTTAACGAAGACTCACATCAAAACCCTTGGGAGACATTGGTTACAATTACATATCCTTAACTTTTGGTCACACATCTTGATATAAAGAGATATCCTATCGTTGTCTTTACTTTGGGTAAAATTAACACCAATTAAGTGTTCCTTATCAAGATGCCACACCATCAACATTTGTAATATTGCTGCCCCATGGGATCCAATGGAACCCTTGAATATTCTCTCGGCTACAAATTTGCCACATGATATTATTGCTCTGATTCTGCAGTTGCTATGGTACCCTGAACAAATTCTCAATATTGGTCGCTCAAGGCACAAATTAAGAGTCTCCAGCATTCTAGGATGTCAGGTGCTTAACTTAAACTGGTCATGATGCTAACTTGAGTTCTTGAAAAGAAAAGCAGCTCTTGAACTGGAATAAACTGTTTAATAGAATGCTTTTTATATAAATATCAATAATATAAGATTATCTAGGTTAATACAGTTTAAAATAGTGCCAATACCTTTTATTTTTTTAAAACTTTTTTATCTTTATTGTTCAGTATATTAATTACATTGTTCCCTTTTTTCCCCCCTCTATAGTTCCCCTCCACTTGGTACCCATCCCACCTTCCACCCTCACCCCCCTCCACTGTCCTCTCCCATAGTTGCATGATTTTTGTCCAGTCTCTTGCTGCACTTCCCACACCCCCTTTCTCCCCAAGACTTGTCAGTCCATTCCCTCTCTATGTCCGTGATTCTGTTACATTTACCAGTTTATCATGTTCATCAGCTTATTAATTCACTTGATTTTTAGATTCATTTGTTGATAGATGTGTATTTGTTGTTACTAATTTACACTTTTATCTTTTTCTTCTTCCTCTTCTTAAAGAATATCTTTCAGCATTTCATGTAGTATTGGTTTGGTGGTGATGAACTCCTTTAGCTTTTTCTTATCTGCGAAACATTTCATCTGACCTTCAATTCTGCATGATAGCTTTGCTGGATAGAGTAATCTTGGTTGTAGATTCTTGCTGTTCATCACTTTGAATATTTCTTGCCACACCCGTCTGGCCTGGATCGTATCTGTTGAGAAATCCGCTGACAATTGTATGGGTGCTCCCTTATAAGTAACCAACTGTTTCTCTCTTGCTGCTTTTAATATTCTCTCTTTGTCTTTTGCTCTTGGCATTTTAATTATGATGTGCCTTGGTGTGGTCCTCTTAGGGTTCCTATATATTGGGATTCGGTGCGCTTCTTGGACTCCTAAGTCAATTTCTTTCACCAGGTGTGGGAAGTTTTCAGTCACTATTTCTTCAAGTAGGTTTTCATTGTCTTGCTCTCTCTCTTTTTCTGGCACCCCTATAATTTGGATGTTGGTATGCTTGAGGTTGTCCCAGAGGCCCCTTACACTAGCTTCAATTTTTTGGATTCTTTTTGTTTCTTGCTTTTTCAGCTGAGTGGATTTTCCCTCTTTATATTTCAAATCTTGAACTTGGTTCTTGGGGTGCTCCAGAGCACTTTTAGGTCTTTGTATAATATTTTTTATTTCAGTCAGTGTATGCTTAATTTCTGGTTGGTCCTTTTCCATATCCTTAAGAGTCTCCTTTATATCCTTGAGAGTCTCCTTCATTTCCACGTTGGTCTTGATCATTTCCTTGAAGGTCTCGTTCATTTCCTTGTAGGACTCATTCATTTCCTTGTCGGCCTTGACCCTTTGTTAGATCTTCTTGAAAAACCCTATAACCGTGGTTTTGAATTCCATGTCCAGTCGTTTTTTTCCCTCCATTTCTTTCACATCTGATTTCTTTCCATGTCTCTGCATGGTGGCTGCTTCCCTGAGTTGGTCAATTAGCTTTGTGTGGTAGACTTCCTACTAGGGACAGTGGCTCAACCTCCCCAGTTACCTGAGGTGGATATGGGCTGCACAGTCTTGCTAAAGTTAAGCTCAGTTAATCGTTGTTAGCACTTGGAGGGGTTGACCTCCAGGCCAATTGTCTGTGACATTCAGCTGTGCTCAGGTTGGATGGGCGGAGTCTCCGGGCCAAGCAGACAGCGTTAGCTCCGCCCTGTGCGGCCCCAGGAACCCTGCGCCGGGGGCAATGGCTGCCAGCACCTCTGAGAGAGAGCCGCTGTGGAGCTCCACCAGCTGCCGGGGAATTCAGACTCTCCCCAAGTGACTCTGCACGCCCAATGTCTCACCCAGGGTCTTAAAACAAAGCAGAATGAGATAGCAAGTCGCAGAGCGCTCTCTGCGTGGTCACGCAGCCGAGCTGTTCGCACAAGCTCGCCTTCTCCACAAGCTGGCAGACCCAGCAGTGCCCGAGCTTCGGTGTGCCCTCCCACTGTTCAGTTTTCACCCCGTATGATAGTGGGTTCCCTGGACTTCGCCCAGAGCTGGAGAATCAGTCCAGTGGGACGTCTTTGTCTCCTCGTTCGAGAAAACTGGCTGGTTTTCAGCCGCCCGCCCTCTCCACTGGTGCGCGCTTCAAACCTCTCTCTGCGCGAATCTTTCAACTCTGTCTGCCGCCGCTCCTCCGAGTCACAGTGTCTTATCTTCACTTTTATTTGTGGAATTTTCACTCGGCGAGCTTTCTGGTGATTCTGGAAGGTGTTTGTTCTTTCATCAAGTTGTAGTATTAAAATTGTTGAGTATGACGGCAAGATAGGTTTACCTATGCTGCCATCTTTGCCTCATCTCCGCCAATACCTTTTAGATGTATTAAGGCATCATTGTCCATTTATCCATCAAGTTCTTAAAGAATATGTAAAAGTTTATTATATAGAGATAAAAGAATATGTAAAAAGTTTATTATATAGAGATAAACATATTATATAGAGATAAAATAATGAAATAGTCTAGATTCAAGTGGTGCAGTTATTTAAGATAACATTCTTAAGACCTTTGGAATCACTGGATATATTCACCTGACTTAATTCTACAGTATCTACAAAATAATTCATTTTGATTTGGCTTAATAATATAAATATAATATCAACTGAAATGCCTGCCATACTTTAATTATTTATTTGGACAGTTTCATTGAGGTCTCATTCACATATCATAAATTTTACCCATATAAAATATTAAACTTAATTCTGTGGTTTTTAATAAAATTATAGAGCTGTGCAATAATTACTAAAATCTAATTTTAAAACATTTTCATAACTCCCAAAAGAAATTATAAACCTATTAGAGGCCCGATGCACGAAATTCACGCAAGAGTAGGCCCTCACAGCCCCAGCTTCATCCAGAAGGTCATGTGGACAGTCGTTCTGCTGTTCAGTTGATTTGCATATTATACTTTTATTATTATAGATTTGCAGTCATGCCCCATCCTCCTTTTACTCTCGGCACTTAACAAGCCCTAATCAGCTTTCTGTCTCTATAGAGCTACTTATTTTGGACATTTCATAGAAATTGAATAATAGAATCTATGGCCTTTTGTGATGGCCTCTTTCACTTAGTATCAGGTTTAAGAGTCATCCACCATTGTAGCATAGATCAACACATCATTCTTTTTATGGTGAAATAACATACCATTGAATGGCTATATTTTTTTCTTCAGCTGGTTATATTTGGGGTATTTCATTTTTGGCAAATACAAATAATACTGATGAATATTTATATATGAATTTTTTGTGTAGATGTATTTAAAGGCCACCAAACTATTTTCTAAAGTGGCTACAGAATTTTATAATCTCACAAGAAATTTTGGAGGTTCTAGTTAATCCATATTTTCACCAATACTTGTTAGAGTCCATCATTTTTAATTATATCATCCTATGGGGTTGACGTGGTATCTCATTGTCGTTTTAATTTGAATTTACCTAATGACATAAGGTGTTGGTCTTGTTTCCATGTACTAATTGGCCATTTTTACACATTCTTGGCAGAAATATGTATTCAGATTCTTTGCCTATTTTTTGAGTTGTCCTTTGTATATTCTGCATAGAAATCCCTTTTCAGATACATGATTTGCAAATATTTTTCTCAATATGTAGATTGTCCTTTCAGCTTCTTGACAGTTGTGTGTATTTGGAGCATAAAACTTAAACAAATTAGACTTCCTCTAAGTCATTTTTAATTTCTTCTGTTGCTTGTATATAAAAACATTGCTTAATCCAAAATCAGAAATATTTACACCTATATTTTCCTCTAAGAGTTTTATGATTTTAGCTCTTATGTTTAGATCTTTGATCCATTTTGATTTTTATTAATGAGATGTGAGGTAGGCATTCCACTTCAATCGTGGCTTGTGGCTATCTAATTGCACCAAGATTATTTGTGAAAAAATGTTATCCTTTTGCCATTGGAATATATTGGCATCCGTGTCACAATCCAGTTGACCATAAATATAATAGTTTCTTCTTGGACTCTGGACACAATTTTATTCCATTGGCCTAAATATCTATTCCTCTGCCAGTAAAACATTGTCTTGATTACTGTTTTTAGGAAGCATTGAAATTAGAAAGTGTCAGTTCTCTAAATATATGTTTTATGAAAACATATTTTTTTTTGCCAATTTGGCTCAGTAGATAGAGCATTGGCCTGCAGACCAAAGGGTCAAGGGTGTGTACCTGGGTTGCAGACTCCTCCTGGGCCCAGGTTGGGGTGTGTGCAGGAGGTAACCAACCAATGTGTTTCTCTCACATCAATATTTTTCTCTGTCTCTCCCTCTCTCTAAAAATCAAAGGGAAAATGTCCTCAGGTGATTAAAAAGAAAAAAAGAAAAAAAGAATGTTGAACTCTACCGCAGATTTACCAACATGTGTTCTCAAAGAGAAAACAACATTAATCCTAAAGCATAACCATTGGGAAAATTATTCTGGTTTTTGGTTACAAATATGACAATAAAATCTTTGGGGGAATTATTGCTTCAGATCATTGGGACTGAAATTTAGAGCAAACTGTCTCCAGGTTTTCAAAATGGGAATTCTGAAATCTGGACCTGCATCATTCTTTATAGAATTACCTAGTCAAACCAATTCACTTATAATCAAACATATCCTTTGTTGTAAAGAATTTAATGTGCTGATTGAGTTATCCAGGCGATATATACTCATTATTTTCATTAACCCTATATCTACAACAATTTGCTAAGTTAGCTCATTAGAAAAGTTAGTTTATAGAGTTCGGAGGTCAATAAATTATTTCAGTAATGCATATATCCATTGCTAGCTTCTTTAAGATTTCTTAATTGTCCAGTAAAACTACTTACTTTAAATGTAAGTACTTGAGTTTCAGTGGTGGGCACACAGTGCAATATACAGACCTCGTATCATAGAAATCTACATCTGAAACCTATATTATCTTATTAACCAATGTCACCCCAATATATTTAATAAAAAAAGAAAGTATCTGATAGAAATTTAGTAGCCAAATTTAACAAAAGTGTGCAAGTCAATGACATATGTATAAAAAGGCCAGTATTTATTTTACACTAATAAAAATAATTCTGGTAAATCACAACTATAAGACCACAAAACATTTATATTCTGTTAAGATCACATTTTAATTTTTACTACCTAGTCATAATTACTTGGAATCACTGAATTTAAATCACCCAATAATTTCTATATGAATAGTAA
This sequence comes from Antrozous pallidus, assembly GCA_027563665.1. Lineage (NCBI taxonomy): Eukaryota > Metazoa > Chordata > Mammalia > Chiroptera > Vespertilionidae > Antrozous > Antrozous pallidus. Next base: position 51,750,642 of record CM050518.1, read on the forward strand.
ATAAGAAATAAAGAATAAATAATTATTACGACTCTGAAAAATAAAAAGATCATGTAACACAAACTATTTCAAAATTTTCAAAAGGCAACCATTTTCCATCATAAAAAAATTTTAGCAAAATATTCCTGTTAACCTTGCTGATTTTTTTTCCAGGGAAAGAGTACATTTTCATGTAATCTTTGATATAAATGTTTAGAATATTTCAGTTCCAATGATAAGTATCTGTCGAAAAGTTAGTCTTAATTATTTGAAGTTGGCCAGCTGTTATAGCCATTCATTTCTTTCAAAGACTCTGTGTCATGTAAATTGGGTAGAGGAAATTTGTGAAGAGGAAACATACCTGAATTTGTGCCATCATTCCTCATTAGCTTAATCACATCCCAAGCTGGACAGATTAGAAAGACACCGAGTGTGGCTGCCCTGGAGCAGAATCAGAACAGACTGGCCAGAAGGACTTGCCAGAACACCTGATGCTCAACATGTCACTTCAGTTTCTGGGACAGAAATTGGTCCTGTTCATCTGCTAATGGAAATATGTGTCAAAACTGATTATCAATGGTTTCCAGTTAGATTTTGATATAGATTTGTAATACAAGTCATTTGGGATTTATGTGCTCATATTTGCAACATCTAACAGGCTTTTTTATTCTTGTTTTCCTTATTTTTTCTTTTTTTTTTTGAAAATGTTTATAATTTTAGAGAGGGGGAAGTAGAGAGAATTACATCAATTTGTTGTTCCACTTATTATGCATTCATTGGTTGCTTCTAATTTGTGCCCTGACCGTGATTCAAATCTGCAACCTTGTCGAATCAGGATGACACTCTAACCCACTGAACTACTCAGCCAGGGCATTATTTTCCTTATTGTTTCAATAATAGAAATTAATATTTTCCAGGAATTGCAGCTGCAGTTTTTTTTAGCTGAAGCCATTGCCTCTATATCACCAAGGCTTATAACTATAGCTGGGACCTTGTTATATTGCCAGCTTGATCAGATTATAGATATGGCAATATATATATATTTTGAATCATAGATTTTTGGGAATCTACTCACGTTTTTACCAAACTGCCTGTGGTCTTACAGAGTACTAATAGGAATAAAGCAATTTCTGTACTCACAGTAAATATTGAACTGGATTTATATGACATAAAAGTGTTTTAGGATACTACTGATATAGAACTTTAAAAATTACACCCTACTTTTTTGCAAAACATTGTTAACAAAAGTAGGACATTTGTTACTTTAGCCTATCCAGCATCCATTTATTTAAAAAAGACAATCATGCAAACACTATTCCAAGCATGTGAAATCCATACATGAATTAAATGTAGATCCCTTAAACATGTAAACTTGCATTCCAGTGGCAAAAGACCAAGACAGTTCATATGTAAATCATGTAACTCTTAGAAAGAAAATGTATCAACATTCTTGCTTTTGGTACCATTTACATTACTAAATATGGTGTTTGGCCTCAGATTTAAGTTCATGAAAGATGTGAAAGAAAATCATTTAGATATCTGGTGAGAACTAGAGACAGAAAATGACTACTAAAATTTAATTTGATGAATTGATAAAAGTAAGCAGCTGGTATACTGGAGTAGATGAGAAAAGCTCGATCCTTCTGGCCAGGGTACCTACGTTTTCTACTCAGTATTACAAGGACTGGCTGCTTTAGTATCGCTTAGGATTCTGGGGAAATGCAAAAGTCCTGAGCCCCACCAGGAGCATTATTTGCACCTTGGACACTTTTTTTCCACCTAAATCATGCTTAAAATTAGTTTAAAAGTATATTTCTTATTATAAATTCTATAAAATCATAGCACAGATTTAGAAAAATCAACAGCTAGAAATTTCCACCAGTATTTGGGTATTATTATTATTTTTTAATAATTTTGCACTACTCACAATGTTGTAAGGAAATTTTTTCTTAATTTAAATAACATTTTAATGTCTGCAGAATGTTCCATCAGAGTGATGAACTATAATTAAATAATATTTTTTAGTAACCATTCAGGTCAATTTGACTTTTCTATGATTATACTAAAAATAATTATACAGAAAGAGTTTATATGTGTCTCTGATATTTTTTCAGATATTTCAATACATGATGAATAAAAGACCATGAATGTTAATTAAGACATGTGATATACACATCTCTATTCCACTTTTGACTATAATAACATCTACTTAAGTATACTCTATTCAGATTATAATGTATTTCATATAGTTCAATAAAAATATTCCTTAAATACATAATAGTACCTGTTGGTGATGAAGCTTTCCAAATAGTCATCACATATCCCATATTGTATTAGTATATTAAAATCCATAATGACACAATTGAAGCTGAAACATTGTAAATGGAAGAAAAAATGTAAAAGACAATGTTATTCATAATTACATAATTTGGGAACAGTCCTTGGAACAAACAATATCATTCCAAATAAGTGGGTTTTTCAAGTAGATATTTAAGAAAGAAATATAAAAGTCTTTGAAGTAAATCCAAAAACTGGAGTGTAAAACTGCTAATGAATAAATTATACTTCACTGAGAGACTTCAGAAATGACTTACAAGATGTAAAATGTACCATGTTCATAGACAAAATTTTTTTCAAAATTATGTCAAATGTACTTAAATTACAGAATTAATAAAATTCCAAGCTAAATACAAATAGGGTTGTTCATGGTATTTACTAAGCTATTTTTAAAATTATGAAGAATCAAGAATATTCTTGATATTTATGAGGAAAAGAGCTACTGGGAAAAAGGAACTCTGGCCTGTGTAACATAAGGATTTACAGTGAAGGCATTAGGAATTCAGTGTGAAAGGTCAAATATTAATCTCCATAGTATCCTATATAATAAAAGAGAAACATGCAAATTTGACTATACCTTCGCTGTGCTACCAGCCAATCAGGAGTGGGGGGTGGGGCAGAGGCACATGGAGTGGGGCTGAGGAGTGGGTGGCGGAAGTGCCGCGGCACCAGGTCCCCTGGCATTGGGACAGGGGACCTGAGGTCAGGCCAGAGGACCTAAGGCAGCGAGCGCCCTTTGCTCCTGCACCGGGCCAGAGGACCTGAGGCTGCACCCCACCCCTGCCTAGTGGGGCTTGACGGGACACATGAGGCAACATCCCCCACCTCAGCACTGGGGGACCTGAGACAAAGCTAGAGGTCCTAAGGCTGCAATCCCTGCTCTGGTGCTAGGGCAGAGGGACATGAGCCTGGGCCGGGAGACCTGGGGCTGCACCCCCTGACCTGGTACCTGGCCAGGTGACCTAAAGCTGTGCTGGGGGACCTAAGGCCATGATCTCTGCCAATAGGACTTGCTGGGGGCCCTGAGGCTGTGCTTTCCCACCCAGTCCTGGATTGGGGGACCTGAGACTGTGCCCCCTGTCCTGCAGGACTTCATGCGTGTGGGGCTGGTCGAGTCTGGGTCTTGTACAATTTCAAGGTGAACACGGGTGGGCGAAGACTTGACTCTGGGTCCTGCGGCATGTCCCAGACTCTGACAAGAATGGAGATTTTCATATACATTTTATTAATTTTCTTTCATCTCTGACACTTCTATTATAGAGAAAGAGAAAATAACATTATTAAAATATTTCCTCTAATTAATTCCATTTAATGTGCATGAATTTCATGAACTGAGCCACTAGTAACATATAAGCAGACTTTAAAGAAGAAACTTTATACATGGAATATATAAAATTTTAATATGACAGATTGATATGTCAGATCAATAGTAGAACAACTTATTCAATATATTTTCCTATTAAATTGTGTGTCAATATAAAAAAATTTGTATTTACCTCATATAATATATAAAAATTAACTGCAGCTTCATTGAGGACTTAAGTGACAAATGGAAAACTATTAAATTTCAGTTGAAAATACAGATTATTTCTCTGAACTTTGATTTGGGAAGTATTTTTAACATTATTAAATACTAGAGGCCCAGTGCATGAAATTCTTGCACCCTCTCCAATCTGGGACCCCAGCTAAGATTGGGCCTAAACAGGCAATCAGACATCCTTTTCACAATCCAGGACTTCTGGATCCCAACCCCTCACCATCCTGCCTTCCTGATTGCCCCTAACCGCTTCTGCCTGCCAGCCTGATCACCCCCTAACCACTCCCCTGCCAGCCTGATTGATATATAACTGCTCCCCTGCCACCCTGTTTGCTCCCAACTTTCCTCCTCTGCCAGCCTGGTTACCCCTAACTGCCCTCCCCTGCAAGTCTGGTCCTTCCCAACTGCCCTCCTTTGCAGACCTGGTCCCTTCCAAGTATCCTCCCTGCTATCCATCTTGTGGTGGCCATCTTGTGTCCACATCGGGAAGTCATCTTTGACCACATGGGGACAGCCATCTTGTATGTTGGAGTGACAGTCAATTTGCATATTATTCTTTTATTAGATAGTATTAGATAGGATAGAGGCCTGGTGCATGAGTGGGGGCAACTGGTTTGCTCTGAAAGATGTCCCGGATCAGGGTCGGGGTTCCCTTGGGACGTAGGGTGGCCTGGGTGAGGGGCCTGTGGTGGTTTGCAGGCCAGCCACTCCCCCTAGCAACCCAAGTGGAGGACCTGGTATCTGGGATTTATTTATCTTCTATAATCGAAACTTTATAGCCTTGAGCGGAGGCCATGGAAGGCCAGGACAGGTGGAAAGCTTGGCTTCCTCCATTACAGAGAACAACTCAAACCTCCTGCTCTTTCCATGGCCACAGCCATCTTGGTTGGGTTAATTTGTATACTCACTCCTAATTGGCTGGTGGGCATAGCTTGTGGGTTTGGTGAATGTACAGTCAACTTGCATATTACTCTTTTATTAATAGAATATCCCAACTATAAGATAAAATATTGATAAATTTTATTTAATAAAATAAGCATTCAAAGAGCTCTTAAATAAGTATAAAATAAGTTATGAACTTCATATATACTTGGTGAAGATATTTGGAACACATAATTGACAAAATGTTATTATTGAGATTATAACATTAACATGTACAAAATTTTTTTTAAAAGAAAGCTCCTAGAAGAATGAGCAGAAGACCTAAATAGGCACAAAAGGAAAACACTAGGCCAAAACAGTGTAGAGGTATCAAAAGCTATTATTAATCAGGAGTTGGCCAGAGTTTTAATATCTCACAACACTGAGTGTTGGCAAAGCTGTGCTCAAACAGATCCCTTCTAATTGTCTTTGGAAGGCAAATTAGTGGGGAATTTTGGGCATTATCTTGTAAAATTAAACATCAACAAAGGATAACCTGGCAGTTGTCCTCCTAGGTGTGTCTCAAGAGAATACTTTGCATCAGGATACATATACAAGAATGTTCAGAGCAGCATAAGGCTGCAAACAACCTAATACTCATGGGTAGGAGGGTGGCATGACATCCTGGCTTACGCATGTAATATTATAACGTATAAGAAACAAACTACATTGAGATGCCAATATAGATGTCTTAAATTGTATTTAAATAGCAAATGTCAGAAGATTACATATAGTATGGTACCCACAATACCCATTTTTTATATTTAAGTAAAAAAACACCTAAAAGAAAACAATATATTAAAAAATATATATTTGCCCCAATATATCATACTATACATATATACACACACCAACACACTTGGAATATGTGTACAGATATATGGATAAACACATATATGCTATGCTTAAATATATATCAATACACACATAAATACATATGTGTATTAATACCATGTTTTCAAAATCATGAGAATAATAAGCACAGGTTTTGAGACAGTGACTCAGGTAGAGGAGCAATGAAAGAGGGCTGAAGGGGAGGCAGTGCCTGGGTAAAAAAGATGTCAAATATTCTAGAATTTGTGTAGATGTTTATTTTATTATTGAATATATGCATTGTATTATTGAAAAATAAATGCATATTTTTATATACTCATGCATACATACAAAGAAACTTATGCAGGATAATATACCATGTAAAAAATTGAGAAAATCCTTTTAAAAACAAGATCTATCATTTTAAGTCAAGCATTTTTCTACTTTGCTTTCAGCTTGATGACGTCCTGAATCAGATCCGTAAACTCCAGAGATCTCTGGATGAACAGAAAGAAGTCAATGAAAACTTGGAATCTGAGCTCAGGCACTTACAGAACCGGTAATTATTTCACAAAATGTGTTCGATTCAAGTTTGGGACCTTAGAAAAGAAACTCTTGGTATCTTTTTAAAAAATATTTCCTTAAATATCAATAACACTATTTTCATTAGCTAGAAATATTAATGAAATAAGTTTACAATCAATACATTAATCAATAGACATCTAGCTTTTACTATGTTTTTGTAATAGACGCCAAATATTATAGTAAAGACAATTTGAATATCAAAAAACAACTCCAGTTCTAAAAGTTACAGACTTTCTGAAAGGCAGTAGGAGCTTCCAGAATAAATTTCACAGAAAACAGAATTATATTTGCAAGAAAAAATTAACTTGTAAGCCATATAGTTTGCTGGGTCATTGATAAAAGAATCAGTGTATTAAGTAAAAGTAATGGTTTGAGTAACTGGTAGATTTGTGTAAATATGTGTTACATCTACTTGATTGAGGCGACATGTGTTATATCTATGTGACTGAGGCGACATTTGTGAGAAATGTTTTCACCCTAGAGAGGTAACAATGAGTGTGATATAATTCTTGATACAAAGCAAACGTGGGCAGCGATGTCAAACAATACGATTTGTATTATAAGGAGACTGAAAGGACAAGGCAAGATTTGCACTCTAATTTATACAAATATTCTCAGAAAAGTAAGAGATTGCCTGTGATTGAAGCTTAGGTAAAGCCACAAGCAGTCTAGGCAATGAATAGGGCTTTTGACTTTTCTCTGAGTAGACATTTGCAATAAAACCACAGAAAAGCCCATAGCATTGGACGGTAGTATCTTGGTATAAATCAGGCTGAAATAAAGCTGTGATTTCCCTCTGAGTTAAATGAACAAAGCCAAGTATAAAATTGTACTTAGAGGAATAGTTCCTTAAGATCTTTAGATATAGTGTAGAATACTGCTTCACATTTAAGTGTAGATTTTAAGTTAAAGAAATTTACATTAGAAATGCACTACATAAACTTACATTTAGCTATTTGCAAATGAAGTCAATTTGTAAAACTTAATTCAGTTAAAAATATGCGTGGTCTTCCTCAACACCCCCCTCCTCATTAATTAATGGGAGAAATGAAAACCTACTAATTGATTAATGAGTAAAGCTTACTTTACACGAGAAATTATCTTGTCTCTTTCTAAAAGGCTCATCATTCTTTGAGCCTTTCCTATTGCCCCTGTTTCTTTCTCTGACTTGGAGGAAGGTCTGAAGAGTAGGGATCAGAGGACTGGGGGCAAATAGACAAGCTGCTGGCCTTTCACAGGTCTCTGAGTAAGCACTGCTGAATGTGTTTGCTAGTCTATATGGTAATGCCTAGTCTATGTTCTGATGATGAAATAAATGTGAATGTGCTTACTATTGCTTGATATTCCTTTTGCTGAACTGTCTCCAACTTGGCCATTTCCAATGGAGCCTCAGTTGTCTCCCATCCCATCTCCTACAAAGCAACTGACTGAGGGATACACCCAGATAGAACCTTCAGTATGGACTCTGGGAGGGGCTCTTCTCTCAGCCACAAATAACTGAGATCAGCTTTGAGAAGCTAAACGCACCTTCCTCTACCTGATCATGCTTCTTTGCTTTTCTGTGGCTATGCCAATCATTGGTGTGGGGTAATGAAATGCATCTTCCTTCCAAGATAACCAAATACAGGTGAAAAACAAGTCTCTCCCTATCTCTAGCCTTCAATACCTGACTTGCCCATCTCTAGATATCAAGGGGACCCACAAAAGACCCTGAACTTTGAGAAAAGAGGAACAAAGTTGGAGTTATCACACTAGCTGATAGAAAACTACACTGCAAGGCTATAGTAATCCAAACAGCATTGTACTAGCAAAAAAGCAGACATAAATCAAGGGAACAGAAAAGAGAATCCACAAATAAACTCTCATTTGTATGGTCAATTAAACTATGACAAAGGAGGCAAGAACATATAATGGGATAAAGACAATCTCTTCAATGAACGGTCTTGGGAAAACTGGGCATTTACATAGAAGGAAAAAAAAGTACCAGTTTCTCTCAAGAATAAACTCAAAATTTATTGGCCTGAAATGAAAAGCCCCAAACCATAAAACTCCTAGAATAAAACATATGCAGTATACTCTTTGACATCCCTTATAGCAGTTTTTTTTATATGTCTCCATAAGCAAGGGAAATAAATAATAAAAGGGACAACATCACTAAAAAGTTTTCACACAGTGAAGGAAACCAACAAAAGGAAAAGACTACTGAATGGAAGAAGATAGTTGCCAGTATTACATCTGAAAAGTGTTAATATTAAAAATACATAAGGAAATCATATAACTTAATACCAAAAAGACAATCTAGTTAAAAATTCAGGCAGAGCACCTGAAAAGATATTGTCCAAAATAAATGCACAAATGGCCAACGGACATATGAAAAGATGCTCAACATCACTGATTATCAGGGAACTTAAATATAGTTTATATTGAATCTAAAAAAATATTGCAATAGGAAATTGAATATTTTATGTAAAATGTGAAGCAATATATACAGGGAATAAATTGCCTTTGGTTATTCTCATGTTTTTAATACCTATCTTATGATATGACTTTTATAGAAATAAATATACATACAAGAAAGGAGCTACTAGACAATGGATTTTAAATCGGGCTGTTGAAAATATGGTCTTTTCTTCACATCTCAAGAGGAACCGTTACACAGACTTTGAAGATGAGTGTAGAGCTAACATATGCATTGTGCACATTTCACTCCAAAATGCAAAGACCTTCCTTCGGTTACCTGGCCTGGCCTTAGCTTATTTCTAGGAACAGAAATGGGATTGATATGGGAAACAAAATAATCTCCAAAGCATTCTTGCCTTGGTTGGTGCACAGCTCTCCTCACTGTGGATGAACTTTGGGCACATCACACCAGATGGAGTGGGAAGGTTGAGAATAGTTATTTTTATTTTAATACATTTTTATCTATTAATAAGATCCATTTCTAAATCATTGCCTATTTTTATTTACTTCTATATTGGTCTCTGTGCCCATCATTTCCTTCATACTACTTTTATTACTCAGTAAGTTAATTCCAAATGAATAATGATATGTGATAAGCTAATTGGGAGTGAATTCCCACTTAGGCATAGCCCTGTCATCTTGGAATTTCTATTTCCAACATTCTTAAAGTACTTGTCTTTATATTTTGTACTTAAATACCTGGTATGTCACTCAAAATTTAATAAAATAACATTATTAATAGTAAAAAAAAGTAGTCCTTCAGTTTTAATTCAAGCTTTTTCTTATTTTATTTAAAATCATCTTTGTGTATTATAGGTGCCATATTTTTAGAGCTCTTTGCAGATATTGGGTAAATATTTTTTTCTGATTCTTTTCTTATTTCTTTCCAATTACAGTATTCTTGTTTGTTGGTTTCAACCTTTACTTACATTTCTTATTCTTCTGGTTTCACACAGGATTGGTAAATGCTCTCGGATGAATCTCAGCTTTCTCTAAGGCTGTCATCTCTTGCTTCATTTCTAGGCCATGATTTCTACTGGGATTGTGGGAAACTATTTTCTTCTGTTCAGAAGCTTTGGCTCCCAAACAGTCTCAGAATTCAGCAATGTTTTGGGAAAGCTGGCCTTCAGGTCCTGAATTTGTCATTTCAGTTCCCTGTGGTCCCTGAAGTAGAGCTCATTTCCTTTCCCAGCCCCACCCAAACAGCAGTCTGCCTGAGTCAAGCCATCATTGAACTGGCATCTTCTCCAGGAAAATCATAGAAAATGACTGGTGGCCATCAGCGCACATCCAAAGGGTTCTCTCATCTCTGTAGTTTTAGTCCATCTAGTTCTGTTGCACCTACACATTTCAAAAATATGATATTGCAATTTGGCCATTTATTTTCTATTGGTTGGCAGTAGCCTTGTCCTGGGCTAGGCTATTTTCTCTTATTTTGATGCAGAGGTCTCATCAATTGAGTTTAAAATTATATGATGTCACTTTTTAAGTTACAAAATGTAGTTTTCATATTCTGATTTCATCCTGGGATTATTTGATCTACTGATCTAAGTAAGAGTGTGAAACATCATTTTGGATTTTTTTGGTCCTGTTAGTAGCTATTTATTGGAAGATATTAGAGTGCTTCAGCTGTAGAAAACCAGATGGTTGTGGAATACTCAACAGTTGCTGCTGCATCTGTATGTTGTGTAGGAGATACTGGAAAATTCTTATACCGGTGAGTCGCAGGGGGGAAAACTCTCTGCTCTCAGTCCCTATCTACTCAAGTTCTCTTTCTCCCCGCACCATGGAGACTTCGAGACAGGCAACCAACACCATGCCCTTAAACTCACCAGATCCTCAGGATCAGTAGGGCATTTTTTGAATAAAAGCTACAGTGAGGCACACACAGTTTCCATAAGGCATTTAGAGGTGGTTGAGCTAGGACCTGCTAGGGGAACCAACATCCCCCACAAAGCAGGTCTGCATCTTTTCCTATAAAATGTGCCCCATCCATCAACATGTGGTCACACCCTGGTTATCACACCAATGATTCTGATAGAAATTAAAATATGAGAAGCCCTCTTGGAGTTGTCCAGGTGTACCCACAATGCTTTATTAATCATTACAGAGATGGGGCCTGAGGAGGAGGAGAGCAAAAGTAGGGTAGGGGCCAGGGGAAGCAGAGTCTGTGATCAAATTGCCCTCTTCCATGTTTCCAGATTCACTCCTGGGCCTCTTTTATGCAGAATATAAATGGGTGTTATTTTGAGTCAATCTGAGGGTTTTGTCTTTGAGAAAAGGGTTTAAAATATTTTTTTAAATGTCATAAATAAAAAATTAGTGAGCTTTCTTTTCTTCCTTGCCTGCACACGTTTGATGTTATCTGTTCTTTGTTCTCTTCTAAGGCTTACACTGTGCAGAGCTTACTGCTTCCAGTTTGTCCTTTACACTTGCTTTGAGAGCTTAAGACTGATTTTGTTTCTACTAAGAGTCATTTCAGTTATTTTTAAATTGTTTAATTTCTTAATGGCATCTCTGTAATTAAGGTTAGGAATACAATTACATTTTAAATATCCCACAGATGAGAAATTGTTCATCTTTATATTTGCCTTTGTTCTTCCTGCCCTTCTAGAAATACACAAGTAAAAGTTGGAGATAATTTTAAGTAAATTTTGTTTTATCCTGTCTTTGTTGATAATTGTCAGTGGTTTAGATTTCAATCAATGATTAATCATTTTTGATGGTCATAAATGGTCAACCCACACCACAATTTCCATATTATTGAATCCCTAAATCGATGACACCATTGGGAGAGGGAGAGGCAGTTCCTTGAGTACATTTCAGCTTCTAGTAAGATCACAATTCCAGCTAATATGTATTAATTTATATAGTGAGAGTTAGATTTTGATTAGTATTTATCATACAAAATTTTTATTGGGTGTATTGGGTTGACACTGTTTTGCAAAGCCATAATGAAACCTGTGTACATTGAAAGCATCATCTGGACACTGCATTGTGTACCAAGCAAACTCTCATTTTATTCCCCTTTACCCCCTTTGCCTTATATTCTCTCCAAGCATTTTAAACAGTTTTTCCCCCTCTCAATTATGAAAGAACTTTTCAAGTTTGTTAAATTTTTTTGATACTAGTACTCTAATTAAAGACAACTTTAAAATCTATTTTATGGGCTTTCTTTTATCTCTTCTATAATGCCTCATACCTCCATCATAAAGGCCATTTCATGTTGTACCTTGTGAGAGATGCCTGTCAGAATTGAACACACATGCAATTTTAAAATTTAAGTTTTCTTGGAATGTTTATTCTGACTTCCTTTCCTTTTATTATATTTTTCTGTAATCAAATATCCTTGCTGTCATTTTCTTCCATTAACTGTTTTGATTACTTATTTAAATTTTCTTATATGAAGAGATATATATTCAGGCTAAATTGCCTTCATTTAATAAATTAATTTTCTAAAACTGTTGTAGAATTCATAACTTGTGGTCGTAATGGAATAGAGAAAACATAACTAGCTCAAACTTACAACAGAAATGACAGCTACCTTGACAATTTAGATGGTGGTGAGTCATAGGGACTAGGAATAAGAATAAAATTCGTTCCAGCTGTTGATTTTCAAGCAATGAGAACCATAGCAATTTGGCAGTTAGTCACATTTGAAATGCTCTGACACCTTCCTATTAAAATACCTATTACACATGGAACAACCTTAAAACGTTTCAGCAGCAGTGAAAAATCACATGCTGTAATTTTTTGGTTGGGAGAGAGCATAGCATTTATGTTAGGAGGCGTCAGGACTTGCCTGCCCACCTCAAACATGATCTGGTCTTTGGTTTTCCTTCTCTTAGTTCTGTTCCACATACTAGTGTGTCCCTATTTTGTCCCACTTTAATTTTTCTTCATCCTTTATTTCAGAAAAGTGTGCATTTGGTTGGCACACTAAATCACTAAATAAATGGTTTCCTCTTCCCACCTTTGCTCTCTGTCATTTCCTGCAAAATTATCCCTTCTTGTTCAGATAGGAACTCTTGGCAAGGAAGAAAAAGAACATGAACTACCTCAGGATATATGGCAAAGATAGTCGCCTTTAGACCTATGTGTTACAAAACCTTTCTGATTGGCCTGAGAGTGGTATGCTTAATGCCACAATTTCTATACTATTTCGTAATCTAAGTTCAGTTCTTTGTATCACCTAGCCACAAATTTATAAAGTAATGCAAAGATAGGTCACTGCTAACATGTTTCTTGGATGGTTTATGGTCTAAAATTGTGCTGTAGTAGTTTTAGGTCATTTAAATGTCACTTGAGATTTAATACAGTCATTGCCAATACAGAATGATTAATAAAACACTGTAATAAATTATGTTAAAAATAAAGAAAATATGTTTAGTGGGCAAAATAATTTCTCATTCCTAAAACTTTCCTTGTGGCTTCTACATAGGATTACATCATCAGATTTGCATTACTAAGAATAGTAAGTATTCCCTAAAAATGAGCTGACCCTCTCTCTTTTCTACTCAGTCTCCAATATTGAAAATTAAAATTAAATTCTCAAACACTACTAAGTAACAGAAATGTAATGTGAGTCAGATGTAAGCCATGTAAAAAAAGAAATTGATGAAATTAACTATAACAATATAGTATATTTAGTCCAATATGTTACCAATATGCAATAAATATAAAAAATGAGATAAGCAAATAAATGGAAAAATATTCTATGTGCATGAATTAGTTAAAACAATTGTTAAAATATCCATATAACCCAAAGCAAGCTACAGATTCAATGCAACTCATGTCAAAATATTCTAGTAGCATTTTTCACACAAATAGAAAAAAAATCTAAAATTTTAAGTAGTCATAAAAGGCTCTGAATAGCCAACAAATCTGCAAGTTACATACTCTCTGATTTTAAACTATGTTACAAAGTTATAATTAAAACAGTATGGTGCTGGCATAAAAAGATACACAAATCAACAGAACATAAATAAACCTACAAATATATGGTCAATTAATTTACAACAAAGGAACCAAAAATGTGTAATGAGAAAAAATAAGTCTCTTCAATAAATAGTTTGGGAAAACTGGATTTGCAAAAGAATGAAAAGAGACCACTAAAATTAACTCAAAATGACTGAAAGTTTTGAATACAATTCCTAAAAACATAAAACTAGGAGAAAATATAGGTCGTAACTCCTAGACATTGGTCTTGATGATATTTTGGGATCTGATTTCTCAAGCAAAGGCAACAATAGCAAAAATAAATAAACATGGCTACATCAAACTAAAAATTTTCTGCACAGCAAAAAGGATCATCAACAAAATAAAAGCCAACCTACTAAATGGGAAAATATTTGGAAAATCTTATAAAAAAGGTTTAATATCCAAAATATGTAAAGTAAATATATAACTCAATAGCAAAAATACTCTAAACAATCCAACTCAAAAATGGGCAGAAGATCTGACTAGACATTGTTCCAAAGAAGACATACAGATGGCCAACAGACACGTGAAAAGTTGCTGATCGTAACTAATCTTCAGGGAAAAATGCAAATCTAAACCAGAATAAGTTATCACCTCACACTAGTTAGAATGTTAATTATCAAGAGGACAATAACAAATTTCAGTGAGAACATGGAAGAAAGGGGAACCCTTACACACTATTGATGAGAATGTAAATTGGTGCAACCACTATGGAAAAACAATACCAACAATCCTCAAAAATTTAAAGTACAGTAGAACTATCATATGATCCAGCAATTTTATTTCTGGGTATTTATCCAAAGGAACAAAACACTAATTTGAGAAGATATCTTCCACCCCATGTTCACGGCAGCATTATTGACAATGGCCAAGACATGGAAAACCTAAATGTATATTGATGGATGAAGGGATAAATAAGTATAAATATTTATCCACAAAAAATAAAATCTTGCCTTTTGTAATGACATGAATGAACTTTAAGGGCATTTTGCTATGTAAAATAAGTCAGAGAAGACAAATACCATATGATGTCACTTACATGTGGACTCAAAAAAAAAAAAAAAAAGAAAAGAAAGACAAGCTCATGGTTGCCAGAGGAGAGGCATGGTTAGTTGAGGGTAAGTGAAATGGGTGATGGGTGAGGGGTACAAACTTCCACTTATAAAGTTAATAAGTCCAGGGGATGTGATGTGCAGGATGGTGACTATAGTTAATAATACTATGTTGTATACCTGAAAGCTGGTAACAGAGAAAATCTTAAAAGTTCTCATCAAAAGAAAACAAATTTTTATAACTGTGTGTGACGACAGATGTGAACTAGATTGTGGTAATCACTATGCAATATATACAAATATTGAACCATCTGTATACTGCACTGTATACTCACTATCATAAAGTATAGCCTCCTTCTGTCATCATATATGTTCCTTTATTATTATTACTAGAGGCCCGGTGGGGTAATTTGGCCTGGTCTGCGAGGATTGGGCCAAACCATCTATTTGATATTCTGCAAGTGGTCCCAGATTGCAAGACGGTGATTCTTGGTTGATGCACCCAAAATTGGGCTCCCTTCTGTCTAGTTCTGGATGTGTCACCCGAGAACTGCAGCTGCCAAGTCACCACAGCTCAGCAGCTCCTACATTGAGCATCTGCTCCCTGGTGGTCAGTGCATGTCATAGCTGCCAGTTGGAGGGTCTGCCCCCTGGTGGTCATTGTGCATGCCCCTGGTGCTCATTGTGCATCATAGCTACTGGTAAGATGGTCACTTAGGCTTTTTTATATATAGACTAGAGGAGTGGGGCATGAAATTCGTAGGGGGGTGGTGGTCCCTCAGCTTGGCCTGCACCTCTCCATCTGAGACCCACCCAGCAGGATTGGACCTAAACCAGCAGTCGGAGATTCCTCTTGGAATCAGGGACAGCTGGCTCCTAACTGCTTGCCTGCCTAATTGCCCCTAACCACACTGCCTTCCAACCTGATCACTCCTAACTTCTCCCCTGCTGGCCTAATTGCCCCTAACCACCTCTGCCTTGGCCCCTGCCACTGTGGCTTTGTCTGGAAGACATCAGGTTGATCTGGTCTAATTAGCACATTATACTTTTACTAGGGGCCCGGTGAACAAAATTCGTGCACTGTGGGTGGGTGGTCCCTCAGCCCAACCTGCTCCCTCTCACATACTGGGAATCATCAGGAGATGTCCTGACGGCTCATCCCCAGCCAGCCCAATGCCGAAAGCCACTGGTAGAGGCTTTCGTACTTGGGCAGGGGACCTCGGCCAGAGGACTCCAGCCAGTGATCGCTCTGTGATCAGGGCCAATAACTGGCTGGCTCCACCCAAGCCCCAGCCTTGGGCAGCCAGTGATTGCCCTGCGATGAGGCCTTTGATCAAGGCTTTTACTGGCCTTGGGCAACAGCCATCTTGGTTGGGTATTAATTTGCAGATTGGCCAGGGGTGTGGTTTGTGGGCATGGCTTGTGGTGTAGCAAAGGTATGATCAATTGGCATATTACTCTTTTATTAAATAGGATTAGTATAGACTAGAGGCCCGGTGCATGAAACTCATGCACGGGGGGGGGGGGGGGGGGGCAGGGGGTGTCCCTCAGCCCAGCCTACACCCTCTCTAATTTGGAACCCCTCAAGGGATGTCCGACTGCCCATTTAGGCCCGATCCTCGAATTTTTGGATTCTTTTTTCTTTTCCAGTTTAGTGTTTTTGGCTTGTTAGTATTTGAAATCTTTGACTTGATTCTTTTTTTTTATCTTTATTGTTCAGTTTATTAATTACATTGTTTCCCCTTTTTATCCCCCTATAGCTCCCCTCCACCCTGTACCTATCCCACCCTCCACCCTCACCTCCCCCTCCCCAATGTCCTCTCCCATTGTTGCTAGATTTTTGTCCAGTCTCTTGCTGCACTTCCCACAACCCTTTTCTCCCCAAGAATTGTCAGTCCATTCCCTCTCTATGTCCATGTCTCTGTTATATTCACCAGTCTATCCTGTTCAAGAGCCTATCAATTCACTTGATTTTTATGTTCATTTGTTGATAGATGTGTATTTGTTGTTACTAATTTACACTTTATCTTTTTCTTCTTCCTCTTCTTAAAGAATATCTTTCAGCATTTCATGTAGTATTGGTTTGGTGGTGATGAACTCCTTTAGCTTTTTCTTATCTGCGAAGCACTTCATCTGACCTTCAATTCTGAATGATATCTTTGCTGGAGAGAGTAATCTTGGTTGTAGATTCTTGCTGTTCATCACTTTGAATATTTCTTGCCACTCCCGTCTGGCCTGCATCGTTTCTGTTGAGAAATCCGCTGACAGTCGTATGGGTGCTCCCTTATAGGTAACCAACTGTTTCTCTCTTGCTGCTTTTAATATTCTCTCTTTGTCTTTTGCTCTTGGCATTTTAATTATGATGTGCCTCGGTGTGGTCCTCTTAGGGTTCCTATATATTGGGGTTCAGTGCACTTCTTGGACTCCTAAGTCAATTTCTTTCACCAGGTGTGGGAAGTTTTCAGTCACTATTTCTTCAAATAGGTTTTCATTGTCTTGGCCTCTCGCTCTTTCTGGCACCCCTATAATTCGGATGTTGGTATGCTTGAGGTTGTCCCAGAGGCCCCTTACACTAGCTTCAATTTTTTGGATTCTTTTTGTTTCTTGCTTTTTCAGCTGAGTGGATTTTCCCTCTTTGTATTTCAAATCTTTAACTTGGTTCTTGGGGTGCTCCAGGGCACTTTTAGGTCTTTGTATAATATTTTTTGTTTCAGTCAGTGTATGCTTAATTTCTGGTTGGTCCTTTTTCATATCCTTGAGAGTCTGCTTTATATCCTTGAGGGTTTCTTTCATTTCCTTGTAGGACTCATTCATTTCCACGTTGGTCTTGATCATTTCCACGTTGGTCTTGATCATTTCTTTGCAGCTCTCGTTTATATCCTTGAGGGTGTTGTTCATTTTCTTGTAGGACTCATTCATTTCCTTTGTGGTCTTGCTTATTTCCTTATAGGCCTCGATATTTTGTTGGAGCCTCTTAAAAAGCCCTATAACCGTGGTTCTGAATTCCATGTCCAGTTGTTTTTTTTCCTCCATTTCTTTCACATCTGATTTCTTTCCATGTTGCTGCATGGTGGCTGCTTCCCTGAGTTGGTCAATTAGCTTTGTGTGGTAGACTTCCTACTAGGGATAGTGGCTCAGCCTCCCGGTTACCTGAGGTGGATATGGGTCTCACAGTCTTGCTGAAGTTAAGCTCAGTTAATCGTTGTTAGCACTTGGAGGGTTGACTTCCAGGCCAATTGTCTGTGAAGCTCAGCTGTGCTCAGGTTGGGTGGGCGGAGTCTCTGGGCCAAGCAGTCAGCGTTAGCTCCGCCCTATGCGGCCCCAGGGACTCTGTGCCGGGGGCAATCGCTGCCAGCACCTCTGAGAGAGAGCTGCTGCAGAGCTCCACCAGCTGCCGGTTGCCGGGGAATTCAGACTTTCCCAAAATGAGCCTGCATGCGCAATGTCTCACCCAGGGTCATAAAACAAAGCAGTCTGACGGTTTTCCGAATGAGAGGCAAATCGCGGTGCGCTCTCTGCACCGTCACGCAGCCGAGCTGTTCGCGCAAGCTGTCTTCTCCACAAGCCGGGAGACCCGGTAGCACCCGAGCTTCGGCGTGCCATCCCACTGTCCAGTTTTCACCCCGTGTGATATTGGGTTCTCTGGACTTTGCCCAGAGCTGGAGAATCAGTCCAGTGGGACGCCTTTGTCTCCCCGTTCGAGAAAACTGGCCGGTTTTCAGCCGCCCGCCCTCTCTGCGGCGCGCACTCCAAACCTCTCTCCGTGCGAATCTTTCAACGCTGTCCGCCGCCGCTCCTCCGAGTCACAGTGTCTTATCTTCACTTTTATTTGTGGAATTTTCACTCGGCGAGCTTTCTGGTGATTCTGGAAGGTGTTTGTTCTTTCGTTAAGTTGTAGTATTAAAATTGCTGATTATGACGGCAAGATAGGTGTTTTACCTTTGCCACCATCTTAGTTGTCCTCTTGACTTGATTCTTGCATTCCTGTAGTCTGTGGTTGGGTTTCTGTAAAATATGTTTTATTTCAGTCAGTGTATGTTTAATTTCTAGTTGGTCCTTTTTCATATCCTTGAGGGTCTTGCTAAACTACCTGGCCTTTTCTAGGAACCTCTTGAAAAACCTTGTAACTGTGGTTTTCAACTCTATATCTAGTTGTTTGTTTTCCTCCATTTCTTTTGTTTGTCATCTGTTTCTTTCTCTCCACATTTTCACTGCTTCCCTGAATTGGTAGGATAGCTTTATGTGCTAGGTATCTTGGCATCCCGTGTTACCTGAGGTGAACTCTCTTGGTGCACCCCTTTGTGGACTGTGTGTACAGCCTTGCTGCAGATAAGTCTTGATTGTTGTTGGTATCACTTGGAGGAATTCCTATGCTTTGCCTTTAGTGCCCACCCTCTAAAATTTGAGCATTTAAGTCAATTCTCAGATTACTTATATTGGAAAATATTAGTCATAGTAGTGTTCTGTTTTATCATTACTAGTGACTTTCTGGAATGTTTGTTTTCTGGAAAATAGACATGCATTATGTGCAAAAGCAATTTATGCATGTTAATAGCATTTTACATTGTTTACAAATCTTAAATGCCAAATTTGAATTTAAATTTGAGTTATTCAAATTTAAGAAAATTCAGTAAGTTATACTATGAATCATCCATTTTACAAATACTTAAAATTTCTGATTTGCAAGAAAATATGCCATCTTTTGTGGATTAATATTTTTGGTGTATCCCTCTTAAAAATCTCCATCATTCCATGGATTTTTCAGTCATTAGAGGCATTTGTGAAATGGTATCTCCTGAAAATTCTTCCCTATACAAAGCATATTATCAAATTCATTTCCTAATTTTTAATCAAAGCTATATCAGCACATATTTTATAGAATCAACTATTCCTAGACGTTTTGTTGACATACACAAGATTTCCTACTATTAGCATATTATTTGCTTCTTTTCATCCAAGCTCTCTAGTTCAGTGGTCAGCAAACTGTGGCGGCTAGCCACTCTGTTGACTAATGAGTTTGCTGACCACTGCTCTAGCTGATTACATTACACCTCCACTGTTTACATTATTTATTGATTTCCTGCTATAAAATATAATTTAATTCCCCCTTTCTTCTTCACCAGGCATGCACATTTTCTTCCCTGAATAGCACACCCTCCTCTCAATACAGTTTCACTAAAAATTTATTTATTTCAATATCCAGGGTTTAGATAACTATGACTATATAATAAGGCAGACTTGAGTCATGTACTCAGCTGTGACTGGTTTTCTTGCTTATACAACTTGCATTTCTTTTCTTTTATTGTCTAAAGTTTTACATATGTCTCCTTTTCCCCCAGTTGATTCCCTTCCCCATCCCTTCCCAGACAGGGCAAGCCTCCATCACCCCAATGTCTGTGTCCATTGGTTATGTGAATATGCATCATGTAAGTTCTTTGGTTGCTCTCTAATCCCCCCCACCACCATTTGTCTCTAGATCGATCTATTCTTGTTCATCAAATTATGTTGATCATTATATCACACATATGAGTGAGATCATGTGATATTTATCTTTCTCCAGCTGTCTTATTTTGCTTAGCATTCTGATCTTGCTCTTTCATTGCCCTGTTTCTCACGCAGGAAGACCAGTGCTACCTGTCTGGCTCTATTTCTCTCTGCAACATTTTGAACAATCCCTCCAGTAAGAAATCCAGAGTTAGTGTGGGCCTCAGTTCATGTGCTTTTTCTTCTCTTAAAATTCATAGCATAGTTCAGTGCTTTCAACTGTGTTTTTATATATTCCACCCCATTTTGACAATCATTTGATGCAGTTGGATAAGTTCTATACCTAGCTATCTTGTCTTGTTGAGAAACTATTACATTTTTGACATTCTATTTCAGCCACTCCCTAACGAATCAGAAAAGTCAATCTCCTCTTAACTTTATACCTTCTTTCCTGCTCCTATTCTGGTCTAGATTACCATTATCTCTCCCTCCCGTGGGATTCTTATTTCCAACTCCTATATCCAGTTAGTTCCAGGGCACGGCCTATTTGAAAGAGGTGTTGTAGAAACACAATTTATATTTTGTCACTCTCCAGGTGAAAACTTTTTAATAGCTTCTCATTAAATTTAGAATAAATATTTGAACTGCTTACAATGACCTATAAAACTTGGGATGATGTAAGCCTACTAAATGGGTTTCTCTGCTCTTTTCTGTTCCTTCTTTATGCTTCAGCAGCATTGATATTTGCTTTTAATTTCCTGAAACTGCAAAGCTCTATCCATAGCGTTACTTTGGCACCATTCATCTTTATGGCCATGACATCATGTTCATCCTTCTCCCCTGACTTCTTTCTGTTATTTTAAGTGACAGCTTACATGTTACTTCCTTAGGGGACTTTCCCAGATCCCATAGAACTTTACTCTAAATCTCACAGCACCTGATCTTTTAATTCATGTCACACCAAAATATGACTTCCTGCATGCATACAGGCACATGCTTTTGTCTAACATCCAAATTTTCTATCACATGTAAGCCTCTTGAGGACAGGGATCATGTCTTTGTACGTTTGTTTTATTTATCTTTCCATGCCCAGGTCTTCTACATGTTCTGTGGTCATGTAATAGGTCCTAAACAAATATATATTGAATTTATGAATAAAGGAATTTTAAAAGATCAGCATTTGGAGGCTTAATAGAGAATCAAAATTTTCAGAGTTTTAGAAAACTAGAACAGGAAGAAGCCATAAAGATAAACAATCTCATTATTACATCCTTGTAATAATCTCTCTTATAACATTACCTGCACTTAAATCATTTCTGTGTTAAGGAGTTCACTATATCATAAAGAATTCAATTATTTTCAGACACTTCCTATTATGGAAAAATCTCTTTCTTGCATTGAAATGTTTTACTTAAAATCTTATAGTAACAGTTCTATCATTTGTCCAAAATAATTCTGAAAACAATTACACATACATTTTCTTATGTGATATCTTCTGAAATGAAACCACTCAAAGTTACAATTGAAAATGAAAACTATTCTTCATTTCATTAAATGTTAAAGAATGGCATCTCATCACTGGAATTTTTTAAGCTATACAGGGTGGGGGAAAAGTAGGTTTATAGCTATGAGTACATAAAATACAGTTTATTCTTGTATAATTTACTAATTATTGTATTATTTTCCATACAGACAGCTATAAACCTACTTTAGCCCCACCCTATATATTGGATTGATTTCATTGTTCCTGTGCATAGTTAAGGACCCATATTTGAATGTACCGCAAATAAGAAATTTTGATTTCAGCCAAGTGAAAATAATATACATTAAAAATAAATTTATAGGAAGTCTTCTATTTTAGCTAATCTGAAAAAAAATTAAATCTCTATAGTGTTCATTTTCCCATTACTTATTATAAAAAAGGCGATAAAAATCTTTGGGTATATATATAAACATTAGAGAAAATACAGTAACTGTTTTGAATGAGCAGATTCATATGTAACATAGAAAATCCAGTTACCCAGGTTAGCTGTATGTGTGTGTGGTTTAGAATCATATCTATATTTTATATCAGAGAATTATAAGGTGATCAAAAGAGAAAATATGTTTGAAAGCATTTAAGAAATGTGTAAGTGAAATGTTCTTCTACTACTCACTGTAATCACGAACACTTTTCAAGAGCTAGTATACAGTTTTTCAAATAAAAGCACCACTCACAGACAATTGCATGCTTTTATATGCATGAAACAATTTGCAAAGTTGCATTATTTTGTTGTGGTTCTTTGGTCTCAACTTCTGAATAATTATCATTACTCTTCTTAGAGATGTAGATGTTTGCTTACACCGTGACCCACTTTCTCTTAGCTATTCTTTGGGACTATATTAGACACTTCTAAATTTGCATTAGGTTTTATGGGTCACTCATACTATTAAATGAATTATTGTTTCAGCACAATAAATTACATTTTCCAAATTGCTGCCTATATAGAGCATCATTAATCTAGGAAAATTGAATGTTTGGTGCTGTAATTACATATCTGATCCTTTCAATATTCTGGCTGAATATAAAATATAAACTAAATGTTATATAATGGTGTTTTAGACATTACACTGAAATCTAATAAGAAAAAAAAAGGTTATCAAAATGACAACAAATAACAAGTTTTGAAAGGATGTGGAGAAAATGGAACCCTTGTGCACTATCTGTGAGATTGCTAATTGGTACAGTCATTAGGGCAAAGAGTATGGAGATTCCTCAAAAAATTAAAAATAGAACCAACAAATGACCCAACAATTCCACCCCTGGGTATCTATGTGAAGAAAATGAAAACATTGCTAACTTAAGAGAAACACCTGAGTTGAAAGGTGAGGAAGCTAATAATTTGTGTCATGTGTTATCAATAGTCTCATAAAAGGATACCTTTATTTCCACTGCTATTAGGGTATTAACCTACCTTTATCAAATGGCATTCATGAAATAAATTTGTAATTGGCACCTACTCTGTTGTAGATGCTGTATTCTGCTGGAAACATATTAGACGGACAGGATCGTTGATGCTTGGGTGTGATTCAGTGTGTGTGGGGGGGGTGGGGAGGAGTGGGCAGAGCAGTAAAAATAAATGAAAATATTATTAAAATTATGTACTATTTTGAATGCTCAACAACAACAAAAGAACCCACAGGAAATCTCAGGATGCTGCATAGATGATAGTGGGATATTTGGAGCTACTTTATGGTTTACATTTTTGGTATTAATACATAGAATATCATGTCTGACAACTATAGTTTGACCAAGACATCAAAAAATCCTTTCTCAGGATCTTGATTTGGAAATGGTGAAATTTCCATATGCAAATAATTTGATAAGTGCAGACGACTCACTCAGATCATTCTTGTCTCACTGCCAATCTTGTTTTCCTTCATGAATCCCTTAGCTTCATGGAAGGCCATGCCTCAATCACACCCATAGTTTTAAACCTTTCTTAAATTTAATATGGTGTATTTCTTCCCCTCTGTTTGCTTGGCTTTGTGCTTCTGTTATTGCCAAAACATTCTATTGCCTTTCATTGTTAAATCTTTCCGGCCATAGACAGTTTATGTACCTGTGGTCTACTCCAAGTGATCACTGAAGGGAGATTGCTGAGGACAAATAGAGCTGGAGGCTCACCTGATTCTTGTTGACTCACCGCTTTCTGATTTCTTCCAGGCATCGCCTTGGGGCCACCTGGACTTGTAGTGATATACTTCTATAATTCTGATTTAATTTTGCTTATGGGAAATTATGCAAGTGCAGGAGCTCTACACCCTTTTACTGAAATAATTATTTTTCAAATCCCCTGAAAGCAGTTACATAATTCAAGAGAAGCAAAACATTCATTCCAGAACTAGTAAAATGTTCATCACAAAAGTTTTTTTGAAAAATGATATTTTTACTTAACATGTTTCTTTTTCTT
This sequence comes from Antrozous pallidus, assembly GCA_027563665.1. NCBI lineage: Eukaryota > Metazoa > Chordata > Mammalia > Chiroptera > Vespertilionidae > Antrozous > Antrozous pallidus. The sequence continues at coordinate 51,774,743 of CM050518.1, forward strand.
CTGTAAAGAGAAATATAGAATAATGAAGCAAGAAAACATTCCTGACACTTATATTCTACTTGAGGCCCAGTGCATGAGATTCATGCATTCGTAGGCGGTGTGGCCTGCAGGAATCAGCCCTCTGTTCTACTCATTCTTCTAAGCTGAGTGGCTGTGGACCCGCTCTCTGAGCAGCTGCTCCCTGGTCCGGCATCATTCGTGGAGTCAGAGCACTCGCCTCTCCAGGGACCCAGTTGAGTCCGGGCCCGGGCACAGTAGTGTTGAGAAGGCCTCAGTCACTCAGCAGCCACGAATCTGCTTCCCAGCCTCCAGGTTCCACTCTGCAAGCCTGGCAGTGGCACTGTGCAGCCTGCAGGTATCCTGAGGAGGCAGCAAGGAGTGAGGAGAAGCCTGGGGTGAGGAGGCAATGATCGCAGCCCAGGTTCTTGCACATCAGCTGAGTTTCTCAGTGGGTCAGCCAAGCAGCATTTCCCCTGTGGTATCGCACTGACCACCGGGGGGCAGCTCCTATGTTGAGTATCTGCCCCCTGGTGGTCAGTGCGCATCATAGTGACTGGTCAGTGGGTCGTTTGCCATTCTGTTGCTGGGCTTTTATTATATAGGGTGCTGGATAAGATAAATGTTTTCTTTCTGTCCTTAACTATATTATTGTAGTTAGATATTCTGATTGCTTTTTTTTTTATGGGTGGGAATCTGCTCAGGTCTTTTAATTTCTTTAGAAGGCAAGCTCCCTGTCTATAAGGAAATTATTTTGTCATAACTGAGCCTACATAAGTTATTTTCAGGGAGAGGGAGAGGAAGAAAGGGGTAGGGGGGTATGGAGAGAGAAAGAGAGAGCGAAGAGAGAGAGAGAGAGAGAGAGAGAGAGAGAGAGAGAGAGAGAGAGAGAGAGGATACTACAGAAATATCCTGGTTCAAGCCAGAGGAAACAAGGTTGTAGATGTCCCATTGTTAATGTTTATAAACTCAGCACTCCAGAATCACTTGTGTTACTACTGAACCCTTTTCCAGTTTTATTTTATTTATCTAAAAAATATAGCCTTAACATCAGAAAAACTTAAAACATTTTAATATTTCTTGTATCAAAAGATGCTGTATACCTAAAGTGTTAAAAAAAATCTAGTGGCGATATGAATAGATTTTTCTTTAAAGATTAGTAAAGAAAAAGGTGAAAATGATAAAAACAGTATAATTAAAAATGCATCATCTTTCGTTTTTCTTGATGTCGTTTGTTTTTATTCTACAGTAGGAAGGGTAGCAGCTAGCAGGAATTGCCACTATTTTCCATTTCATTTTCCTTTGGCTTTCATTCCTGAAAATATAGTCAGGCCCACTTCTATAACCACAGACTGGATAGCTTATAAACAACAACAAAAACTCTTTATTTGTCACAGTTCTGGGGGCTGTATGTCTGAGGTCAGGGTGCCAGCATGACCAGGTGAAGCCCTCTGTCAATGGCAGAGTTTTCTATGTGTGTTTTCATGGTGGAAGGGTCTAGTGAACTCTGTGGGGTCTCTTATAAGGGCGCTAATCTTAATCATGGGGTCTCCACCCTTGGGATTTAATAACCTCCAAAGGTCACACCTTCTATCACTATCATATTGGGCCCAGGATTCTCATATCAGTTTTTAGGGACACACAGAGGCCACAGCAGAGTCCTTCCTAAATCTCAGCTTCCTTGTTCTGATCTCTCACCTTGCAGTACAAGTTTTACACAGAGAGATACCTGAAAGTCTATACAATGTCATCTAAATTAAATGTATACAACCGTCGTTGAGGTGCCCACACAGAAATGTCCAAAGTGTAAGCAAAGCCCTGCAGGGTCTGACACCACCGGCCATGCATGTACCATTCTTCCAGCAATGCAGCCAAGCCCAGTGTAGTCGGCCAGGGCCCCTGCCCAAGGCCTCCTAGCTGTACTTGTATTTAGGATAGAAAAACCAGTTGCACTGTTTGTATGTACTGGTATGATGATATTTTGTTCTGACAGGTGATTTTAGAGAGAGAAAAAACTATATAATTATGAATTAATATATTCAGCAACATCCTTTAGGTTATCTGTGTAAGATTACTAGTCAGGAAATATTGTCTAGATGGGGATAATAGTCGTTCCCATGAGCACATATATGCTAAAGCTACAGCAAAATTCAGTTTTACTTTGACTCAGAAGGGCTATAAAGGGAAGAAATGATATTTCTGCCTACGTTACTACTAATTTCTTGGCTATGTAGTAGCACTAATGATCATTTTTCTTTCTCTTGTTTTAGATGATGACTGAGGCAATGAGACTTTCATCCTGTGAAGTTTAGAAGTGGAATAGAAAGGCTTACATACTGTTCATTTTGTGTTTGCCACCCTGGCTGTTGTTGTCTATCCTATGGAATCGCAACATTCCCAGCCTCACTATTTGTAGATCCTGTCAAATAATGTCATTCTTCTATGCAAAGATTTTCCTCTTTCCAGATAGTCTAAGCATTTTGGTGAAGTTATGGTTAATTACATAATGAGTTTTTCTATCTACATGTCTCATGATTTATATTTGTGTCTAAATAATTAACTTTATTGTTATTATTGAATCTCATTTTCTATCCTATTTTCTCTAAAGTACCATGATTCTGTCACATTCAATTATTTTAACCATCTTTTTTTCTGCTCAGTGTCCTATTTCATATGGCATGTCACAATTATAAACTATTTAAATGATTTTAAACATATTCTTATATTGCTTTAAAAGCAGAATGTGGTTATTTCTGTATTTGTGTGTATATATACATATCTAATTATGCAATAGAGAATCACAGTTTCCAGGTCACTGTGTTCCCACTGGATCATGTGATGCTGAGTTGAGCTGGAAAAGAGATGTTTCTGGAAATTGTATTTACCTGTGTATGTCAAACATAAACATAAAGCTCATTGTAGGCTTTTAATATTCTACTAGAAACACACATAAAATTTTGTTTATATGGCAAGGCTTAGAAACACAGCTTCTTATTAAGAATTTGACTGGAGACCATGTTAGCTCCGTGTGTACTTTACACAGTGACCATAGGTGTGATAAACCTGTATAGTTAGGTGACCTGATCACATAACAATACCACTTTCCAATAAATTTGAACAAAATAGCCACCCGTATTTCCTTCTGTGTGCCATGTACCATACTTGGTGGGAATCTTGGGATGAGGTTGCTGTTGGCATTATGAAGATAGACAAGGGTCCCCACTTATTTTGAAACTTATCCAGTTACCGAGAGGTAGAACATTGTGGTCTGATTCAAGCCCATATCTTCTGTATCCTATAGCTCATTTCCACTGTAGCTCTGGGCTAAATAAAGATGTTGTCTTGAAGGAGAATAGGGGGAGTCTGATACTCAATTTTATTTTCATGAGAGGTGCCCCTATGACATTGTAACCACTGAATTAAATAAATCTACTTTTGAATTGGAATATTTTGTAATTATTGCAAGCATCTTGTCATAGAACTTACCTTCAATTAGAAGTAGACTTGGGTTCTTACCTAGGACTTGGTTTATGTTTCATTATTAAACTTACAAAATTTACATTTAATCATTAAACCTATAAAATTCACACAGTCTGTCAATACTGAAGTTGCATAATGATTTTTCTGGCTTCTGATTTTTTCTGTTACAATATAAATAACATAGACTTCATTTTTATGACTAGTAATTTTAACAAATGTATTTTATCATTCTATATACCTACCCTGTTCCTCTTTGGTAGTTTGTATTTTAAAATGTTATAATCCTTACCATTTTATAGGCTACATGTTTAAAAGCTTAGGTTTTTAACAAAGGAAGTTATATTAAATAAATGGAATTTTAATAGAACTTAGCAAAAAAATATAAAATTATTTTCCATTTACATAAATCCTCTCTTTTCTATGGTAATCAGTGACTTGCTATTTTCAATACCAACATGAAACCCCTGTTAATGTTATCAGTACCCTCACATATATATGAATAAAAACTAAGTATAATTATTTTTTTAAATAAAGGTTATTCTAATAGTCTCATAACTGTACCACATTTTCTATAGTAAACTGAGGACATAAGGCTGTAGAGACTTGAGACCTCAACATACATGGTTCATTTCTTACAGATGTCTGATTTTGAAGAGTTAACCTTAACTTCTGCTTCTATAACATGGATATCATATCCACTACATCGAATTATTTTGACAGTAAATAATTCATGGTCTCTGAATTTAAGTCTATATTTATGAAACAGCATTTATATTTTAAAAAACAACTAATAACTATGATCTGGCCAAAATATTGATTTGTATATGCTGGCTTAATATTTTTTAAATTCACATCCCATGATATTTTCCATTGCTTTTAGATAAGAGTGAAAGGGGGCTGGAGGACAGAGAAACATCAATTTGAGAAAGACACATATGTTGGTTGGCTCCCACACTTACCCGCATCGAGCCAAGGATTGAGACTGCAACCCAGGTATATGCCCTTGACAGGAATCAAACCCTTAACCCTCTGGTGCTAGGGCTGACACTCTAACCAATGGCCAGGACACAGGCTTAACTTTTCATTTTACAAATGAAGGAACTTTCACAGGGAGGTAATTAAAGTAAAATAGAAATATTACATGGCATATATTACCAAAATACATGTAAGGTTTCTATGTATATGAAAGAATCAATAGTGGTGATATAAAATAGTAAGAAATTAAAATCTAATTTGCATGAAGTTTGTCTCCAGTCACTATGTGACCCATTATAGCTCCTCACAGCAGAATACCTAAAAATATGTGAAAAACAAAATCAGTTGTTTGCCAGGTGCATTCTTGGTGAATCAGCCAGCTTGGTATTATGACAATTTCTACTATTTCTCAAGAAGGAAATATATCCCTGAATAAAATGTTAGTAATGTTTAAAGGAATAGCCTTAATCAAAATTTTGAAGCTGAGAGATTTTTCCACAAAAATAAATGAATATAAATAAGAAGAGATAAACGTGAACTTTAAATAACATACACTTTTGACATTGCAGGATAATTTTTAACCCTAAGAGATTATTATGGAATTATTATATGCTGACAACACAAAATAAATAAAACGTGTGTGTATTTTTTTTTTTTTTGCATAGTAAGTAGGAAAAATAACACATGAAAATAATGTCTTGTTAGTCGTTTGGGGATTTGGAGATGGGGAGATAGTTGTTAGGTAAACAAGGATGATACAAGGCATTTTAGAGAGAGGAAGTACATCAATTTGTTGGGAAGAGTGTACAGATTTGTGGGAGGATCTCGCACTGGGAAATCACAGTAGGGACATTCTTTAACTATTTGATCCTAAGTTCCCTTATCTACAGAATTAAGTTAAAACAGTTTTAATGCTACCACCATGTAAATAAAAGCAAAGACTGTAAAACTTATCTTGAATTTTAGATGCTATATCAGATAATTTCTTTTTAATCTCATACAGTGTCATAATTTTCAGTAAACAGACTTAATGGGTTGAAGTAACAGTAGGAAACTTGGTAATCTATGTTCTATCAGTCAACACATTTATTCCCTAGATAACAATTTTTAAGAAGCAAATACGATGGGGTAAGTCTGACCTGGTTTTGAGTCTTGACTCTTCCTTTACTTATGGGACTTGGAGAAATAACCTAAAACTTTATTAAGCTTCTGATTTCTCACCCTAAACATGGAGACTAGTTTGGCCCGTTATTTCTTTTCAATAAGTATTAGCTCGATCTATATATAAGTCTAATATGCTAAGTGTCTGACGAATTGGTCCACCATTCAATCGACCATTCAAAAAGTCGCTATGCTGTGCAATGACCACCACGGGGCAGATGCTCACTCAGAGTGATTGGTTAGATTGCTACTGGGGTCCGGCTGGCTGGGATTGGGCAAGATGGACCAGACAGGCCCTGGAGTCCTCCCACAGTCCCTCCCTGGCTGGCCAATCTCCTGCAGTTCCTTCCCAGCCAGCTGGCTCCCATCAGACCAGATCAACCCCTATCACTAGCCAGGCCGAGGCTCCCCATCTATGAATGAATTCATGCAATGGGCCTCTAGTTATTAATATTGAAATAAGTGTATCTCTTAGTGTATAATTAACAGATATGTCCCTGTTTACTGTGAGAGTTTGTGCCCAACTCTCATGTATATGGCATAAATAATGAAGTCAGCCTATCAAAAAGACCTAGAAGTATGTTGGCTGGAATCACTGTGTTTTAGACACTTATTTGAGCTTCTTTGATAAGAGAGGAGATACACAGATGTGTAAGTTTCAATCACAGAGAAGCAGCTCTGACATGAAACAAAATGAGAAGACACACCACAGAGAAATGGATGATTGTGTGTCAAATACATGGAATGACTATTACAGGAAGTCCAAAATAGCATGGAGGTGAGCTTGGGCCTCATACTTCAATGTAAAAAAGTATTGGATAAAGAAAATGATGGGACCATTAGCAAAGACATGAGGAGAGAATGCACAAGGGATGTCAAGGGACAAAAGACAGTTTAGGTATGGTGTTGGGGCAATAGTAGGGCATGCTTTCTGATGGACAGAAATTGAAGGCAGGTAATGGAGGTTATAGGTCATTCTGCTTTTAAGCTTTGGCTGGGAATCCCTCAAAAGCTTCTATGAATGGGAAAGAAATGTCACCTCCCCCTCCAAAAAAAGGGCAAGCTGGAATGGTTTCCAGTTGGGTCTGCCCTAGTCCTAAAATATTAGGAAGTTGCAACTAACTCCTTTCAGATCTGGGGCTATTCTGCACATTTCTGACATGTTCTTTTAAGTACCACTAGAAGATACTTTTTTTGCTGGTTCAAATTGTAAGCTGTTTAGCTGCAAAAAAATGCAGCTCCTATTACCTATCTTAGAATGAAAATGAAAAGACTGTACCAATATGAAATTAGATTTACAAAGCATAAATTAAAATAATTTTGAAATAAAATGTATCTAAAATTAGTGCTTAGAAACAGTTGTCCATTCAATTTTCATGACTTCAGAAAACTATACTAATGTCAAGTGTATGGCATCTATTAAGAAGTTCCTTCGTTTTCTTTAAACCCTACCAAAGAAAAGCACCATCATATTTATTTTTCAGGATCTTCCCATGAAGAACAAATATTTTTGAAATAGTGTCCTTCAGCTTTTGATATTGAATGAGATGGAGAAAAGAAAGATTACTGCCGGATCTGTCCCAAAGTTAGAGTTCAGAAGTCACCTGACTAATCTAGTTATAAGGGAGAAAGAGACAACCTCCAAGTCACATGAGAACAAAGACCACATCATCTTATTTATCACATTTTCAATGATAAGCATGATGCCCAGCCCACAAGAAGTAATAATAATATATGGAACACATAGCACAAATGGGAGAGAAGTCATAATCTCAGATTAATCTCCGAAGGTATAACCTCTCTAGTGAGTATGGAGATGCCCATCATAATGATCAGGTTACATTTCCTTTTTCAATGAGAGAGAGAGAGAGAGAGAGAGAGAGAGAGAGAGACAGAGAGAGACAGAGAGAGACAGAGAGAGAAGAGAGAACTACAAAGCGGAAGAACCATGTTGAGTAGGACTCAAAAGTTCTCCCCTGACTGTACTGTTTTGTATGTGTTTCTAAAAGAGAAAACACATACTGAGAAAGATGAAATGATTGCCTAAATTCATGAGATAATTTTCATTATGTGTTCAGAAGGGTGCCTGTCACAGAGAAGGCCTTCAAAACTATTATCTTAAAAAAAAACATAGTTCTGTAGAGCTAGGAGACAGGGCTCAGGTTTCTGTCAAAGTCTGTACATTAATCATACTGCCTTTCCGACTAAACTCCCAGCTCCACCTAGAATCCAAATACAATGACTTCACTGAACACAAAATACTCTGGATTTAGGACTTCAAAATTAAGTATCAAATTTCTGAAGCCAACAAATTATAGTTTCCCCCTTTCGTATTGCAACTAGCATGTTTCATTGCTAGGACGCGCGCGCGCACACACACACCACACACACACACGCGCGCGCGCACACACACACACACACACACGAAGTGTTTTACAGTCATCACTTGACTCCTTTGGATAGATTCATGAGGATTAGGGCAGCCCCACTCTGTGGATCTGTATCCCACACGACATTTGAGGCTCGGGCTCATTCAGGTACCACCAGCTTTTTGTCATCAGGGGACAAAAGAGAATGTATTTAAGTTCTTTCATTTTAAAACAATACTAAAGTAGGAGTTTGGTATTCTAAAGTAATATGTACTGTTATATAATCGTGTCACCTTATTTGTTAAAACTGTACACACATAATTTTTCCATTTGCTTTAAACATGGTATCCTAATTGATATTCTTTTTGAAGTTAAATATGTGTCAAATAGAGACTCAAAGGGTATGTTAAAACCAGGCGATTACATTTGGTTAATAACCTGGCTGTATTTCCTGTGCACATAGGGCAGCTTTGTAAAAGCCTCTGCATTAATGACTTTTATTCAGAGTGACAAAGGGAACATTAAAATTGCAATACAATTTATTTTCTCTTATCTAAATGGGGAAGACATCTGCAACATGGCATTACTTCACCTGGAAAAAAAGTTAAAACACTATTATTTCTACAGAATGACCCCTCTGCCATGGTATTTGCTTGGCTCTGAATTATAATTTTTCTGCAGTCATGTTGGAATTGAAAATGAATAAGAAATCTAAGTTTTGAACCTATGCAATAAAACTTGTACAATTCCTCTCTATTTCTTATGTTTATCACCTATTATTTGAATGCTGCCAGTGCTTTTTCTATCTTTTCATAATATTGCAAATACATACTGTCTATTTTCCCAACTGGAATAAATGATTTTTAAAAAATACATTGATAAAGCTAAATTAAAAATTTTTTATTGACTTTAGAGAGAGGAATGTAGAGGATAGCTAAATAGAAACATCTATGAGAGAAAAATATTGATCACCTGCCTCCTGCACACCCCCTACTAGGAATCAAACCATGACCTCCTGGTTCATGGGCCCATGCTCAACCACTGGCCACGCCAGCTGAGTGATAAATTATATATATATATATATATATATATATATATATATATATTCTGTCAACACCTAAAATCTTCTTTAAAAAATATTTGTGAACTTTCAATTTTATTAGGGTCAATCATTTATTCTAACTTAGAGATTAAAATAAACAAATTAATATCACCAAGACAATAAGTAATAACTATATCTAACTCAACAACATCTCATAATATGTATAGGGTGTCCCAAAAAACGCATGCACACACTTTGAATAATTATAAGGACTGTGTATTAAAATGCAGTTCATTTTCAAAATTTAGCTATCAATTATTAAGGTGTATATATATATACACACCTTGTATATGTATATTTTAAAAATACACATAATATGCAGTCTGCTCAAGGCTCCGCTCAATAATGGTTATATAGCCCTGGCCGGTGTGGCTTATTGTGTACTAAAAGGTTGCTGGTTTGATTTCTGGTCAGGGCACATCCTGGGTTGTGGCTTGGTTTCTAGTGGGGGGCATGCAGGAGGCAGCCAATGGATGCTTGGCTCTCACATCAATGTTTCTCCCTCTCACCCTTCCTTTCTGACTAAAAACCAATGAAAAACTGTAAAAAAAAATAAAAGTAATGGTTATATGAACTACACAGGCACGGGTCCTTGGAAGATGATGTGACATAACATTATCCCTAGTCTTTTAAAATTTTAGATCTAGTCTGATCAGTAAAATGTATAACTTTTTTAGAAAGTTTTAAAAAATTATAAAGAGTGTGAAGCCCTGGCTGGTTGGGCTCAGTAGATAGAGCATCAGCCTGCAGACAAAAGGGTCCCAGCTCTGGTTCCCATCAAGGGCATGTACCTTGGTTGCAGGCTCCTCCCCAGCCTGGGCCCTTGTCAGGGCTCCTGCAGGAGGGAACCAATCGACGTGTTTCTCTCACATCCATGTTTCTCTCTGTCTTTCCCTCTCTCTTCCACTCTCTCTAAAAATCAATGGAAAAATATACTCAGGTGAGAATTACAAAAACAAACAAACAAAAAATAAATAAGTAATGGCGATTAAATGTTTAAAAAAAGAGTGTGAAGAGATGATAAATGGTTAAGGACAGATGTTTTCAGACAAAGATTAATTAAGAATGAATAATTTAACTGGAGCTTAAACAGAGAGTAAGCCTTGGGCAAGTAAATTGGAGCAAGGAAGCTATCCCATTATTCCTATTTTTATTAGGAATCAGTGGACACCATTTTTATGTGTGGTTTGGATGAAACCATGCAATGAGTTACATATTTGTGTATTAAGTCAGTAACTGATTTTAAAAGAAAGCATAGTGATCTATACACATCTTGGTAAAGGAGTAAGTATCCTATATAATAAATGAGTAATATTCAAATTGACTGCCACTCACACACAAAAGATGGCCACCCCATGTGAATGCAAGATGGCTGCCACAAGATGGCCAGCAGAAAAGGGCAGTTGGGGGGAACCCAGGCTTGCAGGAGAAGGCAGTTGGTGGAACCAGGACTGCAGGGTAGGACATTTGGGGCGGACCATGCCTGTAGGGGAGGGCAGTTGGGGGGACCCAGTCCTGAGGAGATGGCAGTTGGGGATGACCAGGACAGCTGGGGAGGGCAGTTGGGGGGAACCAGGCCTGCAGGGGAGAGCAGTAGGGGGCAACCAGGCCTGCAGAGGAGGGAAATAGTTAGGGATGACCAGGACAGCTGGGAAGGGCAGTTTGGGGGAATCAGGCCTGCAGGAGTGGGCAGTTGGGGGTAAAGACCTGAGAGGACAGCAGTTGGTAATGATCAGGCTGACAGGAATGACAGTTGGGGGTGGGGGACCCAGGTCTCTAGGGGAGGGCAAATGGGGGGGACTACGCCTGCAGAGGATGAGCAGTTGGGAGTGACCAGGCTAGCAGGGGAGGGTATTTGAGGATGACCAGGCCTGTAGAAGAGGACAGTTATGGTCAACCAAGCCAGGAGGGGAGGGAAGTTAGGGGTCAGCAGGTCATCAAGGGAGCAGTTAGGCATCAATCAGGCTGGCATGGGAGTAGTTAGGGGGTGATCAGGCTGGTAAACAGAAGCAGTTAGGGGCAATCAGGCAGGCAGGCAGATAAAGGGTTGGGAGCCAGTAGTCCTGGATTGTGAGAGGGATGTCCAACTGCCCAGTTAGGCCCAATTGGGACTGAGGAGTCCTAGATTGGAGAGGGTGAAGGCTGAGCTGAGAGACACCCCCACCCCCATGCACGAATTTTGTGTACTGGGCCTCTAGTTATATATATTAAGACAATTAAAATTGCACAATTAAAGTAAGAGTTTTTTCTTTCATTTGATACGTATATGCTTAGTTGCTAATTTAATATAAGAGAATAAATAAAATATAATGTATATTTCTGCCAAAAAATCTTGTCATAGAAGAGTCACTATGTGGGATATAGGCTCTACTCTGCCAGGAACTGGACCTTCATGGACACTGGTATTAGCTGGAGAAGATATAAGAAGTCATAGGTGTATAGGAGAAAGGCTTTATTGCATACTAAATAGCCATTGCTACCAAGTAGTCACGAGCAGGCGTATTTTGGTAATTAGATACTATTTACTTGAAAACCTGAAACTGAACAGCCATTGTTAACCTTCAGAAGCATCAATATAAATGCACATAGTACCTGCCATCTGTTCCTTTCATGGGGTCATAACATCATTTCTGAAATGTAACTGCTTTTCTATCATTTCACCAAAAGGTGTGTAAGAACATCCAATAATAGTCATCAAGCAATACACTTACATTTTCTTCATTTGTACACATGTCTAATAAATGTTAAAATGCTGGAAGTCTGGGAATGATGTCAGCTTCATAACCAATCAAGTGAAAAATGTTTCCCTATGTTAGAAAACACCGGGGTTGCTCCTCTCTATACTCACCCAAAAAACCCTAACATTTTAAGAAAATACAAGCTTCAACTCAGTCCTTTTTATATGTTTATTTAGCTCATAGTTTAATATAGGGCATCAAAATAATCTATGATACACTTTGACAGAACTTAAAAATTCAGAGGTAGAAGGTATGCTATTTATTTTTCTCTTTCATGCAGTAATGTTTTCTAGTTTATGAAACCATTTTCTTGGTGTACAAACTGCACTGTGAACCAAACAGTACACATTTTAGTCAGAGAAACCTGCTTATTTCCCTTCAGCTGATAAAGATAGTTTCTTTGAAATTCTTTCTGCACTTTGACTTTCAATCCAGTTAGTCTGTTCTCGATTCTTAGGCATATATAGTCCTTTGTGGTTGCTGTTTGCCACGACTTTGTATTCAGACAACTAGTCGACCCCAGAGCAGCGTCCTTTATCCACCTTTTTCCTATTCCCTGACATCTTTGTTCCAGGTATATTGCCTAGCTCAGTGGTTGGCAAACTGCGGCTCGAGAGCCACAGTTTGCCGCTCTATTGATTAGTGAGTGCCGACCACTGGCCTAGGTCAATTGCCTGAAATTGATTCTTCCCTTTACACCCAGTCTTATTTTGTAGGATTTTCTGTTTGACTCAACCTATATCAAAGCAGTTTATTTTGTGTTTTTCCCCCTATAATTACTGAATTCTATTATTTTTGAGATGTCCCTGTTCAATCTAACCACATAAATATCTTCTGATTCCATTTATGAATCACATTTAAGTAAACACAGATATATCCATAATATTTGAAAATTAACATTTATGGCAAAAATTGTTCATGTACAATTAAGAAAGAGGTTATTCCTAACATGCTGCTTAAATTTCTTATATGTCTTATTCAGTTTATGTTTTATGCAAGACATTAAAATAGAGGTAGTCTAAATAGTATATGGCACATATGGACAGAGTCTATACATCCAAATTTAGAAGATGAAGTATTAATTTATTTTATCTACTTTATTATAAAGAGAACAAATGACAAGCAGAAAAGCTGTGTAAGAGAGGAGGTGTTAGAATTCCGTGAATCACCCTGTTTAATAAGTAGCATTCATAGGCAGCTGCTTGTCAATTTATATTCTTGAAGACTCACATCATTTAGATGTTGCTTAGAATTTCACCAGGTGCACAAAACCCCCTCAAGTATAATCAGTTAAAAGTAGATGAATGCCATTTAATTTATCCATATCCATGGAGTATCACTGGAAAAGAAACCAGAACAGAAACTGTACAAGTATAGACACGTGTTCATCTTCATTTTAATGGGATTGTTTAAAGCACTGTGTTTTAATTAAATTATGTTTCTATCCAATATTTTAAGATTTGGAGTTTAACTTCCTCATATAAAATTTTAATTTACCCTTATGAAGTGGGATTATGCTATTAAATAACAGAAAAATCAGTATTTTTCCATTTTATCTATTTAAGTCATTATGTTTTATGAGTTGGGTGTAGTTTTCTAGATTTCATTTTAAAATTTTCTTTCTTTTTCTTTTTTCTTTTTTCATTTATCCTGCTTGGTGTTCTCTGAGCTTCCTGGATCTGTGGTTTGGTATGACTATTGTTTCACATATGTCTTCTGTTTCTTTTTCTTCCCCTTCTGGTATCTGCACTACTTGTAAATTACATATTTTGTACTTAATCTTTAGTACTTGGGTATTCTGGTCTATGTTTTTTTCTTAGTCTTTGTTCTCTTTGCTTTTTGGTTTTCAGGGATTCATTTGATATAATCTCTAGCTCACAGAATCTTTCCTCAGTGGTGTTCAGTCTACTAATCAACTCATCAAAGTCATTCTTATTTTCTATTACAGAGGTGTGTTGTTTTTTTTTAACTTCTAGCGTTTTTTTTGTTCTTTCTTCAAATTCTCATCTCTCTGTTCACATCACCCCCTGTTCTTATACATTCACTACTTTACCCATTAGAGTTCTCACTCTATTAATCACGAAAATTTAAAATTTCTGGCCTGATAATTCTAACCTCCCTACCCTGTCTGTTTCTGGTGCTTGTTCTGTCTTTTTGACTTCTATTTTACCTTCTTATCTGCTTTGTAATTTTTTTCTAGGTAGCCAGAAATCATCTATTGGTAAAAGGAATGGCTGTAACCAGGCCTTTAGATAATGTGGAGAAGTATGCAGGAGGGGAGTATTTGTAATCTTGAGATTAGGTCTCAGTCTTTACTGACCCTGAGCCTCTGGACTGTGAACCTTGTATTTCTCAGGTTTTCTCCCCTGGGGTGGGAGATGTTGGCTTGAGTGGGCTGCATTAGATCCAGTCCTCACCAAGGTCACTTAGGCTCTCGTTAACTAGCTTCCCCTAAGGCCAGCACTTGTAGTTTCCTTGTTCCTTTTATGGCTGGAAGCCCAACTGGATTTTCTTCCCCAATATTTGTTGTAGAAATCTGGTCAAGTTCCTGTAGATAAATCTCACAAACTGTCAAGACCTCCCTGTGCTTGGTATTTCCAGGAGTTTGTGACCTGTTTGCTCAGAGCATCCAGAAATACACCAATCACAGTTCAGGTTTTCCTATGTGACACTGGTTGCTAGGGAAGTTTCCACTCCTAAGCCTTGATTCTTTCGTGTACTAGGGGGCTGGTGATGGTTTGACCTGTGTCCTTTCTGTCACAGATTCCAAAGGAGTTGTTGAATTTTCAGTCTCTATCCTTAGAAAGCAGTGTTGGCTTCCAAGCTCCTTCAATGAGGAATGAGAAACCAAAGCCCAACATTTGATTTTTCATTTTAATCTTTAAATAAGACTTGTTTACTGATTTTTTAAATAATGGAAATTCCGTTTAGAAGTTGTCATCATTAAGTAAAGTAGTACTTCCAATGATTTAGATATGCTGTCTTATTAACTGAGAATTACTTCCTCTCTATAAAGAGCTATCCTTTGCCTTATACTTTCCTACCATCTGGTTCCCTTGTAGGCTTATTATTTCTATCTTTTTGGGTTGATAGATAAACCCAGATTGTGCAAACATCATTAAATTATTTTTCTTCAAATAGGCAAATTAATGGTATGTAAATTATACATCAATAAAATTGTTTTAACAAATGAAGAACCAGACAAATTTTGCTGGATATACAATCAGTGGATTTTTTTTCCTCTTTAAATATTATGCTTCATTGTTTTAGAAAATCAGTTTTTAATTTTACATAATAACTTTTTTTCTCCTAGATGTAGATATACATTTGTAATCACTGGAATGATCAGAAATAAATCTTTGAAAGTTAAGGAATTGATATTTTACTTGACAAAAAAGGAAAAATTAACATTATTTTCAAGGGCCACAGAACAAATTTTATGCCTATTAGCACATCATTGGTTTTTATGGAAAGCTTACTTCAATTCAACTAGTAAACATAACGATACAGTAATATAAAGATACAAAAGACTAAATGTGTATATGTCTTTAAGTAGCTTTGTTTTTTAAATCCTCACGTGATACTTTTTTTCATTAACTTTTAGAGAGAATAGGAGGAATAGAAAGAAAGAGAGAGAGAGAAGGAGGTACAGAGGGGGGTGAGAGAGGGAGGGAGGGAGGGAGGGAGGGAGAGAGAGAGAGAGAGAGAGAGAGAGAGAGAGAGAGAGGG
The DNA here is from genome assembly GCA_027563665.1 of Antrozous pallidus. Taxonomy (NCBI): domain Eukaryota; kingdom Metazoa; phylum Chordata; class Mammalia; order Chiroptera; family Vespertilionidae; genus Antrozous; species Antrozous pallidus. Next base: position 51,790,294 of record CM050518.1, read on the forward strand.
CAACATCAATGTGAAAGACACACATTGATTGGTTGCCTCTCTGCACATGCCCCAAGGTACATGTCCTTGACTGGCAATCAGTCAGCAGGCCCACACTCTAATCACTGAGCAAAACTGGCCAGGGCTATCTTTAAGTATTTTTGAATTGGGGGGCAGGGGCGGGAGATAGGGGGATTAAAAAAAAGAGAAAAACTTAATGGACAGTGACAATGGTGTGATGATTGCTGGAGGAAGAAGGGTAGAAGAGGTGGAAGAGGGCATGTGGGGATATTGACAGAGACTTGACTTGAGGTGGTGAACACACAGTGCAGTGTACAGAAGATGTGTTATAGAATTGTGCACCTGATTTTGTTAACCAGTGTTACCCTAAATTCTATAAAAAGGGAAAAGAAATCCTTTGAAATGGTGTTAAGTGGGGATAAAACACAAATCTAATTTTATAATGGAAATTGCAATGAAGCTAATGCATAAGAACATGAAAAGTATGCAACCATTTTTTATTGAGACAAATCAACTTTGAAATTAATGTCAAGAGAAAAAGCTAATATTTTGCTTCTAAGCCATAATTTTCCAGTTAATAATTATATTTTAAGACAGCCATATTTTTAATACCTATAGGCATACCTCATTTTACTGTGCCTCATAGGTGTTGCATTTTCTTTTTGTCTTGCAATTGGAAGGCAAGACACTCCAACAGCAAAAAGATTATGACTCTTCATTGAGACTTCTGCTCTGTTGCAGTCATCTGGACTAGAACCTGCAGTATCTTTGAGGTATACCTGTAATTAATTCACTGAACCACTTTCCTAATAGCACAGGAACCATGATGATTGACAGGAGAGGACAAGAGTTTTTAGTAAAGGAGTACTAGAGTTGGGATACTGTTTCTCCATCTCACAGTGTCAATTTAAAGGTAATATGCACCCACAATACAGGTGGTCCCTGACTTAACAATGGTTTGACTTAGGATTTTTCAGTTTTATGATGGTGCAAAAGCAATATGCATGCCATAGAAATTGTACTTCAAATTTTGAATTTTAATCTTTCCCCTGCTAGTGAGGTACAACACTCACCTGTGATGCTGAGTAGTGGCTGCGTGTGACAGCACCCTATCAGCCACATGATCATGAGGGTAAACAAACAATACTTCGCAGTATAGTATAGTATTAAATGCATTTCCAATGTATGATGTTTTCCATTTATAATGGGCTTATTGAAACATAACCTTATTGTATATCAAGGAGCATCTATATTGATCTCCTTGTAGAATTTTCTGATCTAGATATTAAAAAACAACTTCAAAAATGAGGGTTAATGTATGAGAAGATTTAAGATTAATCAAACACAAGTCCCCCTTTACCTTGTGCTTTTAACTAAAACAAAAGTCAAGCAAAATATTTCTCTAACAGGCGCAGGCAAAACACATGTATAACTACACAGAGACCTCTGTCAATCCTATGTTTCAAAGCTATATTGTTACATTATATTATATGTTTTATGATTATACTGACTGTATCCATAAATATCATAGAGTTTAAAGATTTGTAACAAGTTGCATTATCTGTTTTGTTAATCTCTTTTATGAAAATAAGTAGTATTTTGTGATGACCCAAAGACTAGATCGATATCTACAGGGAATAACAATTTTATCTTTCTATAGAAACTTGAATTATGCTACAATTAAATGGTATTTCAGTGGTATGGAGACTGGGGATTTTTAGCTCTTGCAAGAATTCCTGGTTATGACAACTTTGGATTTATCTGCTAGAGTTGAACCCACTTAACATTACAAATTCAGATTTGAGCTGAATTCCCTTTCTAAATGTTTTTGCCAATGGAACAGTCTGTAAAATTTTTTTTTCATAATGTACACATTCAGTTAATTCCCCCACAGTGACTACAGTTAGAATTTGAAGATATCACACATCCTAACTCTAAAACTTTGAAGTTTCATAGAAAGATATTATCATCACATCACCCTTATGCTTCTATGAAATTGTCAGAAGCACTATCGAATGAGTGTCATTTTATATTTTGACAAGTAAACAATAACACCTAATTAGGATAGGTTTGTCTACGAGGACAAAAAAGCTCCTTAAACAAGGAAGAACTGAAATTCATTTTACAATGAAAAAGAAATCTCTAGATAGAAGTCTGGTCCTGGTAAACTCGGTTCCTGTTGTCGGCAGGAGCCTAAGCTCAGTTCCTCATCTTTCAAATCTTTGATAACTAAGCACTGAGCTGTTTGCCATGTGTCTGTTTCACAGAGAGGTGTTTTGGAAGCACAAGAAGAATCTGTCCTTTTCTAAAGTCACATCCCGGAAGTGATGTTGACAAAACCCAAAGACCTCTCTCTGGCCAGATTTTAGTCACAGGGCTACATGTAGCAGCCAGGTAGCCTGGAAATTCTAGTCTTTGTTACGGAAGACTAGAAATAAAAAGAGATATTACTACTAGGAAGAAGGTGAAATTGGATGTTGAGAGGCAAGGGCAGTCTCTGAGAACTCAAAGTGTACCCCTTTTTATTATAGAGTGTTAATCTTTATCAAACCCTAAAAGGAAGTGTTTTCATTGTGGTCTATTTAAAATTAAAATATAATAACCACAATGAAAATTTGAGGTTCCCAATTCTGCCAAATCACATAGGAAGAACTCACATGTCATTACCAAAGATTTTCAATGCCCCCCACTGCACTTGAATAATATAACAAACCTGCCTTCCTAATGAGCAAGGGAAATGCCCTCTCTTTCTCACTAACATTCTCTGTGAACGACTACCTTTCTCTACCAGCCAGCCTAGGCCCAAGATGCTTCTCCACATCTCCTCATCTCTGTGGCTGTCTCACCAAGAGAGTGTGGTCTATTTGGGGAAATATCAAGGCTACACATTTCATTTTAAAAGCCTGCAATTTTTATGCCCTTTCCTCTGAAAATTAATGTAATCTAGAAGAAGTATGCCCATCTGCTTGTGAAGCAAGGATTTCCTGATGCCTTCGAGTGTGTTTTGTTAGCTTTGTCCTCAGCATAATCATGGTACAGAGAGTATTTTGCATTGCTATGCTGTTTTCACAGAACAAACTGGAAAAAAGTGAAGAGGGTTTCACTTGTTTCATTTTCGTTCCCAGCACTTAAGTCCAGTGAGCTCATGGTGTGTCCTTAAGACACACCCCAAGGTCTGTGTACTATCCAGCAGAAAGGGTGAACCTGAGCAGGCCAAGTACAATCTAAGAGTTGCTACAGCATTAGCCAAGAGACGATACTATAAATATCTGTGTGAATTAAATTTAAGAACATGTGCCTCAATATAGAGAGCTTATGCCTTTCTTATTACTCTTGATAGCTGATTCATAATTGTGAATGCATTCATGTGTTGATGTGTATACACATATGCACAAATACATTATATATAATGTGTTTTTAATATGTATTCATTTTAAGGGTCTATTATGTCAATTGTATTTGCAGGTGTATTCTTGTGATAAAATTGCATGATGAATATTTAGAAGTAGATAAATAAATCCTATATAACAAAAGCCAAACATGCTACATGTTGTCATCCATTCAACCAATCAAAACACAATATGCTAATGATATGCTAAGGCTTGTCAAATGCTCATTATGATGTGCACTGACCATCAGGGGACAGATGCCCCAACTAGTAGGTTAACTTGCTGCTGGGGTCTGGCCTATTGGGACTGAGTGAGATGCACCGGACATGCCCTGGAGCCCATCTGCGGTCCCTCCCCAGCTGGCCAACCTCCCGCCCTCATTGGCTCCAATTGTGTACCAGTGGTGTCCCTTGGCCTGGCCTGTGCCCTCTCAGAATTTGGGACCCCTCGGGGGATGTTGGAGAGCTGGTTTCAGCCTGATTCCACAGGCCAAGCTGAGGGATCCCTAGTATGTAAATAAAATTGATATATTTAATATATTCATATATGAATATGCATGTTACATTAGATAGGTAACTATAACTATAGATATAGGTAAAATACATATAAACAGATGAAATATATGGAAAACACCCCAGGAGAATAGTCCAAGTGTGTGAGTATGTGGGGATAGGGGCCACTAGCAAGGTCTCTGGATAGGGTTTGGGTTCTAACCCATGCTTAGCTGGTGACTAAGGAACAAAATAGTTACTAAGTTGCATCCTGGAGCCTCAGTTTTCCAGTTTAAAAAGTGAGAGAGATTGGCTTACTCTGGATGACCTCTAAATTTTCTTTTTACTATATCTATGACCTTGAAGAAATAGAATACATACAAAACAACAAGGAAGTATGTGGTTTCTGATTCAGGTTTGGACCTAATGGTGTCTTAATTGAGAGAGCCCTCTAAATGGAGAATGTGAATATAAATTAGGATTTTAATAAACAATCTGCTATAATTGCTTTATAAAGTAAGTCTTCACTATACACATTAAACTCAGACTAAGTCAATTTATGTTTGCAACACAGATGATAGAATGCCTTGCACTTCCTCTAAGGACATGCCAACTCTTAAATTCTTTGTCATTGTAATTAAACAAAAAACACTTCTTGCAATTTAGTTATTCCTAACTTGCAATTTAGTTATTGCAGTTACATTGGATTGATATAGAAAAATCTCAAAAATTTAACCACATTATACCTCCTTTTCAGAAGATTAGCTATATACCTCTTTATATTTTGCATATAATAGGTCCTTTAAATTGAGCCAATAAGAAGAAGAATGCTTTTCAATCAGAAACTCTTTGTTGTTGTTATTCCTCACCTGAGGATATTTTTCCATTAATTTTTAGAGAGGGTGGAAGGGAGGGAAAGAGACAGAAAAAGATCCATGTGAGAGAGACACATTGATTGGTTGCCTCTGGCACTCGCCCCTACTGGGCCAGAGATTGAGCCTGCAACCAAGGTACATGCCCTTGACCAGAATCGTACCTGGAACTCTTCAGTCTGTGGGCCAACACTGAGCAAAACTGGCTAGGACCATACTATTACTTTTTGAACTTTTGTGCCCAAACCTGTTTACTTATTCATTGGAATTAATTCTAAAAATGGAAAGTTTTTATTGCCTAGGCAAGTGCTTCCTTGCAGTAAGAAAAAATAATAAAGATTTTTTTGAAAATCATTTTGAGGTTGTTTTTTTTTTTTGAAAAGTAGAAAAATTATATGGAAGTGTAAAGTAAAATGTTCACAACATGTACCAATTTATTTTTTAAGAAGTATCAACTTTGTTAATATTGAGTAAAAATATCTTGGCTGTAAACAACAGATGCTTGGATTCCTACATGCAGAAACAAACCACAGGTAGCAACATTTGAGTTGAAGTCTTAGCACAACTGATGAAAAATGTGAAAATATATTTTGCATATTTGATTATACAACATTTTTTTCTAAGCTGATTTAAAGGAATTATCTCCAATTCATTTCAAAGTGATAGTCACAAAATATCTAAAATTCACTTTGTCAATCATCTTCATGGCTAGAGATTTCATAAAAGATCTCAATAGGTTTCAAAAGGGAAGCCTTTGAGTTTTATCTGCTTTTTCTTTTGTGTATTTGCTTCTGTAAGACTCCCCCAACCCCACATTGAGTATGAAAAACAGCAAAATTTGGCTGAAAGGAGGAAATCTAAGAGGAAAAAGGTCTTGGAACACTGAAGAAGCAGATAATTAGCCTCCCAGTAATTAAGGCTTTGACTATTCCTAACACAAAATATGTTACACATAAAAATTTGAAGTAACCTGTACATAGGAATAATTTTGTCTGTTTCTTGATTAAGAATTTTACCTTAAAATTTGTTTATATATTATTTGCTCCTCCAATTCCATTAAAACACCAAAATCACTATTTTTTTAAAAGATTGTTATTACTTCATTATTGGACTGTAAAAAAATATAATTATTTTGTTTCTTCTAAAACTGCCTTTAAAAATTACTGCCTTTCATATATTCTCAATCATTTTTAAAATTGTTGCATGTTTAGTCTTGTGTAGGAAATCGAGTTATAGCATTTGAAGAGACTAAAACCACTTACAGAATGTGTAAGCCATCTCTGAACATTGAGTTTAATTTTTGTTCCTATACTTTTGACAAATGTACTTTACCATATTATCCCTTTTGCATTATGCATGTAGCCCCTTGGTAAAAGTTTTACCAAACACATTTTAACTACTGCACCATTCAATGTTACAGAAGGAACTAGTAGAAATAGGGCAGAGGTGGTCCAAATCTAAGATTGCACCTGATGAGGAGGCACCCACACAGTCCTTGCTTCACAGTTTACATTGTACTCATCTCAGGATATGGTTGAAAGGTACAGAAGTGCCTTTCTAAGGACAGCTTCCCAGTCTTCTCGCCAATCACCTGACAGCTTGGTGCCCAAAGAACTCTGACAAGCTTCCTGATCATCTCGCCCTAAGTACCTATTCTAGGTGTCTTAGGTATTCTCACAAAAGGATCATTTGAAAATTTTTAACCAAGCAACCTACATATTCCAATTAGATACAATCTATCTGCAATATGTGTATATTTGGGGATGTGCTTCCTCTTGAGATCCACAGACTGCAATTTCCCTCTAAATGAAGCTAATTACTACACTACTACCCTAGTAAAACTCCATATCATCAAAGATCATTCAATTGTAGCACTGAAAAAGCTAGCAAAGCTTAATACACACCAACAAATACAGAAGGAAATATACAGCAAACAAGTCAATGAATGAATGAATGCTACATTTACAGAAGCAGTATCTGCGATATGAAACATTTAGTCAGAGAATTAGATTTTAGCTAGAATTCCTGGCATGCTGTTGGGACTAGAAACAATCCCACTGACTGTGGGGTCCTCATAAAAAAAAAGAGGAAAAAAGAAGAATCAAATCCATATGTCTGCTATGGATATTAAATCGAAACATCCATGTTAAAAGGCATTACACCGAACTTCTATTTAATAACATATACACACTTTGTTCCACACTGGATGGTGTAATAAGAATCCCTAAGACCTTGAGCTACTGGGGGTCCCATGACAGATGTCCATTCCAAAAATTGGGAGGCCACTTCGCTATATTAGCCTGTTAGTGCTTAACTTAAGAGCAGCTTCTTGGTTTTCAAATGCAGAGTGCCATGCATTTCTGAATTTAAGTCTTACCAAAACTGAATATGTGCCACAGAAATCTACCGAAGTTTTACTTGACTTTGATGTTCAAAGGCTACATTCTGATAAGCTCAATTGTCAATAAGATGGAGGATACCAAATAACCCTAGTTACTCCCAGGACAAAGGCTGATGTTGATGCCAGTGGTATTCTATTTATGCACCATAAATTCCTCCAGATAAAAGAAAACCACCTATGGGGTGTTTGCCTGACCCCCGTCATCCCAATGGCATCTTCCCCCAAATTCAGTAAGATTAGCTTATATGTGTGTACAATCTCCCTTTGTAAGCCATAAAGCCTAGCATTAACTTCCATGTTTCATACTATGTCACCTCTACCAGCTAACTACATTGTAGTATGTAGTTTGTAATAAAATGAGGACATATCACTACACTTTTGCATTTACTTGTGTTTTCATAGTGCATCTATAAAACCATGACTATGGATCCTCTCCTTCGATTATTTATTGGCCAAAGAAGAGCTGAGCATATGGGTCTAGCCTGGGTCCACCCTAGCTGTGTCCTCATAAAAAATATTCTAATAATTTCTCAATGCAATAAGCAAGTCATTAGACAAAAGTGAAAAGGGTAATAAAACAAGAAATTTTTAATGTATACTATAAAAAACAGACTGCAACTTATGAAATTGAAAAGCTGACTAATATGTCTTAAATTTTAAAAGTAAAGATTTAAAGGAAACTGGTGAGTACTGTATACATTAAGCATCCCTTATATTTTGATACAATAAAAGAAAACAGCCACATACACACAATCAAAGACTTCAGTGTGTCATTAATATGCACCAGCAATCTAAACTAAGCTCTACATTCTGAGCTCAGAAGTAAATTATGAAACAAATGCTTTTTTGGTAACTAATAAATAAATAATCTTGATGAAAAATAACTTCCATTAGGCCATAAATATGAAATGTCAGAGTAAATCTAGCACTGTGTAACCAACTGACTGCCTCCTTCTGGGTTTTATGCTTCTTCACATACTCCAAGGTGGGCTGGTAATTGCTGTTAACCAGTAGAATGGATAGGATGTGTGAGGGTCCCGAAGTTATCCTTTCTCCTGCCTGAATATTGAGGGCTGACTGCCATTGTGAGAATGCGGAACAAATATTCAAATAGTTGAAGAAGAGGAGACAGTTTATTCAGAACTTCCAGCTTCCAAAGACAAGCTGTTCTATCTTGAGCTCTGGGAAAGCTTTTAACACCAGATGGAGTGTCAAAATGCATAACCTAAGAAGGAAGTAGAAGACTGTAGGAAGGCAAGGCTGGGCAGACTAAGAGAGCAAGTGACATTAAACTACAGATTCACCCAGGGGGTGGCTCACAAGTCAAACCATCCTAATATAAGCTCCCGGGGAAATGCTCATAACAAAGACCATCTGACATTTATTACATAAACAGACACATCCTTCCATCCAAACCCACACACAAACAAGTTCCTCTTTCTTAAGTTGAAGATCTTTCATAAGAGATTAATGTAGTTAGAGAGAACATGTCATGAATCTCAAACAGAGAAACGTGGAAAAGAAATGTGAAGGCCCGCCATCTGGTATTTAATAAAGATGCACATTCACGCTTTATGCTTGTGCATCTGGACAACCGTGCAGCGGAGGACCAGCTGCTGCACCAAGGACACTGCAGAGCAGTGTGGCTTTGACTTGCCCTGGTGGCACTTCCACGCCCATGCATTTAAGGGTGTTGTGGTTATTTCTGAATGATTTTTCATTCGTTATAGATTCTAACAAATAATCATGCAAAAGAAAGGGTAAATGCTGCTTTGCATTCCTTTTCCCCTGACTGTGAACCAAACAATAAACCCATTTGTCTCTGCAGAGCTTGGTCAGTTCACGCCATGATGCTCACCAGGAGCCATGCAAAGGCTTGTCTTACATTTAGCTCCATGCTGCTCAGTCCAGTAACTCGAAACATCCTTTAAGAGTTTATTTTATGACTTAAATGTCTTCATGCTATCTGTTCGGATTTTACCATATTGCTTGTTAAGACGAAATAGATACTGCCCCTGCCCAAATCTGCTTTCCAAAGCAGATAGGTGTGTAGGTCTTTGTATGAGTGCACGCACCTGTAATAATTTACACCCATAAATATGTGACTATAAACAATTCAATCCTTTATATTCCAAGTATTCTGAGAAAAGGAGAAAATTTAGGGCATAGATTTAGCAGTATTTACTAGTAGGGCATGCTTCTTCAAATATTTTAAGAGTTGTAATATTAATGGTTAGTAAGTTTATGCTCTTTCCCTCCAAAACTCAGAATAAGAACAAACAGATGCACGTATTAGACAATCTACTCATTTCCACAGCCCTGCTCAAGCCATAGCAAGCTGTCATCGTAAGTATCATCAATTTATCTTTGCAATCACTGCCTATCAAGACACTGATGGCCTAGGATTCATCTACCACCATACAGGTGGGACTTTTTACTCACATGTGATGATCTTCCCATATATGTTGTGATGGTTTCCTAAGGCTGCCGCATCAGTTCTGGTTTCATATGTCACATATGAGAAGAAAAAGTAAAAGTACCAAACCCAGAGTGACTTCAAACAAGAGAATTGTATTCTCTCCCAATTCTGAAGGTGAAGTTAAGAGGCCTTCCAGGTCTCACCCTGGCTTCTGGTGGTTACTAGCCGCCCTCAGTACTCCATGGCTCATACAGGCATTACTCCAACGTCTGTCTGTCTTCAGATGGTCACCTTCTCTGAGTCTATCTTTTCCCTCTTGCTTTTAAAAAATATGTTTTCATTGATTTTTAGAGAAAGAGGAAGGAAAAAGGATAGAGAGATAAAAACATCAATGAAAGGAAAACATCAATCAGCTCTCCTGCATGCCCCCTACTGGGAATTGAGTCTGCAAATAAGTAAAGGTTATGTAAAATTAATTAATTCCAATTTTAAATAAAGATTTAATTCAAATGAACTAAGAACTCCCATGGTAGCTTTGATCTATAAAGTCCCTGTCCATTTGGGAAGCTTGTTACAGTGTCCTTTATTCATCAATCTTGGGCTTTCTACTTGCTATTGTCTGCTAAAAGTTATACTTACAAAAAAAGCATTTGAAACAAATATGAAATAATTCTTAAGGAATTCTAGCTTAGGGCCTAGAAACATGATGTGAAGTCACAACCTTTTACAAATATTGATCAAACTTTATCCAAATTTAAGCTTCTTTGACTTGGGGTTTAAATGATAATAAGAGATGCTTATCTTATAAAAACCATTTCTACTGGTGCCCAATGATTCCATTCTGGCATACAAATCTCAGATACACATGATAATGACTCTGTTTCCTGTCAATTCTTTTATCTATAATTTAACTTTTCAAATCTATTTGCAGGGTCAGCCAGAGTTGGAGAAAGAAGAGCATTAGATTACTTTTCTTATGTTTTTCAAAATTAAATATAGCAGAAAATTTTATCTCAGTATTGCTATGCTATTTTATCCATCTATCCATCATCTATCCATTATCTTATCTAAATTTGTAGGGTGAGGCATAAGGCATAAGCCATAACCTATTAAATAGACAATATTGCTTCCTAATACACATCTTGAGGTTACTAGACTGTCTTGCTAGGGCAGGACCTAGATTTTAATTTCTATTCAATTTATTCAAACTTAAAAAAAGTTCAACCATTTTTGCCCCCCTCATTGCCCACTTCTTGCAATCATCATTCTGTTTTCTATACCTAAGATTTTTTCATCAAAATACTATATATTTTAATAAACACTTTTATATTTCTTTTGCTTCTGTATATATTAGAATTTTAATGCTAAGGTAATCTTTTGTTACCATAAGCAAAAATTTTAATTGGACAAATACCATAAGTAGATGAAAAGAAAGCAAAAGGTGCAACTTAACGAATTAGTAGAGAACACCATTATCACATGACCCAAGCAAAGCATTAGATTTAGTTCCCATTTCAAATTATAGCTTGTCTCTCCTCAATACAGCTAATAAAGTCCTGTTAACTATCCTAAATCTTTAGAGAATGCTCACTTGTTTGTGCTTTTATTTTTATCACTTATGTATCCCTAACCATTCATTTTGTATGCTGTGAGCTGCATATAAACATGAATAAAACTGCATATGTTCCTTTGAGGTTGATACACACTGGATGTAGCTGTAATTCTTTCATTGATTTTGCTATATAGCATCCATGTACTAGTAAATGGCTATATTACAGTTCACTTATGTGTTACCAGTCTGGAGTTTCTGGAAATAATTGTTCTATGAGAGTTCTGTAGCTGTGTGGCGAGAGAGTTGAACTCTATGATTATACTGAATCCTGATTTAGGCCAATCAAGAACATGGCAGATTTCTAAAATGAAGAGGCTGGGAGGCACCAATTAACATCATCATGTGTAGTTCTTTTTTAAAAAAAAATATTTTTATTGATTCCAGAGAGGAATGGAAAGGGAGAGAGAGAAAGAAACATCAATGATGAGAAACAATCATTGATTGGCTGCCTTCTGCACCTGGGCATGTGCCCTGACTGGGAATCAAACCTGGGATCTCCTGGTCCATGGGATGAGGCTCAATCTATTGAGCCACCACAGCTGGGATATATCTAGTTCTTGAAGCAGTTAAGACAAAAGCTATTGTGTATTTATAGCAACAACACATGCTGTACTCCAACAACTGAAAAATTAACAGTGGTTTTAAACTATGAGGATACTTTTAAGAAAGTCACCTATTTTGTTTCAAATAAACATCTAAATATCAGTCTCATCTCAAAGAGCAGGGGAGCCCCCAAAGCTCCATCCTTGTCCAGGGGAAGAGTTCACTCAAGGGAATTCCAAGGCATGATTTTATCATCAAATGATGCTCTATTCCTTGTTGTTCTGACAACTCCATTTCCAAGGCTCAGAGTGAAGAAAGGGATTCAAATTGAAGAACTTTGGAAATACTATTGAAATCTAGACTACAGATTAAAATGAACCTTGATGAAACACTTTGTAAAAGACTTAATAATATAATGCATCACATAAGAATTAAAATGATGAATCTCCCCCCCCCGTTTTTTTCAATTTCCAAAATATATTTTTTCCTGCAACTGTTGGTATATCATAAACATCTTTAATTACTTTCCTATGCAAGAGTTTTTGTTTTTTGTTCTAAGTACTTTTCCCTCAGTTGTTTTACTTGCCTTTACCATTAAATGAAAATTTCTGGAGTTTTATAGACAAGCTGAAACTATTTTTAATTCACAAAAGAGACAATGAGAGATAATTATGCCTTACTCAGAAAATGCCCAATGCAGGCAATGTACTTTTATGTGGTACATTTCTATTCCTGAGATGCAATGCATGTGAGTGCCGTAAGATGGGTTTGGAAAAGTATGAGTTTCAGGGACATACATGGGGACCCAGAAACTCTATATCATCATGCAATTTCTCTATTAAGAGGCAAGATATCAAAGAAAAAGGAATACTGTTATCGTGACTGACAACAACCTTATGCATATTCAAGTTTAAACTAAGCCTGGCAGTTAGTGATGAGGAAGTGAAGATCCCTTATCCATACAGATCAGGTAAAAATTCCACATGCATACATTATCAGACCTAGCCATGTTACGTGAGAAACTGATATAAAAATTAATATTTTATACATCTTCAACTAGCGTTGTTCACTATTTGTGGTGAGGGGTGCTTTGCAGAGGTTTATCCCAGAATCAAACTGCTGGGATGAATAGTTTTTCCATCTCCTCAGAAGCCAGCAGCACAGGCTACAGGATAATAATAATAATAATAATAATAATCCTATATAATAAAAGCCTAATATGCTGTGTCCAGTTGACTGGTTGGCCATTCAACCAATCACAGCATAATATGCTAATGATATGCTAAGGCAGCTCAACAGCTCACTAGATGTGCCCTGAACACCAGGGGGCAGATACTCTGACCAGTTAGGTTAGCTTGCTGCTGGGTTCCAGCCGACTGTCATTGAGTGAGATGGGCTGAACATGCCCTGGAGCCTTCCTTCAGTCTCTTCACAGCTGGCCAACCTCCCATGTCCCTCCCCAGCCCCGACTATGCACTGGAGGGGGTCCCTAAGCCTGGCAAGTGCCTCTCACAATATGGGATCCCTTGGTTGATGACAGAGAGTCAGTTTTGGCCCAATCCTGCAGGCCAGGCTGAGGGACTCTTCTGGTACACAAATTCGTGCACTGGGCCTCTAGTAATAATAATAATAATAATAATAATAATAATAATAATAATTAGTAATAATGTCCTCATGGCACTTTCCCCAGTTTGGAAGCAAACAAAATGCAGGGGCAGGCACAAGCCTCAGTGGGAAGATGTAAGTTCTCTCTGCAAACTGGCCATGTCCATCAGTACTGAAGATGAACTGGGAACGCACAAGTCAAAGAATTATCCAGAACACTTTTATAGGGCCCATTAGGGAAAGAAGTAAGAGGAGGAGATAATAACCACGCAGAACTAACAGTATCATTAACAGATAATGGCAGACAGGAGGAGAAGAGCATCATTTAAGAAAGAAGTTATTTTACCTCTAAAGTACTTAGCAAACAGAAAACAAGTCAGAAAGCAACTAACCTTGGTATAAAAAATAAATTCTGTACTACACGTACACTGACAGCACTCAGCATTAGAAAGGGCCATACATTTGACCTTGTTGTTCAGTTAGGACTGGAGAAGGTGGTGCTGGCATCAGCAGGTGGGGAGGCAAAGGACACAAAGAGAGACCTATGCATTTTATTTATTCTTTAGCAACCCCGAATATGGGACTTTCTGTGGGGAAAGAACTACTTTAAGTGCTTTGCAAATCTGAAATCATTTAAGCAAAACAACGAGACAGCTACTATCATCTTGCCTATTTTATAAACAAAAAAACTGAGACACAGAGGTATAATGAGCTCTCCAAGATCACACAGCCAGAAAGTTGTGGAAATGGGACATCCTAACTTCTGCCATGTGATTGCCTCAGAGTCACTTGGGGAAATGAGCCAAGTTACAGCTTGCTTACTCTTTGAATAATGAACAAAAAACAAAAAGAAAAACTCCAAGGGAGCAAATGTAACTAATTATTCTTGTTTCTTTATCAGAAAACATGCCCATCCCCATAGGGCTAGCGTACTAATTCCTGAAGGTTACACAAATAGCACATTACAAAGCTCAGTATTGTACCTAATGTGTTAAGATGCTTCTTATAATGGAGACTTACTATCTGACTGCTCTGTCTTAAAAACAAAACTACTCCACATGGAAAAATGTTTTCTTAAAATATAAAAAGCCTTTCTGAAGTAAAAAATACTCATTAAAATAACTCTAAACAAAAGCAACACATCACATAAAAACACACAGAAAATTATAAATACATCATGTCAAAATAATAGACACAAATTTTCTAACTACAATATTAGCAAATTGAAATACTATGAAATACTATGGCTTGAGCACAGAGGGCTTATTCAAAAGACATATGGATAGTTTCATTTAAAAATTTCAGACTACATTGAATATTAAAGTAAAAATTTAATCAACTCAACAAATGCTATTATCTCCACAAAATTGCTAAATTTCATAGGTTTAGGGCAGAGCTCTGACAGTCAAAGATGTCTATCTAAAGATTTTCAACAAAATATAAATATTTTCTACTGAACAATAAATTAATTTTTTTCTACCAACCAACAAATAAACCTATACTGTTTCAGGCAGAAACACAAGAAGGATTTTTCCAGCTGAAAACACAGAAATGGCCTACTTACAAGTCAACACAAATGTTCAGCCTTATCATCAACCAAGAGAAATACAAACAAACCCCTATACAAATGCTATTTCTCAACAACTGGCTTGACAAAAATTTTAAAAATTGAATGATATAAAACCTTGGTGAAGATACGGAAGAGCAGAAACACTCACCCTCCGCAGCTGGAGATGGAATGGATTATGACCACTTCACTTTGCAAACCATGTCTGGCTTCTCTGGGAGAGTTGAACCAGCCCTTTCTCTGAATGTTTCCAATTGGCATACTGGGAACCACCTGGGGATCTTTAAAAGCTCCTGAGGCCTGGCTCCACCCTTTTCCAGCCTACTTCAATTGCTGTGCAGTGACACCTGGGTTAGCAGCTCCCCAGGTTTCTGTAGTGCATCGATGCCTTTTGCTGTAATACAGGGCTGACACCACAAAGTAGGAAACTTTGAGCACCTCTTGCACATGTGTCCCTGGACAATTACAAGAAAGTCAAGAGTAACAACGGTCATTACAGCAAGACACTGAAGACGATCAGAAGGTACATAATCTAGAACAAATAAATGATAGTGGAATGTGCAATAAAATAGAAAAAAAGCAATGAAAGCAAACCTCATGCATTAATAGCACTGACTCTCAGAAACGTAACATCGAGGGCAGGAAATAAGTCTGAGAAGAAAAATGCAGTGTTTCCCAGTATCTCAAACACATGACACTTCAGTTTTCATCAGGGATGCTTAACTGGAAAATGAAGAAAATACAAGACACAGGGAGTAATGGGTATAGTTTTCAAGGTGGTGGTTGATTGGGAAGGAGGAAAAAAATCAGGGAGTAAAGCCGGAGGCTGCACTGAATGTTCTATGCCTTGACTCGGTGGTAAGTACGCAGCGGTTTATTTTATTGTTGCTTTTCACCTCTACTTAACGTGTTGTACACTTTTGAACATTAGTTATGTTTCATAATAATTTTTAAAATAAACTATTGTAGAAACTTGAAATATGAGAGTGGATAATAGACTGTTCCTATAATAACCACTCAGGGGACTGAGAGAATATATAAGAGGAGAGTCAACTGTGCGTACAAATACAGTCTAGGATACCAATGCAACCGTCTTGATGAGGAATGTATAGTTCACACTAGCCCAATTGCATCATGGTCTACGAGCGATGGATGGATCAAGGAGGCACACAAGGTTTATTAACTCAGAAAATGGAGTGGTTGGGGATGGGCAGGGTCAGGAGGAAGAGTGGACAGTCAAAGGTAGCTCACAGGTTTCTATGTTGAATTACATTATAGACACTGATGTCCTTTATTATGGCAGAACCCATGCCGGTAGAGGTAAGAGCTTCATTAGCAAGGTCAAGGTCATGCACTCTGTAGCAGCAGTCCACGTAGACTCAACTCTTCTTCCTAGGTGAGGGTATGAAAAAGATAGAGATGAAGGCTGGGACAGGAAAAAAGAAATGTCAGGTACATTTTTTAGGTGTTTGTCTTTAGATACTAAGTGTATTTGTGGCTAAAAGAGAAATTTCATAAGATTGTGTAAAGGGATAAGATAAATTCTGAGCAGCCAAATACAGCAGGCCTAGGCAGGGAAAGACACAAAGGTATGTCAGAGAACTGAGAAGAAACCAGCCTGGTGAGGTGTTTGCATGATGAAGAAACAATAAAAACTGCCATGTGTCTCCGGAAGTCACTTTTATTTTTTAGACCTGAAGTTAGTTTAAAACAATGAAGACCTAGATGATCCTAAGGCTGATGTAAGCCCGTGCTCAAGAAAACATTTTATTAGAATTCTTTTAAATAAAGAACCCTGTTACTGACAATTTAAAATGAAAATCTATAAAGTCACTTTATCAATGTATGAAAACTATTTATATACTAGCCAATAATTTTAAGGAAATGAGAAAACATTAATTGCATAGAACTTTATAAATCTTCTGGGTTCAAGTAAGTATCAGCAGTATTTAACTTACAATATTTCCATGATGCACTTAAAATCAATTATAGAACTTTAAAAAATCCTTCACATTTTAGCACATAAGAGTCTGTCACTACCCTTGCCTGTTTGGCTCAGTAGATAGAGCATCAGGCTTTGGACTGAAGGGTCCTGGGTTTGATTCTGGTCAAGACCACATGGGCAGGTTGCAGGCTTTATCCCCAGTATGGGGGGCGCAGGAGACAGCCGATCAGTGATTCTCTCTCTTCATTGATATTTCTATCTCTCTTTCCCTCTCTCTTCTTCTCTCAAATCAATAGTACATATATAAAGAGTCTGTCACTGACATTGTGTAATGGTAAGCAGGGCAGGTACAGGTGGTTTCCTTGCAAACAATAATATTCAAGTATTGGAAAGCAAAAAGAAGATAGCTTGAAGAATGAGAAAAAGATCAGTGGCAATTTAAAACTGACCTATCCACTAACATGATAATATTATTTTGTGACCATTATTCTTCTTTAAAATTTAAATAACTTCTGTAACATGATAGTAATCCCATATTATAGAGAGATTTAAATAACTTTTTGAAGATAATTGACCTACAAATGGCCATTTAGAACTGAATCCATAATGATCTAACTATAAGTTCATGACAAATTAAAACAAAATAATGTTGTTCTGGAAACAAGACTGGCCCAAATGTTTTTAAAATATAATATTCCACTGCTTTCACTATTTTTATCTACTGCCCTAAACTCAGTTTTCTTTTTTGTATACAAACTGGTTTCTTAGTAAAATAATTTGTGCAGCTAATCCAAAACCTGTCTACCACATTACTCATAGAATGAATATAAATTCCTTTGCGCAATATTTTGTATTACTCATTCATGATATTAAAGCTCACTTCTGTACAAACAATGAATCATGTATTTCAATTTTAAAACAATATTAATCATTAATGATATCTAAATCTGTCTTCTTATGGGCATGCACAGATTTGTACAAGATAAATATGTTGCATAAGGCAAAAATAAGCTAGTAAATCTAATACTTCAGGAACATAGTATGTGTTCCTTATTATTTTGAAATTATATAAGATTTTAATTTATTTTTTAAATAACAGAGCCCTGTGTCCTACAAAGGACATTAAAGTGTTTTTCCAATCTAGCCTGAGTCTTCTTCCATAATCTTTTCTCCCATCATCCCTCCACCTATTCAGACTCCTTACATATTAACATATTTCCAGGTCTGTGTTTCTTTTATGGCAGTTATCACTACTCTGAATCACAAAATCTAAATCCTCCCTCCTCTCTCCACTGCAATATAATTTTTTTCTACTAGACAATTGTCACATTTATTTATCTGTGTCCAACCCAAACATACAGCCTTCCTTGCAACATCTTCTTCAGACTTCTAGGACCACTACTCTGCTTGAATTCAGTACTCTTTGCTCAATGCTTTTATTTATTTATTACTTTTTTATTGTTTGAAGTATTACATATAGTAGTACAGATATCTCCTTTTTTCCCCATTGACGTTCCCCTAGCCACCCCTACCCTCTGTCGCGCAATGCTTTTAAATAAACATACAAAAGATGTTCAGATTCAGCCATCGGGTACATTAAATTAATAAAAAAAATATTGCTGTGGAATCAAAAGAATGACTAAATTAAAAAGGCAGAATCCACATGTCAACTAGGGCATGGATAACCGGAATTCTTAGGCACTACTGTTGAAATGAAATTGCTAAATCCTTTTTAGGAAGCTCTCAGTAATGTCTACTAAAGGTGAATGAACATAAATCCTATAAAGAGCAATTGTATTCCTGCTTGTATATGTACAGAAATGTATATAGGGTGTCCCCCAAAATGTATACACACATTTTGAATAATTATAAAGGCAATGTTTATTAAAATATATTTCATTTACAAAATTGAGCTATCAGCTGTTAAAGTGTTTGTTCTTATTGGGACACCATGTACATTATAATACCAAAAGATATATACGAATGAGAAGATAATAAAGCAAGAGCTAAGAACAGAACAATCTAACAATTCCTATATAGGTGGAATGGATAAGTGCATTTTGGTGTATTCATAAAATATAGTAATAATAAAAGTGAAACAAAAAAAAAAACTTGTGTTACATGCCACAACATGATGTCTTAAGTAGCATTCCATTTAAGATGACCTATATGATAAGGACACATGCGTGACATATACACAACATTCAAAAGTTAGCAAAATTCATCTCTGAGTTTAGAAATCAGAACAGTGGTTACCTGCATGGAGAGGAAAGTGACAGTTGGGAGAAGGCATGAGAGGTGCTCTATGGTGCTGAAAATACTCTATCCCTTGATCTTGATGCTATTTTTGTGGTTACTATTCTTGGAACTATATACCCATAATGTTTGCCCTTGAGTCTATATATATCACAATTCTAAGAAAAATTATTAAAAGGTGAAGCCAAAAAATACTTGGCATTCTCCATCTTGGAGGAATATAGGGTTGGTCTCCAGAATTTATACATAAGAGCTCTTTTTTAATTCTTTTAACTCAATTAACTAAACAAGACAATCAAACTAATGGTATAAATTAAGTAGTACAGAGGCATAAAGTTGTAGTTTCCATATGAAGGCCTCTATGTGTTCAAAAATATTATTTAATTGAATATTGTGGGAGTTGGTTTGAAAGATCACACAGTATAGGCATTACAGTGGGCAAAACATGGAGATAATACACTTTGGGCATATTTCCCTAAATTTCCATGTATTTATTCTGACTAATAATGAAGTGAGCTTTTGTTCAATTTGATTTTTTAGAATCCTAATTTTTCTATTAAGGATGAAGTTGACCTGCTGATATTTCATCTATATGTTTACTTATCTTTGATAAGGCAAAATCCATGACTTTGGTGTATGTATTATTCATATGTAATTTCTGTGAGTTTGAGAATTGTGTACATTACTGTGCATTCACAAAACTACCATAAACAGTAAGAATGTTGATAAACTCAGGTGTTAACAATGCCACCACTTAGGGTTACATTAAGTTGAACATTTTACATTATCAGGGACTAAAAATCAGGAAAGAATAATGGCCCGTATTTTATTTCCCTTGAACAATGAAGTCACCCATTTTTAATATAAATTTAATATGGGAAAGTATTATAACAAATTGTCATGAAGCTTCTTACCAACTAACTCTAGGCTCTGTTAAATGAGTGTGCACTGATATTTCCTTTTTTAGATTTTAGAGAATTACCTTTGCTCTGATAGTCTGCCTTGTAATTTGCAATTCAGGATGCACCCTGAGGTGGAGATTTCTCCTCAATTTTATATGCTTGAAAATTCTTACATGAGGGATGATGTAATTTTTATGTGATTAGATAGCTAAAATATTGAAAATCCTAGCCTCAATTACATGTCTTTTTGTTTGCATGGGTTTTTCTTTAGATTTTTAAATTAAATTTATTGGGTGATATCTCTATATATAAAAACCTAAGCAACTGTTCTGACCATATGATCAGAACGATTGGAATGATCAGTGGGTGAGTCACTATGATGAGCACTGACCACCAGGGGAAAGATGCTTAACACAGAAGCTTCCTCCCTGGTGGTCAGTGTGCTCCCACAGCCAACCTCCCGTGGTCCTCCTGCCCCTAGCCTGGTCAGCCCCCAGGTCAGCCCCGATAGGGGAGCCAGCCAGCCAACCTCCTGCAGTCCCTCCGCCTGGGCCCAGATGTGGGCAGCAGACCAACCTCCCATGGTCCTTGCCCCCAGCCTCCAAACAGGCCTCAATCGCTGGCCAGACTAAGGCACCCCACCCCTGCACAAATTCATGTACCAGACCTCTGGGTGGTTAATAAGATTATATAGTATTCAAGTGTACAATTCTATGAAACATCATCTATATACTGCATTGTGTGCCCATCACCCAACTTGTTTTGTAATTGAAAAAGAAGACACGTTTTGCCTTTCTTCTGATGTTAACATTTATATTTATCCTTAGGAATTTTGTATTTTTAATAAGTAACTCAACTTAAAATTTTGTTTTTCTGAAATTCTTTTTATTGAAGTATAATATGTCATCCTCAACACTGATAATTTCACAATAATGTATATGCAATATAGCATATTGTTACTTTATCTTCTTGCAAACTGGTTGCAGTAAAATAGGTGAAGTATTGTGTTGGCTATTTAATACCTGAATATCACTTTGCTGTTACATCTTTACCTTTACCTTCCTAAGTCTCACCTGATGCATCTGTACAGCAAAGGGAAGACCTACTACCTGTTTACTCAAAGGGAACAACTGTGTTATATTCTATTGCTGCATAACAAATTACTATACATTTAGCATCTTCCAAAAAAAAAGTATTATCTCACAGTCCTGGAGGTCAGAAGATCAAAGGGTCTCACTGGGCTTAGCACATTCCTTTCTGGAAACTTTAGGGAGAATCATTTTCCTTGCCTTTCCTAACTTCTAGAGGCTTCTAGAGGCTGTTCACCTCCACCTTCAAAGCCAGTAATGTGGCATCTGTGTGATCCTGTTTCTCTTGTCACTTCTATTGACCACAGCTGGAAAAAGTTCTCTGCTTTTCAAAGATTCATGTGATTAGATCCGGCCCATACATATAATCCAGAAGAGTCTCTATATGGAAGTCCTTAACATTAATTTCATCTGCAAAGTCTCTTTTGTGGGTCAGGTTAGATAGTCACTAATTACACAGTTTAGTGTGTAGACATCTTAAACGGGTTCATTATTCTGCCTACCACAGCAAGAAGGCATTTTTATATCTTATTTTTGAAGGTGAATACATTCATTATGCAAATATTTTCAAATATTCATTTAAAGGCAGTATCTAGAGAACCAAATTGTAAGGGGTCACAGGTGATGACAAGTCCTCTCTCGATCTGGCATACAACAAACAGGAAACATAATTTGTGTTATTGTTCGGTGGATAGAAAAGGCCCAGAATGTGTACACTGTTTAGTACCTATTCACTGGCTGCAATTTGTTTTGTTTGCTCTTCATCATGTAAATTTTCATAGATGTGGGTATTTCATATCAGATAGACTGGTGACGGAAGGTTTTCTACTTGTTACTGCAGCCATGTAATTTAAACTCTTCAGTCAGATGTGCTGCTGCCCAGTGCCCATTGACTGTGTTCCCCAGTGGTGCTCCCCAGCCAGTATGCCAGCATCAGAGCCCTTGGATGTTTCCTGAAGCCTGAGTTGAATATGGTTCTGCAGCAATGTCCCTTGCTTATTTATTTCCCCCCATTTTTGGAGCATGAGTTTCCAGCTTCCTGCTGATTTTGTGAGCAACTTGATATCTTCAACATAAATTCCATCTGCTACAATAGCCAAAATAAGGATTGGATATTTACAACCAAGAATGCAAAGCTGAGCCTATTTATTCTTACCCCCATAACCAAAGAAGTAAATAATTTTTCAGGAAAATATAAGACTTCAATCTACTAACATATTTTAGCCAGTCTTGAATATATATATTCTATGATGCAAAAAACCAAAAATCTAGTAACGATCTTTTCTATAATATAGAATGAGAATTGAAAAATAGCTGGGATTTCACAATACAAAATACAAATAATGTATTAATAGAATTGTACATTTGAAACTTATGTAATTTATTAACCAATACTAGATCTGTGCAAGCGTAGGGTCTGTAGCAGCTGCCAGCTGCCAGCCAGGGCCTCCCTTCATTCCATGCTGCCCCCTGGTGGTCAGCACACATCATAGTGAGTGATCAAACTCCCAGTAGGTGGAACTCCCGAGGGGACACTTTGCATGTTAGGCTTTTGTATATGTATAGGTAATCCCAATAAATTCAATAAAAACTAAAAAGAAAAAAATTAGTTGTGAATTAGAGGTCTCATATGCATGATTTTTTTAAGTAAAACTACCAGCTCGTATTAAGATACTTTCCATTATGGTGCCTTTAATTAAAGAAAAGTATGTGTGCTGGCTTTATTTTAAAATATATTAATGAAAATAACTCCATTTGAAAGTCAGATTGCTATAATTTGGGCAGCTAAAGGAATGGAGTCACTGAGAATACTGATTTTCTCAGCACAGCATAGCATAAGAAATTCTCTTGTTGAAGAATGACATTTAAACAAGAGTGTTTTCAAATATCTTTCTGGAAGGAATCATAGAAGGATACTTATTTTGTTCTTTTTCTTTCACTTTCTTTTTAAAATTCTTTATTGTTTAAAGTATTATTTATGTCTTCTTTTTCCCCCATTGACCTCTCCCCAGCCGTCCCCACCCTAGTACATGCCCTCACCCCTCTACTATCTGTGTCCATGGGATATGCTTATATACATGCATGCAAGTCCTTTGGTTGATCTCTTACCCCCTCCTCCCCTGATTTCCTTCTTAGGGGCATTGAAGAAACCATTCATTTTTCTATCAAAAAGGCTTTTATATTTGGCCCCACTTTGTGACTCTTAAATGCTTCCACAGCTGACTGAGCCTACAACTCACCAGCACCCCAAGGACTTCTATCCCCTGTCCCTTGCTCTAAGAAATTCATTTTTGAACAAAATGATGAAGGGGAATTGGATGGGAGAATGCCATGTTTGAAACTATAAAATATGGCAAGTTTGGAAACTAAAACTTCATTTGTGTGTTTACATTGTTAATGCAGCTGAGAAATATATCTAAGTTAGAGCCATCAACACTGATCACATCGCTGCAGGCATTTAATATGTAGACAAAAGGTTGGGTCTAAGTGATGGAATAACAGTCAAAATTTGGTACTGCTGCTTGGGTTATGCCAACAGATGAAGATGTTAAAGGGATACAAAGGAGCATGTGCAGAGACAAGTCAAATTAGAGTTAGGTGAAGAAAGTGATTGTTTAACATGGTGGTGAGTGGGAGCTCCAGTAGGGAGATGAGTGTGTCTGACAGGGATGAGCAGGGTTAAAAATATAGGGGAGTTAGTATTTATGACTGGAATGAAAAATAATCTGGAAGGTAGAAATTTTAGAATTCAATGTGAAAAAATCATTTTATTTTATTTTTTAATTTAATTTTATTGTTTAAAGTATTAGATATAGTAGTACATATATCCTTTTTTCCACCCATAGAACTTCCCCCAGCCTCCTCTACCCCCTGTCACATGCCCTCATCCCACTCCCCCAGTGTCTTGTGTCCATTGCTCTGCTTATATGCATGCATACAAGTCCTTTGGTTGATCTCTTTCCCTCCCTCCCCAATACTCTCCAGGCTTCCCACTGTAATTTAACAGTATGTTTGGTGCTTTACTGTCTCTATCTTTTTCTTCATCGGGTTATAATGTTCTTTATTTTCTATAAATGAGTGAGATCGTGTGATATTTTTCTTTCATTGCCTGGCTTATTTCACTTAAAAGGTGGGAAGGAGGCAATTGATTATTGTGTGGTCAATAGTACTAACAGAAATTGGCTTGCTTTCTATGAGTTTTCCCATTAATGTTTGATCATTAACCCATTTAAAAGTGGGTCATTTTCCGCATCACAATACAATGACTCTCAGGCTGTCACCAGCCACTTAATTGAAAGAAAACTTCAATAGGCTTAACATCCAACCTGACAGAAGTCTGAATTAAAATACAGAATGAAAAGGGTGATCTGAATAAAAAATAAAAACCAAAACACACCCAAAAACACAATTTTCCTATTTTAGCAGTTTAATGACATGAGAGTATTATTAAAGATAGTCTTTTTTTAAAAGAAAACCTAGAATGCCCCAAATCTCTCCTCAGAGAACCAATAAAAGCAGATCAATCTGCTGTCTAGTCTGTCCCCATGCCAAAGAAGACAATTATTTATGTCTTTCTCCTATTAGGAACAATATTTTAACATGCTTGCATACATTAAGCTCTTCAAATATTTATTGATGACTAGCATTTCAGCAGGGCTATCCTCAGTTCCTCTTTTTTGAAGAGGTCTTTAGGACTGAAAGCTCCCATCAATGAATTCCATTTCAATATTGTTAGATCATCATGTCTTAAATCTGCTCTTGCCTGCACACCATGAGTCTTTGATGGAGATATGATTGGATTTAATACCTTCCTATACTTCTGGATTAAACTTGACTTTATAAAGCTGTATTCCTAAAAATCAGACTTTCTTCGCATATCTCTCTGCCCAACAACTCATGATGGTGGCAATTGATATTATAGTTATCTCTTCTCGAAATAGACTAAGGCAATGTTCTCTCTATTGGAGTTGGGTTAAGAAGTGAAGCAAAGATTTGCTTTCCAAAGGTTTAGAATCACTTTTTTTGAATATTCACCTCAGTGGAAGAATGAATACTCTGGTTTTCAGAAAACACGTAACCCAATATTCCAATATTAACATACTTAACAACTAAGACTCATCCAAAAGAATCTGTGATCCAGATGCACATTTATATGTCACTTATCACTTGATATTTTTATATGGTCATGCCACTTACTCTAGAGAAAGGTGCCTTTAGACCCATCCTAGCCTTTCATCTATATTATTTCTATTTAGTTTTGGATTACAAAGGGGACTTTTTTTATTGTTCCTTGATTAAACCAGAATTCAGATTATTTTATTTCTTAATTATACTAATTAGCAAAAATATGCTTGTATACTTTTGTGTTTAACTATTATTCTGTATTTCTTTCTTATTTTTAATTCCATAAATTAAAGGGCTAGGAAACTGATGCTACTTGTACTTGCTGTTTTTCTTTCCTAACATCCAGCTCACTCCAAGTTTATGATCTATGTTTAGGTGAGGAGACTATCACCTAAGAATATAAATGTTCTTTCTTTTATTGGATTTTATAATTAGGAGAAAAAAAGAACCCTCAATAGAAATGCAAAAGTGTATATCATCAAGATACCTGAAATAATGAGATACTGCTGATAGGCATGCAATTTCCTTATTTAAAAAATCACCCAATTTTTGTAAAATGTATAGAATTTTATTTAATAATAAAATAACATTCAGATGCCTATACTAAGAAGAAATAAGGAGGCAATTTCACAGCAAGGACAACTGCCGGTAAGTTTGAGTTCTAATTAAGAAAGGAAGCATGTGAACTGGAGAGATAGTAAGCCAGGTGCCAGGGTGAGTGGCACCCTGCCCACATAGTACATTTCTATATTTTAAAAATGTGGCAACTGCTATCTGTCTTGTTCAAATTACTGTATATTTAAAAAATGGGTTTGACTATAGTGGGATGCAGAGGATGCAAGGAAGGCCTACTTACCTTTTCAAAACACCTTTACATTTGTGAGAATGGGAATCTGAACTGGAACTGAATGACTTCTTTAAATTAAAATAAATAAATAAAATATTTATGAAATCAGTCCATGTCAGAATTGCCAAACCCAATGGGCAGGCTTTGCCAAGGAGACAGATGCTATCCTTGGAAGTCCTTTCTCATTTACTTAAGTAGCATGTGAGCCTTCTCAATGATGAAATGCTGACAAATGAAAACAATAGTGTCTGTAGTTTCCATGAATATTTACATCAAGGACATATGTACAAGAAAAATGTGCATGTCCATACACTAATGTACTCAAGGCCTGCACATACATAGTAAAAATAGGAGGCACCTTGATTGTTTTTTTATATTTCACAAAGATATGTTCATTTTATTGACTGTGTAGGGAAAGTAGACTTGTCACATCATCTTTACTTCATGTCTTTAGAGATAAGGCTTCTTGGGATCCTACTGGGTGACCAATAGAGAGAGAGAAGATAGATTGATTTTTGTTTCTTTAAATCATTTTCAGAGCTCTTCCAACACATGATAAGTCATAGGTAATATTTGTAGAGATTACCTGTTATAATGTTGATTTTGAATATTCCCTCTACTAATAGATTTGAATGATTTATTTCTCATTGTCCTCTTATCAAAAAGCTAATGGGAAAGGAAGAAAAATATTTAGTTCCAAATATTTCTATAAGTGTATGTACAATGTATGTTTTGAAATTGATTTTAGAGACAGAGTGGAAAAGAGAAAGAGAAAGATCAAATTATTGTTCCACTTATTAATGCATTCATTAGTTGATTCTTATATGTGCCCTGACCAGTAATTAAA
Source organism: Antrozous pallidus (assembly GCA_027563665.1). Lineage (NCBI taxonomy): Eukaryota > Metazoa > Chordata > Mammalia > Chiroptera > Vespertilionidae > Antrozous > Antrozous pallidus. The sequence goes on from CM050518.1 coordinate 51,817,203, forward strand.
CTCACAAACTTGGGGTCTTGGGATGATGCTGTAACCAAATGAGCTATCTGGGCAGGACCAGTGTATATGCTGATGTAAAAGAAAAGCACTAGAATTCTGCTTGGTCACATCCAGAAATCCAGAGAACCAACTGCAGAGTAGACAGAATGGTGTGTGTGTGTGTGTGTTTACCTATGTGCTTGGGTGTACAACTTTTCATGATGACATTGAAGATAAAAAAATTAAATAAAAATGTTAATATAAGATAGTTTTTGGGAGAGTGGAAATATTAATTGCAAAATTTAAGAAATTAAAATATTTGGTTTTGGAAAGTAAGAACTCAAAGTGGGAAAACTAAAAGGTGGGAACAGCTTTGAAATATAAAAACATGACTTAAAATACATTTTAAAAGTCAGTGAAAGTTAGGAACAAAAATAAGTGACCACTGGCTCTGGCCAGGTAGCTCAGTTGGTTTGAGTATCATCTGATCTACCAAGGTTGTAGGTTTGATCCCAGGTCAGGGCACATGCCAGAACCAACCAATGAATGCATAAGTAAGTGGAACCAAAAAAATTTCTCTCTCCTTCTGTCTCTCTCAAATCAATAAATAAAAATTTAAATAAAAAATAAAATAAAATTGTCAATAAATGAAAATAGGTAAATAAGTGAACATATATCCTTAAAATACATAACCATTAAAAAATGAATGAAGTAGATCTAGATTATTCTGAATTTTATAGATCTTGCAGATATGTTATTAATTCAAAAAATGGTAAGGGATGTTATGCATATTCTAGACACTGAAGAACAGCAGATAAAGGGTCTGAATTCTCCAAAAAATTCCCTACATATTAGTGAAGAAGACATGAAATATACAATGCATAAAATATAATTCAAATAGTAATCAGTTCTGTAGAGAAAAGCAAAACAAACCAAGAGAGATAGAGGGTATGAGGATTTGGGGGCAGCTGTAGGTATTTCTTTCCTGAGCCTCTTTGATAATTTTATATAGAAACAGAGACTCAAAGTACAGAGAGGCCAAGTCATGTGGGTGCATGAGGTTGTGGAAATGTGTATATCAATAGAGTCATGTAACTGGGAATGAAACTGAGAGTAGAAGATATAACACTGAGTGGCCAGATTATTATGTTCTCTGAACGCATAATAATCTGGCCTCTCAGTGTATATTCTATATCATAAAAGTCTAATATGCAAATTGTCCCCTCAACCAGGAGTTCAATCAATAGGCAGGTTGGCCAACTGCCCATGTTCCCGCCCCATGGCCAGGCTGGCTGAACTGCACCCATGCACAAATTCATGCACTGGGCCTCTAATATATATATACTCAGTGGCCAGATTATTATACATTCAGAGATCATAATAATCTGGCCACTCAGTGTATATGACATATACATTTCTTCCAGAATTTGTTCTATTAGTGGAGGAATGATGTATAAAAATAAGAATGATACTGCTATTATTACTAATTCTACTTCTAATACTGTTAATATGACTACAAACATTACCTAAGCTACTTATTCTATTTTAATAATTGTGCTTAGATTGTCTTAGCTCTGGCTGCCAAACAAAATACCATAGCCTGTGTAACTTAAACATTAGACATTTATTTCTCACAGGTTGGGATACTGAAAGAAAGGGTGGGGGCATTCAAACTGGAAGCCACAGTCTATATATATAAAAGCCTAATATGCAAAGTGTTCCCTTGAGAGTTTGACTGACCAGGAGTTGGATCACATGTGCTGACCATCAGGGGGTTATGTGGAATGAAGGGAGGCCCCAGCCAGAGCCAACAGCTGCTAGGGACCCTACCCATGCACAAATTTCATGCACTGGGCCTCTAGTGTATAACTTAAAGTCAGAAGAGGCATACTATCATTTCTGCTATTTCTACTTAATAAAAGTCAGTCATTAAGTACAGTTTACACTTAAAGAAGGATAATTTAAGCTTTATGTCTTGAAGAGAATAGTATCAAAGAATTTGTTAATATCTTAAAAACCATCATCAAAAGTAAAAAATTTTCAACTCACTTATTATATTGACTATAAATAGTGGAAAATCAGTGGACAGGGTGTTTTGTTTCCATAGATGTTATAATTTATGAAACTATCTGTAATATATAAATTGAAAATGTCTAGTAGAAGTGCAAGTCTTTATAAATAAGAATATCTGAAATTGAATCTCAGCTCTTCCACTTAGTAAATGTAGCCATGGAAAACTTACTTTAGTTTTTTACTCTGTAAATCCAGGAAAATAATGACACTCATGAAAATTAATTCTGTTTATACATTTAAAAATTATAATACTGAGCAACACTTAGAAAAATCAATAAATACTAGCAATTATAACTACTTTTAACATTTTTCAATCTATGAATATATGTTTATATTCATATCCCTCAAAGTAGTTTTATTATGGTGATCAGTAATGAAATAACTTGAGAGTTCACTTAAAAAGCAAATCCATATTTGCACATTCACAATTGGCGATAAAGATTTATTTTGTGGTTTTAGCTACAAGAGTACCAAGACTCATAGTTAGATTAAGACCATATACCAAGATGCTGTCTGGTGGCATCTCCATCCCTCTCCTAATGGCCTCGTAGTACCTCAGTATTGGAAGACATAGGGTGCCTTGTCTCCTCAGTGGTGATTTTCCACCCTAGACTTTGATGGTTATTTATTATGAATCTTGTGCCAGCTTTAACATAAAGATGTAACTATAAAACTCTGCTCTATAGAGGAGTTACTCTTGGGTATGTTACAAGCCTTTCCTTGGTTGGCATCAGCTTGTGTCAAAAATTCCATTACCCATACTTTGCATCTCCTGCAAGGCAATTATTAAAAATATAGACTTTTGGTATTAATACAATTTGAAAATGAATAAATAAAGTGGTATCTTTTCCATGTTTTCAGAGATTCTAGCCTAGTTAGGGGACCAAAACTTAATCAAACAAAGTAAGAGTATATTTAAGTAACAATTAAAAAATCACACAAACATTTGTCATGAGGAGGAATAATATTCATGGTGAAATACTAATGAAAGGTAACCTGATTTCAGGCTGAGAGTCAGCAAACACTGGATAGGCTGAAAAAAGAACCAGGTGAGAATTGCTACAAAGGTGTTTTTTTCCCAAGCAGTTGGAGTTTTCAAGCAAGTTCAGAAGCAAAGTGTAAGGTCTTTTCAAGAACAACAATGAGCCACCTGGAGAAGATAGTTTGGAAAGTAGCATTCGTTAGCATAGTTATAGAGCCTTACCCATCTGCCTGATCCTCTCCTAGCTGCTGGGAAGTGAGGAGTAAAAAAAAAATAAATAAACCAAGTATGTGCCCTTAAAAGCCTCCTGAAAATAATCCTAATATATAAAAATCCAGGGTCTGTAATGATTGAAGGCTCAACCAAATGCCAGGATGTCTGCGCAGTAGGTTACAGTGGTCAAGGACTGGTGAGCAGGCTAAACTGCTGACCCTCAGTGAGAGAGAGGCTGGAGTGGCTACCACAATTGCTGGCAAGGCCAAGAGAGAGAGAGAGAGAGAGGCTACAAATCAGACCCTGCTTCTCTCTCAGGGCCTCACCAGCAGCTGTGCCCCCCTCTCTCTCTCCCTGAGAGATCAGCAGTTTAGCTTGCTTGCCAGGAGCCTGGGATGGCTATTGATCAGGCCTGCCTCTCCGATCAGGCCCCGAGATAGGCCCAGAGACACTGACTGGCATAGAAACTGACCAATCAGAACCACATCTGGGTGAACTGCGAAGGCAGAACTGAGAAGTGGTTTTAAGGGCAGCAGATGTCTGGTGTAAGGTATAAGAAAGCAATTCAATTTTTTTATTACCATTTTGGCAGTATAGTGCATATGGCTGGCTCTCAGTCCAGATATAGGGATTATGTATTTTTGTCTGCCAAGAGCATCTCCTTCTAAAGAAAAAGGCTCCTCCCCATTTAAACAATCCTACACTACATAATCTATACTAAAAAGGGCAATATGCTTATTAGACCAGGTCAACCAGCCATCTTTCAGACATCTGACTTCTTTCCAGACAATGACAGGGTGGTGGGGGCCAAGGCAGAGGGTGTTAGGAGAGATCAGTCCAGCAGGGTAAGGTAGTTGGAGGAGAGATTAGGCCGGCAGGTGGTTAGGGGCAATCAGGGGAGGGCAGTGGGGGGGCGAGATCAAGCCAGCAGGGAAAAGCATTAGGGGTGATCAGGCAGGCAGAGAGGTTAGAGGCAATCAGGCAGGCAGGCAGGTGAGCAGTTAGGAGCCAGTGGTTCCAGATTGCAAGAGGGATGTCTGACTGCTTAGAATCAGGCCTAAACTGGCAGTTGGACATCCCCCAAGGGGTCCCCGATTGGAGAGGGTGCAGGCTTGGCTAAGGGATCCCCCCCTCCATGCATGAATTTCATGCACCAAGCCTCTAGTAATAAATAAAATCATTTCTGATGGTATTAAACCCTATAAAGCAGATACAATAGGTAACAGCTTAGACAGGACAGTGGTCAGAGGACAGGTGGGCTAATGAGATTTTGAAAGATCTTAAATACCAGATTAACAAAGTTGGGATTTTAGTCTGGGCATAAAAGAAAAAAGCAAAATATTTTTAACATGGATATATTAAGAAAACACATAGTGTAATGGGCCTCTGAGACAACCTCAAGCATACCAACATCCGAATTATAGGGGTGCCAGAAAAAGAGAGAGAGCAAGACAATGAAAACCTATTTGAAGAAATAGTGACCAAAAACTTCCCACACCTGGTGAAAGAAATCGACTTAGGAGTCCGAGAAGTGCACCGAACCTCAATATATAGGAACCCTAAGAGGACCACACCAAAGCACATCATAATTAAAATGCCAAGAGCAAAAGGCAAGAGAGAATATTAAAAGCAGCAAGAGAACAATAGTTAGTTACCTATAAGGGAGCACCCATACGATTGTCAGCAGATTTCTCAACAGAAACGATGCAGGCCAGACAGGAGTGGCAAGAAATATTCAAAGTGATGAATAGCAAGAATCTACAACCAAGATTACTCTATCCAGCAAAGCTATCATTCAGAATTAAAGGTCAGATAAAGTGCTTCGCAGCTAAGAAAAAGCTAAAGGAGTTCATCACCACCAAACCAATACTACATGAAATGCTGAAAGATATTCTTTAAGAAGAGGAAGAAGAAAAAGATAAAAGTGTAAATTATGAACACCAAATACACATTTATTAACAAACGAATCTAAAAATCAAGTGAATTAATAAGCTGATGAACAGGATAAACTGGTGAATGTAACAGAATCAGGGACATAGAGAGGGAATGGACTGACAACTCTTGGGGAGAAAGGGGGTGTGGGAAGTGCAGCAAGAGACTGGACAAAAATCATACAACTATGGGAGAGGACAGTGGAGGGGGGTGAGGGCGGAGGGTGGGATGGGTACCAGGTGGAGGGGAGCTATAGGGGGAAAAAAGGGAACAATGTAATTAATAAACTGGACAATAAAGATAAAAAAAAAAGAAAAAAAGAAAGTTAACAAATGGATCCTCTCTGCAAAAAAAAAGAAAGAAAAGAAAAGAAAACACATTTTCAGAAAGGCTAGTTTTGTGCAGTATGACCTAGGGTGAGGCCACGTGGAGTGGTGTTTGGTATACACAGCATTATGGTTTGAAGTTTTGGCAAAGAAGGATAAGCCATTATTTATATTCTTCCTATGATTCAATTGTGCTCACCACATTTCAAACTCCATGAAAGCAGAGAGGGAGTTTGTTTTTGCTGAGTAACTCTAACCATCATTGGCCCAGAATCAGCATCCAATCAGAATTTTTGAATGGCCAAGTAAATAAATTGTGTGTACACACACACAAGCACGCCCACATCTCTTTGGAATAGTTGTGGATGTTTTTATAGATTATTTTTTGACACAAAGGCCCTGTTTTATATCGTTACTAGAGGCCCACCCAGTGCACAATTGGTGCCTAGATGTGATCCAGCCAGATAAAGTTGGGCCTGTTGGGAGGAGGAGATGGTGGGAGGTTGGCCAGCCGGCCTGCCCTGATTGGGCCAATCAGGACCAGGCAACTGGGGGAAGGGGCCATGGGTGATTGGGGTGATGGGGCCAATCTAGGGTAGGGCCAGGTGGGGGGTGGGACTATAGGATATTCACTGGCTGGCCCTGCCCCCTAATGGGATGGGGGGGTAAATCAGGGGTGTGGTAGCCAGGAGGAGGGGCTGCAGGAGGTTGGCTGGCCAGCCCCAACCACTATTGGGGTGGGAGAGTGCGATCAGGGGTGAACTTTGGGTGGGGGGGAGGCTAGGGTCCTATTGTGGTGGGGTGGGCTGATCAGGGGGTGGGGCTGGCTGGGGGGACAGGCAGGGGGGGCATTTGGCTGGCAGCCTGCTCTTGATCAGGGTGGGAGAGTTAGATCAGGGGCCCGGAGCTTGGCCAGCAGGCCCCACACCATGAGCTGGCCAGTTTGCTGTACACAGTGGGCGTCAGAGCAACTGGTTGTTAAGGTTGTTATGGCCATTATGGTCGCTGGCTTTTTATCTATATAGATAAGAGACAGAAATGTTACTCCTGCATATTCAGTGCTTTACACTATTAACTATCCCCTATGGGGGAAAAATGGATTCTCTTAGAACTACTTTCCAATGTAATTTTCAGAGCCCTTTAATCTTTCTGCCCTAACTTCAGCCCTAACCCGACTCACTTTTCAAAACTCCCCAAAAGTTTCTTGCTTGGTGAACTTTTCCTTGATTTCCACCTGCAGTAAAATATTCCCATAAAATTTTCTATGAGATTGAATTACAGCACTTTCCTCATTGTCCTTATATTTTAAATATCACTCTGCCACAAAAGTGTTTGTCAGCCAAAAGGAGTGTGTTATTCATCTTTGTATTCTCAACAACTGGCACAACTCTTGGCATGAATTCATTTCTCACATTAAAGCTTTGATAAATTGTTATTAAACACAACGAAAGACCGATCTTTTCAAGTCTCTTCTGTGATTGCTTCTGACCACCAAAGCCTTTTAAAAAATACTCTTCTAAGATGATGCTTTGACATGAGAGCTTCTATCCCCTTGTTAGATAGCAATTACCCTCATTAATAACATAGCATTATTTGGTTTTGAATGGAGCTTTCTAGTTTATTTAGTCCATGAATTATTTCTCTTTTATGTTTCTTAAGAAGAAAAGTTGCCCAGGTGTTCCAGAACAAATACATGGCTGGGATTTTTCTCCTCCTGGTTTCATTTCCAAACAGCTGTCACCTTGGAGTTATTTGGACCTCAGTTTCCTGACTATAATTAAAAAACATGAACAGATAGATATATTTGAGATCCCATTCAAATGTAATATTCTAGTCTGAAAATTCAGGTGGAATATATTGTAAGTACTTCATAAAAGTTCTGTGTGATTATGAATTTATTCATAATTTCCTGATGGGTTTTCTAAATGTTGTCTAACTGCAAAAACTCTGGAGAAATGTGTCAAAGCATCTGGGAAAATCTAATTATTGTTTTATTGTACATTTATTTCTTTCCATTTCTACATTCTATTGTTTTTGTCTGGTGAATCATTTTGTTTACAAAGAATATACAAATAAATTGTGATTAATAAGTTAATTTATGTTGGTAAAATAGGCACATTAATAACACTTTTAAGTCATTTCTCTTGTCTACAAAGAAAATGCCTCATCTCTTTGCTAATGATTGCACCTTTTCTATGATAACTTGAGTTTTGCTTACTCTGTATGGCAGTGATTACAAAATACATAAAACCAGCTATTGATACTCTGCCCAATCTCACTTGGCATGTTCTGAATTTCTTCTGAAAATGGCACTGTTTGTGTTATGAGAAGAATTATGCCTCATTATGTGACCTTATTTGCAATTATATTATTAAATGTGGCATGAGAGATAAAATATGAAGTGGAACTTATATGATTTCTAACTGCCTCTCCAATAAAAGCAGCAGGAAGCTCTGAAGTAATTCCATTTCAAAGTATATGTTTGCAGGAGAAGGAAGGCTTCAGCACCATTCTCTACAGGCAAATCTATATAGGCAAGCTGGCAGATTTTATTAGTATTATTATTGTAAGCTTTTTCCTTCCAGTTTATAGAATTTCACTCTCCCATAGATATGCACAGGGCTCTAAATACCTCTGCTTCACTTAGGACCATGTTTATGAGAATAACATTGCACTGTTTTTTAATATACTACAATTTTTTGAGTATTAAATAAGAATTATACATTGGGCTAAAATATTAGCACATACCTGAATGTATTATGGAATAACAATGCACATCAGTCATTAATTTGTCATTATTTCTCAGTGCAACATATTCAGTGTATGTCTTAAAGCATACTTGCTAGACTTGAAGATCTTCAAAGAATCTCTGTAGTGTTCATGGCTCTTGTTAGAAAGTGTAAAGACCTTGGATAGATAAAATATATTTCTTTCAGGGAGGAAGGCAGAGTCGACAAAAAGAAAACAGAATTGCCTATTGCAATTCCCTTTGTGAGAGGTTTAATTGGATGCAAATGTCTCTAATTTGCAGCTATGCTTCTCCTTCCCAAAAGAGCCTTCTGCTATGTCAGCTTATTTTAATTCATCATATTTTTTGTTTTAATTATGATTTTTTGCAAAAGAAAAATATAGATATTAATATAGCAGAAATTCATATAGGGATTACATAAATCTAATGACTATAATGTATATAATATATTTTCCATCTATTATAAAAAACCTTAGAGATATACCACAGAAATTTTATTCCCACTCCCATCATATGCCCTGGCCCCCTGCCATCATTTACCAGAGATGCTGAGTGAATGTGTGTCTCTTCATTCATGGTTATACGTGTGCGTGTGTGTGTGTGTGTGTGCGCGCGCGCGCGCGTATCCTACTAATAAAAGAGTAATATGCAAATTGACTGTACCTTGCTACACCACCAGCCATGCTCACCAGCCAATCAGGAATGAAATGCAAATAAACACAACAAAGATGGTGGTTAATTTGCATAAGCTGGCGCCAAGCTGCCTGGGTCCCAGGAACATACTTGGGACCCAGGCTGCTTCTAGCCTGTAGGCCCATAGGCCGGCACTTAGGCCCTGAGTGGCAGGGATCCCAGAACACCCACAGCCACTGCGGGACTATGGGTGTAGCAGCCAAGAAGCAGGCAAGTGGCTGGGGGTGGGGTGGGAACATTCCTGCTTTGCAAGTGGGGATGTTCCCGCCCCACTCCCAGCTGCTTGCGTGTACTCTGTGCCAAGTGGCAGTTTGGGTCCATGCCCCCAGTCCGACGCCCACAACAGGGAGCTGGCTGCTGGCCTCAGGAGCATGTGGAGACCCTGGTGGCCACCACCATATGTGGTCCAGGGGTCCTTACATGCCCCTCAGTCCAGCTCCCATGACGGTGCTGGCTGCTGGCATCCAGGACATTGGGAAACAGGGTGTTCCCACCCTGGCCCCCAGCCGCTTGCACTTGCTCTGGCCCCAGGTGGTGGTTTGGGTCCACGCCCCCAGCCCAGCACCCACGACATGGAGGTGGCTGCTGGCCTCTGGAGTATTCGGAGACCCTGGTACCCACCACCATTTGTGGCCCAGGAGTCCCTGCATGCCCCCCAGCCCGGCACCCACAATGGGGCTGGCTGCTGGCAGGAATGTTTCCTCCCCTTTTCCAGCTGCTTGCATGTACTCAGGCACCAAGCAGCGGTTTGGGTCCACGCCCCAGCCCAGTGCCCATGATGAGGGGCAGGGGCTGGCTGCCAGTCTCTGGGGTGTGCGGAGACCCTGGTGGCCACCACTGGGGGGGGCAGGGACAACCCCCTCGCCCAGTGGATACAATGCAGGGGCCACATGAGCTACAGAGCAAACACTATTTTTAAAGATATATATTTTTATTGATTTTTTTTACAGAGAAGACGGGAGAGGGATAGACACACACGTATATATATTAGAGGAGGTCTGGTGCATGAAATTCATGCATGGGGAGGGGGGAGCTCAGTCCGGCCTGCACCCTCTCACATTCTGGCGGCCTGCACCCTCTCACATTCTGGGACTGCTGGCTCCTAACCACTCACCTGCCTGCCTGCGTGATGGCACCTAACAACTCTGCCTGCCTGCCTGATTGTCCCTAACCCCTCTGCCTGCCTGATTGCCCCTGACCGCCTCTGCCTTGGTCCCCGCCATTATGGCTTTGTCCAGAAGGAGGACTGGATGACTGGAAGATGTCTGGTCAACCTGGTCTAATTAGCATATCATACTTTTATTAGTATAGATATTTACAGATATATGTGTCTATAAGCAATATATAGCCTCTAATGTTTACATAAGTAATATACCAGTGTCCAATCATTTTGCAACATTCTTTTAACTATTGCATATCTTTCTAATTTAAATTTATTGGAATGACATTAATTAATAAGATTATATATGTTTTCAGTATACAATTTTATGATATATCATCTGTATATTGCAACATGGTTTTTATCTACTTAAAATTATATATTTGAAATTTACTGATTTAGATAGATGGACCCATTCTACAATGAGTAAATATTGGGACTGTGTCCAGATTTTTACTACTAAAATCAATGCTGCTTGGAGATCTTTATGTAGTTCTTAAATGGGTGAACATAATTTCTCATGGGTGTGTTTTCTCTAGTTGTCAAATACTTACATCCCGGGGCCATTATTTTCTGCTTCTAAAGCTCGTCAATGGGTGTGATAAACAAAACAGGGTATGACCATTTTATCTTCATAATATACTATCTTCTGTGTCATTGTCATATGAATAATTAATTCTGTGTAACTTAATAGTAAAAAGATAGTAAATTTTTCTGAGACTAAGTGTAAAGCATTTCTCTCTGTGGTTATAGCACAGGTTATTTCTCCTGTAAATGTCCTTTAGTTTTGCCTCATCCTACCTAATAAAAGAATAATATGCAAATTGACCATACCTCCGATCAGGCCACACCCACAGCCATTCCTACCAGCCAATCAGGAGCAAATTATGCAAATAAATCCCAACCAAGATGGCTGCAGCCACTGAGAGCAGGAGGGAGGTTTGGGTTTCCCTAGCAATGGAGGAAGCTTTCTGCCTCCTGTTGCCATCCTAGGCCTCCACTCAATGCTACAAAGTTTCAGTTATAGAAGATATATCCCAACAGAAGGTGGCAGCCACAGAGCTGGAGAGAGCAGAGGCTAGGGTTGACCCAGTGATGGAGGAAGCCAAGCTTCTGCAGCTCTGGCTGGCCTAGGCCTCCACTCTAGGCTACAAAGTTTCAATTATAGAATTTAAATAAAACCAAACAGAAATGACTGTTGCCACAGAGCAAGCAAAAGGCTTGGCTCCGCTCCAGGCTACAAAGTTTCAATTACAGAACATAAATTAATCCCAGATCCCAGGGCCTCCACTTGGGTCACCAGAAGGTGTAGCCAGCCTGAAAACCACCATAGGCCCCTCGCCCAGGCCACCTTATGTCTCAAGGGAACCACCACCCTGATCCAGGACACCGTTCAGGGCAAACCAGCTGGCCCCCACCCATGCACCAGGCCTCTATTCTATCTAATAAAAGAGTAATATGCAGATTGACCATCACTCCCACACACAAGAGGGCTGCCCACACGTGGTCAAAGATCCTGCCCCCATGTGGACACAAGATGGCTACCACAAGATGGCCAGCAGGGGAAGGCCGTTGGGGGGTTCCAGGCCTGCAAGGGAGGGCAGTTGTGGGTGATCAGGCCAGCAGGGAGGTAGTTGGGAGGGACCAGGCCTGCAAGGGAAGGCAGTTGGGGACAATCAAGCCTGCACGGGAGGCTAGTTAGGGATGACCAGGCCAGCAGAGGAGGGAAGTTGGGGGCAAACAGTCTGGCAGGAGAGCAGTTAGACATCAATTTGGCTGTCAGTGTAGTGGTTAGGGGGTGATCAAGCTGGCAGGCAGAAGTGGTTAGGGACAATCAGGGAGGCAGGCAAGTGAGCAGTTTGGAGCCAGCAGTCCTGGATTGTGAGAAGGATGTTCGACAGGCAGTCAGACATCCCTCAAGGGGTCCCAGATTGGAGAGGGAGCAGGCTGGGCTGAGGGACATCCCCTGCCCCCGTGCATGAATTTCGTGCACCAGGCCTCTAGTCTATACTAATACTAGAGGAATATGCAAATTGTCTGGGACACTGTCACAGTAACAGAGATGACCAAACAGCAGGCTGTGCAGGGTGACCAGGCTGGCGGGGGTGGGGGACTTGGGGGTGGCCATGCCAGCAGGGGGGCAGTTGGGGCAATCAGGCTGGCAGAGAGGGGCAATTAGGGGCAACCAGGCCAGCAGAGGGGCAATAAGGGACAACCAGGCTGGTGGGAGGGGCAGTTAGGGGTGATCACGCTGGCAGGCAGGGCAGTTAGGGGAGATCAGGCAGGCAAGTAAGTAAGCAATTAGGAACCAGTGGTCCCAGATTGTGAGAGGGATGTCTGACTGCCAGTTTAGGCCCGATCCCCTAAACTGGTAGTCAGACATCACTCAAAGGGTCCAGGATTGGACAGGGTGCAGGCTAGGCTGAGGGGTACTCCCCCACCCCTATGTATGAATTGCGTGCACTGGGCCTCTAGTAAACAAAAAGCAATGAGGTTTTGCAAAGTGTAATGGAGCCAACCTCAGTCTAGTGAATGAGAATTTCTTTTATTTTACGTATGTTTTTATTGATTTTAGAAAAAGAGGAAGGGAAATGGAGCAACAGATATAAATCAGCTGCCTCCTGCATGTCCCACATTGAGGATTAAGCTCACTACTAGGGCATGTGCTCTGACCAGGTATGGACCCAGGGACCCTCTGCTTTTTAGAACTGCAAAGTTCCTCATGCCTCCTCCTGGCAGGTGACTCTAACCAAATAAGAAATAGTTGTTTCACTCCATCATCTTGCATGGGTAAGGAATTAAAAAAAACATGCAAAGAAGAGGAGAAAATAGTTTTCTTTAATATTAGTATTCTCCCCAATGAAAAATTATTAGGTTTCCAATCTGGACAGGTCAGAAAGGTGGACATATGAGAGCTGGAGCTCAGATCTGTTCAACACCTCCAACAACTAGTGATTTAAGCTATAAAATGTAAAAGTATAAAGAACTGATTTTAAAATTATATGTTTGAAGATTCAATTCTTAGAAACATAATGAATATGTGATCAATTAAAAGTATCAACTTTTATCCAATTTTTTTTGCATGACTTTCTCTATCAACACATAGTAGCATGCTTATAAAAATTACCAGAGCAGTGTCTATCACAGGCAGTTATTTATTTAAACATTCCATTGGCACATTCATCTTATGTTGGTATTTTAAAAAGAATAGTCATTTTGATGATTTTCTATATCAAATTGGCTATGCCAGGGTGCCAATATTGGATTAAACACGTTCTTGATGTTGTCATGAAGGTACTTTTTGATCTGATTAACACGTAAGTCAGTAGGTTTTAAGCAAAACAAATTACCTTCCAAATTGTGGGTGGGCCTTTTATAATCAGTTAAAGGACTTTAAAGCAAAGTCTGGGCAAGAAGTAAATTGGCCACAAGGCTGCAACATAAAAATCCTGCCTGAGTTTCTAGTCTGAAAATTTCAGACTTATGGCTGCAAAGTGAACTCTTCCCTGAATGTCCTGCCTGTTGGCCTGTTCCTTCTACAGATTTTGGTCTTGTCAATCCCTCAACACCCAAGACAACTCCTTTAAGCCTTTCTCTTTCTCTCTCTTCCTAGTTTCTATTTTACTTCTGAGTTTCTCTACTTTTTATTTATTTTGTGCATGCTTTTCTTTACACTTCAGGGGTATCTATATATATAAAAGCCTAAGTGACTGGCTGACTAGCTGACTGGCTGATAGTTAGGATGTGCAATGACCACCAGGGGGTAGATACCTCAATGCACAGGCATGAAAATATGGAACAGACTGATGAATCTCAGAGGGAAGGGAAGAGAGGGGAGGGCAGGAAGAGATTAACCAAAGATCTTATATGCATACTAGAGGCCCAGTGCATAGATTTGTGCATTGGTGGGGTCCCTCGACCTGGCCTGTGGGGATCAGGCAGAAACTGACCCTCCAACATCCCCCAAGGGGTCCTGGATTGCAAAAGAGTGCAGGCCAGGCCGAGGTACCCCACTGGTGCATGAATCAGTGATCCAGGCCTTTAGTCTGTTATAGAAACCAGTGTCTACTAATTTCAGCATCTGAGTCATCTTATATGTGCTCTCCTTTGATTCCTTGTTCCCTTGAATATGAATCTATTCCAAAATCATCTACTGTTCATATGACTAATGATGTTTGATAGTGGGGTTAATTTTACATGTCAACTTGAGTGGGCTAAGGGATGCCCAGGTAGCTGGTGAAACTATTTCTGAGTGTGTCCCTGAGGGTTTTTACAGAACATATTAGTAGCTGAATCAATAGACTGAGTAAATAAGGTAGGTGGGTATCATTTAATCACTTGAGGGCCTGAATAGAAGAATAAGGTAGAAAAGAAGTGAATTCTTTCTCCTTCTTGATCTTGGGCATCCATCTTCTCTTGCCCTCAGACATCAGAACACCTGGTTCTCAGGCCACTGGACTTAGGGATTAAAACCATCAGATCCCCTGGTTCTCAGGCCTTTAACTTAAGACTACCATTAGCTCCACTGGTTCTCAGAACTTTGGACTCAGACTGTGAATTATACTCCTAGCTTTCCTCGTTCTCCAGCTTATACATGGCATGTTGTAGAACTTCTCAAGTCTCCATAATAACATGAGCCAATTCTCCTAATAAATCTCCTCTTAAAAATCTACATATATATCCTATGGGTCTTTTTCTCTAGGGAACTCCAACACAGATTGTACCATTGACATTGTAAATGATACATTATAGAGATTGGATAATATTATTTCTTTTGAAAGGAAATCCTTTTTAAAGTATTTAAAAATATTAGCCTACAGTTAACTCATGAAATTTTCATTCAGTTTATTAACATTTTCATTAGCTTCAACTTTTACATTTTTGATATTTTGATGATCTTAGATTTATTGCATTGATTTTTATTTTTAAAAAATATGCATTAAAATATTATTTTTTGATTGCTGGAGTCATTGACACCCCCTATATATTTTGCATCTAACAAAAATACTTTTTTTTGCCTCTCGACAGTAGCATCCCTTCTCAGAGAGGAGGAGGTGCCTGTTTCTGCCTGGTCTTCTGCTATGTGCTAGATGGCCTAACATTAATGCCCTGCTAGGTTGGTCCTGTTGATACTAAATTACTTCAATACCATGACACCCAAAATGGAATGTTCCAAACATGGTTTGAATCTCTGTCCAGATAAATATTTCTGCAGCTGCCACACCCACTGCTTCTATTATAGGCACACACACATACAAATTTGTAAAGATGCTATCACTTTCCCACACTGAGAAACAGCTAGTTCATTATGGTACCAAAGTTATTTAAGTTCTCTCCTTGACAGTGGACATACTCAGTACCCTTCTGAACCTCACAGAAAACAACTAATCCCTGCATTTGAATTTATTTCTCCAATCAACATTATTTTAATGGAAAATAATAACCCTGGCCAGTGTAGCTTAGTTGGTTGCTTGTCATCCCATGCACCTGGAGGTTGCTTGTTCAGTCCCTGTCAAGGGCACATGCTGCTAGATCCCCATGCTAGGGCGTAGAGGAGGCAGCTGAGCCATGTGCTCTCACATTCACCTCTCTCTCTCAAAATCAATAAACTATTCTTTTTACAAAAAAAGAAAAATAGTATTTTTAATTGCTATTAAAAATTATCCTCCAAACATAGATTTTCATATTTCTAATATTCTCAACAAATAAACCCTAAAGTTACTTATAGTTATCAGTTTTAAAATTTAATCTTATAGACCAGTGGTCAGCAAACTGTGGCTCACAACCCGCAGTTTGCCACTCTGTTGACTAATGAGTTTGCTGACCACTGTTATAGACAATGTCCAAATGTTCACTTTTTAAATATTAGTGAAATTCTATGGCATTTCCTACTTTTTCTCACCACTCTAATTTCCACAATGTAAAATTTTATACAGAGAGAATTAGCAGTCAAATTGGTTATGAAAAAGTATGCTTGTCTACTTAGAAATTTATGTATACATTAATTATTTTGCTAATTTATTCATTGCTTAATCTATTATTTATGCACTCATATAATAGTCTTTGCATCTATTTCTTTTTTTAAAATTATTTCTTCTCTAATACTGGGACATTGCAAATTTGGCGACTAGTACACTGCCAAGAGGAATCATTTTCCATCTATTCCTTATATTTGTTACTTAGTAAAAATGACACCATTGGACTTTTAATCCTTTGGATTAAATTTGAAAATGATAGAATCATCTACACTAATAAAAACATGCAAATTGACCATCCCTCCATTATGCCCACCAGCCAATCAGAGGCGAGTGTGCAAAATAACCCAACAACGATGGCAGCGGCCACGGAGCTGGAGTGAGCAGGAGGCTTGGGTTGCCCCCAGTAATGGAGGAAGCCAAGCTCCCACTCACCCTGGCCACTGCTCAATGATTGGCTAGGGGCCTGGTTTGTCAGGGGGCATGGCCAACCTGAAAATGGCCCTCAGACCCTTACCCAGCCTAGCCAGGCACCCTAGTGGGGTCTCCCTCCGTGAAGGGGTTGTGGCCAGCTTAAAAACAGCCCTCAGCCCCTCACCCAAGGTGGGCACACACCCGAGTGGGGACCTCACCCCAAGGGGGCATGGCTTGCCTACAAACCACCACAGGCCCCTCACCCAGGCCACCCCATACACCAAGGGAACCCCCACCCTGACCTGGGACACCCTTCAGGGCAAACCAGCGTCTACCTGTGCACCAGGCCTCTATCTGTACTAATAAAAGGGTAATATGCTAATTAGACTGGGAAACCTTTCAGATGTTCTTCTGGACAAAGCCATGGTGGCAGGGCCAAGGTAGAGGCAGTTAGAGGCCAAGAGTGGAGGGCAGGTGTGGGTACTCAGCCAGGATGGGACAACAGTTTTGGGTGATCGGGCCAGTGGGGGATGGGCAGTTGGGGGTGAGCAAACCAGCAGAGGTGCAATTGGGGGTGAACAGGACATCAGTGGGGGTCAGATGGGGGTAATCAGTACAGCAGGGTGGCAATTTGGAGTGAGCAGGCCAGCAGGGGTCAGTTGGGGCGAGCAAGCCAGTGGGAAGGGAAGATGGGGGCAAGCAAGCCAGCAAGGGGGGTACTTGGGGGTGATCAGGCAGGCGGGGGAACAGTTGAGGGCAAGGAGGCTGAAGGCAGAGTGGTTAGGTGCAATCAGGAAGGCAGGCAGATGAGCAATTAGGAGTCATCAGTCCTGGTTTGCAAGAGGGATGTCCAACTGCCAGTTTAGGCCTGTTCCCTGTAAACTGGCAGTAGGACATCCTTTGAGTGGTCCCATATTTCATGCACTAGGCCACTAGTATTTTATATTTTTATAGAAAATTAAATAAGATAATGACCTAAATCAGTGGTTGGCAAACTCATTAGTCAACAGAGCAGCAAACCGTGGCTCTCGAGCTGCATGTGGCTTGCGAGCCGCAGTTTGCCGACAACTGACCTAAATGATCACATAAGATATACAGTGAGTGGTAAGTACTATTACAAGTTTATTTTCTTCTGACTCTATATAGCATAGAACTCTATTCTATTTGGAATTTGCCCATGTTGTTCATTGACTTCCTGTGATTCTTCCTCTGTCATTAATTGTACCATCTAGAGAATATTTTGATTAATAAACCTATCTTTTGAAACCAGTGGGTAAGGTGTTATATGCCATAGACTAATTTTTTGACCTTCATAAGAAAGCCAAGTTAATTACCAGTTAATGAAAACTATTTATTTTGCTTACTATAAGGTACTCAGCCAGAATTTTCCACCTAATTAATAGTGACATGTTTTATGAATCTCATCTGGCATTTTACACCAATTCACGGCAATTTCAGACTCATAATCCACAATATATGTGAATATGTCTTTGCAAACCATGATAACAATTTGTAGTAGAGAATATTTTATTAATAAACAGTGCATGATTATTAGTCAAAGTGATTTCAGTTTCTTCATAGATAATAAAAATAAATTGAAAAATACTTTTGTTTCATGAGTAGATATAATAGTCCTCATTTAAAAAATTAAACCATGTTCAAGCCCTCCATAGTACTCCTCTCACATTTTAAAAAATTAATATTTAATTACTGATCTAATTAGTTTTCAAATGAAAATATAAAACATGCATTAAATGGGAAAAAATTATCTAGTCCATTTCAACAAAATTAGTCAGTAAAAATCTGTCTTGTTAAAGGAATTAAACCAAAGGAGTTTACACAGAAAATAATTTTAAACTATGTTTAATGATAAATTCTTTGATGAGTTTTAATATTATGTAGGTCAAGGAGTACTCATCCTTTAAATCAGACTGTGCACTAGGGAAGTCAGTTAAAGTATCAGTTATCTTTGGAAACATTTCAACCTTTAATAACAGGAAACCACAGCTTTGTAACCCCACTTTGTTAAAAGTTCACAAATCAGAGAATCAGAAGAATTAATAAGTAAAATATGTTAAATGTTCTAAAACCCCTGACAATTAGTAACCTTTACTGGGAGGTTTCTTATTTATAATAATTTCTACTTTCATAATCCCAGGTCAGCTAATTTTTGGTGAGCATAAATAAAGAGGAAAAATATTAGGAAAAAGGAATTCTAATAAATATATTTTTAAAATAACAGAAATTTCAATACCCTTACTCTCCCTTATAAATCATTAAAATACCTTGAAAAAGCCAATGTTCAATACTCCAAAACACTTCTCCCATATTTATTAATCAACTTGGAGATAGGAAAACCAGATTACCTCAAGTATAAGGCTTAAAGTATTAAAGAGAACAGGCCCTGATGTGGGGACATGGCAGTGATTGACCTAGGTCCTAGGAGATCAATTTAGCAAGAATTGAGAAAATCAAACTTGATCTCCTTCAATGTTTTGCTTAAACCTGGCTTTGGTTTTGTCTTGTAAATGTGTTGTAGTAATGGTGCCTTTCACCTGCTCTGCAGGTCAGAGAACAAAATCACTATAGTTTACCTTCCTTGCCTGCTGTCATTTTCATGCCCTTCAGATGAATTGAGTTACAGGTACTTCTTGAGATGAGAAAAATTCTTAAAGAAAACACTGATAAACTTTCGTCAAGGATAAAATGGAGGTGGAGCAATGAAGAAGGAAAACTGGAAACTCTTGTCAAGAATAAAATGGAGGTGGAGCAGTGAAGAAGGAAAAAGCAAACAAGTAATGAGTTTTTTTGTAACCTACACATTTCTGTGAACCCCTATCTGGACCTTCTCATTTGCTTCAGGATAAAACTAAGTGATGTAGGATTGAAGTAAGATTGCTCACGCTATAGCTAGAAATGACACTTCATTCTATGGAAGCAGCTTATATAAACTGTACTCTCCATAGAAACATTCATCATGTATTTGTCATGTAAGGCCTAAAAAGTAGGTTCAATATTGTGTGTTGTCATCCTTGCCCCCGCAGATGGACAACCTCCCCCATTATCACCAGCACTCACCAGAGTGGTACACTGGTCACACTGATGGACCTAAAAATGAATGACAGATCATTGTCCATCAAAGTCCATAAATAATTTAGCTTGTTTCACTCTTGAAGTTGTATGGGCCAGGTTAATTTTTATATATTTTTTGTATTATACAAGAATGATTATAATAGGGACAAAGTAATGACTACTCATCAACTATAAATTTTATACATTTTAATTTGCTAGATATTAAATTTTGCTAACAGTCACTTTTGAATGACGAAGAGATTTATTGCTGAAAAGTCTCCCGTTTGTAATCATATTTGTCTTAACATGGTAGTTCCTAAACTTAGCTACGTGTAAATAACATGGGGAAAATTTTAATGTTTTTTATTGATTTCAGAGAGAGGAAGGGAATGGGAGAGATAGAAACATCAATTGGCTGCCTCCGGCATGACTGCCACTGGGGACTGAGCCAGCAACCTGGACTTGTGTCTTGATTGGAATAGAACTGTGACCTCCTGGTTCATGGGATGATGCTCAACCACTGAGCAACACTGGCCAGGCACCATGGGGGAATTTTAAACAAAGATTGACTTATCAATTGAGAGCAATTAAATCAATATCTCCTGAAGTGTGCTTGAGGAATAAAGTATATATTAAAACTTCCCAGATTATTTAAAAGTATATATACAATTGAGAACACCTTTACTGATCATTCTATGTCAAATAGGAATATATCACATTCATACTGAATCAGACTGCCATAGTTAATCAGGGTCAACTTCAAATTTCCCACACCACAGTTTTGGGTAGTCCTGGGTGCCTAAAATAAATATTCCCAACATTTTTTTTTCTTAGTCATTTAAAGTTTTGTTTTTCTTATCAGCTCCTTAAATTATTTGCTTTTATTTTTAACATACAGTATGAGGCAGGGTTCTAAATTTATCATTTTCCAATTGCCTCCACCTTTCCCTAATGATTTGGAATGCTTCTCATTCTGGAACCTGCTTTCTGTTTCATAATGTTCTGTTTTTCCAGCCCCACAGAGGCACTGCATTTGGGGGGCGGGGGTGCCTGGATAATTATAGGGTGCTTGGATGAGCTAAGGCAACAGTGCTGCACTAGAAGAGAGATGGTGAGCCAAGAAGATGTTTAGAAAACAAGTAACTTCCTTGGGTTTTAGAGATGACAAAAAAAGAAAACACTCAGCAGGTTTAAGGAAGCCATTAAAATGATACAGTTCTGGCTCACACAGAAAGATTTACTAATTTAATGCAAAGGGCCTTGAAAGTGTAATTTAAAAGATTTACTTGGGAGCCATTACATTTCTAAGACAGCCAAGTTTAAATTTTTATCCTTAGGTGATTGTGGAGACAAGAGCATCATTCATTAGTCCAAAGCATTTTCAGCAACGATTGCAAACAAACCAACAAACAAACATGCATACACTTACTTATTCCTGGTCCGAGTTGTGTTATGGTATTATTACTTGCAACTCCCTTCTAGTTCTACTTATGAACTAATCAGCATTCTCAGGTAGATATTAATCAAATCTTGATTTGGAGCAAGCAATCAACACAAAAACAATAGGAGACAAATATCGGCATGTAAAACATCTGCTTTGTTAGCACCAGGATCCCAGCTGTGTTCGCTTAGTGATAACAATATAGGCAACAGAAGCTCTTTCAGGGTGCTTTCTGCATTGAGGTCCCTCCCTGCCTTGGCAATTGAATTTACATTTACATATTCAGTAAGAGAGTCTTTAAAAATATTAAGTATAGATAGCTAACAAGATTTCATAACATTTAAATTAAAATTACATGAAAAGCAATGCCAATCATTAGGCTAAATTTGTATTTCATCAGTAGAATAATGAGTAAAAGGATGGATTATAGAAGCAACAAATAATATACCTGGCCAGAATTTATTTATAATAAAACAAAATTATATAAAGGGTACTGCTTGCCTATTTTTATTCATGCTAGACCTGAGGAACTTGGCCGTTGTGTTAAATTAATTCAACCTCTACCTTCATACCGGTTTTTAAAATTCGAGGTAGGATTTATTTAACCCATGACTGTATCATGATTACAATAGAATGATTTTCCAATAATTAAAGCCAAGTTTTAGAAAGAGTTTAATCTACAATTTAATTCGTAGTACATTAAGCCTAAATACAAATACATATTATCCTATAAAATAAAGGGTAATATACGCATTGTCCCTAACGGCTGAACGACTGGTCGCTATGACATGCACTGACCACCAGGGGGAAGATGTTCAGCGAAGGAGCTGTCCCATGGTGGTCAGTGCTCTCCCACAGGGGGAGCTCTGCTTAGCCACAAGCTGGGCTGATGGCTGCTAACAGAGTAGTGGTAGCTGGAGCTTCTCCCGCCTCTGCGACAGTGCTAGGGATGTCCTACTGCAGCATAGGCCCGCTCCTGAGTGGGCCTAAGCCATCAGTCGGATATCCCCCGAGGGCTCCTGGAATGCCAGAGGAATGTCTGACTGCCAGCTTAGGCCCAATCCCCGAGGGCACAGACCTAAGTAAGCAGGTGGACATCCCACAAGGGGTCCCAATTTCGAGAGGATACAGGCTTAGCTGAGGGATCCCACCCCCAACCCTGGGCTAAGTGCACAAATTTTCATGCACCGGACCTCTAATACTGTAACAGAAGAATTCTGGTTAACATTTCAATTAATCATCCCTATAGAGCTGTCTTTTTATTTTTTAACTTTATTGTTCAGAGTATTACAAATATCCTCTTTTATTCCCCATTGACCCTCCACCCCACTCCTGCCCCCTTCCTAGGCCTTCCTTTTAATATTATGATCAAGACAATAATTATTTTATGGTCCTAGCTCAACTGTTCATTTTTTTTTCCTGGTGTGCTAACTCTTCATATATTTTGCACTAGTATATTTATTCTTGCTTCATGCCCTTAATTAGTCACATAACCTATAATAATAAAAGTATAATATGTTAATTAGACCAGACATCCTTCCAGACAAAGCTGGGGCTGTGAAGGAAGCCCAGGTCGCGGGTGCCAGTGGGAAGCTGGTGCTGACAGCTGCGGGAAGAAAGGCCTACTCTTGTCTGGATTTTGTGCATCAGGCCTCTAGCATTTTTATATTTGGTAATAGATTTATTCAAGGTGTAATCATTAATACTGCATCTTTATTTTTTCTACTGAAGTCTTCCCTTTCCTCCAAAGTATTATGTCCACTCTTGGTTTGTAAGTAGAAATAGGATTTTTTTTTTTTACAGAATATGTCTGCAGTCTCTGTTGCATTTCTCTCTATTGCTTGGTGCTGCTTTCTCTTGCACATAATGATGGGAAGAGTTTCTGAAATTTGTTTTCTTCTCAGAACGTTATTTCCTGGCTGAATTGACACTAAAATCAGGTATTTTGTATGGCACAGTTCCGCATTTCTGTCTCCATGCATCCATGCCTTCATTCTGGTCAGAGGCCACTAGAAGCCAAACCATATTCCATACCCTGAAGACTCAGCAATAAAGCAGCAGCAAAACCCAGCCCCAGCACACTTATTTTATAGCAATCAAACATTCTTCTGCCAGGAGAATTTCTAGAACACTATAATCTACTTACTTTGGCAACATATCACAGAGATTAAAGAAATGTCTTAATTGTGGATAAACTAAAATTTTTAATTGAGGGGTTAAATTGTATATTCCAAGTTCATGCTTGACATCTTGAACATGAACATTATATCTATGGAGTTAAAAAAAACACACAAATTTTTGCCCTTGGAATCACTGACAAATACTTATAACAAGTTAAAAAAAATAATATAAATTTAATGTTTTTATCAGTATTTATCCTGTATTTCACTTTAGTATCCTCTAAATATTTCACATAGTCATTCTATTTCTACTAATTGTTCATACATACTCAACTTCTTTCATATATATATATATATATATATATATATACATGTATATAGATATATATCTATTATCTATATCATCTATACCAAAGAAGTTTATATATATATATATACTTTTTTCCTTTGTGTTTATGTTGACATCAGAGAAGAGAGTTCCTATATTCAATTCTCTGACTATGTCTTTGCCTGAGGAATCTCAGGAAGAGTTTCATAACTGTCTCCTCTGAATATGTCAAAGAATTAGGTCACAGTAAATATCTCCAAGGTCTAGAATAAAAGTCATTAAGCTCAGCCCATGCAGAAAAGATTATCTGCGGGGAAAAATAACTAATTTTATTTATGCTTATTCTTGAATTTTTGTTATCTATAAAAATATGCCCATTTGTTTACCCTTTTCCTTATATTTATAATCTCAGATGCCCTGATGTCACATTTAAAAATGTTAGCTGACCCTCTTAATTTAAGAAGCATACCTGTCATTTTATTTTTAATCATTTTCTCCAGAAGCTCTCAGTGTGGCTAAATCTGATGGTGGTAATATTTGGTGTGTGAAAAAGGTAAAAAAAAAGTCCTTCAAAGTAAATTGCTGTTCTTAAAATAAGGTTATCTTATTTCCACGTGCCATTCATTTTTCAAAGAGGCTGCAAAGATTTTCTTTTGATTTTAATAAACAAGTAGACTCCATTGAAATAGCTCAAATAACTCCAAACAATTTTCTATAGCAACTTCATTGATTGATTTTGTACAAACAGCAATTTGAGAAAGAGCAATTATATATTTAATACTGTGTTAGAGAAGATACAATGTTTATTTTGCACTTTCAACTGTATATTAATATCCGCTGATAAGTAAGTAGATAATTTTTACTAAGAGATAACATAGCTATATGAAAGTAAGAATTAATGCTGGAACTCTCATATGCAAACATGTTGATATAAAAGCAAATATCCAATACATAATAGAAAGGCGAAAAATCAAGATGATTCAGAACCTCAAATGCAAAAAAGAGTTTAGAAGGTTATAGACATTCTTTAAAGAGTTTAGCACTAAATGTACTTTACTGAATAAAAATAGAGAGAAGATACTTGGTATTATCTCCTAAATCATATTTTTTTCTGTGAATTAGAAAGTCAATGTATACTTCTCTTATTTATAGATAAACAGTGATGAGGTACTTATTTATGATTCTCAAATGCTACCAAAACCTGCAGGTCAATCCCATGAGATATTGTTGTTTTTTTGCCTCCTGGGGCTTTAGTACCAAAAAAGTCTGACAGTCCAGCTAAGAAGCATGACCAGGGAAAATCACTGATCAAAATGCATTGAATAATAAATATTTTCAAGGGGATGAGAAAGGAAGTGTTTACAAGAAAATCTAATCCATTAAAAAACAATCTGCAGATACTGTTGGAAATACAGAACTGTAAATGAATATTAGGTAATGGATAAGAAGCACTATGGTAGGGGAGAAATGAGACATTCTATGAGCTGGAAATCATAGATTGCTAACAGAGTAAGTTCAATGTAGAATAACCTGAATGAGGAAACAATTAATACGCAAACATAGGAAATTCCTACGGGAACAACGTTGAGAGGAACCCCAAGGGGCATAATATGCAAGTGCCCTAAAATATCAAACAGTACAATTTGGCTAGAATAGATGACTTTTAAAGAGGAATAATAGAACGTAAAGTTGAAGTGGGCAACTTGAACATTCAAAAGAAAGCATGGAGTATTAAACTACCAGGTTAAAAAGGTTTTTTTTGAGGATGCTTGAAGAAATTTTCAAGTGAAAGTATTCTAGCAGTAGAGTATAAAATGGGTTGAAATGAGAAAAAAGAATAGAAGAAACCTGTTCAGAAATAGCTATATAGGAAATTTGAAAGATACATGGTTATACAGTTTTCAAGTATTTGTCTTTGAATGTATAGCTGCATACTTTATATGGAAGGAAACAAAAAAAAATAAAGGAAAGCTATCATATCAGATGTATTCTTAGATATAAAAAGAGTATTAGAAAAATCAATGGCATCCTAATAAAGGTATAATATGCAAATTGACCATACCTCTGCTACACCCACCAGCCACGCCCATCAGCCAATCAGGGGCGATATGCAAATTAACCCCCAAACAAGATGGCTGTTGCCCAAGGTTGGAAAGGCTGGGGTGGAGCCAGCCATCAGCTGATTGCAGGGCAATCACTGGGTGCCCAAGGCCGGAAAGCCTTAGCTAGAGGCTTTCCGGCCTTGGACAGGCCAGGGGTGAGCCATCAGTAGGTCATTCCCTGAGAGCTCCTAGTATGTGAGGGGGCAGTTTGGACTGCGGGACCACCCACCCCCAGTGCATGAATTGCATGCACCAGGCTCTTAGTTTATTTATAAATAGCAAACTTCAAACCTGTATTTTTAAAATACAAAAACTAATAAGTCACATAATTTGAATAGCCTGAATAGCTTCATGCTTTTTATAAAATATTATATATAAGATTTTGGGAAATCAGAAAATTTTTCAGTAAAGACTAAAAGTATGCTTCAATTAACTGTAGTGTTATAATTCTTCAATTTAAGAGAATATATATATAATCTAAACTGGATATAAAACCATCATTATTAAATAAGAATATTTTACTTTTAGTTTCAAGTAATTTATTTGTCTATTTGTTCATTTTGAAGGGAGAAAGCTTTGACAAATACTAATAAGATACTTGTTTCTGAGAACTTAGTAATCTTCAAAGTTTGAGAATGGAAATCAGTAAAAAATAATAGACTCCAGCACCACCAACCTTTATTAAATCTGAAGATCATGTTTGTTTTAATATACCTTCCAAATTAAAAATACTTTCTTGGCAAGTTCTAATTTCAGAATTATGCTAAGTTATTCTTAATCATTCAAAAAGCTTAAAACAAATATTGTCCATTAACTTCTTAGATAAATGACTAAAATACACAAGGGGACATTTTTGTCATATCTGGCACAAATGCAGAAGTTACTAAGGGATTGGCATAGGTCAGATAAAATAGAATTTATTTTAATAATTATTTTTAGCCTGTGGAAAATTTCTTCAATAACTTGAGACTATTGGGAACATGTATACTACCTACACTAAAATCAGCTGACACAATCAAAAGACCATATGCCTTTGCATTCACATATTTAAAACTTTACAAAGCCAGCTGGCTCTATTTCATAATCTAATTACATACAAAAATTTTCAGCTAAGTATTGCAATGCTTGCCAAAAATTACTTTAAATATCTTCATTCTCCTTAAGCTCCCAGTTACTGAATTTGCATGTTTTAAAACTCCTATCCCTATACTTACTTCTTTGTTTTCCAATATCAATATTTTAATAAAATATCATTTACTTGACCTAATAAATTTTATTCTGCTTAATAAATTGGTGTAGATGTTATGTAAATGATAAAGCAAAATTATTGAGTGTGCACTACATATACATATAAAGAGAGAAAGTTCCATATTTCAATATGTGCCATTATAATTTAAAGATATAATATTCATTCAACAACAAAACTCTTATTTGACAATGAGGATGACATATATTAATGGCATGCATATAACAGAATTTTCATACTTTTAAGGCCTATTCTCTCCTCAGTGCTGAATTTTGGGTGATAGAAGATGTTCTGGATGTACCTCTGTTATCTAATCCTTTCTTTTTAGTTATAATTCCTTCAGTAAGATATTATGATCCAGTCCTTAAAATTTGTAAAAATCCACATTTTCTGCTCATATACTATGACTTTATGAGTTTCTTTACAAAATTACCTTTAGTCATGGAAGATAAATGTATTGATTAAGAGGAAAATGGATGATTTTGTTTATTTTACTCTCTTAAATATTTCAATACATTTTCATAAAAGTATATTTTAAAAGAACCATGAAACCTTAATATCTTCACACCCACCATAGGAAGAAAGTGGTATTTATATATTAATGTTATGTATAATTCATTTATACTAGAGAAAAGGATAATAAACAGCATTTAGAAAATAAGTAGAAAGTATTTTAATGGGTACATGAAAATGTTTACTTTTTAAAAAGTTATTTTAGGCCATTATCGCATCACCTTGACAAACACCAGGAGCATTCCATAGCCCACACGGTTCTCTGGAGCAGTTGCTGAGGATGAAGGTGGAAGAAACTCGCAGTGTTCAGCACAGGCAGCAGGTTCAGAGGATATTACTGGATAGAACTGAGGTGCTAGAATCTTAGTCCTGTGTGAGCTGGATTCCTGCTTGTTGACTGGCTCCTCTCCTCTCCTGGATGACGTCGGAATAGGATTTGGCAGACATGGTGCAGATTGCAGTAGCAGACCTGAGTCCCCATTACCCCATTGTACTGAAGAATCATGTGGTGACAGACGAAGATGAACCAGCATTGAAACACCAACGATTAGAGATCAATTGCCAGGACCCCTCAATAAAGTCATCCCTGTATCCCATTAAGCAGACGATATGCTTGCAATTGGAGAGCATTGAAGCCAAGCTGCAAGCTCTCCAAGCTACTTGTAAATCATTAGAAGAAAAGCTGGATGTGGTCACAAACAAGCAGCACAGTCCCATCCAAGTCCCCATGGTGGCGGGCCCCCCTCTCGGCGCGACATAGAGGTGCAATCAAGTGCAATGCGTGCTTCTGGGGCTCGGCACCCGGGCAAGAAGACAGTCACAGAGGGTGGGGAGACCGGGTCCGAGGCCAGTGGCTCTGTTTCCACCTGTGGATAGTCGGGAAGTTAGAATTTCGGAAACAAAGTCACCCTCATCACCCGGGACTCAGAAGAGGCCTACCCCGATCACACCTGGTTAGGGGACTAGAACAACTCTGAGATATGGGTGCGCTGCACATCAACACCCACTACCGCACGGCCCAGAAGAGAGTGCTGATGCTGCTGGACTCCCTCTTCCACTGGGAGGTGCAGGCCACTTCCAACCTCTGGGGCCCCAAGGAAGCATGGCAAGAAGCAGCTCTACCCCCTCACCATCGGTGTCACCTCTTCTATAAAGTTGGAATCATGGAATCTGGTGCCAAATCAAACAGAGCATCGACTCCAAATGCCGGACAACTTGTTGGTGGAAACAGTGAGGCCAAAGTCTGGGTCAAGAGCTTCTCCCATCCTCCTCCTCCTCCTCCAGTGCATCAGCGCAGCCACCCACCAGTCAGATAGCACAGCCACAGCCGCAGGCCCTGCATTATGCCCTGGCCAACGCCCCCAGGTCCAGATCCACCAGATTGGAGAAAATGGCAGGTCCAAGTAAACCCACAGGTGAGTCCACATTGCTCAGGTTCCTTACCTCAAGAGGAGCAGGTGCAGATCATGCAAGACAGCGAGAACAATCTACAGATACACCACGTAGGACAGAATGGGCAGATGCTTCTTCAGGGGTCCAGCTGCTAGTCATGGCTTCCTTAGACCTCATTGCCACAGGCATGGAGGGCAGTGACATCCAGGTACAGTACGTCCAGCTGGCGCCAGTGACTGAACACACCAGGGCAGCTCAGACGACTGAGACTCTACAGCCAGAAATGCAGCTTGAGCACGGAGTCACCTGGATCCAGTGATGCAGGACAGGCTGCTTGACCATGACAGGACCCAGGGTGGAGACATCCTTGCTCTCAGCGCCGGGTCCAGTCAATCACCCAGTTCTACACGCGCCCGGCCCCATAGCTTCCAATGGAGGTGGCTGTGCGTGTTCTGTTAAAGCGCATCTGGAGCCTGGTCCACAGGGGAAAGTGTCCCTGTAAAGAACAGATGACGTCAACATCTTCCAACCCTGCCAGAAGACCCCTTCGTTTGAGTCCCACTGTTGGTGTCTAGAGAAAGAGTGGGAAGCAGTGTGGACTGCATTAAGTTCACGCAGAAAATCAAGAACCGCAATATTTTTCTCTGTTCAAACAGCTTTTTAAATTTGCTATGGTGTTGATAACAAAAAAGAAAATTGAAAAAAAAATAGAGTAGCAAAAGCCTTTTGCCGTGTGCTCTGTTCAGTGAAATGAAAATAGGTATTTGCAGAGACAACTAACATTTTGATGGGAATATTGCTTACCTACTTTTCTAGGGGAAATGCTCTCAGCGCTGTAATTAAACATTTTTAATGAAATAAATGTATTTATGATACCAAAAGTGTTATTTTATATTTTCATGATTTTATGATTTATCTCTTTAATCAATTGTGGAACCTTGAATAGGAAACTCCTTTTGTATTTATTGTCTATATTTTTTAATATCTGAAATTGCATGTTTTAATTTATGGGGTTGATTGTACAATTACAGAATTTAGAGAAAAATGCCCACTCTGCCTTTCTATAATACTTTTCTGAAGTCCTGATTCTACTTTCATTGCCTGGATACTTGAAACATAATGTGCTCTGATAATAAAAGTACTGTTCCGTGGTAAGCTAATGAAGATAAGATTCATGGCTTAAAAACGGGTTCTTAAACCATCTCTTTACAATTCAACTTTCCCAATCCTTGGTTAGGGCCTGAGTTATACATTCTTATCACATTTCCTTCTACACTTTGTATTTTTGTTGTTGTTGTTGTTGTTGTTGTTTTGAGACCAGAAAGGCTCTCTTACTTTACCCCAAATATTTTGTATCCCTTTAAACATAATGCAAACCTTTTTTCTTTGATAAAGCATTTTTCATGCTATTCCCCACCCATCTATCCAATAATCTCTTCTCTGAATCCAGTTCTTTTGGTCTCTATAGCTCATTTGGCACTTTTTGTTTGTTATTGTTTGAATTAGAGGTTATTTACCTGACTGCATATCCTAGGACACAAGAGCTATGTCTAATACTATCTTCTACCTGCCACTCATATAAGCTTAAATGTGGATGTATAGCTTTATTGTTCCAATTATCCTTAAGTGTATATTTCCCTACGTGGATTTCTTTTCCATGTAACATATGAATGCAATGTTCAGGAGACTGTCTCTTAGGATACTGGGCAACCATGTTATATCCCAGTGAACTGTTTAAGAAAACTTTTGGCTTTATTCCCCAGAACCAATTTCAAAAAGAGATGATTAATTCTATAAAGTAATTATCTATTAAATTGAGACATAATATATAATTAACATATATATGTAATACATATACTGTATATTTGGATCTATATCTATCTATCTATCTATCTATCTATATATATATGTATATATATACACATATATACATATAGATGTTTTTATTATAAATACGTAGATATATAGATATAGACATCTATATATATCTATGCATAGATATAGACATTGTATAGATATAGAGATATAGATAGATAGATACCTGCAGGTACAGATATATATAGAGAGAAATGGGCTTCTATAGGAAAATCAAACCAATTTGGTGATATTTCAGAATATATAGGAAAATGTTTCCCTCTTCTCTGAATCTTAGTATAAGCAGCATTGCTCCTTGAAATGACGTAAGAGAAAACAAAATCTCAGAGACTTAACTAGAATACAACATGTAATGCTATTTTAAACTGTAAAGCCCTATAAAATACTGGATATTGTTTTCTACTTATCTTTTCTCTAAAGTTTAAGATGGATAGAATGATGGTATTACTACAATCAAAATAGAAACTGTGTTCTGAACAAAAGAGGCATTCAAATATTCATGATATATATTTTCTTTATACAAATCACTTTATCTTTGTATTATTTGGTTATGACTGAGAGGTTTAGGAGAATCTTAGTATCAGAGAAAATGGATAGTTTCAAATTCTAATGTTACTTCTTAAGTTTAATAGTCCATCTAAATCTCAGTCTTTTTACAAAATATAAGTAAAACCACCTAGCATGATTTTTTATCAGATCAGATCCAAAATAAGTTATAAAAACACTTGGCACTGTGTGTTTCAAAAGAAATATTTAACAAGTAGAAACTATTAATACTGCTTGCATTGTCTTTTGACAATGACTACATTAATTTGAAACTCTATTTTTATCTATTACATAATTTCCCTTATCTCATCCAATATCCAGACTAAAAACTAAATGTAATTCATCAGTATGTCAATTTGATCTCTGGAGGTCTTCAACATCATGGTATTTCAAATTGTATATTCTGTAATTACACCCTTCTAAATCAAATGCACTTTATGCTAATTTAGCATATTGAGATTCTATGTAAAAGTTATGAGCCAAAATAGACTGCTCAGGGATTATAGATAATGACCGATTCGTTATTTCATTTAGCCTCCAAATGCTTGTATTTGTTATAGGTCAGACATTCTGTTAGGCAATGGTACATAGGCATGAAAACCACTAAAATTTTACCTTTGAGCATATTTCTGTCATATTGGGAAAAAGAGAAAATATATAGAGCATTTTATAGATACCATCTTACAAGTGTGGAAAGTTTCTCATGAAGATCCAAGGAAGGAAGAGGCATGTAGCACTCCACGTGATAGTTTGGATAGAGGACACAGTAAAAGACTTGATGTCTAAGGACCACAGATTGTCAATTAGACAAAGAGAAGTAGAAACATTCTCAGCACAGTTCTAAATCAGTACTAGTGGGATGGGAGGCCTTTCACCCAGATGCTATAGCAAAGAAATTTAAATGACAGTGTACAAGACAACTAAAGATAGTAAGATAATCTGAACACAAATACTTTCCCCTCTAGCATCTCATCCAGGGCAACTGTGACTTAGCGTGAGAAAGAGTTTAAATTATTTTAGTGCAATATTATGAAATACTGCCTTTTATTTACCCAAACTAATACAAGAAAATATGTAAATTTAAATTACAACTAATGTGACATGAGTACTTATTTATGTAGTCACAACATTCTACATAAATAAGTGCTGATGTCACTTAAATATTCAAAATGTCTCTCTCTAAGAAAGGTTTCTGGCATATATGTGTAAGTATATAAACATATTTTATAATTATAAATGAAGGAATTAAGGCCATTCTGAAAACCAATTTTCTATATGCAACCTCCAACATACAGTTTGTTTCTTCAAATCATCTTTCCTTTTATCCAAATGTGTGCATAACACGTAGTCTCCATTTTCTATGCTATTAGCATAGCCAACCATTTGCACTATGTTGCATCAATTTGTCCAATATTTGTGTTTACCAAATACCTCCTAATTAATGTGCAAGACATTAAGTTAGATGTTGGGGGAGGTGAAGACCGATGACTCAACACAGAGTTTTAAGCAGCTGCCTAAAAATAATGTAGCAAGTTAGAAAGTTGTAAGTAGAATAAAGAAAGCCATGGAGTGAAGTAGTCTTTTTCTTTTCTTTTTTTTTTTTTTTTTGCCTTTGAGCATGTCTTTGTCTTATTGAGGAAAAAAAAAGCGAGGAAAGGTATAGTGCAATATATAAATACCATCTTAAAAGTGTGAACAATAATATTTTGAGGACGTTTTTATTTTTATTGCTCAGATTTTGTCATATAGATATATTATTTGTATAAAATGAAAAATATGAAGTTGAAATCATTTTAGATCTAAAGTTTTTCCTTCCTTCATAATATGCTGTAGTGAAATGGACTCTTAGTTGCTACATCTTCTTAATTATGTGACCTGTCTGAACAGCAGCCCAAGGTTTGGTTCCACCTCCCAGGATGTAGACATCAGACAGACGTACAGGTTCTCCTTTCCTTTGGCCTGGAAGCTGCAGTCACCAAAGTGAAAGGTGCCCTTCCAATATGTTCAACAAAACCTTTCGCAGCTAAGCAGATGGCAAAGCTCATCGACTATGCTGACAGTTTGCAGGAAAAACAAAAAATGAAAGCCTTACTTGGCCAATCCATGTACTGCTAAAAATCAGGAAAGAGGAAGAAAATAGAAAAGTCTGTGGGCTGAAAAAAAAAAGAAAAAAGAAAAAAAATCTATTTCTTAATGGAAATCTTATCTAACAGGGTTGACAAAGCCAAACTCAAAAGTCAGATAGCAAGCAATATAATGGTAATCAGTTCAGTCAGGTTTTAGAAAAATTAAAACAAATTCAACTAAATAGAAGAGTTTAGGGATACAAAACAACTGAAAAAATGTATTTTTAAACTGCAAATTTAAGTGTATTCCTTCCACTCCCCCACCCACAGGAAGAATTGAGGATCCACTTATTTTCAGTTCCTAATAGGTTATAGATATTTAAAAAGTCATAATTTTGCTTTTGTGATTTTACAATGTTGGTAATATTTCAAGTCCATGTAAGGGATGAAATCTCATTTTTTACTTCCTTTATTAGTTTGAGATTTTTAAATAAATAAGGGTTTTATATTACCATAAACGAATGCCTTTCATTTTCTTCCTTCTCATCACTTAGTAATTCTAAAGGCATTACTGCTGTTCAGTTATCTTCATAATCTCTTCTTTTTAAATGCACAAATTCCCTAAAAGCACTGGATAGCTAATGAGATTTGCCAGAATTCTACACTGAGTAGGACTTAGACTGCATGATAGAAGAGAGTGGTACTCTGTTCATTTCAATATTATCTCCTGGCAGTCTCTTTTATAGGTGTAGATATTGCCCCCTCTCATCCTTTAGGAATAAGGCATTAATATCAAGCTACATCTGCAGTGTGTCAATGGATTCCGATCTTCATATTAAAAATATGAATATAATTCTAAATTCCATCTCCATGTATTTATAAGGTGCCTTTGTGAGATGCTTGCATTTCTCTTATCTTTCAGACCTTTTAGGCAGGAAAGGATTAATGAACCTAACTTCTCTCACTCACAGGGGTGAAATGGACGGTTATAAAATCCTAGTGGGAACCTCTTTGATTTATGATAGAGAAGAAAATGTACTCCATTAAAGACACAAGTCTTTAGAGTGTTCTGTCTGCAACTATTTAACCTCTAGGTCTTCCCTGACATGCAGACCTGGGAGCAGACCTTGTTCTGAGATCATTAAGGGGACTCACTATTCCTTCTCCCCTGGCCTGTTGTGAGAGGAACAGACAGCCACCGTCAGTCAACATGGTACAAGGTAATGGAGGTTAAAAGATCCTCCTGACTGGAAATAACTATCAGATCCTGCTTTGTTTTCACAAATCCCTACATCATTAGCCCTTTTAGTGCCCTTAAGTGCTCTTTAGCTAGCTGAAAACATTATTCAAGTTGAAAAGGATAATGAATTTTCTACCAAATTGGCTGAGATCTGTTTACCCAATTATCTATTGCTACCATCCCCAGAAGAACCTTGGAGAAATAAAATAAGAAGATAGTTTAAGTGATAGAATAAGATAAGAAGTTTTCAAGAGCACTGAATGTTATCAGACAGGGTAAATGTCATCATTTCTAACCAGAGGAAAGTTTCAGTGAGAAAGTATGATTAGAAGTATTTATGAGAGATGGATGGATTTTATGGAGAGCATTAGGGGTGTCAGTCAGCCAATGACAGCCAGGGGTTTTGCACACTTTTTAAAAAAAGAGGTGAGTGAATCCATTGTATCAACCACAATCTATACTTTTCCTTGGAAGACAAAGAGAGAAGATTTGACATATGCATAAATTGAGAAAACCTTATATCCTTTCTGCAACCCATAACATACCCACATTACAAATATCAGCTGTATATCCTCCAGTGTAACTGGACTTATGGGAAGAAGTGGGGATGGTTAGGCATTGGGATGGACAGACATGGGAATGGACAAAAGGAAGCAGAACAGGTGCTGGGCAGGAAGAATAAGGAATTGAACTGTACCATTTACCTTTTAAGAACATAAAGGACAACACTCCTTAAATACATAGAACATTATCATTTTTTCTAATCCACAGTAACTAAGGGGAAATTAACTTCTAGAAGAATCATATCCTGCTCTTTACTCTGAATGCAGTGATTTTTTGGTGTTAAATCATGTACGATAGTGCAATAATACATTTACTTTAGTGAGAACTGAAAAGAATTACTTGTTTAATCAAGGGAATGATTTCTGAAGAGAAAAAAAAGACAGTGGTTTTCTTAAATTAGATTTTTCTATTTGCTGAGCAGAACTTTAATTATGTACTTTTTTAGTCAATAGTCAGCATTCTTTCAGCGAGATTTTTAAAAAATATTTTAATCTTTATTGTTCAGGTTATTAATTACATTGTTCCCCCTTTTTTCCCCCTATAATTCCCCACCACCTGGTACCCATCCCACCCTCCGCCCTCACCGCCCCCACTGTCCTCTCCCACAGTTGCATGATTTTTGTCCAGTCTCTTGCTGCACTCCCACACTCCTTTTCTCCCCAAGAATTGTCAGTCCATTCCCTCTCTATGCCCATGATTCTATTATATTCACCAGTTTATCCTGTTCATCAGATTTTTAATTCACTTGATTTTTATATTCATTTGTTGATACATGTGTATTTGTTGTTCATAATTATTTTTACCTTTTTCTTCTTCCTCTTCTTAAAGAATATCCTTCAGCATTTCATACAATACTGGTTTGGCGGTGATGAACTCCTTTAGCTCCCTCTTATCTATGAAGCACCTTATCTGACCTTTAACTCTGAATGATAGCTTTGCTGGGTAGAGTAATCTCAGTTGTAGATTCTTGCTATTCATCACTTTGAATATTTCTTGCCACTCCCGTCTGGCCTGTATAGTTTCTGTTGAGAAATCTGCTGACAATCATATGGGTGCTCCCTTATAGGTAACTAACTGTTTTTCTCTTGCTGCTTTTAATATTCTCTCTTGTCTTTTGCTCTTGGCATTTTAATTATGATGTGCCTTGGTGTGGTCCTCTTAGGGTTCCTATATATTGGGATTCGGTGAGCTTCTTGGACTCCTAAGTCAATTTCTTTCACCAGGTGTAGGAAGTTTTTGGTCACTATTTCTTCAAATAGGTTTTCATTGTCTTGCTCTCTCTCTTTTTCTGGCACCCCTATAATTCAGATGTGGGTATGCTTGAGGTTGTCCCAGAGGCCCCTTACACTATCTTCAATTTTTTGGATTCTTTTGGTTTCTTGCTTTTCCAGCTGAGTGGATTTTACCTTTTTGTATTTCAAATCTTTAACTTGGTTCTTGCGGTCCTCTAGAGTATTTTTAGGTCTTTGTATAATATTTTTTATTTCAGTCAGTGTATGCTTAATTTCTGGTTCATCCTTTTTCATATCCTTGAGGATCTCATTCATATCCTTGTAGGTCTCATTCATTTCCTTGTAGGTATTATTCATTTCCTCGCAGGTCTTGTTCATTTCCTTGTAGATCTCAGCCTTTTCTAGGAGCCTCTTGAAAAGCCTTATAACCATGGTTTTGAATTCTATGTCCAGTCGTGTTTTTTTCCTCCATTTCTTTCACATCTGATTTCTTTCCATGTCTCTGCATGGTGGCTGCTTTCCTGAGTTGGTCCATTAGCTTTGTGTGGTAGATGTCCTTTAAGGGACAGTGGCTCAGCCTCCCCAGTTACCTGAGGTGGATATGGGTTGCACAGTCTTGTTGAAGTTAAGCCTAGATTATTGTTAGCACTAGAAGGGTTTGACCTCCAGGCCAATTGGCTATGAGGTTCAGCTGTGCTCAGGTTGGATGGGCGGAGTCTCTGGGCCAAGCAGGCAGCGTCAGCTCTGCCCTATGTGGCCCCTGAGACTCTGTGCTGGGTGGCAATGGCTGCCAGCACCTCTGAGAGATAGCCGCTGCTGAGCTCCACCTGCTGCCGGACAATTCAGCCTCTCCCCAAATGCGTCTGCACACCCAACATCTCACCCAGGGTCGTAAAATAGTACAGTCTGGTGGTTTCCCGAATGAGAGAGTAATTCATGAGTCCTCTATGTGCAGTCATGCAGCTGTGCTGTTCCCAAGTTCACGTGCACTCTGCACAGGCTCGCCCTCTCCACAAGTTTGCAGACCCTTGCAGCACCCGAGTTTCAGTGTGCCTCCCCACTGTCCAGTTTTTACCCTGTATGATTGTGGGTCCCCTGGACTTTGCCTTGAGCTGGGGAATCAGTGCAGTGGGATGTCTTTGTCTCCCCGGTTCGAGAAAACCGGCCGGGTTTTCAGATTCCCGCCCTATCCGCTGGCGTGCGCATGGCTCCAAATTCTCTCTGCACGCATTTTCAACACTGTCCTCTGCTGCTCCTCTGACTCACAGTGTCCTATCTTTACTTTTATTTGTGGAGTTTTCACTCAGCCAGCTTTCCCGTGATTCTAGATGATGTTTGTTCTTTCATTAAGTTGTAGTTTTGAAATTGCTGTGTATGGCAG
Source organism: Antrozous pallidus (assembly GCA_027563665.1). Taxonomy (NCBI): domain Eukaryota; kingdom Metazoa; phylum Chordata; class Mammalia; order Chiroptera; family Vespertilionidae; genus Antrozous; species Antrozous pallidus. Next base: position 51,854,816 of record CM050518.1, read on the forward strand.
CAAGATAGGTATTTACCTATGCCGCCATCTTGGTTCCTCTCCTTTCATCGAGATGTTTAAGCAGAGTTTAAAGATAACAGAATACTTATCTTGTGGTAGTGGCATTTTGAGAAACTTAGTTTTGTGCTCAGAGATTTTAGGCTAGATTTCAACATTAAGCAGTTTTCAGGAAAAAACAGGACAGGAGCATTCACGATTTATCTTGATTCAGAGGAGGTTTGCTTTTAGGTGGCAATGTTACATTGACCCCCTGAATGAAGTCCTCAATAAGTATGTGGCTATATGTACAGAGAGTTATTTTTGCATATATTATTATTATATTTTTAATGTCAGCTAACATTCACTCAGTTAGGCTTGTACTAGGGGCTGGAAGAATAAAAATAAATAAAACGATCTCTGTCCTTGAATAGCCTCACATTCTAGAAGAAATAATGGACATAAAAACATGCAATTTTAAACCAACAATGTAAATAAATTATCTGCAAAATGTTAGAATTTCTAAGAAAATGAAAAGGCTGATTCTGCCTCAGGAAAAAAAAAAACACATGAAAGGCATGCAAAGTCTAATTTCTGGGCTGATTTGAGAGAAGCTTCTTTATCATGGTGGCATATCAAAAAGACAAAAGTGTTCTAATTTGTTCAACAAAAGGGTCTTTGCCTAAATTAGAAAAGCAACTGTTTGGTGAAATGGAAACTGTAGGAACAGTGTGACAAAGTGACTACCTCCTTAACACAGTAAGGAGAGAGAGACAGCACATCAGATACACCGTGAAATTTAAAGAAAGTAGATTTTATGTTTGAAGAAAAACAAATTCCACCTAATATCCTCAGGTTAACTCTATTAGATGAGTCGACCAAGGGAAGCCACCAGCAGAAGCCTTCACACAGCATACAGGGGCCTCAGGCTTGGGGAAAGTGAGAGCTAAGGGTGTGTTACTTGAGTACTATGAGCAGTCTAGGGACACAAAAACATCTATGGAAGCCTCGAATGTCAGGAAACAAGGTTGGAAATGTAGGAGGGCCCTGGTTGAGAAGTCAGAAAACACCTTGAAATGGTGCCTTGGACCAGTAGTGACAGGCAATGAGGAACAATGGACAAGAGTTAAACAAGTCATAGCAAGTCAGAGTTGCATCTAAGGTTGATAGCTCCAAGGAAAGTGTGCTTCAGAAGAGTTTAATGCTTAACTTTGATTTTCAAAACATCATTAAAAGTTTTTGTCAAGGGTAGGCCTTACCTTAGGGAATGTACACCTTGCTAGGAGTGCCCCAACACTTGTCTTTCTATTATCAGTGTCAATTTTTCATTTGTGTATATATCTAAACTTAGAGTCCCAGTGCACAAAATTCATGGAAAAGTAGGCCTTCCTTCCCCTGGCTTCTGGCATCGACTCTCTGCCAGCACCTGGGATCTGGGCTTCCCTTGCAGAGGGAGACTCTGCCCACCCGCCACAGCCCACCAGTTGGTGGCCTGGGCCTCTCTCTTCAGGGAGATCATGGGGCAATGGCCGGGCCCCTGACCAATCACACTGCACCTGCCTTGGCTGGCCTGGCACCAGTGGGTGTAACAGCATGGTGCCAGATGTCAGGATGATCATCCGGATGGTCATCTGGATGGTTATTCAACTGTTCGGCGATTTGGTCGATTTGCATATTATGTTTTTGTTATACAGTATATCCCATACTGGTTCAAAGCACAGTATTATGTGTATGGATAATAGAGTTCCTAACAGCAACGCACCTGGACTTACCCTCTGGCCATGACACAGGGCCATGTAGGAGGCTTTGTGGTGGGGACATTGAAGATGCCATAGGAATGTCTTCCACCTGTACATGTAAAAATTTTTTTAAGTCTTAGAGGCATTTAGGAACTCTAGAACACTCACAGAGTCAGCAAATTATAAAATATTCAGTGTGACATCTTCAACTTAACCAAAGACGATAGAAAAGGACAGGTTGTCCTCAAAGAAATGGCCAGCAGCACAGAAAACTCCATTCCACTCCTGTTTTGCTGAATATAATATATTTTAGTCACAGCTTCCAAAATGGCTGCACATCAGATGAGAAATTAGATAGCAAAAAGAGGAAACAGCTGCCATTGGCCCAATGCAATTTATGGACACTCACTCTCCGCCAGAGGACATGAATCAGGATGCATACTCCCATGGTGGTGGAGCTAAAGGAGGTATACTAAATTATGTTCACTTTGAAATACTAGCCTGTTTGTCCCTAAGCCATTGCAGTTCACAACAATAGTGTTTAGTGAGTCATTCTCATACGGAGAACTATGCGTCACCCAAGACAGCAATGGTCCTCACAAAAAACCCAGGAGATGGCTATGTTGATGGCTTATTATTCAAAATCCCCTGGAACTCTGGACAGATTGGAACCCACATTAGTTACTGGCACAAAATCCTCAGAAAGGAATACCATATTTTCCGGCGTATAAGATGACTGGGCGTATAAGACAACTCCCAACTTTTCCAGTTAAAATAGGGTTTGGGATATACTTGCCGTATAAGACTACCCCTCTTCCAACGCACACCAAATAAAATTTTTTTAAAAAATCAAATTTGATTTCAATATGGTAATTTTAATTCAAATGCTTATGACATGCAGGTACTTAGCAGGAAAACTGACACTTATAAACATAAGGCTGTTTGTCATCAAACATGGAAACATAAAATGGTGCAAGTGGATTAAACTTTTCCTAATTCACTCTAAAGCTGAAAGGAAGGATAAGACAATAAACCCATGGGAGCTTCCATGCTATTTGTTTTCTAAGCTGTCAACCAAACTGGAACTGATGACGATAGGAGGAAGATAAACAATAGAGAGAGAGCAAGTGCCGGGCAAGTCCCTGGCGAGTTAGCAATGCCCATCATAACTACAAGCTACGATATTTCTACACTCGGCATATAAGATGAACCCTGACTTTTGAGAAGATTTTCCTGGATTAAAAAGTCATCTTATACGCCAGAAAATATGATACTTTTCTGGAATACATACCTGTATTTGTCTAGCCTTCCTTGGACTTCTTGTTGACAATTCCGCAGAAATGTCTTGGTCCCTTTGAAGAGTCAGAAAACCACACACCAACTAGGATGTATGACTCATTCAACTGGGTCTAATGAAATTACCTTGAGGAAATTTAATACACTAACATATATAATTAAAACCTAAAAAAATTTGAATATAATATTTCTATGTAACTCTATAGTCAGAATCCCAAAATTTTATAGAGGGCAATTTAGTTTAACTTCAAAAGAGTATATATAATAGAAAGTAATAAAAATGTAAAAATTTCTTAATTTATAGTAACTCTGGTTGTTTTTACTTTATGAACACTGGGACATTCCAATCATGGAAAGCTTTTATGAAAATTGAGCATGAAATGTATAAATCTAAACAAAACAAATATAGACAACTTTTAATTAAACATATTTACAAACATATTTTAAAAAAATATAGTTACCTATCAAGAATGATTATGAAAGTTAACACTTGTATGGATTTCAAGTAATTTTTATGGAATATGGAATATGGAATAAAATTAATTGATCTGGATCAGTAAGATCTTTGAGAAATCATAAAAATCAACATAAGACTTTCTATCAGATTTGGAGTTTATAATCTAGGCCAGTGGTCAGCAAACTCATTAGTCAACAGAGCTAAATATCAACAGTACAACGATTAAAATTTCTTTTGAGAGCCAAATTTTTTAAACTTAAACTTCTTCTAAAGCCACTTCTTCAAAATAGACTCACCCAGGCCATGGTATTTTGTGGAAGAGCCATACTCAAGGGCCAAAGAGCTGTATGTGGCTCATGAGCCTCAGTTTGCTGACCACTAATCTAGACAAGTGTATTCTTGTGGGACCATGCAGAATATTTTGCCTCTGAATTGTCCTTATTTGAAAGTATTTATATAGTAAATCTCACCCCTGTTTTCCCATCTAACCCAAAGCTTTGTAGTCACCTGAGGCTTGGTGATGGTTTTTAATTGATTATTTAAAGTACATTCAAAGTGTGTCTTCACTAAATTGATCCTCTTTTTCTGTCTTTGGACATGTGCTCCAAGCTATTGTAAGAAAAGATCTGTACTTTCTTGAAGATAATTAAAATGTTCTTGCAATCCAATTACATTATTAAAATATATTTTAATGTTCTTATTAACTTTATCTAATGTTTAGCACATATCATTAAAATGTCCAAATATCTTTTATGGTTTTTTTTCCATTAATTTCAATCCTAATGACTGCAATTAGCATAAGTAATTACTTGGACAAGAAGACTGAATATTTTATGATGTGGTTTGTGAGGGAGTTATTTTATGTCAGAATTGTCTCTGAAATAAAGATATGTAATTTTCTTTAAGTATGGAAACCACCATTCCTGAAAAAATTTAAGTCCATTGCAGAATAGTTTGTAAAGGAAGACTGAATATTTCACAAGCGATTTTAGAAAAATTGTGTCCCATCTCTTATTTTAGGTGGAATGTAATTTTGCACTAAGAAATAAAAACAAAAGTTATTTTTGCCTGGTTCCATTCTTTTGCTGAACCTTTTCATCAATTTCCTTAGAAAAAATTCTCTGTGGCAACAAACTTGCCTTTGTATGCACAGATCTTAATCTTGGAAGTTCTCTTAATACTCTTTGTAGGTTGCCATCATAACAAAGGCCATGCTCACTTCAGCAAGCATTAATTAAGCATCCCTTACACACCAGACAGTACAAATGGTGTTGAGCATGCAAATGAGAAAACAAAGTCACCCTTACCTGGAGATTCTCTTAGTCTACCTACAACCAGTATGCCAAACAGACCATTTCAGTATCAGGTTGAAGTGTCATGATAAGTTGTATCTGGAAAGTACTGTAGAAGAATAGAATGCTTTACACAAGACTGAAAAATGTCAGGGAAGCATTTTGAATGAGGATAGTTGTGTCAGTTAAGGAAATAGTCTTTTTTATAATAACAAATAGGAATAAAGGAAAAATATAATAAACATAAAAGCATGCCCTTCAGCAAGGTATGCTCAATGAAACCAGTAAGTGGCATATCTGCCAATAAACTAAATAATTTCATTATGTAAAATAACTCTGTATGTTACCATCTACCATTAGCAAATTTTTATGATTTTCAAGTGTTCATTAATGAGAATGCACAATAATACTCTAATTGCTTAGAGAATCACATAAATCAGAGTATACATTTAAAAGTGAGTATCCACATATTTAATGGTTTTTTACAAATACTACCTTGTTAAATCTCACATCGCAGCTATAAGGTAGATGTTATTATTATATTTAACAACTAAAGTAACAAAGGAAGAGAAAGCCTAAATAATCCTAATAAAAGAAAAACATGCAAATTGCCGTACCTTTGCTATGCTGCCAGCCAATCAGAAGCGGGGGGCGGGGCGGTGAGGCACAAGGGAGGCTGGGAGGGTGGGGCAGCACAGTGTGCAGGATGGCGGGGCAGCTTGGTGGGCGCAGGGCGCGCATCCCTGCTGGGGGTCCCCCGCCCAGGGCCTGAGCCTCAAACAAAGGCAACAGGGCAAATGCACGTGCTGGGGGTCAACCACCCAGGGCCCCATCCTCAGAGCATCAGCCAGAGGCTTGCGGCCTTGGCCCTGGGCCTGAGCCTCAAACAGAGTCTTGTAGCTTTGGCTGAGGCAGAGCAGGGTGATGGTGCATGCTGGGGGTCCCCTGCCCTAGACCCGAGCCTTTGATCCTTGGCCAGAGGCTTGAGGCCTTGGCTGGAGTGGAGCAGGGCAAACGCAGCTAACTGGGGGTCCTGGGGTCCAAGGCCCAGGACCAGAGGCTTTAGGTCTTGGCAGGGGTGGAGCCGGAGATCAGAGGAGATAGATATGAACTGTAATGGAAACACCTTTTCTGACCGCTCATTGGCTAAGCTTCCTGTACGCCACTGGTAATATTCTTAGTAACTTGGGTATAAGAATCCAAAAAAGTAATCTAGGGTTCTTCCACCACACTCCTGGAGAAAAAAACAAAGGTCTGCTGCTGGAGGGCTAAAAAATATCATATCCTTTCCCTAGGCAGTTTGGCTCAGTGGATAATGCTTAGGTTTGCCAACCACAGGGTCTGGGTTAGATTCTGATCAAGGGCACATACCTAGGTTGCAGGCTCCTCCTGGCTAGGGCCCAGATCCTCTCACTTTGATGTTTCTCTCTGTCTTTCCCTTTCTCTTCCACACTCTCTAAAAATCAATGGAAACATATCCTCAGGTGAGGATAAAAAAAGAAAAATAAAGAAATGTTATATCCTATGAAAGATACATCTTGAAAATGTCTAAAGAAAGTTGTCATTTTTTCATGGTGAAGGGACCGGAGTCTGGGTTGATAAAAACACCTTGGTGGCTACGGTGACTGGTAGTGGCTGCAGCAGTGGGGTGATGGGGCTGGTGCCTTTCCCTGATCAGCCCAGTTGCCTCCCACAAAGGGAAGCCAGACTGTGGCGTAGGCCCACTCCCTGTGGGAAACTGACCTAAGCCATTAGTAGGACATCTCCTGAGGGCTCTCAGTATGTGAGAGGGGGCAGGCTGGGCTGAGGGGACCCCTTCCCCCAGTGCACAAAATTTGTGCACTGGGCTCCTAGTCAGGCAATAAAGTTAGAATACATATCTAATATGGGTTCATGGTTAAAGTCAGTCCCAGGGGATCTGTCTCTAGACTCTCTTACTAAACTATACCATCCTGTCACTCAAAGTCATAACTGTTTCTATTTGGTGAGTAGCTAACTCATGATGGAGCTAGAAGATTAAGTAAGAAACCCTTGTGATAGATAACCAATCTCCTGATTCAGATGTAACTCTCAGAGTTTGGAAGGATGTGGGCATGCTAAACTGGATAGTCCATGTGTCTAAGGAAATTGATCATGATTCCAAATTAGTCAAACATACTGGCCTAGATATTAGCCAAGAAAACTTAGTAAGTGGTGCCATAAATGATAATCTGAAATTGGTCTCCATCATTTTTTTAGCCCTCTAACAACAAATTACCAATGAGGATTTTCCTCACCACCCTGCAACAATTATTTCTGAAGCACAGTTGACTTTAGTACTTATTTTTTTCATACATTACTTATAAGGTTATTTGCAATCTTGCTTACTTATTTCATGTTTGTATGTATTTTCTCTCCAAAGACTGCATTTTATATTTCTTTATTTTTTGCTCAGATTTTTATAATAGTGCCATCCATATTATTTTTACAGAGATGATAACATATGCATTTTCAATTTAGGTAAATGCAGTATATATACATGAAAGAAAACATAGTGGGAATTTAAATAATGAAGATTCTGCCAACCTTTTAGTTCACGAGCACTACCAGCTTAGAGCAGACTACAAAGGTCATATGAATCAGTGTCTGCTTCTAGCATGTCTGCTTCTCACTATGAGCATTTCAGGCTTTGAATGTGATTCCATGCATTCAGTGGTGTGTAGTTTTCTTAAAGCATGTCCCCTAAATGGAAGACAACTAATTCATTGGGTGCTCAAGGAAAAAGAACAGTGATCTATTTCATACTGGAGAGAAAACTCACTGTTAAACTTAGTGAGAAATCACATATTAGTATCTAGTGTGGCAATTTCCTGAGAAATTTGTAAGGAAAATGCTGACTTTATACAATATTCACTTTATGAATCCCTTCTGGGATCTAACTGACATCAGTTGTGACTGTTCTGTATCCAGTGAACAGCTTTTACACACACTAATGCAATGGGCATGTGTTAACCATTATGGTGGGATTAAGATACCGTTACAAGGTATTTGGCTAGAAAACTCAGGAATGTCTGAATCTGGTTTCAACTCAGTACCTCTCCAAACCTCCAATGCACAGTTCATAGGGAAGTGAAAGGGGCCACCAAACCTCTTTCTTTTAGGTTATCCTGAGTCATGGTACTCAACATCCAGACTTCTGGTTTAGCTGGGTTGAACTGCATAGTTTAGTGTATTTAGCCCCATTAAATTCTCCACTTCATTGGAGCCCAAACCCAATGCTAACAGGCTAGGTAGGATAGTGCATGTAAGTGATGGTGTAAGTAATTAAGCTTGTTTTTTTTTTTTTTTTTTGAGGGGGAGAGAGAAGTTTGAGATGATTGACCTTACAAAACCTTAACACTACTTCCTGATCACCCCTGATTTAGGCCACAGGAGACAGAAAATTCAAATTCTATATCTTTTAATATATAATAATTCTGTCCATAAGCAAAATGCCCAATAATCTTCCTGGGTGGCATGAAACTATAAGATTTTCAGACATGAAGCTAGGAAGATGACACAATTGAGATCTTTCTACTCAAAAACATATATCTTGCCTTATAATCTGTGTTTTAGCAGATTTGGTAAAATGTTGAGAATAGGCGGCTGTTAAAGAGATGATTTTCTTTTAATTTGGAAGTTCACTGCAATTTCCATATTTTTCTATATTGTATAACTTAAGACAACTTTATTAACTACTAAAGCATACCAGGTTGAAATCCCATAGCTATGAAGCAAAAGAGAAAAACTGAAAACTTTCTGAAAAAAAAAAAGTCAACAATGGAATTAAAGTGCTGGAAGTTGAAGCCATCTAGAAAAAATAAATGGCATTGGTTACATTTCATGAAATTGTGATTTTTCTTCCTCCTTTCATCACACTGATTCCTTTGTATCTGAACTACAGGAGGCTCTTGTCAGTTTTAAAGCATAGAGATGAATTCAGTTACCTTAACATAGGAAGAAAAGGGGAGTATGGGCAAGTATGTAAGCAAAGTCAGTCAGAGGGGAGGAAATTCAAAAACAGAAGTCCCATAGTGCCACACTTCATCTACCTAAAATGATGAATTGGAAACCTGGCAAGAACTCTGTACTCTGGAAGGCTGAAAAACTCATCATCCATGACAATATTGTGTCAATCTGCATTATCAACTCATTTATTTTTCAATACCCACACACTCACTTTATTAACTTAAGCTGTGAAAATGCTTATGAATTCAATTGACCACCACCAAATATCCAGTTTATCAGATGTTTCAAATTCTCATTCTCCAGAGCAGTGGTCAGCAAACCACAGTTTGAGAGCCATATGCGGCTCTTTGGCCCCTTGAGTGTGGCTCTTCCACAAAATACCATGGCCTGGGCGAGTCTATTTTGAAGAAGTGGCTTTAGAAGAAGTTTAAGTTTAAAAAATTTGGCTCTCAAAAGAAATTTCAATTATTATACTGTTGATATTTGGCTCTGTTGACTAATGAATTTGCTGACCACTGCCCCAGACTTCCCTTTTTATAGAGGCAAGAAGTTATGGGTCACTACAGTCTTTGAACAAGGTGTGTGCCATGTTGGGTGTATCACTGTGGCATAGGTGGAAACAACTATGGGTGAATGGACACAAGAGACAATGAAAGTTACCATGAAATACGTCCAGTGGGTTTTATTTGTTATTTACATGTTTGTTAGCTTGACCCTATTAGATTTTGCAAGGTTGTTGTATTTATGAAAAGCATTTAGTGATAGAAATCATGTACGTAGCTAGTTAATTTTATCATATATTTTCTAGTTATACAACTGTTTAAGGTTCTGCAGTTTTGCTACATCTGTTTAGTTGCTATATGATTTTGTCTATTTTTAGTGCACTCCTTACAGATTGCTAAATGCTATCAGGAATTTTCCAGCTGCAGGTATAAGTTTCTAATGGATTAGCAGTTTCCACCTGCTATTTCGGAGCTCCAAGCTGATTTTCTACAATTTTATGTCACTCAGACAACTGCAACTGTGTCCAATGTTCTATTTCTTTGTTGTTGTCCTGACTGCCCACAGTTGATGGTATACTCTTTGGTGGCCCTTTGAAATTCTGATAATGTAGCCTTACTTCTCTCAATATGCAGAAAACTGGGAGTTTAAACATAAAAAAGTAAGGAGGATAAAATACTGCTAAACTATAAGACCCACAGTTCTTTCCTTTCTCTCTTTCATCTCAAGTTTTATCCCTAAAGTGAAAGTGTTGCATTATTCCTTTTTAAGAAAGTTGATTGAATAATTAAATCCTCAAAGCATGCATATAGACAGCTAATATTTCAGTCCTGTGAACCAACCAAAATGGGTCTCTCTGAACTGTCATAAACTGCTATCTAATAAGTGAAATACCATTTCACTTGTAAGATAGATTTTTAGTTTCCCCCTCTTCTCCAATTGCCACTTGGTAAAAAGCAATTTAGGTTGCTACTTGGATCACAAATTTCCTTTCTAAGGAGAATTTTTGGCTATGCTCAAGCAGTAATAAACACAGAAAGATTCTTTCCTACAGATTGGATGGCAATATATTTGAATTTATGGAACTGCTTCCTCATTTTTAAAATGAAGAGGTTGGACTAGCTCATATTGAAGTTCCCTTCCAGAATTCAAATGCCAAGATAATAAGGATTTGTAATTCACTTAAACATCCTCCTTTCAGGCAAAATGATGAGAACCTAAGCAAAACTGGAATTTGGTAAGAAAGGTAACTTGTATGTAATCTCAGGTGCCTATCAAATTGTCTTCTCTGCTTTCACAGACTGTATATTGGTCTCACAGAGCATTAGTGATTTTTCTCTCCAACTGCTTTAAATCATTGCTTCCTTCAGAACTAAGCATTTGTAAGAGGAGCTTGAAAACAGGAAAGCTTTGGAGATACCAAATAAATTACCAAAGGTAAAGATTCAGGAAATGATGAGTGGTTGCTCAAGTGACACATTGTACCTTATCAATTCACTCCTTCTGGGCTGAACTTGAAGTTCTAGAGAATCAAATTGGCTCCAAAAATTAGGTTTTCTCTGTTGTTCTAATTGATAATAAGTTGAGTAAAAAAAAAAGTAAAACAATTATTTCATTTATTGGTCAACATATCACTGCTTCGTATCTGTTTTGAATGTAGACTAGACAAAAAGAATTATGAAAATATACTGAGTTCTTATGTCATACAGTATGTCAATGTGCTGATGCATAAAAAACAGAATCCCTCGTTTTTAACAACAATCTTTTTAAACTGTGGCAGATTTGGGTAAACTATAATCCTGTTTCATAAATAAAGTTTTATTGGAATAAAAGCATAGCCATTTGTTTTTATTCTTAGAGCATTTACTTTAGAAAACAGTGTCTGCCTCTTTGAGATGTGAATCTTTTTAAAAGCATCTTGTCAGTTTTACAAACCAGCTTTTTCTTACTCCGGACTCTGAGATTTGAAATTACATTATTTACAAAGAAAGAGTTTTTATGTCCCAGTCATAGAGACATTAGGAAGGAGGTTAGGAAACTCATTTGCTCGGACACCTTCCTCAAGGTTGTTATGAAGATGAGGAAAAGTTGACTTTTCTGCGGGAAAGCCAGGCCTATGGGGTGTCCATACACTCAAACTCTTGAAAGTTCTCTGGCTGGAGCTCTGACTGTTTTCTGGTCTTTCTTCCCTATTTCAGTAGCATAACCTTTGCTCAGTACATTTTTTGCTTTCACATAATTTAGAAGAATCTTACAATGATGAAAATAGAAAAGATGTACACATAAACAGAGACAGTGGGGCTATGAATGGAAATGATGTGTTTTAGTGAATTAAAAAATAGACATACCACATGACCTCACTCATATGTGGAATCTAAAGAACAAAATAAACTGTTGAACAAAATAGGTCCAGAGACATAGAAATATGGAACAGACTGATGGATCTCAGAGGGAAGGTGTAATTATGGGATATAATTATCTAGGAAAAATCAGAAAATAAGACTCCATGAGCTCCCACACTCATGTGGTAGTTACAAGGGGAATAATTTAAGAAGGCAATGAGAGAAGATTGCAAAGAGAAAAGGATGATATCAATGAAGCCAAGGAGAAGATTTTATGCCACACACACACACACACACACACACACACACACACTCATGACAACAACAGCAAATAAAAGAGTAAAATCCAGCAATGAAGGGACTGAGAGAGCCCTTCAGTTTTAGGGACCAGCAGTTCACCTTAAAGATGCTAAATATGCAGGGATAGGCATGAGCACTGAAGAAAGGACACAGAACACTGTGGGTGGGAGGCATATAAGCAATTAGAGACCAAGTAAAATGCATTCCCTGTTCTGAGAACAAAAGTACAGAAATTCCTTCAAGAGTCCTCTCTCCCCATCACTTTTTAAAACCTATTTTCATCTCAAGGTTCTGTGTCAACAAAAATTAAAGATCAATCTGCCTCCTTTAAAAACTGAGTTGAATCACTTAGGACTTGTGTCTTACCATCTCTATCCTTTAGCTTCTAAAATAACCTACGGAGGTGGGTTCTCTCTCTTCAACCCTGTATTTCTCCCTGTCCATGACTAAAAAATATTGTGTTTTTTTGTGTTAATCCACATGCCAGTGACCAAATTCTTTGAGTGGTTTGATTCCTATATGAAGGGAGAAATCTCTGTTCCAAAGAAATATTTGTCTCTTTTTTGTTGTTGTTAAATTAACAAAAGTCAAATATTTTATGGAAAGGGACCAAACTATAACAGGTTAGACTTTCATTATTAGAAAAATATTTTGTCAATAAATTTTGAGTAATCATACATGACTTTTGTTATTTTAACTGAGATTGAAGTATTAAAATCTATGTTTGAACTGATATTCTTATAGCTGGCATGACTGAGAAACTGTGGGAGTTTTGAGAAATGAAACAGAGGGAAAGTATAAATTATGACAGTAATACTGGTATTGAAACATTGGAAACATTTCAAAAGAATTTTGCAAAAAATACAAACACACCATTGAGCAGTAAGAAAACACCAATTCTAAGTTTTTTTTTTATCATGCAAAGAATAAGTAATATAGTGTATTAAAATTATTTTGGCTGACTGGCCTTCTAGAGCCATAGAATCCAGGAGAATGATCCTCCTAGTCAAAAAGGCATAGTGAATCCATGTTGAATTCACCTTCTTCCACTGCATACAGAACATTTCTAGGAGATGCAATATTAACAAAAAATCTCAAAAACCATGTTAAAAACAGGAAGGCCATCTCCATCAGCTATAAATAAAATAATATTTTATTTCTCCTTTTAGGAAAAATAAAAGCAAAACTACTAAGTGACCTCCTTTACTTATCTGTGAGGCCAGGAATCCTATAAACCATTTTTCTCAGTAGAGCTTTGTATTTCTTGGTGTATCAGTGCTATAAATCAACTTTTGCTGTCTGATGTTATTGGTTTAAAGAAGCATTGGTCTCAAATATGGCATTCCCAAGAAAGCCTAGGTTGCATACACAATTTTGTAAATTATGTGTTATTAAACTTATTCAAATTATTATATTTTCATTAAATTAAGAACACTCCATAAGAGTTTCTAAATTCTGAAGAACACAGGCAATGAGATTATAGTTTTGTTTATAAATGTTTCACTTTCATTTATAGAAGCACAGTCTATAAAATATTATGAGTTATAGATATAAGAAATGATAACATTAAAAGACCACTAATAGTCCATACAAAAATTATAGTCATGGGAGAAACCAAGATGGCAGCATAGGTAAACACCTAAACTGCTGCCTCACACAACAATTTCAAAAACACAACTAAAAGACAAAACAGACATCATCCAGAACCACAGGAAAGCTGGCTGACTGGAAATTCTACAATTAGAAGGAAAGAGGAATGCACACGGAGAATCAGAGGAGCTGCAAAGCCTGAGGTAGGGAGACAGGCGTATGGAGAGGATGCTGCCAGAGAGGACAGGGCTTCTGAGTGCCTGGCTGCCGTGCTCTAGCAGGAAGAAGACAAAAGCTTCAGACTGTGCTGAGCCCCAGTTCATACTGCCCTGAATTACAGTCCTGGGTGAGACCCTGGGGACCTAGGCCCATATGTAGAGAGTCTGAACTGTAAGGCAGATACTTGGGGGAGTGGCAAAGGGCATAGGTCTGGAGGCACATGTGCAAGTGTGCGCAGGAAGGATGGACTGTTAAGTGTGGTGCTGGCTTGATCTGATGGGAAGGAGACAGGGGCTCCAGATGGCTCTGAAGCCCAGTTCCAACTGCACTGAGCACCAATGCCTAGTGGGAATCTGGGAGTCCAGATTCATTGGGGAGAGACTGAAATGTTTGGAAGAGGGCGAGGCTCAAAGGTGCCTTCCTCTCAGAAGTACTTGCAGCAATTGCCTGCGGACAAAGAGACCCAGGAACCTCGTGGGGTTGTGCTAACTGGAAGCCAAGGCTGTCGGCTCCATCCTGAAATTCCGCCCCATCCAAGCTGAGCACAGAGGCTTGTGCAATTTTGTAAGTCTTGTCACATAAGGATGTCTCCCAGCTAAGACACAGCTGATCCTCACAGCCAATTGGCCTGGAGGTTAATTCCTCCCAGTGATATCAACAACAATCAAAACTTAACTATAGCATTGCTGTGTACACAGTTCACCAAGGGGTACACCAAGAGTGTCCACCTAAGGTAACAGGGGAGGCTGGGACACCTAGCACACAAAGCTACCCTACTAACTCAGGGAAGCAGCAAAAATGCAGAGACAAAGAAACATCACAAACGAAAGAAATGGAGGAAGAAAAAAAAAAAACTGGATATAGAGTTCAAAACCACAGTTATAAGGTTTATCAAGAGGTTCCTAGAAAAGGCCAATAAATTCTGTTAAACCCTCGAGGATATGAAAAGGATCAATTAGAAAATAATCATACACTGACTAAAACAGAAAATATTATACAAAGACCCAACAGCAGACTAGAGGAATGCAAGAATCAAGTCAAAGATTTGAAATACCAAGAGGCAAAAAGCACGCAACTGAAAAAGCAAAAAGAAACAAGAATCCAAAAATTTGAGGACAGTGAAAGAAGTCTCTGGGACAACTTCAAGCATACCAAATCAGAATTATGGGGGTGCCAGAAGAAAAGAGAGAGCAAGATACTAAAAACGTATTTGAAAAAATAGTGACAGAAAACTTCCCCCACCTGGTGAAAGAAATAGACATACAAGTCCAGGAAGTGCAAGGAATCCCAAGCAAAAGGGAATTCAAAGAGGACCACACCAAGACACATCATAGTTAAAATGCCAAGAACAAAAGACAAAGAGAGAATATTAAAAGAAGCAAGAGAAAAACACTTAATTACCTACAAGGGAGCACCCATACATTGTCAGCTGAATTTTCAACAGAAACTATGTAGGCCAGACGGGAGTGGCAAGACATTTTCAAAGTGATGAATAGCAAGAACTTACAACCAAGATTACTTTACCCAGTGAAGCTATCATTCAGAATTGAAGGTCAAATAAAGAACTTCACAGATAAGAAGAAACTAAAGGAGTTCATCACCACCAATCCAGTATTATATGAAATGCTAAAAGTTATTCTTTAAGAAGAGGAAGAAGAAGAAAAAGGAGGAAAAGGTGGCTGTTTTAAACTAGAGCATGGATGGAGCTGGAGAGCATTATGCTAAGTGAAATAAGCCAGTCAAAGAAAGATAAGAATCACATGATCTCACTCATTTATGGAATATAATAAACAACACAAACTGATGAACAAAAACAAATCCAGAGACAGAGAAGCATTGACTGTCTAACCTCAGAGGGAAGGTAGGGGAGGGTGGGAGTAAGGGGAGGAGAACATCCAAATGACTTGTATGCATGCATATAGGCCTAATGAATGGACACAGACACCAGGGGCGGTGAGGGCATGAGTTGGGGGGCGGGGGGATGGGGGTGGAAAGGGTAATGGAGGATGAGGACACATATGTAATACCTTAATTAATAAAGAAATTTAAAAAAATTATAGTCATTTCTGATCATTTCATTTAGTCCCCTGTAATGAATTCTTGCTTCTCTTGAGTATGGGTTAGTTGTCTTATGTATGCATCTGCTTCTCAATTTGAGTTCTATAAATCCTGACTCAGCACATGTGTATGGTAATGATGCCACTGTAAACCTATGCCTCAAGTATTTGGCACAGTATTTTTCCACAGGGCTCTGAGACAGTCCTTTTTGAAGATGAAGTATTGAAGCCAGTGGCTGATGGCAAAGCTTTCAACAAAGTATCACCATAAAGCAAAATCTATTTTTAGTAATCAGTGTCTTACAATGGCTAGGGTTATCTTTTGCTGATGACTTTCAAAAGTGAGATATCTAATGTGCATTTACTGAAACAATAATGCAACAGGCAGGGGAAATTTGATTATTTCTGAAGTGTGGAAAACTAAATAAAGTCAATCCAAGAACTGTTTGCCCTCTTATTTATTTCCTAAGAAGAATGGATATTACACTAATGTATAGAATTGAATGAATATAATTTTTATGAACGAAAAAAATTCAGACATAACATGTAATCCCAAGATAACACACCATTAATATACCTAGCTTATAGCTAGAATATAATATTGAGATATCAAGATAATCAAGTAAAAGGATTCTATAAGTCTCTAACAGATCTTAAATATCTGTATATTAATTAAATATAGGTAAGGGATGTGTACTCCAATTAAAAACCATTTGTCTGGAAGATGCTGGATTCAAATTAAAGAAGAAAAATTGTGACCAACTTAACATTAAAAAACAACAATAAACCAATATATAGCCAATGGCATTGTACCATTATCTAATTTCAAGCAAAGAAACATCAGGATCCTGACAAATAGAAATCTTATGGACAGTGAGAGCTTTGATAATTCTTTAGATCTTTCCATAAAGCCTATTTCTGAACTATTTATATTGATAATTTTTATCTATACCAATTTAACATAAAGAATGTTAGTATCTCTTTTGATGTGACACTTCCTATGCAAGTCATTAACAGTATCATATCAAATAAACCAAATTATGTCTAACACCTGTGTGTTATTTTTTTTTACAAGGTGAAAGAACAAATCCATGCGCTATTCCAGAGACCCTTCAAGATCATGTTAGTTACAAGGGATATCTTCTGATTGATTAGATTTTGAGACAAGTGGTTTACTGAGAAACACAATTGAGTAGCTGTTTAATCAAAGCAGCAATAAAAAACTTTAAATGCAAACAATGAGGAACTTTCAGTTTCTGGTTCTACAGGTAAGGAGGTTGGAAGCCGACTCCATCCTGACAAGTGAAAAACTAAATGGAGTGAAAAGTCAACCACTCCTCTAGGATCCTAAGAGTGGTAAAGACGCATAGCAAGCTGCTGTCCCCAAGACTGACAAGACCCAGAGGCAAGTACAGACGAAACAGCTTACCCAAGTGGAGAGTCAGGAGCAGGAACCAGCACAGGAATCAGCACAGGAAAAGCAGAACAAACTGCATTGAGGACTTGCTGCAGGCTCAGTGTGCACAGCCCTGCGAAGCAAGAACCTGGGGGGACCGGTCATAGAGGGATTCAGTTTTGTGAGATTTCCCTCTGGAGCTAGACCAGGGTCACACGGTACATATAGGAGAAAAGTCCTGTCCCGCTGATCCCAGGGAGCTGGGCGAGGGAACCATTTTGAAATATCCCGAAGCACTCCTTCTTAACAAGGCTGCCCTCAGGGGAAACTGCTTAACCAGAGATCAAGCTGCCAGAGCCTAACCCACCTGATGGAGGTAGACAGCCAATTTGAACTGATTTGAGCTTTCCAGGTGGGAGGAAGGAAATACCAAACTCCAGCCCAAGCTAGCCATCCTCTCTCACCTAAGGGGAAGAAAAAAAAAAAATAGAAACTTTGAAACAAGAATGACTATACTTTCATCCTGGACATTGGCAAGGCACTAATTTCTAACTCCTTCTCTTCCCCAAGATGGCTTAAAATAACTTTTCAGTTTCCCATTTCCTGAATATTGGGAATTCTTTTATCCTGTTATCTCAGTAGAGTAAGCCCTGAAGGTACTATAATGAAAGTTCTAGAGCCAGTAGGAGACATGCCATAGGAAAAAATACTTAAATTCTTTAAAAATCACCAAATACAATAAATTCTATGATCCAAACACAACACACTATTAGAAACAAAATAAAACAAAACAAACAAAAAATGCTGTAGAATCCTCCAAAAAAAAGAAGGCTATTTTACTTAATTCTTTAAGATTCTGAACCTTAAATCTGAGAACTTGGAAGTAGCAAAAATGGAGAGATTTTCCTTTAAAAGGAGCCTACATTGATGAAGATGAAAGAGTAAAGGGACTGTTTGTATTTAAAATAATATAACTTAATCATAAAGCATTGAGTAAAAACCAAATTAAAAGATGTATATCTTTAAGCAACTATGTTTTAATATCTAAAGTGCTCTTTTATTTTACATATTAAGGATTTATTGCCTCCAAAAAGAACTTAGAAGTATTGTGATTCATGCAAACATAATAAGCTGATTGAATTGGAAAGAATTTATTCAGAGAGCTCAGGATTTAGGAAGGAATCTTTGGAAAGACTCCAGGAACAGGCAGAAACCTACCAGAGAGATGGTGCTACAATCAGATTAGTTACTTCGGGGATGGCTTAATAAAGGTGATATTTACAATGTTATGATCAGAGAATATAGAAGAATGGCAGGGATTTTTCGTTTACCTCCAATAAGCAGGACTAGCAGAACAAGAACAAAGAGAGCCTGAGAGGAAAGGTCTAGGGGATGCTTCTAGTCTGCGGTAATTTTGGAGGAATTAGGAGAATGAAGCCCGCATCTCACTCTTCCTTCCTCTGACCATCTGCTGGAGTTTCTGTTGTCCAATAGGAAGAGGGAGGATCCCTGTCCATGGGGCTCATATAAGTAAATCAGTGTCCTGAGGTGAGACAAGGTGAAGATACCAGCACAGCTGCTTCCAAACAGTTTTTAAAAGAAAATGGAAAACAAGACATTCTGTTGGTAAAAATATGAGGACTGGTGTTTATTGTTCTTTGCTTAAATGTATGTTTCCAGCTTTTTAAAAAAAAGAAAAAAAAAACAGAGAATGCCTGTGACTCATTTTTATGAAGCTAAAAATGATAGAAATTGAACTTTTAAACTACAAGTGCTCTCTCCTTTTAAAAGCACAGTCATATTTTTGGAAAGAAATTTAACTAATGGGGTGATAAGAGCAGGCTGCAAGCCAAGAAGGTGGTTAAAGGATTAACTACTCCAAGGCTAAAAGGTCATTATGTTTTCATGAGTCAGTTTTAAATCTTTTAATAGCAAAAGCCCAGATTTTAGAAAGGGATCAACACCTCCTCCAACCCCATCCATTGATTAAAGAATTATTTATGAAGTCCCTTGTTTTTCAAAAATATATTTTCTCATGTGGAAAATGAATATAAAATTTTATTTAAATTTGAATGAGTGATTTTTATAAATATTATATAATGAAACAGAAAAAATTTAGTGTTTTATCTTAGTTGTTTTTGAAGAATGTTTTATTTTTTTTGTGGAAATGAGCATAGTTACAGTAATTAAAAAATGGAAAATTTGGGATATAGCGTACACTAGTTTCCTGCAATAATTTGCATTTCTTCACTAAATCGAAATACATAAATTCCTATGTGAATGTAATAGGAATTTAGGATTGTCATTGAACTGTTTTAGGCTTTAAGTGACTCAGAATTTTATAAATGTATAATACTCTAAAAATATGAATCAATAAACAGAATGTATTGAATCTATAAAATAAAATTAGCTTTATGTAATATTTACATATACTTTGTCATTCCTAACATTCTTAGTTTTGGAAAGTAAGATTTTTTTTACATTTTCATTGTTTTGAGTATGCTTTTTTAAAATTGATTTTAGAGAGGACGGGAAGGGAGAAACAATGATCTGAGAAACATAGATCAGCTGCCTCCTATACGCTCCCTACCGGAGAAATGAGTCCCCAACCCCTAAACCTGTTTCCAAGGACTCTTTGCCTCTGTCACTTGCTTTCCTGAGTTCCTGCAGCCCAGCATGGCTCACTTCTGTTACTGTGACTTCCTTTCCTAAGTCTAGGCAGTCTAGTCTAGGCTCACTCCTTTTGCTATGATCTTCTATCTTAAGTCTCTCCTTTGTTGCATTCTCCCCAACTTTAATATACATACTCTCAAAATCAAACAGAAAAACAAACAAAAAAGAAAAACCATTGTATAAAGACATAAAATCATAATGAAACAAAACAAAGAAGAGGTAGTATAGCCTATATTATAGAATGTATTGTTGTTGAGTTATTTACTTAATCATCTTCATATTATAGGTCCCCATGTATACTGGAAGTTGTTTTCTATCTTTTTAGGTTCACTCCCTGTCCATGGGGCTCATATAAGTAAGTCAGTGTCCTGAGGTGAGACACACATTTTGAAATATGCTAATGGAAGGTCTTCTTTACCTTTAATTTTACATTGCAATAATAATAAAGACTGATTGGAAGTTAATTTCTAAGGCTTTTTTTTTTATCTATCTTTCTTTTTAGGTAAAAACCAACAACTCTTTATATTTCCCAAACTTAGGCCTACCTTTCAGAGCAATCTTTCTTATATTTTATTTGTTCCAAGTCTATAGTTTAATTACATTCTTTTTTTTTCATTATAAATCAAATCCAGACCCTTCATCCCACAATTTGAAGCCCTCCATGCCCTGAGGTTCCCTCATTCAATTCCTTGCTTAATTTTATATAACACCAAATTTAACTTCTAATTGCCTTAAACTATTATTAATGGTATTACATATCCATTCATTACAAATATTTCAGATACTGTACTTGCATATTTGGGTCACATGGTCCCTTCCCTCCATCACTTTTTTCCAAGTTCTTCAAATTCTTTAAGTTTAAGAAAACTCTCCTGTTGCCATTTCTTTAGGTATTCAATAAATCCTTCCCCATTATTCCATATAAACCTTTTTTTCTGAATATCCCCGCTTTGATCTGCACCAAACCATAAATACTAATGTGTTTTATACTATTTTACCATTATTTTTGTTATGTTTGTCTCCTTACCTTCTCTAGAAAAATGTTCTCATAGCACCTAACACATTGTGGATCACATGGAAGATACTTAATCAATACTTGTAAGGTTTTCTAATTCATTCATTGTTATTGTTTGTATACATGCAAATACACATTTTGTTTTTATCTTCTGTTTTGTACAACCAATATCAGACTTTGCCTCCAATCCACTAAATGCACACTTGTAGATTTAATCACATTCTACATTCTAAAACAATTTATCATCCATCACCATCATCAGAGGCATAAACAGAATACTAGATCAATAGTTTCCTCATTTAATTGACCATATTTTGCTTGGACATTCATAGGCTAACTTTTTCTTAGCGTTTACCAGTTGTTGCACACCTGAATTATCCCCCTCCCTCATCTGAAATGCTACTGACCTGCCTTCCCCATCTGTTTAGAGGTAAACAGTATGTACTTCTCATCTCATGCTCCATATTCCACATGACAGCTTTCTTTCTCCTGAACAAGCAAACTTCATGAACAATTGAACTATATTTCTCTTGATCAATTCTCTTTTTCTAGTTGCCTAGCAAAATGCTGCTAGATAGTTAATAAATGTCATCTAAATGAGTTCAAGCTTTCCTAATATTCGCATTGGGGCTCCTCTATTGCTGTTTGACTCACAATAATTATCGTCTTCATTACCTGCTTGAATAGACCTACATTTTGATTCAATATTTTTAAACAATTTATTAATATTAGTTGCCCTCAACTTGTTTTCCCCATAATTAACACCCTGCAATTGACTTTTTTCAATACCTGGAGTTTCAATTTTAATAAACACTTAGTTCATCCCATTGAGTCCCAATGGAGATACCAGCCTCAATTAGAGCAAATGAATGTAGACCTGATGTGGAGACATAGTTAAGCTAATGCAATTGTAGCATACTTGCAATCTAAATGTTATATTCCAAATTACATCTTAATTGGGTTAACTTTTGAGCAAAATTCAGTTCACATGTGAATTTTGATAACAACTTATTACAGCAAGAAAAGTTATGTCATCTCTTAGTAGCAAAATTCATTTGAAAATAACAGGAAATGTCTGCTCTCAAATATATCTCAACTCTATGTTGACCATGAACTAACTCTGAATTTCAGAGAGGTTCTCAGATCTTTAAGTTATCTCATATAAACATTGTTTTTACTTAATCCTAGCATGATCGTATATCTAAATATAAGACTTCGGGGAAATTGTTTCTTTTTCTCATCTCTTCCTTTTTGTCTAAATATGCTTAATTTAAAAAGGTCCTCCTGGACCCTCAAGGATATAAAGGAGACTCTCAAGGATATGAAAAAGGACCAACCAGAAATTAAGCATACACTGACTGAAATAAAAAATATTGTACAAAGACCTAAAAGTGCTCTGGAGCACCCCAAGAACCAAGTTAAAGATTTGAAATACAAAGAGATAAAATCCACTCAGCTGAAAAAGCAAGAAACCAAAAGAATCCAAAAAATTGAAGCTAGTGTAAGGGGCCTCTGGGACAACCTCAAGCATACCAACATCTGAATTATAGGGGTGCCAGAAAAAGAGAGAGACCAAGACAATGGAAACCTATTTGAAGAAATAGTGACTGAAAACTGCCCACACCTGGTGAAAGAAATAGACTTAGGTGTCCAAGAAGCACACCGAACCCCATTATATAGGAACCCTAAGAGGACCACACCAAGGCACATCATAATTAAAATGCCAAGAGCAAAAGACAAAGAGAGAATATTAAAAGCAGCAAGAGAAAAACAGCTAGTTACCTATAAGGGAGCACCCATACGATTGTCAGCGGATTTCTCAACAGAAACGATGCAGGCCACACGGGAGTGGCAAGAAATATTCAAAGTAATGAATAGCAAGAATCTACAACCAAGATTACTCTATCCAGCAAAGCTATCATGCAGAATTGAGGGTCAGATGAAGTGCTTCGCAGATAAAAAAAAGCTAAAGGAGTTCATCACCACCAAATCAATATTATATGAAATGCTGAAAGATATTCTTTAAGAAGAGGAAGAAGAAAAAGATAAAAGTGTAAATTAGGAACAACAAATACACATGTATCAACAAATGAATCTAAAAATCAAGTGAATTAATAATCTAATAAACAGGATAAACTGGTGAATGTAACAGAATCACGGACATAGAGAGGGAATGGACTGACAACTCTTGGGGAGAAAGGGTGTGTGGGAAGTGCAGCAAGAGACTGGACAAAAATCTGCAACTATGGGAGAGGACAGTGGAGGGGGGTGAGGGCAGAGGGTGGGATGGATACCAGGTGGAGAGGAACTATAGGGGGGGGGGGAAGGGGAACAATGTAATTAATAAACTGAACAATAAAGGTGAAGAAAAAAATAAGGTCCTCCTGTTTTAATTTCTTAATTCACAATGGGAACAACTACATTTCCTACAAATGTATTCAATGGGTGAGGATTAAATTTGATCAATAGCATTTTCTCTATGACTTCTTTAGTCCTCTAAGCCTAAAACATGCATGATGGTAGATTCAGGATTCTAAAATGCTCTTATCTGGGGGGAAATAGTAAACCAATTTACATGCTTTTCCTGATTAATTTTATCTTTGGCTATAAAGATATTTCTAAAATGGGTTTATGTTCTAAAAAAAAAATTCTATGCCATTATGACAGGATTTGCATTATAGATGACATGGAGAAAAGAAATTAGAACAAGCCAAAACAAATAAAAACAAGAGATATTAAATGCCATGGGGAAGTGACGAATATGTAATCTCTGCATTTCTTTTCAGAAGAAATATAACTTGTTAATACTGTTTTTGAAAGAGAGACAATGATAAAAACGACTTAAACTAATATTACATTGTCATTTCTCAACTCTTTTTGTTTCTTTTTTGACATAAAAGACAAGGTTAAATAAATATTTGAATGATTCATTTTAACATTAAACACCCAAGGCCCTAACACTACCATTTTAGTTGTTAAAACACATAATATATATATATATATGTATATATATATATATATATATATATATGTATATTTAATATATTTATACTTGTCAGAAAACAGGCATTAATGTGTTCCTTATGTTTTTAAATAATAAGACAAGGGGTTTATTAGGAAAATTTCTATTCTTAACATTTAAAACACAAGTCTTGTGGGCAATTCAATGTGTTTATATGTACTGAGATTTCTTTAAGGTCAATGTTTTTTAATATCCCATTAATTTTCACAGCTTAATGGGACACAAACTTTTAAAGCATTTTAAAATTTCTAAACTGGAGATGAAAATTAAATTTTATTTTTCTTCTCCTGTCTCCAGTTTAGAAATTTTTAAGAAAGGATAAGGACATGCAAAGGCTGTCCTGTTCTCTCACTGAATGATTATTTTCTAAATTTTATTTCTGCCTTATTTAGAACTTAGCCCATGATGGTATTTACAAAAAAATAATCTGTAATTTCTCTCCTTTAATAGTCCTCCTAAAGAAAAGGACTAACAGATGCTTTTTTTTCCCAAGGGTGAAAGTAGTAATTACAAATACATTTGGATTCAGTGATTAATGTTTTTAGTCATCTAGTCATTTTTATTAATAGAATAATAGAACCTATTCTGCAATTGGAAGGGCTTTAATTATTTGGAGGTTGAAAGTCAATTCTGTGTGTGGTGTGTGTGTGTGTGTGTGTGTGTGTATGTGTGTGTGTGTGTGTGTGTGTGGTGTGTGTGTGTGTGTGTGTGTGTGTGTGTAAAACCAGTAGTTTTGCATGTTGGTCTTTATCAAACTGAAAAAATATGGGCTATATTTAAGATTTTTCTTTGTTAGGTGTCTTTATATACAACTCTAATAACATATAGTTCTCATGTCACTAAGTCACCTTTTGAAAGTGCACAATTTCATGTGTTTTAGTATGTTCACAGAGTTGTGCAGCCAACATCTAATTTTGGAACAATTATTTTCATCCTTAAAAAAAAAAAACATGGTCCCTTTAGTCCATCCCTATGTCAGTCCCAGGCAACCACTTACCTATGGAACATTTATTTTTGCTTGCTACCTCTAAGATTCAGCTGAATTTTACTTACGTTCAAATTGGTTTTACCAAAACTATATTTTGTTGGTCAGTATATTCATTTTGTATTATTGGTGTAACACATTTACACACTTTTAGAAAGCTCAAAAACCAAAACGAAAATGATCTTACACATCTTAGGTTGGATAATAAATCTGGAGCGCTCTGCTGGTTTCTCTGTTCCAGGCCTCTCCCTAGGCCAAAATCAAGGTGTCAGCCAGCCTGGACTACTGATGGAGGCTCAATGGAGAATATACTCCCAGTCTCATTCAGGGGTTGGGTGGAATTCAGATCCACACATTGAGGTCCCTATTTGTGGCTTTTGGCCAGGATTATTCTCACCTTCTAGAGGCTGCCCTGTTTCCTGGCCCATGGTCTCCTCCATCTTCAAGTCCAAGGCTCCCCTCTGTCACCTGTCTCTTGCTTTTCTCTTCTGACTCCAGCCTAAGGAAACTCTCTGCTTTTAAGGAGTGGATTAGAGGGGCCTACCCTTATAATCCAGTCAAGCCTCCTATTTTAAATCCCTTAACTTAATTAGATCTGCAAAGTCCCTTTTGCCAGGCAACATATTTGCAGGTTTAGGTGATTAGAGTGTGGACATATCTTGGGAGCCACTCTGACTTCCACAGTTAGCCCTTTTTCTTATTTACTGCTTCTGGGAAGATGACATGGAACATTAACCACAAAAACTTAAATGTAATGAGACACCTATGCACAGGTTTTAAACAGTCATAAAATTGGTTTTAAAAAATGCAATGTTTGTATTTCTTTAACAGATGTTATTTTTAAGTCCGAAGTCTCTGTCTGCCTCATTGCAATTAACTTCATAGAAATCCATTTTGGTAACTTTAGTTCAATTCTTAGTTATTTTTCAGTCAACTCTAAGATGACTCATCTAATAATTTCTCAGCTTCCTTGTCCTTGTCCCAGCTCACAGACTACCCCAATCCCACAACATTGGTTCTACTACCAGAGGAAAGCTAACAACCAAATTTAAAAATAGGAGTAGGGCCCCAGATTTGGCATAATTTTCTAAACATTCTTTTCTCCTTTTTACTTCTTTGGCCTCAGCTTCTCCAATTTCTATGTTCTTTGCTTCTGAGCCCATAGTAACTAGATTCTAATTCAAATCTATGGTGGGTATAGTCCAAGGGTCTCTGATCTCTCAGGTCTGGCAGGAACCAACTTGGACTCCAAGCTCAATTTCTCAACTATTTCTATTCTTTTGTTGGGATCCCATATAAAATCTACAGGATCCATTCTTTGTCAACATAGGATACCAAGAGAATCAAGGTGGCTATCACCTCCTGGAAAGAATTTAATTTTCTCAAATCCCTTAAATTTCGTGGGGCCTCATATATTGTTTCTTTTTTAATTTTCTCAGGATTTACCTTGTGTAGGGCAAATGAATCACAACTGCAGGCAGTTTCTCAATCTTCTATGTCTGGGTCCCCTCTTCTGTCCTGCCCCAGAACTCTTTATGTAGTGAAAGACACAGAAGTTCTTGCCTCTTACACAGCCAATCCATCAAGGCTAACAACAGAAGCAGCGCCCTTCAAAATGAGTTTTGAAGTGGCCCATGGCTTACATACTATTTGGTTGTGGGTAGATATAAATATAATGAGTAGAGTGGTAATTCTAACCCTGGACCCTTGGATTCAGTGGTCTTATACAAAGGATCCACTTAAACTCATTCCTACAATTAAGTAAGACTACTATATTCTGTGAAGAAACTAGAGAAATGTTAAAGCAATATCATAACTCAGAGAATGGCATCTGGACCACACTCTACAGATGTGTGTCATGGTAGTGATAGACTTTTCACTGATCATGGAACCAACTTGCATAATGGTAGGTCCATTGTTAAAAATTAGTTATTCACCATTGCAAACACAATAAAAATCCTAATTCTTTCACAAAGCTCCCAAACTATGCTTGAAACCTTTCATCCAATTCTTCATCCTATCAATATGCTTTATATTCCAGTCTTACCTAATTGCATTTCATTCAGAATGCACTATATACTTTTCATTTTCTATAAATTGGCTTAAATGATTTCTTTTTAAAAAAATGTTATAAAATGTATTCATGTAAGCATTCAGACATTTTAGGTGGGAAAGACAATATACAGATTTCATTACAAGGTGAATCTAAATCATACTGGAGATTAAACAATTTCTTCATCCTTAAATGCTTGGAATACTTTTTACCTTATCTTGAATTATACAAAGCTCACAGGACTCAAATAAAATTCTATTTTCTGTAATTTTTATATTCCACACCAGAGCTAATCTATGCTTTTTAAAATTCCTCTAGGACTTTTGGGACCTCTACTATTTTTATGTTTTAAGTTAATATAGTCTATTTATTATAGTTGCCTACCTTACTATTTTTAAATATCTTGATGCCAACTACATGCACAGTCTCCAGATAATCTGAATATTCGAATATTTAATAATTATTGTCCTGTAATTTTTATTAGATATGCATAGTATTTCCTCTGAGCTTAAATACAAAACAAACTTCAAAGTATGAATTTAGTAATTATTTTTCCTTCATTGTCTTTCACTTATTGTTTTCAAAATGGCCACGGACCAAGTTCAGAAGAAATGAGAAAACAGAACAATTCAATGTCAAAATGATGTATTGTAGGACATATTTCAATGAGAAAAACATAAAAGAATAAGGAGTTAGAAAATACACACATTCTATGGAAATGAAAAACAATACTTATAATGAATACCACTTTGTTAGAGTAAATCAATTTTGCTGCAAGACAGGTAATTTATCTGTCAGTTTAATGTGTATCTTGGATTGAAAATTACCTAGTAACCCATGGCCAAGTAGTTAAGACTCTGCAAAACCATACAGCAAGCCAAATCCTCTTTTCCAAATGATAATTATTTATCCATCCAAAGAAAATATGGCTTGGTTCCAAATCCCCAAAAGATCTTTCTTGCAATTTTCCTGTAGTCATGTCAGAGGCCACAAGTTGCATCCCCTGTTTTAGACACTTCAAGTAAGACTGAACCTGTAAATATTTTCCTTTATTGGAGTAAACCACTTTTCTGATTGATAAATGGAGAAAGTCATTCATTGGGGGTTATGTCCCTTTAAAATCTAAAAGTTACATTGATCCTTCTGCCACTTTTTTAGGGTATGAGGTTCAAGTTGCAGCTGGTTGCTCTTCATATTTCTGAGGTTGTCCCTGTATGCCCAAAGTCACAAGAAATACAGAAACTTTAGAAATGTAATGGATCTTCATAATGCTTAGCCTTCTGCTTCTTCCATGCGTAAAGGACTTGTCACTTCAGAGTTGATGTTATAAATTTAACAGACAAGGACAATGTCCTAGGAAAAAGTAAATCCAAAGTTGCCGATTGACAACTTTAGAGTACAGGAGTAGGAACTTCACATGACCTTGAGGCAGAATCCTAAAAGCATGTTGTTATTATTATGGGTAAAAATGAAACACTTTTGGTCATTCAAGTGAAAAATAGCAGAAAGAAATGGCTTCACTATATCCATAGCCCTGTACCAAGTACCAGGAGGCTATGTTCCAATAAGGATATAACATTCAGAGTAGCTATAAGCGGGGCCTTTGTATACATCCATCAAAGACCAAGCAAGGAAAGTGAATGAGGATTTCAGATAAATTACCATATTGCATTTTGCAGGCCTTTAGTCATGTTGTTTATTGAGGTGAATTTAAGAAAGAGATGAAAGGATTGCTCAGTAAGGTGTCAGAGAATTTTCCAGTTATTTGAATTTTTTTCTTCCTTAAAAAACATGGAAGCCAATATTTCTGAAAAGATGATTATTCAAAATATTAAAATAAGCCAATACTGGTTTGGCTCAATGGATAGAGCATCAGCCTGTGGACTGAAGGGTTCCAGGTCTGATTCCAGTCAAGGGCATGTGCCTTGGCTGTGGGCACATCCCCAGTAGGGGACGTGCAAGAGCCAGCTGATTGATGTTTCTGACTTTCTATCCCTCTCCCTCTCTGTAAGAAATAAATAAAATATATAAATATATATATTAAAATAAGATAAATTAAAATTAAAAAATAAAATAAAATAATATTACCACCACCTAATCCCTCAAATGGATCTACTAGGATGTCTTCATTATTTTGTTCAGTAAAATTTATGGTGATAGGTTGTAGAATTACTACAGAAGCCTCTCCAAATAAACACTGAAATATTTTCTTTTCTCAAGTTAATACAGTTTAATATATATCAAATGAAGCATAGAAACCGATGGAAAAAAAATAGGTTAGTCAAAAATGGTGTAGATATAATTGTGTATCCTTCTGGAAAAAAACATAATTAAGTTTGTCTTACTTGATTGAACAAAATAAATTTCAGGTGGATTAAAAAATTAAATGTAATAAGTTAAACAAAAAAATTGATCACTCACTGATACCTTCTAGACTGTTCTATGGCCTTATTATTTTAAAATATAATATGTTTTAAAAAAACAAGTTGGTGGCATAGGTATACACCTGCACGTGCTGCCTCTCACAACCACACCAAAACTACAACTAGAAGACAAAATGATTATTAGCCAGAACCACAAGAAAGCTGGCTGAGTAGAAGTTCTACAAAAGTGCATTGAGACTGGGTAGGATATACAGAGGCTCAGAAAAGCAGAGGTACAGAGGCACACGGATTGGGCTAGCAGCTGTGTGTGCTGTTTTTTTGTTTGTTTGTTTGTTTTGATTCTTTTCAATCAGGAAGGAGAAACAAGCTTCCTACTGCTCTGAAATCCAGTTTTCTGCAAGACACTTGGGACTTCTATGGGGAGAAGCTGGACTGTAAGGCTGGAAAGTGAGGATAGCTTTCTTGCAGAGGTGCTCTCGGGAATCATTGTTTACTGCACTGGGGAGCATGACCCTGAGACACAGAGACACAAAGATGTATGATTGGCAGCCATTGCTGTTTGCCACGCCCTAGTGAGTCCCTGAGACCCGCCCCAATCAATTTATAAACCCACCCAAACTGTGTGCAGCAGCTTTTGCATACAAATGAACTGCCCTTATGCAACTTAACTTAACAAACTGCAGCTGAGTCAGACAGCTCCAAAACATCCAAACCCCAAACAAATAAGAGAAATCTACAGATCACCCTGTAGCTCCTGCTGGATGAATTCAGGCAGTAGCTGACTTGCATATCCTTGGAGATCCAGGAGCTAGTGTACCTGGTGGTCAGTGTGAGATGATACCAGATTTTAACACCTCACATCCATAAGTGACACACTCAAGAGGCAGACTCTGTGAGCACCAAGTCCTACCCCATAAGGGTATTTCCACCACAAAAAATTCTTCCATTATAGACACAGTGGGTCCTCACAGCCAATTGGCCTGGAGGTCAATTCCTCCCAGTGTATCAACATCAATCAAGACTTAACTACAACAAGACTGTGCACCCAGCCCACAAAGGGGTGCACCAAGAGTGTCCACCTCAGGTAATTGGGGAGGTTGAGACATTGGGCCCTATAGGTCACCTACCACACAAAGCCATTCCATCAACAGAGGGAAACAGCCAAAATGTGAAGACAAAGAAACATGTCACAAATGAAAGAAATGGAGGAAAGCTAACTACTGGATATAGAGTTCAAAACCACAGTTATGAGGTTACTCAAGAATCTCCTAGAAACCTTTGAGAAACAGTGAAACCTTCAAGGATCTTAATGAGAATGCTAAAAAATGGAAAAGGACCAGTCAGAAATTAAGCATATACTGTCTGAAATAATGAATAATATACAGAAATTCAACAGTAGACTAGAAGTCCTCAAGAATTAAACCAAAGATTTGAAATATGAGGAAGCAAAAAACACTCAATCAGAAAAACAAAAAGAATCCAAAAATATGAAGATAGTGTAAGGAGTCTCTGGGACAACTTCAAGTGTACCAACATATGTCCAAATTATGGGGGTGCCAGAGAAGAGAGAGCGCAAGATACTGAAAACCCATTTCAAGACATAATGACAGAAAATGTTCCCTACCTGGTGGAAAGAAATAGCCTTACAAGTCCAGGAAGCACACAGAACCCCAAACAAAAAGAATCCAAAGAGGAACATACCAAGACACATCATAATTAAAATGCCAAGGGCAAAAGACAACAAGAGAATCTTGAAAGCAGCAAGAGAAAAACAGTTCATCACCTACAAGGGAATACCCATACAATTGTCAGCTGATTTCTTAACAGAAACGATGCAGGCCAGAAGGGAATAGCAAGAAATATTCAAAGTGATGAACATCAAGAACCTACAACCAAAATTACTCTACCCAGCAAGGCTAGCATTTAGAATTGAAGGTCAGATAAAGAGCCTCAAGATAAGAAAAAGCTAAAGGAGTTGATCACCACAGAACCAGTATTATATGAAATGATGAAGAGTATTCTTTAAGAAGAGGAAGAAGAAGAAAAAGGTAGAGATAAAAATTATGAACAACAAAGTGACCATAAATACATATATATCAACAAGTGAATAAAAAATCTGATGAACATAATAAACTAGTGAATATAATAGAATCAAGGGCATAGAAAGGGAGTGGACTGAAAATTCTCGGGGGGAAGGGGGTGTGAGGGTGTGGGAAGAGATTGGACAAAGATTTTACACCTATGGATGAAGACAGTGGCGGGAGGTAAGGGAATGGAGGGGGGGGATCGGGTGGAGGGTAGCTATGGAAGGAAAAAGAGGAACATTTGTAATAATCTGAATAATAAAGATTTATTTTTAAAATATAATATGTTTTCCTATTGTATAATTCTTTTAATATATTTTTATTGATTATAGAGAGGGAGGGAGAGGGAGAGATAGAAAAATCAATAATGAGAGAGAACCACTGATCAGCTGCCTCCTGCATGTCCCCCCCCCCCCCCCCCCCGCCCCAACGAAATCAAGCCAGCAACTTGGGCATATGCCCTGACTGGGAATTGAACAATGGCCTCCTGGTTCTTGGTTCAATACTCAACCACTCACTGAGCCACATTGCCCGGATTTATTGTATAATTCCAGGTCCTTGCTATACCTTGCTCACTTTCAATATTAACTGTAGAGTTTTTCACCCACATAGATAAAGTTACCTTTAGATTAGTTTAGTGTAAATAGAATAGTCACAACTGATCAATCTTGTCTCATTTGAGACTTTTTTCTAAGTACACAGAATATAGAAACAATCAAAATATTATTTCATTTATTTATTGTTATTGTGATAAGAACACTTAACTTGAGACCTACCTTCTTATTAAAATGTTAAGTGCACAGCCAAAACCGGTTTGGCTCAGTGGTAGAGCGTCAGCCTTTGGACTGAAAGGTCCTGGGTTCGATTCCGGTCAAGGGCATGTACCTTGGCTGCGGGCACATCCCCAGTAGGAGATGTGTAAGAGGCAGCTGGTTGATGTTTCTCTCTCATCGATGTTTCTGACTTTCTATCCCTCTCCCTTCCTCTCTGTAAAAAAATAAAAAATAAAATAAATCAACAAAATATATTTAAAAATTTTTAAATGTTAAGTGCACAAATAACGGTATTGTTAAGTATAGGTACAGTGTTGTATAGTAGATCGCTAGAGCTTACTCATCTTGCATGACTGCAACTTTCTACCTCTTCAACTACAATACGCCATTTTATCCCCAGTCTCTAGAAATAATTATTGTATTCTCTGTTTTTATGGATTTGACCCTTTTAGCACCTCATATGAGTAGAATTATGCAGTATTTTTCATTTTGTAATTGGTTTATTTCACTTAACATAATGTCCTCCAGGTTCATTCACATGGTCACATATATTAGGATTTCTGTTCTAGCCTTATCACAGTTGGACAAACTTTGTCAACAAGATTTACATAAAAATAATACACAAAAAATATAGAGCTACTATTTCCCAGCAAAAATCTTCAAATCCTTCCTAAGAGTAAAGAATACATCCAACCATTTTTTAACTTTTTATCACTGGGTTATGAGCCCACTTTTCTAGCCATTTCTGATCCACATTTTCCAGTGGCACCTCACTTTCGCAATGAAATTCTCTTATGTAGAGCACGATCAAATTCATTTTTAAAAAAGTGAAGTATGATATCATCACTTAAAATTGTCTTATTGATCATGACAGTAATATCTTTAAAAGCTTGCATCAGGTTAGTTAAGCTTGACCACTCTGCAGCCTGAGTTTCCAGACTGACCCAAATCAAAATGTCCTCTAAGTTATATTCTCACTATTTCATTGCTGACTAATGGACCTGATCTCTTTATATCATGACAAATGTCTTGTATCCCACAGTTCTCTAACAATATCTCTTGAGTCTTCCAAAGCAGGTTGGCCAGCATCAAGTTCTTGATTTGGCTGTTTTTCATCTCATACCCTTCTTCAGGCCATGACTAATTGACTGGACTTTTCAGTGATGATCTGCAATGAAGAAATTAGAGAAAGTATTGAAGTCAGTTTGCTTGCTGCACCAAAAATACAATAGACTCAATATTTTATACAACAAACTTATTTCTCCCAGTTCCAGATTTTAGAAGTCTGAGATCGGGGTGCCAGTGTGGTTGGGTGCTTAGTGAGTGCCCTCTTCCTGGTTTATAGATGACCATCTTCTCATGATAATGTCACATGGTGGAGAGCAGAGAAAGAGAGAGGAAACAAACTCTCTCCTATCTCTTCTCCTTTTTATTTTCCCTTTTATTTACTGCACTAATACTGATTTCAGGTGCACAATTATGCAACAAATCATATGCACATCATATTTTGTGTTCACTACCCCAAGTCATATCTAGTCACTTGTGAAAACGAAGGATATCATAACCTTTGAGACAGCGTGGATGAACCAGACAGCATTATGCTAAATGAAATATAAGCCAGTCAGAGAAAGACAGATACTATATGATTTCCTTGATATGTAAACTCTTAATGAACAAAATAAACTCTCTTTTTCTAAGGCACTAAATCCCATCATGAGGGTGCATCTTCATGACATACTTACATCCCAAGGGCTCCATTTCCAAATGGAGCTTTTAGGTTCTAGTTTCAAAATGTAAATCTGAGGGGGGATACAAAATGCAGTCCACTGCAGAAAGGAACATTATCTGAAAATGAAGGATGTTGTGCAGGAACCAAGTGTTCGTGATATAGAAAGAGTTACAAGCCAAGATAAAGTATTGATCCATTCAGCTATTAACTTTCTCTCAGTTACCTTTTAATAACAGGATCACTACTGTCATTCATCTTTATTTTAAACATACATTTTCAACCATGGTGCTTATTCAGTTCCTATGTAGCAGGTTAACCAGTCTGCTAAACACATCATTTTGGCCATTAGTAACTTCCAAACCAATGTTTGCTTGGATGATTAACTTAAATATGAAATCTGTACAGCACTCTTTTCATAATGCCAACATAGACATTGTGTGTGAGACAATGTGAGCCTGAGAGGGAAAGAGCATTTAATTTAAAATATATATAAATGGAAATGAAGCAGGATTTGGCAGGAATCCCAAGAAAGGAAATCATATACCAACAAGTAAACCTAACTCTATTATAAAGTTATAACATAAACATACTAAAAGTAGTGTGCAAGAAAAGAACTGACCTAAGTAAAATATTTTTATATAATGTGATTTGACTGTAAGGCTAAAAACAAGAGTTGTACATAAATGCTGTCACCTAGTTAGTAAATCTATGTTATGTATATAGGAAAAACATTGTTTACCTATGGGAGAAATAAGTTAAATAGGTAAAGAGAGAAGACCTAAAGGGTAAGGTCCATCCAGCTTGGCCAGGGGGAGGGGACATAAGTGGTTGGCTAGCCTGCCTTCTGGTCAAACTCCTGGTTGAGGGAACAATTTGCATATTAGCCTTTAATTATATAGGATATACACTGAGTGGCCAGATTATTATGCATTCAGAGATCATAATAATCTGTCCATTCAGCATATTTCCAGCTCTGTGCTAAAGTGCCCAGAAGCAATGATTCCTGGATAATGAAGTGTTGTCTAGGGCAGAGGCTTACCTGTTGCCCCAAAACTGCTTTTGAAAATGTAAATGGAGGGGAAAGGTGGGGTAAATACCACTGATGTGCATAATCAGCACAAGTGGAGGATGCTGTTCTCCAATGAATTTGATCACAGAATGTAGTGTCTTTGAAATTTCATCAATGACTAAAATAATTTATAAGTTTCATAACAAAGAAACCTTTAACGACAAATGACAAAGGTCCACAGCCCCTTTCATCTTTTATATGAATGTTTTAGTCTTGTTCCTATTTCTGCATCATATTTCTATGCATATAGTTTTGTATTTTTATTCTGGTTGGATTTATCTATATCTGTTCCTTTGTGTTTTCTGTATTTAGGAATTTCTCACACTTACTTTCTAATTATTGTTTGCTTTATTTTTTATTGTTCCTCAACAATAGAACACAGTCTATATGTTTTTAAATATTGCATATTTTTCTGTTATTTCATGAAATTATTAGGCTACGGTGCTCATTCTCTCACTTGCTATTATAAGCAATTTAGCCTTTATTCCTCATTCTCATATCTAACTTGTGCCTTAAATCCTTTAATTCAAGGCATACATGTTAATGTCCAATAATTTTAAAACATTAACAGATTTGAAGTGTGTGGTAGATATTTATATGAATACAGAAATATATTTCTAAAATGTTGATGTTTACTAAAATTATTATGATTGCTATTGTTGAATTAATGATTAAAACATCCATGCGTAGTGTGTATGCTGTTGCAATCACTAAAAATAGAGGATTCAAAAATATGGTAATTCATAAGAAACACATCCTCTAAAAAGAAAATAGAAGGGAACCGGCAATGCCAATGGAAAGGATTTGTGACATATAACTGACTTCCTTGAATCATCTGGCTATTGAAATTAACAATTTTTACTCATTTCACATATATTTTATAATTTGCATGAACATGACACTTAATTTAGTTAAATATGAATGTGTCTATAATGTATTTTATAAATTTAAAGTGCACAGTGGGTATTTCTGGGTTTCAGCAGAAACTGAAGTAGCTTTATTGAAAAATCTATAATAATAAAAGTGTAATATGCTAATTAGAGCAGACATTCTTCCAGATGAAGCCAGGCCTGACCAAAGCCCAGGTCCCAGATGTCTGCTGGTGGCAGGAGGGAAGTCCAGGTCCTGGGTGCCAGAGGGAAGCCAGTGCTGACAGCTGGGGGAAGGAAGGCCTACTCTTGCACAAATTTTGTGCATCAGGCCTCTAGTGCTATCTTTATATATAAACTAGGGGCCTGGTGCACGAAATATGTGCACTGGAGGGGAGGGCTCCCATCAGCCCAGCCTGCCTTCTCTCACATACTGGTAGCCCTCGGGGGATGTCCATAGGGAGCGGGCCTAAGCCACTGTCTGGCCTCCCTTTGTGGGAGGTAACTGGGCTGATAGGGAAAGGTACCAGCCCCACCACCCACTGCTGCAGCCACCGCCAGTCACCACAGCCACCAAAGTGTTTTCATCAACTCAGACTCTGGTCCATTCACCATGAAAAAATGACAACTTTCTTTAGGCATTTTCAAGATGTATCTTTCATAGGATATAACATTTCTTTATTTTTCTTTTTTTACCCTCACCTGAGGATATGTTTCCATTGATTTTTAGAGAGTGTGGAAGAGAAAGAGAAAGACAGAGAGAAACATCAGAGTGAGAGGAACACTTTGATTGGTTACCTCCGGCATGAGCCCTGATCTGGGCCCTAGCCAGGGAGGAGCCTGCAACCTAGGTACATGCCCTTGATCAGAATATAACCTGGACCCTGTGATTGGCAAACCTAGGCATTATCCACTGAGCTAAAGTGCATAGGGAAAGGATATGATATTTCTTAGCTCTCCAGCAGCAGACCTTTGTTTTTTTCTCCAGGAGTGTGGTGGAAGAACCCTAGATTACTTTTTTGGATTCTTATACCCAAGTTACTAAGAATATTACCAGTGGCGTACAGGGAGCTTAGCCAATGAGCAGTCAGGAAAGGTGTTTCCTCTACAGTTCACATCTATCTCCTCTGATGGCCCTGCTCCACCCCTGGCCAAAACCCCAATCCTCTGGCCAAGGATTCAAGGCTCGGGTCTAGTGTAGGGGACCCCCAGCACACTTAATCACTCTGCTCCAAGGATGGGGCCCTGGATGGTTGACCCCCAGCAAGTGCAATCGCCCTGCTGCCTCTGTTTGAGGCTCAGGCCCTGGGCGGCTGACCTCCAGTGTGGTGCCCTGCCACCCGTTGCGCTGCCCCCCCCCTCCTGCATGCATGCATGCTGCCCCGCCCTCCTGCCCTCCCATGGGCCTTGCTGAACGCCCCCTACTCCTGATTGGCTAGTAGCTTAGCGAAGGTACAGTAATTTGCATGTTTCTCTTTTATTAGATAGGAAGCCTAAGTAACTGTCCAGTGGCTATGATGCATTCTCACCACCAGGGGGCAGATACTCAGCACAGGAGTAGAAACCACAGGCATGGAAACATGGAACAGACTGATGAATCTCAGAGGGAAGGGGAAAGGGAGAAGACAGAGGGCAGGAAGAGATTAACCAAAGATCTTATATGCATGCTAGAGGCCCAGTGCACAGATTCGTGCATAGGTGGGGTCCCTTAGCCTGGCCTGTGCCCTCTCACAATCTGGGACCCTTCAGGGGATGTCAGATTGCTGGTTTTGAACGGATTTCTGAGGGGCCTCTAGTTTAGATAAATAAACATGTATTTGTTTAAGGTACATATTAAGGAGTTTTTTCTTCTGGCCATGTATTTTTTTAGCATTCTGTACTTTGAGTATTAAAAGAAAGTATGTACCAATTATTGAAACTCATAATGGAAACTAATCCAGCAAGAATGGACTCTATAATCAAAACTCAGTAGAAAAAAATTGGTAGCTGACAGTCAAGCACTGTAAGACTTTCTATTTGTCTATGTGCTCTAAAGTGATGGCGTGTTTGGTCATTATGACTCACACTCTAATTAGTGAAACATTTATCCATAAAAAGCTTAAAAAACAGATCTGTTTTCTTCTCTTTTTTTTTTCAGTCTCAAGACTATAAATAACTAATTTGGCTTTTAGAATCAATTTCAACAAATTTACGTCAGAGAGAAACCAAGATGATGACATAGGTAAACACCTAGGTTTTGCTCCGCACAACAATTTCAAGAATACAACTAAAGGACAAAACGGACATTTTCCAGAACCACGGAAAGACTGGCTGACTGGAAGTTCTGAAACTAGAGAGACACAGAAGTGTACATGGATAATCAGAGCCTCTGCAAAGCCTCAGGTAGGAGACTCACACGCGCACAGATCCAGAGAACACGGGGTGTCTGAATGTCTGGCAGGGGTGCTCTAGTGGAAAGGAGACAAAAACTACAGGCTGTGCTGAACCCAGTTTGGTTTGCATTAAAAACCCAGGGTACCCAGGCCCTTACAGGGAGAATCTGGACTGCAGGCGGAATCCCAGGGGAAGAGCCAAAGGCAGAACTCCAGAAGCATGCGCACGAGTGCGTGCAGAGAGGACGAACTGGGCCGCTGGTGGTGTCTGGCAGGAGAAAGGAGCTCCAGGAAGCACTATGAGGCAGAATCTTGGGGGAACAGCCAGAGGCGGAGCTCCAGGGTTGCGCATGAGTGCTCACAGTGAGGGTGATCTGTTGACTGTGTGGCTGGTGTCTGGTGGAAGGGAGAAAGGAGTTCCGACTGCATGGAACCCAGGTGTCAGGCGAAAATCTGAGATTCTGGTTTCATTGGAGACTGGACAGTCTGGTGGCAGGCAAAACTGGAGGGTGCCTTTCTCGAAGAGGTGTTTGCAGCAATTACCCATGAATGCTAGGACCCAGTGACTTCATGGCGCGGGACTGAATGGAAGACAAAGCTGTCAGCTCCACCCTGAAACTTCGCCCCACCCAGAAACTCTGCTCCATCCAAGCTGAGCACAGAGACTTTGGCAAATTTGCAAGTCTTGGTGCATAAGGCTATCTCCCAGCGTAGACACAGCTGATCCTCACAGCCAGTTGGCCTGGAGGTCAATTCCTCCCAGTGATACCAACAACAATCAAGACTTATCTTCAGCAAGGATGTACACTCAGTCCACAAAGGGGTGCACCAAGAGTGTACACCTCAGGTAACAGGGGAGGCTGAGATACCTAGCACACAAAGCTACCCTACCAACTCAGGGAAGCAGAGAAAATGCAGAGGGAAAGAAACAGATCACAAATGAAAGAAATGGAGGAAAACAAATGACTGGATATAGAGTTCAAAACCACGGTTATATGGTTTTTCAAGAGGCTCCTGGAAAAGGCTGATAAGTTTAGTGAGAACCTCGAGGATATGAAAAAGGACCAACTAGAAATTCAACACATACTAACAGAAATAAAAAATATTTTACAGAAACCCAAAAGCAGACTAAAGGAACACAAGAATCAAGTCAGATATTTGAAGTACCAAGAGGCTAAAAAAACTCAACCAGAAAAGAAAAAGAATCCAAAAATTTGAGGATAGTGTAAGAAGCCTCTGGGACAACTTCATATTTATGGGGGTGCCAGAAGAAGAGAGAGAGCAAGATACTGAAAACCTATTTCAAGAAATAATGACTGAAAACTTCTCCCACCTGGTGAAAGAAAT
Organism: Antrozous pallidus; assembly: GCA_027563665.1. Lineage (NCBI taxonomy): Eukaryota > Metazoa > Chordata > Mammalia > Chiroptera > Vespertilionidae > Antrozous > Antrozous pallidus. The sequence continues at coordinate 51,894,343 of CM050518.1, forward strand.
AGACTTACAAGTCCAGGAAGCGCACAGAACCCCAAACAAAAGGAATCCATAGAGGACCACACCAAGACACATCATAATTAAAATGCCAAGAGCAAAAGACAAAGAGAGAATATTAAAAGCAGCAAGAGAAAACCAGTTGGTTACCTATAAGGGAGCACCCATATGATTGTCAGTGGATTTCTCAACAGAAACTGTGCAGGCCAGATGGGAGTGAAAAGCAATTTTCAAAGTTAATAATAGCAAGAACCCACAATCAAGATTACTCTACCCAGTGAAGCTATCATTCAAAATTGAAGGTCAGATAAAGAGCTTCACAGATAAGAAGAAGCTAAAGGAGTTCATCAATACCAAACCAGTATTATATGAAATGCTGAAAGGTATTCTTTAAGTAGGAGAAAAAGATGGCTGCTTCAAACTAGACCATGGATGGAACTGGAGAGCATGATGCTAAGTGAAATAAGCCAGTCAAAGAAAGATAAGTTCCACATGATCTCACTCATTTATGGAACATAATAAACAATATAAACTGATGAACAAAAACAGATCCAGAGACAGAGAAGCATTGACTGTCTAAACTTAGAGGGATGATAGGGAGTGTGGGGGTAAGGGGAAGAGATCAACCAAAGGACTTGTAATCAATGAACATGGACAACAGGGGGGTGAGGGCATAAGTGGTGATCGGGGGAAGGGGACATTGGAAGGGGTAATGGGTGATGAGGACACAGATGTAATACCTTAATCAATAAAGAAATTTTAAAAAATTTACTTCAAATAGCCTATAGATTGCTTTTCATGTATAGGAAGATGTAACTAATACTAAATATGCACAACTTTTATTAATTAAATTTAGAAATGGCCTAAAATATATAGCTCATATTAAGATCTAATCAATACAAAAATTACCTAGGCAAATTTTAAGTAAAATAATGATTTTGCTTATAATATAACATATTTCAGCATTCTTCCTAGGCAGTGAATCATTACTGACAAAAAGAAATATAGAGATCGAAAATTTGAAAAATGACAAAGCATTACAGGAGAGAATCATGAAGTTAAGTGAACTAACAAAGCCAGAGTGAAATCACTTCAATGTAAATGACAGACACAAACTTAAGAAAATGTGAGCATTAATTCTGAACGAGTGCTGTTCATCAAGTATAGTTTTTATGACCTGCATTGTAAAGCTGCTTGGGTTCATAAATTAATTTCATATATCTGCATTATTATATCATAAAGCATTTAGCAAACCCCAGCCACACACACATACTTCTTCCCTTCAAATATATAAAGGTATATTTTTATACTTTGCAATATAATAGAAGATGACAGACAACAGAAAACATTTTTTATTGGTAAACTGTCATCCTTAAAAGCTCTCAGTATACTTTAAAAATACATTGCTCAAACCTCACAATAAGAGCAATAATGAAATACTCTAAGAAGGAATTTTATTACAAACTTCATTTTTGCAGAGAGATGATACTTTGGAACTTGGCTTTTTCTTCCCCCAGGGTCAAGGACGTTTCAACTCCAGAAGCTGATGTTCTGAGTAATAGGGACAACGGAGCTTATCTCAGAAGGGCACAGAATATGCTGCTACTTAGGTGATGAGATTTTAGAAAATTAGATCCCTACTTTCAAAATATGCCTTCCTAACTTGCTCAATGATGGCTGAAATTCTTTCCAATGCTGCTGAATCTTTTCATCCCAGAGTTCATTACAAATCTTAAACTTGCAGGTAACCTGGTAGATTTAAATGAGTATAAAAGAGTGATGTTTGCCTTGGTTTAGATTTCAGCACTGGAAGAAATTAGTGAGAACAGGAGAATTCTAGACCCCTGGATGGAGATGGAGTTTTCATTACGCAGGAAAAGAAGTCAGAAGCAGAAATTTCAAGGTATTCATAGAAGGCTTCCGTCTTGAACATTTTGAACATTTGATAAGAGCTTGGCTAAAGCCTGATGTAGAAATGAACCATTGAACCACGTAGCTTCTCAGTGGGGATTGTAGACATGGATAATGCAAGCACAAGTATATTTTCTTATTTATAGAAGTAATATAAATCATATAACTATCATTATATCATTGTCTGCATCCAGCATTTACCCGTCCTCTAGAAAGTACTGCGAATGATATTGAAGACACTAAGGATAAGAAAGGAAACAATCTTAGAAAAATTTTAGAGATAGGAATGAAAGAAGTGGCATTTAGGAGAATAATGAAACTTCCATCATCTTCTTAATTCAGCACACCTTCTTTGCCTATCCCATACTTACTATATTCATTAAATATATTCGAATATGTAACTATTTTTTAAATAAAGAAAAAATCTATATACCACCTGTAGAAGAGAAGAAGATGAATGAAGTAAAACTAGTTTTTACTTTCTAATATTTCCCAAATGAGCTAGGAGAAGGGCTGTGACAAGAAGACAACTAATTACCATGTAAAGCTAAATAATTATAAAACCTTTGCATCTATATAATGCCTTCAGTTTAATATTCAATTACACAGTAATAATCAAGTCTATAGTGATAGAAGACACCATTTTTATTTAGATGATAAATTGAAACTCAAAGAAATTTAAGAGTTTATTCTGTCTTAAAGCCTGGGTTATTTGACTTATGTGCTATAAGAACAACATTTAATTGATCAGTAATTATGTACTGAGCACCAAAATGTCAAAAAGTATAATATTGGTAACATCATTACAAATAACAATCCTAGTCTGATTTGGAGGAAATATTAATGAACAAATAAAGGCACTATATTTTGAAGGAATGTTATTTCAAATGTATGCACAGCATAGCATATATTTGGGGCTCTATATTAGTTACTATCACCACCATCACACATTACTACAAACTTTTTGTCTTAAGACAAATTTATTATTCATCACTTCTGTAGTTAAAAAATCCAAAATGGGTCTCACTGATGCCAATAATGGGTCTCAAGATGCCAGAAGGGTGTATCTTTTCTGTTGGCTCAAGGTGAAAATCTATTTCCTTTCATTTTCCAATTTCTAGAGGCTTGCACTTGGCTCATGACCCCATTTCCTCATCTTCAAAACCATTATGAACTAGTATCTCTGACCTGCTCCCTTAGTTATCTCTTGCTTTGACTCTCTTTTGCCTTCCCTCTTCTACTTTTAAGGACTTTTGAGATTCTGTTGGGCCTATTCAGATAATATAGGATGGAATTATTCTGCTATTTCCAACCTAGTTCCCCTTTCCATGTAACTTAACATTCCTAGCTTCTGGAGATTAGGAAATGACCATCTTTGTGGGACCATTTTCTGTTTATCACAGGTGCCAAGAAAGAAGTGAAGGTATAGGTGCTTATGAAAAATTTCACAATGATTACTATTGAAATTTGATTAGGAACAAAGTGCAGTGGAAGTTCTAAGAAGAAAAAATTAACTTGGTGATAAAATGAAACAATAGTACATTGCAACTGACAAGACCTTCCTGAGAGTAAAGCTACACATACTCCTTCAACTCTCAAAGGCTGTGCAAAGCAGATGTTCATGACATAATAATGAGAAAACAGGAAAAGAATTTGAAGACAAACCCCTCTGCCTTTAACAAACACTTTAACTGAGCAAAAAGCACCTAACATGAAATTTGAAAATCTGAGGATATTTCTTAGCAAAATGTCAGAAGATAAAATTTAATTCTTCATTTTGTAATTTACGCATCTGAATTAGTATTTTAATTCCCCCAAAATCAAGAAGTTTACAATAGCTACCAAATTAAAAAGAAGGAATATATATGGCACTAAAAGTTTTGGTTAGAGAATTATTATTTTTTCGGTAGAAATTTTATTGGCGATACTAGGTCATGTGTTCAAATGATTTTTTAAATTTTTACATAAAAAATATATGTGTATATATTATATGTAATGTTTTAAAGTATTATTTTAAGTAGTCTTTCTCAGAAAAGTTTTAGATTTGCAGAAAAATTGAGTGGATAGGACATAAGCACTGCACCCAGTGATCCCTATTAGTTATATCTTGCATTATTCTGGTATATCAATATTAATTAAAAAATTTGATACATTACTATTATCCAAAATCCATAACCTATTCAGATTTCCTTAATTTGTACCTAATGTCCTTATTCTGTTCCAGGATCTTATCCAGGATTCCAGAGTATATTTAGCCACTGTGTTTCCTTAGCACTTTTGGCTCTGTGACAGTTTGTCAGATTTCTCTTGTTTATGATGATTTTGACAGTACTGAGGAGAGTGGGTCAGATATTTCATAGCATTCCTTTTTTAATGGAATATGTCTGATGGTTTTCTCAGGAATAGACCAGGGGGGTATGTGTTTTGGAAGGAGAACTGAGAAGCAAAATGCCAATTCATCATGCCTTTCAAGGATCCATACTATCAACATGATTTCTCCCTGTTGATGTTGACCTTGGCTACCTAACTGAAGACATATTTGCCAAATTCTTTTCTTTCTTTTTTGTTTAATTCTCACCCAAGGATATTTTTTTCCATTGATTTTTAGAGAGGGTGAAAGGCAGAGGGAGAGAAACACTGATGTGAGAGAGACACATCGATTGGTTGCCTCCTGCATGCCCCCACCAGAGCCGAGAGTCTGCAACTGAGGTACTTGCCTGGGACCCTTCAATCCACAGGCCAATGTTCTATCCACTGAACCAAACCGTCTAGGGAATATTTTCCAGATTCTTCACTGCGAAGTTAGTCTTCCTCCTGTGCTGCCATACTGACACTTTGGCAGGGAGATACTAAATGCAGCCCACATATAAGAAGTAAGAAGTTATGTTTACCCTCCTCATAGGCATCTAGATAAATGATCTGGAATTTTTCTGTATGGGAGATTTATAACCTCTTTCCTCTTTATTTATGTATCAGTATAGACTCATGAATACATACTTTTATACTTTTGGTTATACTCTAATACTACTTTATTTTGTGCTATCAATGCTCAAATAATTTTTTAGAAGATAATACTAATTAAATTGTTTTAGTTACCAGCAATAATGTGATACAAAGGGAATAACATCTGCTATAATTAAATGTCATATAAACTTATTTTAATTCAATAAATCAGACTAGATATTCTGGGTATATAAATCTACCCTTAACCATAATTATGGTATTTATAATTATGTATTTACTATTTTAAAATAACAGAAGAAATCCATTTTCTAAGCAATAACATAGATAAAATATTTATACCATTGAAATAATAACAAGCCTATTTCTTTATATGTCCTTTATTATTTGACTAGAGGCCTGGTGCACAAAATTTGTGCATGGGGGAGGTGGGAGGGTTGTCCCTTAGCCCAGCCTGCACCCTTTCCAATCTGAGACCCCTGATTGGACTGCTGGCTCCCAACTGTTTGCCTGCCTGCCTTCCTGATTGCCCCCAACCACTTCTGCCTGCCAGCCTGATTGATGTCTAACTGCTACCCTGCCAGCCTTTTTGCCCCCAACTTCTCTCCTCTGCTGGCCTGGTCACCCATAACTGCCCTCCCTTTCAGGCTTGATCACCCCCAACTGCCCTCACTTGAAGCCTGGTCCCTCCTAACTACCCTCCCCTGATGGCCATCTTGTGGTGGCCATCTTGTGTACACATGGGGCCAGAATCTTTGACCACATAGGGGCAGTTGTCTTGTGTGTTGGAGTGATGGTCAATCTGCATATTACTCTTTTATTAGATAGGATAGAGGCCTGGTGCATGGGTGGGGGCTAGCTGGTTTGCCCTGAAGGATCAGGGTAGGAGTTCCCTTGGGGCATGGGGAAGCCTGGGCAAAGGGCCTGTGGTGGTTTACAGGCTGGCCACACACCCCAGAAACCCAAGTGGAGGCCCAGGTATCTGGGATTTATTTATGCTCTACAATTGAATCTTTGTAGCCTGGAGTAGAGCCAAGCCTTCTGCTTGCTCCATGGTGGCAGCCATTTTGGTTGGGACATTTACCTTTTTTAAAAAAAATATATTTTATTGATTTTTCACAGAGAGGAAGGGAGAGGGATAGAAAATCAGAAATATCGATTAGCTGCTTCTTGCACACCCCCTACCTGGGATGTGCCCACAACCAAGGTACATGCCCTTGACTAGAATCGAACCTGGGACCCTTCAGTCCGCAGGCCAATGCTCTATCCACTGAGCCAAACTGGTTTTGGTGGGACATTTACCTTTTGTAATTGAAACTTTGTAGGCTAGAGTGGAGGCCTAGGCCAGCCAGAGCTCCAGAAGCTTGGCTTCCTTCATTGCTGGGGCAACCCTAGCCTCTGCTCTCTCCAGCTCTGTGACTGCCACCATTATTGTTTGGATTTATGTATCTTCTATAATTGAAACTTTGTAGTATTGAGTGGAGGCCTATGCCAGCAAGAACAAGCAGAAAGCTTGACTTCCTCCATTGCCAGGGAAACCCAAGCCTCCCTCCTGCTCTCAGTGGCCACAGCCATCTTGGTTAGGGTCTATTTGCATATTTGCTCTTGATTGGCTTGAGGGTGTGGCTTGTGGATGTGGCTTGTTGGTGTAGCAGAGGTATGGGCAATTTACATATTACTCTTTTATTAGATAGGATGGTTGAATTGACAAAATGGATCTAACTAGAGAAGCATTCTTTATATTTGAATGAAAATACAAGATGTTGGGGAAAAATAATAGCAGAATAATGTATTTTTGTACTCAAAGTTCCCCCAGGCATATTTTGCAAGTTCCAAATGGTATAAAATAAAATTACCCTTACTAAAGTATTATCTAGGGCCCACATCCTAGTTCAGGAGTACTTTGAATATCCTATATAATAAAAACCTAATATGCTGAGTGTCCAGTTATCCAGTTGGCCATTCATCCAATCAAAGAATAATATGCTAATGATATGCTAAGGCCACTCAACTGCTTGCTGGATTGATGCTCAACTCAGGAGCTGTCTCCTGGTGTTCAGCGCATTCCCACAGGGGTCGTGGCATGGCAGCTAAGGCAGCGGGCCTAAGCCATCACTAGGACATCCCCCAAGGGCTCCCAGACTCTGAGAGGGCACAGGCCAGGCAGAGGAACTCCCTCACAGCTGCCAAGTGTATGAATTTCATGCACCAGGCCTTATTGTGAGTGGAAATGTATTTCTCTTTTTGCTTGATTTCATTGGTCAAATGTCTAATTTGACATTCTGTGCAGCTGTGTGACAAGGGATTGCATTCTCAATGCTTAATTACTTCAGCCAGTTTCTATCTGGTAAGTTGACTTCAAACCTTTCTCCAACTTTAGACTACATAGAAATTCTACAAGTAGGCTCATCACATGATGGGTATTTCATACTGACATTTCCACAGATTTAATATTCACCTTCAAATTCATGAAACCAGGACACTGGCATTGTGTGACCTCCAAGTATATGAAACAGGCTTGATTTCTGTAGTACTCATATATCTTTCACAACAACAAGCCCAACATTTTAAAAAGTATAACATTAAATTGCTTTTTCTTAGTCATATCCTGTTCAAGCAATACGGAATTTTAAAGACTGACTTATTAAAAACACAAGCAAATTGAAGGCTGACAAAAACTACCTTGTACATCCCCAGCAGCAGTTTGATGAATTGGCACATCTGTAGTTGCTGTCTGTCCCTTTGCAAATGATTGGCCAACACAATGGCAATGAAGGTCAATAGGAAGTCACTGACAATACAACAATGTATATCCTTCTGTCCAAATCTTGACTCTTATAACAGCCTGAGTCAAGGTCAAACCCAATAGTTGAGAAGACTGATTAAAAGGAGTGATTTATTTTCATGAAATTTAAGGCAGATTTGACATTTTGCAATTTTAATTTAAGTAAATTAAAGAGTAAATTGCAGTGGACATTTAGCCCATTCTCTTACTTTGAAATAAAGATGCTGACTTGATTTTGTCAAACTAACCAGAGAACATTAAAGGGTCTATTTCAATAAAACTTGCTCAGGGTTACTCAGAGACACATTCCAATATTTAATAATTGTTAGGCAAGTAGGCAAGTTATTTGTGTTGGACAAAGCCAGTGAATGACTTCCAAACTAAAGAGTAGATACAGTGTGATCTTTAAAAACCACAATAAAGATAAAACTAAAAGAACAAAGAGAATTATTTTCTTACTATAGAAATAAGACTAATTTCTCCAGTTTCTGGTGCATAGACCTCACAATCTCAAATTTACAGCCCCTGTACATTTGCACACACACACCTTTGCCTTCCCACCCCCACAAAGATATACACCCATTCACCATGTATTCATGGGAACCCCATGGATGGTCACTAACCTATTCACTGCTACTGGCTACTGTCACTGGACCACCAAGTCTCATATTTTTTTTCATCCTTTTCTACTGCTGACCCAATAGGCATGTCACTTCTCATGACAGTACCTCAAAGGTTGCCAGTGACCTGCTAGAAACAACAGGTACTGACACCTAATCACCTCTACTATTTGGATCCTCTCCCTGACACTATCGCATCAAGTCAAGTGCTCTAATGTAGCCCCAAAGAGACTCCAGCATCTGTTATTTCATCAGAGGCTTTTTAGCCCAGTGGTCGGCAAACTCACTAGTCAACAGAGCCAAATAGCAACAGTACAATGATTGAAATTTCTTTTGAGAGTCAAATTTTTTAAAGTTAAACTATATAGGTAGGTACATTGTTATTAACTTAATTAGGGTACTCCTAAGCTGGCTTTTGCTAAAAACTCAAGGGCCAAAGAGCTGCATGTGGCTCAAGAGCTGCAGTTTGCCAACCAATGTCTTAGCCTCATAGTTTTACTACATATTAGAGGCCCAGTGCACAAATTCATGCACAGCTAGGGTCGGGTGGGCCCAACCCCAATAGAGACATATTGGGGCCAGGCCTGTTGAGAGGAGGAGAGGGTGGGATGTTGGAAGGCTAGACCACCCTAATTGGGGCCAGTCAGGGCTAGGCTGGCTGGGGGGAGGGGCAGAGGATGATTGGCTGATGGGCACCACCCCTGATTGGGCTGGGAGTGTTGATTGGGGGTCAGTGGCTGGGGGAAGGGCTACAGGCAATTGGCCGGCTGGCCCTACCCACTATTGGGATGGGGGAGGCAATCAGGGGCAGGGATGGCCAGGGGAGAGGGGCTGCAGGTGGTTGGCTAGCCTGCCCTGCCCCTATTGGTGTTGGGGGGCTGATCTGGGGTGGGATAAGGGGCTATAGGAGGTTGGCCAGTTGGCCCTGTACCCTGACCAGAGTGAGGGGCTGTAGGCCGATCTGTGTGGTGGGGTCCCATCAGAGGTGGGTTCAGCATGGGAGAGGGGCTGAAGGAGGTTGGCCAGCCAGCCCTGCCCCCCAATCAGGCTGGTTCACTGGCTACAGTGGGCATCATAGCAACTGGTCATTCCGATTGTTATGGCATTCCAGTTGCTGGCTTTTTATATAGTGTATAGATTAGCATATGTGCATATCAATTCGAATGCACATACAAACAATGTATATCATTTTACCATTTTCAACTGCATTTAATTAAGGTCTTCATTCTTTATTGACAAAATTATTACACAGCTCTGTCCATGCCTTCTTCCTTCTAGTCTCCTTGCACTTTGTGTCTGTGTTTTGATAAAACTTTTTTGGGCTAGTTTTTGCTTTCCTGACTATCCATGTGTTCATGATAAAATTAAAACTATTTAACAAATGAAGACCCTTATAGAAACAGCACTCACCCTTTAATCTGTTCCAAAACAGTTTGATGTTTCCAGAGTGTGATGAGCTTTTCTATATATGTGTCTCCATTCCTACCTGTTCTTCCAAAGACCTCTTTCCCTGTTTGACACCTACGTCTCTGACACTGATTCTAAACTTACTTAAGCAGGCACTTTTTCTGTGCAGTGATTCCTAAAGACATTGAAATCTTCCCTGCCATGACACCCATTCTATCATTATTACTATTGCAACACTTATCAAACTATCATTAGAATATTTATTTACATCCATTTTTCTGTATTTGGGGATGATACATTTTTTGATGGAAACATTTAAAAGAATGTTATGTTCTCAAAACTAACTTGGTAACTGGCAATGTGAAATGGCTCAGGAATATATGTGGATGACAAAATCATTTGAAATATGTAATCTGCATTATTTCCTTTCTAGTTCCAAATTTCAACTACATGATGATTATGAGTGGACTACAGGGCAGTATTTGAGGTCTGGAAATTTCAAGGACACCTGACTTCAGGATAATAATTTCTGTATGGATCTGATTATTTTTTCTTTTGCCTTTATCACATTAGTAGATCACGATTATTATAACACTAGAGGCCCAGTGCATAAAATTCATGCATGGGTAGGATCCCTAGGCCTGGTTGGCAATCAGGGCTGACAGGGGCCTCCCTTCATTCTGCATTGCCCCTGGTGCACAGCATACATCACAGCAAGTGGTCAAACTCCTGGTCAGTTGAACTCCTGAGGGACAATTTGCATATTAGCATTTTATTATATAGGATTTTAATCTCAATTCTCCTGACAGAACTTAAGCTTGCTTCTTTGTGCTTTGATCTCATGAAGGTTCACCAATATTTTGAGTAGGAACTGTTTTTTATTCTTCAGGTTTCCTTGCATCTTTTTTCTCTAAGTTAATCTAATTAAGCTTTATTTACCCCTTTTGCTCATTGAAAATTTTTATTTTTCGCTGAAACCGGTTTGGCTCAGTGGATAGAGCATCAGCCTGTGGACTGGAAGGTCCCAGGTTTGATTCCGGTCAAGGGCATGTATCTTGGCTGCGGGCACAATCCCAGTAGGGAGTGTGCAAGAGGCAGCTGATCGATGTTTCTCTCTCATCGATGTTTCTGACTTTCTATCCATATCCCTTCCTGTCTGTAAAAAAAAAAAAAAATCAATAAAATATATTAAATTAAAAAAAAGAAAATCTTTATTTTTCCCATTTAAAATTGTAAAGTTCTTCAAAACTATAAAGAATCTGTGACAATAATAATTTTACATTCTCAATAAATATGGGCAAAGGAACTTAATTATTTGCAGAATTCTGTGACTACAAATCTCTCAGTCAATAACTTGTCAATTTTTAATAGCAGAGTGGACCATTTTCAAAAAATAAAATTTTTATTTTTCCTCATTAAAATATTTTCAATGATGTTTAAAATATAATGAATTCTTTATTCACATCTCTTTGGAGAACATATGGTAATTCCTTTGTTTATAGATATGAATTAATAGATTATGAACTCTATAAAGAAGTAACAATTATGACACACATATCTTCATAGGGCACAAAATTTGACAAACATGCTCAGTAAGTGCATTTCCAGTAGAGCACAAAGGATTAATCATTTAGATCAATTATTTAGGAATTCACATTAACATCAAAGCATTTGGGGTTTCCTGTCACTTAAAACATTTTTAAGGAAACCATTGTAAGGAACATTCTGTGTTCAGAATTCAATAAAAATGGGGGCAGGGAACTGAAATCCTTACATATAATACCCCAATTCAAAATCCAGCAGCAGCATTAAGTGAATGCAAATTATTTAGTCTCATAAAATTCTCATTATTTGAAGAGATGTGAAATAAAATATTTGCCTTACTTCAAGGGGCTTTTATGCGTGAGTTTTCACACTTATGAGAGATTACTTCAGAGTAATGAAATTCAGCTCCTAAAACACAACTAGAAAAAATAATTCCAAGTTAATAAAAGTCTTTGTTTGGAGTTAGATTTGACAGTTGAAGAACCAGAGTAGATTGTGGCTGTCTTTATGCCAGCGGTTCTCACCTGTGGGTCACAACCCCTTTGGGGGTCAAACGACCCTTTCACAGGGGTTGCCTAAGACCATCGGAAAAACAAATATTTCCAATGGTCTTAGGAACCGAGACACTGCTCCTCTATCTGTCTCCAGGAAGGTCCGCCCACATGCAGATACGTCCACATACAAGTACCTGGCGTGATGACATCATCGCACCAACCCCATCACATACCCCCCATACAAATATATAGCTGTATGTGACAGGGTTGGCGCCATAATGTACTTACACGGACCAGTCACACATGGGTAGAGAGCAGCTGCTGTGTTGAGAGAGCAGCTACTCTGTTAAAAGCAGCTATTATGTTGAAAGCAGCAGTATTGGAGGTAAAATGACAATTCATGAATTATATTTTACTGGTAAATGTAAAATCATGTACTGTAAAATCATCAACTACTACTACAAAAAAAAATCTGTACCAAGGGAACTTAATCTGGATCCTGATCAGTCTTTTTATATTCAGCTGTGGTTGATGTGAATACTGCCCCCTTGTGATAGTAACAGGTTTGTAAAAAAAAAACAACAACACTGAATTGTGAATCAAAGGAAACAAAGGAAACTTTAATGAACTGTATTGACTGAACTATGCCATGTATCATCTTTTGTATCATTAAAGCTATTGTTATTTATTTCCATTAGCAAACCGTCCCGTGACAATGGATCATGTAGAGAAGAACGTTAAGAAAAGAAAATACAGTGAGGATTTTTTACAGTATGGTTTTACCTCAATAATTACAGCAGGATTGAGAAACCACAACGAGTTGTTTGTTGTGAAGTTCTATCAGCTGAATGTATGAATTTGAACAAACACCATTTTGATAGCAAGCATCTGAGCTTTGCCTGCAAGGATACCAATTATTTTAGAAGCAAAGCTGATGGACTCAAGAAAGCCAAACTTGAAACTGGTAGCAAGTACAAACAAACAAAACGTAGCAGCCGTTGAAGCTTCATATTTGGTGGCACTCAGAAACACCAGAGCTATGAAACCTCACACCATTGCTGAGGATTTACTGTTGCCAGCAGCCAAAGACATTGTTTGAGTTATGATCGGAGTCGAATTTGTTACGAAATTGAGTGCAATTTCCTTATCTAACGACACTGTCCACAGAAGAATAGATGACATGACTGCTGATATTCTTGATCAGGTAATCCAGGAATCAAATCTGCTCCACTACCAATACTTAGTATCCAGCTTGATGAATCTACAGACATTGCAAATGTCCATAGTTACTGGTTTACATGAGGTATATTAGTGATGGTGACTTTAAAGATGAGTTTCTTTTTTTTTTTTGCAAACCTCTTGAAACAACAACTATTGCACATTATGTATTTGACACAGTTGGTTCATTTCTGAAAGAGCATAAGATCTCTTGGGAAAAGGTTTGTGGTGTTTGCACAGATGGTGCTCCAGCTATGCTAGCATGTCAATCTGGATTTCAACGTTTGGTACTGAATAAGTCACCAAAAGTCATCTGTATGATTCATCGGCAAATATTAACAACGAAGAAGCTGCCACAAGAGTTATAAGAAGTAATGAAAAGGATCATAAATTCTGTCAATTTTTTAAAGACTTGCACTTTAAACAGTTGACTCTTTTCACAACTGTGCAATGAGTTGGATGCACCAAACAATGCTCTGCTATTTCACACTGAAGTGAGATGGTTGTCGAGAGGAAAGTTTTAAAACATGTTTTTGAGCTTTAAGATGAACTCAAACTATTTTTTAATCAGAAAGCAAGACCACAGTTTAAAGCACTTTTCAGAGATAAAAGTGAACTGCAGAAAATAGCTTACTTGGTTGACATCTTTGCCATCTTGAATGAGTTAAATTTGTCACTACAAGGACCAAATGCAACATGCCTCGATTTCTCTGAAAAGATCCAATCATTGCAAATAAAACTTCAGCTTTGGCAAAAAAGAAAGAAAAAAAAGATGAAAATAAAATTTACATTTTGCCTACCTTATCTTCTTTCTTTGAGGAACATGACATTGAACTAGACAAAAAATTACAGTGATAATTTCTGTGAAAGAACATTTGCACATGCTGGCAGACGAAATTTCATCGTACTTTCCAAATCTACCTGACACCTCATTTGCACTTGCCAGAAGCCCATTCACAGTCAAAGTTGAAGATGTTCCTGAGACAGCACAAGAGGAGTTCATTGAACTTATTAACAGCAATGCAGCAAAAACTGATTTCTCTACAATGCCAGTTACAAAATTCTGGATCAAGTGTTTGCAGTCATATTCTGTTCTGTCTGAGACTATGTTGCGCCTTCCTCTTCCATTTCCAACAACATATCTTTGTGAAACAGGGTGTTCCAGCTTACTGGTTACCAAGTCTAAATACAGAAGTAGACTTGTTGTGGAACATGATCTTCATTGTACTCTTGCCAAGAGTGCCCCAAGAATTTCTGATCTCATGAGAAAGAAGCAATCTCAACCTTCGCACTGACATTGGCTTTCTACGCATACTCTCGCAAAATATAGCAATGTAGTTTACTGTTGTTATATTAAGACTGTTACCCATGCTACAGCATGCTTTAAGACAAAATTTCATTTATTTGTAATTAGAAATAAATATTTCACAATATATAATTACATATTGTTTATGTGATTAATCGCTATGCTTTAATTATGTTCAAGTTGTAACAATGAAAATATATGCTGCATATCAGATATTTACATTATGATTCATAACAGTAGCAAAATTACAGTTATGAAGTAGCAACAAAAATAATTTTATGGTTGGGGGTCACCACAACATGAAGAACTATATTAAAGGATCATGGCATTAGGAAGATTGAGAACCACTGATCAGTGCTCTCACCTCTCTCATCCCCAATAGGTTCTCCTTGTAATATTTAAGCTCTTGAAATATCCTCTATAATTTAGGCATTTACCTGTAGTAGCCATTTACTAAATCTTACCTTTTGTTTGGATGTACTGTCCCACTCACATAATATTGATAGTACTATATAAATGCACATGTGGAATTTTTCATCCTGGTTTTTACCTCTTTAATATCCAGATACCATATAGATAATTATTCAGTTTTAAACTGCTTATTTTACTGCTAATCTGCATGTGCCAAACCCCTGCTAGCTGTTATGAAATCCAAGACAAATAATATACATTATCGGGATTTTATAACCTTGTTTTTTTCCATGAGTTCAGATATGTTGAAACTAATATGAATATAATGAACTGGGGGGCAGAAAGAAGGTAGCTGTGACTTCTCTTCTTAAGCTTCATGAATATTTCAAATGTTTTTTTTTATTTTAGGGATAGCTGGCATAAAAGAAATTCAATTCATTTCTCAGTATTATAGCCAAATTAATGATTTAATGAGGGAAATGGGGACATGACCTAATTGCTAAAATATGCATTTATAAGTAGACATTTCCACTCTATCATTTAGTGGAATCATCCTAAAGCACACATCTAGTAGAACAACTCCCTCAAATTCCAGCCAAACGTCCTTACCAAGTGTCCTGAACACCAAACACAATGGATTTCGAACACCATCGTCAAAATAACTACCAACAGCAGACACATACAGTCACTGTTACAAGTATAATAAATGTTTTGAATACCTGCTATTGCTAGCCACTGCATTAATTTTCTCTACAATTTTCTTTCTCGGTTGTCATCTCAAGGGTCAATTATTAATAATTTTAAATTCACACACCCATTTTACAAATGATAAAAACTGAGCATCAAAGACTCTGAATAACTAATCAGCTCCAATTAACACTCGATGTCACCGCAAAGCCAGTGAGTACTCTGAAATAAGTTCTTTATCCTTTCCTTTCCTCAAAAAAATGTTTTGCAAGTTAAATCTTTGTTATGTTTATAGAACTGAGTTTTCAGCAGCAGCTAAAGTTCAAATATTTAAACATACCAGATATACAACCAAAATCATAAAATTTTTAAAATTTTCTTGAGAAGAAAGAGAATTTTTTCTTGAGGAAAGAGAATGAAAAGAAAGTTTAATATTAGTTTTCATGATCAATTATGTTAGCCTTTTCAAATTGAAAATGTAAATATGCTGAAATCTCTGAGCTGAAATACTAAGGAAGTGAAATAAATTAGTACATATTTGTTCTTTATTTAATTGAAAGATTTGAAATCTTTATTAAAGCCCCAATCTATGGAACAAAACCTGAATAGTATTTTTATAACACAGAAGGTCATGAATATTGTGAATATTTACTTTATCATTGGCAGACCAAAGAGAAAAAATAATACATAAAGTGCATTTATCATTAATTCAGAAAGAATTAATGTGAACCAAATACAAAGTCTCACTGTTAACTGTGTATGCTTATTTCTTAACTATAGGCCCAGTGCATGATATTCATGCATGAATAGGTCTTCCTTACCCTGGCTTCACTCTCAGCTGCCCGGGCCACAAGTCCCCACTCCTGGCCCGCCTGGGAGCCAGCAAGTTCTCACTTCTGTCCGAAGCACCACGCCTGTAGCTCCCTCAGCCACCCCCTTCCTGCCCCCTCATAGCAGGCATCCCTCTCCTCCAGGCTGCTCTATGCCTGCATATGCAAATTAACCCACCATCTATGTTCAGTTAATTTGCATACTCACTCTGATTAGCTGTGAGCATAGTGGCGATATGGTCAATTTACATGTTTGTCTATTATTAGGTAAGACAAGTAGAAGCCTGATGAATGAAGATTCATGCAGAATGGGCCTTCCTTTCTCTGGCTGATGGCAATGCCTTTGCTCTGGCCAGAGCTGCCTTCTTGCCTTCCCACACTGACCCAGAGGTTTGGAGCGGCTGGGGTGGTGCAGAATGCCTGAGCTGTGGCCGTGGCAACAATGCAAGTGTCCAGCCCAGCCCCAGCCACTTGGTGCCGGTGTATGCAAATTAACCTCCCTTCTTTGTCTGGTTAATTTGCATACTCACTGTTAAGATCAATTCGCATTTTACTCTTTTTTTAAAATATATTTTATTGATTTTCTGCAGAGAGGAAGGAAGAGGGATAGAAAGTCAGAAACATTGATGAGAGAGAAACATTGATTAGCTGCCTCCTGCACACCCCCTTACTGGGGATGTGCCCGCAACCAAGGTACATGCCGTGACTGAAATCGAATCTGGGACCTTTAGTTCTGCAGGCCAACTCTCTATCCACTGAGCCAAATGGGTTTCGGCAGCATTTTACTCTTTCATTAGGTAGATTAGTAAAACTCTAATTTGTTTCAGTGGAAAATCATAAAATCAAAAACATTATTCCATCTGTTTATCATATTCTTGCAAATCATACATAATGGCTACTGCTATCAAGATGCAGGTAAGAAAATTTGGACAAAAGTTATTCTGGATAGTTACTATAGAAAATGTGTAATAGTTGATATCTTGAGAATGACAAAACAAATGAAGAAGCTGCTTAGCTCTTTGCAAGAACAGGTAGCTAAATAACCATTTTGTTTTAGCTGGGCTTCATTAAAATCATAAGTTTATCTTGCAAAATACAGTATCAAGAGATTTAGAAAACAAACCACAATTTGGGAGAATAATTTTTGCCTAAGACATATCTGATAAAAGACTGTTATCCAAAATATAAAAAGAATTCTTAAAACTCAACAATAAAGAAACTGACCACCTAATCAAAAATAGACAAAAGATCTGAACAAATACCTTACCGAATAAGATACACAGATGGCAAATAAGCATATGAAAAGAAGCTCAACGTTACATGGCATTAGGGAAATGCAAATTGAAGCAACAATGAGACAGCACTAACTGCTATTAGAACGTCTAAAATCCAAAACACTGACAAACCAAATGCTGGTGAAGATGTGAAACAACAGGCCCTCTCATTCACTGCCAGTGCGAATGCAAAATAGTACAGCCACTTGAAGACAGTTTGGCAGTTTCTAATAAAACTAAACATACCCTGACCATACAATTCAACAATTACATTCTTTGGAATGTACTCAAATGAAGTGAAAATTTACATCCATAAAAAAAAAAAAAAGAAAATGAATATTTATAGCAGTTTTCTTTGTAATTGTCAAAACTTGGAAGGAGCCAAGATTTCCTTCAGTATGTGAATAAATAAACTATAGTATACTCAGATAATAGAATATTTTAATAAATCTTTATTGTTCTGATTATTGCAATTGTTCTCCCTTCCCCCCGCCCATAGCTCCCCTCCACCCGGTTCCCACCCCATCCTCTGCCCTTACCCCCCCACATCCATAAGTGTACAATTTTTTGTCCAGACTCTTTCCACACACCCAATACTCCTTTCTCCCTGAAAATTGTCAGTCCACTCCCTTTCTATGCTCCTAATTCTATTATATTCACCAGTTTATTCTGTTAATCAGATTTTTTAATTCACTTGATCTTTAGATTCACTTGTTGATAGATATGTATTTGTTGTTCATAATTTTTATCTTTACCTTTTTCTTCTTCCTCTCCTTAAAGAATATCTTTCAACATTTCATATAATACTGGTTTGGCGGTGATGAATTCCTTTAGCTTTTTCTTATCTGTGAAGCTCTTTATCTGACCTTCAATTCTGAATGATAGCTTTGCTGGGCACAATAATCTTGGTAGTAAGTTCTTGTTATTCATCACTTTGAATATTTCTTGCCACTCCCATATGGTCTGCATAGTTTTTGTTGGGAAATCAGATGACAGTCATAAGTCTTTGTCTTTTGCTCTTGGCATTTTAATTATGATGTGTCTTGGTGTGGTCTTCTATGGATTCCTTTTGGTTCTCTGCGTTTCCTGGAGTTGTAAGTCTATTTCCTTCACCAGGTGGGGGAAGTTTTCTGTCATTATTTCTTCAAATAAGTTTTCAGTATCTTGCTCTCTCTCTCTTCTGGCACCCCTGTAATTCAGATATTGGTATGCTTGAAATTGTCCCAGAGGCTCCTTACACTATCTTCATATTTTTGGATTCTCTTTGCTTTTTGCTTTTCCGGTTGGGTGTTCTTTGCTTCTTTGTATTTCAAATCTTTGACTTGATTCTTGTGATCCTCTAGTCTGCTGTTGGATCTCTGTATATTATTTTTTATTTCAGTCAGTGTATGCTTTATGTCTAGTTGGTCCTTCTACATATCCTTGAGGGTCTTGCTAAATTTATCGGCCTTTTCTAGAAATTTTGTGAAAAGCCTTATAACTGTAGTTTTGAACTCTATATCCAAGTAAGTTGCTTTCCTCCATTTCTTTCATTTGTGACTTGTTTCTTTGTCTCTGCATTTTAGCTGATTCCCTGAGTTGATAGAGTGGCTTTGGGCGCTAGATGTCCTATAGGGCCCAGTGGCTCAACTTCCCCAGTTCCCTGAGGTGGACACTCTTGGTGCACCTCTTTGTGGGCTGTGTGCACGTCTTGTTGTAGTTAAGCCTTGATTTTTTTTTTTTTTTTTATGTCACTGGGAGAATTGATCTCCAGGCCAATTGGCTGTGAGGATCAGCTGTGCCTATGATGAGAGAACTTCTGTGCTGGAGACACCCTTAAAAGATAAGACTTGCTTCAGTGGGACTTTGGTGCTCACTGAGTCTGCCCCATGAGTGTGTCCCTTATGGATCTGAGGAGTTGTAATCTGAATGGTCCCACTCTGACCCCTGCATACACTGGCTCTTGGATCTCCAAGGAGGTGTTAATTTAGCCTCTGCCTGAGGTCACCCAGCAAGAGCTATGGAGAGATATGCAGTTTCCTCTTATTTTGGTTTTTTTTTATTGATGTCCAGATGAGGCCCCGATGTGAAGCAATGGAAGCTGCTGTGGGGCCTTAGGCCTTCTTTTGGATGTTCTGGGTCTCTCTGACTCAGCTGCAGTTTGTTTGATAAGTTTAGAGTTCAAAGGATCTGGCCATTCATATGCAAAAGTCTCTGTGCTCAGCTTGAATGGAGAGGAGTCTCAGGGTGGAGCAACCAGCAATGGCTTCTCATAAGCCCTACCCTAAAAGGTCCCTGGGTCTCAGTGTCTCATGTTAATTGATGCACGCTCCTCTGAGAGAAAGCTGCCCTGGAGTTTTGCCCACTGCCAAACAGTCCAGTTTCTCCCTGTATGAGTCTGGGTCCCCAGAGTCTCACCTGGAACTGGAATTCAGAGGAGTCATGAGCTTTTGCCTCCCTTTCATTTGAAAAAGCCAGCTTAGTACTCAGTTGCCAGCCCTTTCCACGTGTGTGCCTCCATACCTCTGCCTTCCACGGCTCCTGTGAGTCTCAGTGTGCTTTTCTCTTTCCTTCTAGTTGCAGAATTTTCACTCAGCCAGCCTTCCTGTGGTTCTAGATGATGTTTGGGGTTTTTTTTAGTTTTAGTTTTGAAATTGTTGTGCGAAGCAGCAGTTTAGGTGTTTACCAATGCTGCCATCTTGCTTTCTCTCCGTATAATAGAATATTATTCAGAGCTAAAAAGAAATAAACTCTCATGCCATTAAAAGAATGTAGGAAATTTAAATGCATATTAGTGAGAAGCTATTCTGAAAGAGATGCGTATTTATTATTTTAATTTGATGACATTTTTGAAAAGCCAACTCTGTGGTGATAAATAGAAACTAGTGGTTGTCATAAGTTGAGGGCAAGAGAGGGATGAATAGACAGAGCACAAAGGATTCTTAGGCAGCAAAACTATTCTATATGATGCTATAATTAGGTGTATATATGACATTACACATTTGTTTAAAAAAAAACACATAGAATGTACAACACCAAGAATGAAGGACAATGTAAATTATGGCTATTTTATTATAGGAACATGACATCAGTTGTAACAAACATACCATGCTGGTGGGAGATGTTAATAGTGGAGAAGGCAGTGTGTGGGGGTGGAGATAAGGCTATATGGGAATTTGGTACTTTCTGTTGGATTTGGCTGTGAACCAAATGATGCTCTAAAAAATGTAATACCCTAATCAATAAAAAAAAAATAGAAAACAATATGCAAGAGCAGAGCAGCAAAGAATTAAACTCTACAAATAAAAGCAAAATAACAATATTAGCATTAAAAAGAATCAACCAATGAGAGAATCAACCAATAAATAAGTGAAATAACACATTGATGTTTTTCTCTCTCTCAAATCAATAAATAAAATTTAAAAATGAAAAAAAAATAGTCTATTTTTTAATCTTACTTTTTAAATGCAGTGAGTAGCCAGATGTGCAGGGGAAAACAATTTGTGCATTTCAACTATAGAGTTGGAAATAAATGGTATAAACATTGCTCAAATCTATGTATTTATGTTGCATGTCTTCTAGCTGAACTGCATAACAGGTACTCCAGGGAAGCCGTCTTAGGAACATGCATACACTGGATACTAGCCTGCTCTGTTTATGTGGGTGCCCCTTGTATCCTGTGATACTTTGTCTTTAATTAATGTATCACAAATAGTAAAAAATAGTCTCTTATTCCAAAAAGTTGGAGAGTAGAAAAAAAAATGCACAGCGGCTGACAAATACTGCCTTGACCAAGTGAGTTAGGGGAACATGAACAGTGATAAATCATGTTGAAATTATAAGTATAAGCCCTCACTATGATGTGATGGAAACAGCACTTTACCTCCGAAATCCATATAGCCCCTGTCTGATCATGAGAAAGACATCAGACAAAACAAAATGGAGGGATACTGAACAAGCTGGGTGAAAGCACTCCTCAATATTGCCAAGACTATCAAAACCAAGAAAAAAATCCAAGAGACTGTCACAGACCAGGGGAAGCTCAAGAAGACATGACAAATAAATGACATGTGCTGTCTTGGATGGGATCCTAGAGCAGAAAAAAAGGCTGTTGGTACAAACTAAGGAAATCCAAATATAGTATGGAGCATAGTTAACAGTAACATTCCAGTGTCAGTTTCTTAGCTGTAAGAATTGTTTCACAGTAACAGAATGCATTGACAGTAAGGGACACTGGGTGATGGGATTATAGCACTCTGTGATATCGCTGAAAATTTACTGTAAATCTAAACCATTTTGAAATTGAAAGTTTAATTATTTTTAAAATCACAGCCCTTTCAATAGAGCAGCCATCTTCCCTCTAGAGACAGATTAGTTTTTAAGAGACATTATTCTCTGACATTTACAGGAGGAATATGGCTAAAATCTCTTCCTTCCTAACATTTTTCTTCAGTCTTAAATTGCTTGGATTTCATAATTTTTGAAGAGTGTGCGAGAGTAACCTTAGCTATCATTTCTTCATTTTCCTATCACTTTTACCAATAGGTGTATTCTCAGAATCACATCTGCCCCTGTCAAGGAAAACGCATTGTCCTTTGGCTTCCTTCCTGACAAACTGACACTGTTTGAGTAATTGCCTTATGTTTTCCAGGAAGTTGTGAGAACAGCACTGAGGAAGGATATACATTAAAACTAGAAGATAGCAAATGTACTCCAGCAAGGTAACCTGGATAAACGGAGAGGTCAGGAGGAGTACACAGAGATTGCCTTATCTGTGACACTTTAGCAAAGGTTATTTTAATATTCTGCCCAGCAACCTCTGTGACTCATCCAAGAGCCATGAATGTAAACGTAGGGAGCACACCTCAGGAACATAGATAATTTATTGAAAATGGATGGCCTTCATTTCTTTAGTCCATTAAAAATCTTGCTTACTTTTATAAATACTATCTTCATTCTCTGAATTTCACTAAATACAGAAGAAAGAAAATAATCATATGCATTTAAAAATTTCCCCTGAAGTAATTCAGTATAGAATATTCAGTGATATTTATACATTTTTAAAAAAAAACCTATTTAAGTAATACCAAAATGTGAACAAAATAGATGGCATAATGTCATCAAACAATAATTACAAGACTTGGGCTTTGAAACTATTTCATTTATTGGACATTTCACATAGGTCTGTGAATGACCTCTCACCTTTTCTCTTTTCACCTAATACTAGATGGCAATACTCTGGCCTGACTATATCTCAATACTTCAATGTGGGTCAAATATTGTATGGCATCTTCATGGGGGTGTGTGGGGGGAACAATAGGAACTGGGATATTTATGTGGGATTTACCAACACCAAAGCTGTATTTGAAGTCATGGAATTAGATGGAATACTTCAGAAAATTAGGTGTAAGTATAGAAGAGAACAGTTACAAGGCTTGGTCCTTGTTTCATTCAGTCCATCTCTTTAAAGTTCAGGAAGAAGAGAGCAAATAAAACAGATGAAGAAGGAGCAGTTAGGGAGGTCAGAGCTGCATAATGAAAAAGAGTTCAACTGAATTAAATGCTGCTGAGAAGTCAAGAAATATAAGGACCAAAAAAGGATGTGATTTTTACTGTATGGAGGTTTGATGACTTCTACAAGGACAGTTTCAGTGAAAATTGGCAAAGAGAGTTGTTTGAGAGAAGAATGTGAGATGTGGGGGTAATGTACCAATTATACAAAATTATATTGAGTTTTGTTACTTAAAATTTTGTGGTAGTGGTTATGGGAAAAAAGTTGGACAATGAGCTTTATTCAGTTTTTATTTTTATTTTCTCCTCTTTAAAAAAATAGTTATGGTATGATATACAACATGATGTAGCTGTACCTGTATCTTGAATGTTAGGTAGATTAGTTGATAGTTTAAAACAAAATAGGAAAAATCTTAAGAGCAAATGTATCATTTAGGCAAGACATACCCAGATCTAGTTGTTTAATCTAGTTGTTTAACCAGTGGCCTGCCCAAGGTGATACATAATATTAGCTATCATGTGTCAATGCTGGAATCAGTGACAAGGAGAGTAAAGAAGGGATCAGGTGATGGGACAATTGAAATAATAAAGTGGAAATTGTATAATTAACATTAAAGGTAAAGGCAAAGTTATGGCCTTGGGAGCAGGTGGGTAGAGCTGGGTAGAGAAAATATGGTCAGAAATGGGGAAACAAAGAAACCAAGAAACTGGACTTATGTTCCCATTTCTATGTTTGTGTTTATTCATTTATGTGTATGCACTCTCTGTTTTTTTTTTTCCTTATTTTGTTCTGTCATGGTTTTTTATAATTTCTAATTTCAACACAAAGTTTGAAGTATTCCCAAAATTGAGTTAATACCTATCACACTAGATAAGCTGTCTTTAGCTTTTTGTTCCCAGTGATTTCCTTGGTTAATCTTGAGTTATTTTACAGTAAGAACAGTGATAGGAATTATGAAAGAGAAAACTTCTAGTGAACATACTAATACAAAATTACACTAGTCCAACAAGTCATTATGTTGCTGTGAGGTGACCAGTTGATTTACTAATATGTTAAAGACAGAGAAGGTTTCATTATAATTAAATCATATGTAAGAAGTGTATTCCAAAACGAGGCACGGAGGTATAAAATTAGTTAATGGGGGTGGCTCATGTCAGCTGATGGCAGTTAAACTAGTGAAGATGTTTAACCTTGACAATAAGCACAACATCTGCCAAAGTGCTTGCGGCCGTGCGTAGTACTGGGTAAAATAATGGGGTTCTGGGGAGAAAAGGACAGCCCGGGGACAAAGCGTCCTCACATAAGACATGACTCATGTCTCTAAACCCATATCCTTTAATGTCTTACTAATTAACAGAGAGACCATCATATATCATGATACAACAGCATCTGGGGACCTGAGCACCATTGCAAAGAGAGATGATCTTTTAGTTCATATCTAAGCATTAAATCCTTCACATTAGTCCTTTTTCTTAAAGACATTATTGATATCATACAGAATGATATTTAAAGTTGGACTTTACTATGGGATTAAGCTCTAACCCTGAGGGATAAATTCCATGATTCTCTAAAATTAAATTATTTCCAAAATCATGATTAACAGTTCAGTAAAATTTCCAGCCCCATTATAGCAATAGAACAGCTCCTAAAGTTCCAACTACATGCTCATAAAATTTTGATTACTTCTTGTAATCATGCCATCTGGTAGCTTAGTTACAGTTACATCTTAAAACTTACTGGCGACTGCCTGATTTTTGAAGTTTTTATTCTGTAATCTGATGTTTGGATAGCTTAGGAATATAAATATAGTTTTTTTAATCTTTAAAAATTGAACTATAAATCAGTTGTTCATATACAAAAGGATAATTTAGCTGGTTTTCTTTATAACAAATACTGTATACACTGCATTTAACACTTATTAAATCCTTATTGAGTTTAAATTTAAAAGGAAAATAAACTTAAAAGGTATAAATAAGGGCATTTGGCATATTACAATATTATTTTCTCTCAAATAATATAATTATAAATAAACTTAAAATTAGATGTCTTATTTTTAATTTTATGCAAGCTGATTTCATACAGTCTAATTAATTTAAAAATAATAATAGAGATACCTTTAAGAGAATCTGGGACCCAACAGGAGATCCATCCATTTTTATACAGTTTTATACAGTCTAATTAATTTAAAAATAATAATAGAGATACCTTTAAGAGAATCTGGGACCCAACAGGAGATCCATCCATTCTCAGATCAGGCTCTTGGTACTAGGCAAACAGGACTAGACAAATAAAACTCTAGCTACCTCTGAAAAGACAGTTGGAGGAAGAAAGGTGATGAGTAGCTTGATGATACTGGTCCCAGAGACCTATAATAGATGCCTTGATATCCACAGTTATAAGCAAAAATCTGACCTTGCCTGCTCTTCATGGCCTCTGTCTACTGGGTGTTGGGGAGTCAAATTCCTGCCTGTCAATTATTCCTGTCCTTCAAAGCATCTTCATGTGTTCCAACCTGCTATCCCCCAAATTGCCAGCACACAAGGAAGACCACCTCCTGTCCACACTCATGGGCCTGATGCTACATAAGTTGTCCCAGCAGGTAAAGTTTAAGGGGTAAGCAGAGAAAAATAATTCATTGCTGACCCAGCACAAGAAAATACAAGCTAGACACTTGAGTCAGGTCCCTCTAAGACAGAGCTGAAGGGGGATGGAAATAGCAACAGAAACAAAATAATTTGTTCATAGTTTTAAAATCACACAATTTAAAAGTCAATTAGGTATTTTGGAGTATAGGAGGGTGTCTGTAAAATCTCAAAAATTGAGTGAAAAAACATGTCTCAAGCCATTGAAAAATATGTAAAGATAAAATAGAAGAAGAAATAAAATAAACAACAACAACAAAAAAAACTAGGTGGAAATAGATAGGCAAGTTCTGATTACCATTATTGTTACATATTACCTAGGATATTATAACCAAAGGAGTAAGATTTTTAAAAATAACAATTATAATCATTAAGTAGATAATAAATTATTTTTTTCTAACATGATTTTGTACTTCAAAATTCACAAGATAATTAGACTTAATTTTGTGAAAATGGCTCTATACAAAATAGGATTGAAAAATTACTGTATCAAATTGAAAACATCCTATATAATAAAAGAATAATATGCAAATTAGCCATCACTCTGTTACACCCACCAGCCACACCCACCAGCTGATCAGGAGCAAGTATGCAAATTGACCTAACCAAGATGGCTGTAGCCACAGAGAGCAGGAGGCTTAGGTTTTCCTGGCAATGGAGGAAGCTGAGCTTTCCACACACCATGGACTGCCTTGGACTCTGCTGAAGGCTACCAAGTTTCAATTATGGAAGATAAAAAAATCCCAACAGAAATGGCTGCAGCCATGGAGCAAGCAGGAGGCTTGGCTCCGCTCAAGGCTACAAAGTTTCAATTATAGAAAATAAATAAATCCCAGATACCAGCACCTCCGCTTGGGTTGCCAGGGGGTGTAGCTGGCCTGAAAACCACCACAGGCCCCTCACCCAGGCCGTCCCATGCCCCAAGGGAACCCCCAAACTGATCCGGGATACCTTGCAGGGCAAACCAGCTGGCCCCCACCTGTGCAGCAGGCCTCTATCCTATCCTAGCTAATAAAAGAGTAATATGCAATTGACCATCACTCCACCACACAAGATGGCTGCCCCCATATGGATACAAGATGGCCACCACAAGATGGCCAGAAGGGCAGGGTGGCTGGGAGGGACCAGGCCTGTAAGGGAGGGCAGTTGGGGCAAACAAGTTGGCAGGGGAGTGGTTAGGGGGTGATCAGGCTGGCAGGCAGAAGCAGTTAGGGGCAATCAGGAAGGCAGGCAGGTGAGCATTTGGGAGCCAGTAGTCCTAGATTGTGAGAGGGATGTCCGACTGCCCGTTTAGACCTGATCCTATCTGAATCAGGCCTAAACACATTTGGACATCCCTCGAGGGTCGCAGATTGGAGAGGATGTAGGCTGGGCTGAGGGACACCTTTCCCCAACCCCTGTGCATGAATTTCATGCACCGGGCTACTAGTAAATTATAATAATATAAATTGTAAAATTATAAAATACACTTACAGAGTCCTAGACCTTTATAAAAGCAAAAATTTCTATGAAAAACAAAATGTGAACAAATAAAGAAACATTCCATGGATGTAAAAATTAAAATCATTTAATGTAAATTATTCCAAAACCCAACAGTTACATTCCAGCCGAAACCAGTTTGGCTCAGTGGATAGAGCTTCGGCCTGCGGACTAAAAGTTCCCAAGTTCAATTCTGGTCAAGGGCATGTACCTTGGTTGTGAGAGCATCCTCAGTAGGGGGTGTGCAAGAGGCAGCTGATCAATGTTTCTCTCTCATCGATGTTTCTAACTTTCTATCCCTCTCCCTTCCTCTCTGTAAAAAATCAATAAAATATATTTTTTAAAAATAGTTAAATTCCATACACTCAGTTAGAACCCCGTCAGTGATTGTCTGAATAGAAAAGCAGTGTTAGTTAATTCCACAGTTTCTGTTGAAGGTACACACCATGCTGGGTGTGACCTTGGTCATTCATTAAGGACCCATAGGCAACAAAACACATACAGTCCCTGCCCTCATGCTCTTTATCATCCTGGAGAGGAGAACTTCATGTTATAACATAATGTCAGATAAGGATAGTGCTATGAGAAAAAAAAAATATGAAAAGGTGCTAAAAACTTTAGAGAGATTTTATTTCTGCACAGTAGTCTGGAATCATCTCCCTGAGAAAGTGACAACTAAATCAAGATGTGAGTGAAATGTGTTGAGTGATTGAGCTCTGTAAATACATGGAGAAAAAGAAATATTAAGTAGTTAGTGCCAGTATCCAAAGTTTTTTTTTAAGTGTGTGTTTTTAAGAGTAGCAAGGAAGCCATGGTGGCTCATGCAGGAACCAGGGGGACAAAGGCAGACACTGGAGTCCAAATTACGGCTGAATAGAAGCAAGGTCTTTTCAGTTCTTATATGAAGTGATACTTGGCTTTAAATTCCATCTGTGGTCAAAAAGTGTGGGAGGGTGGAGGGCATGGAACTGACCTGATCTGATGTACATCTCACAGATCTAGCAACCGAGTGGGGATGAGAGCAGGAGAGAGAAGGTAGCAGCAGAGGAACAATGAGATGACACTGAGCAATTTAAGAGAGATGATTGTAGCTGGTTCCAAGTGCTGTGATAGAAGCAAAAAAAAAAAAAACTAATATGATTGAGGAATATTTTGAGGGTGAATCCAGCAGGTATAGTTTATGGAATGTATATTGCTGGAAGTCAGAGATAGAAGTCAGGGAAGGTTTTATAGGCTTTTATTTTTTATTTCTTTTTCTTTTTTTCTATTATTTTTATTGTTTAAAGTATTACATATATTAGTACATATATCTCCTTTTTTCCCCATTGACCTTCCCCCAGCCTCCTCTACCCCCTGTCCCATGCCCTCATCCCACCCCCCAGTGTCTTGTGTCCATTGGTATGCTTATATGCATGCATACAAGTCCTTTGGTTGATCTATTTCCCTCCCTCTCCAGCACTCCCCAGCCTTCCCGCTATAATTTGACAGTCTGTTCAGTGCTTTACTGCCTCTGTATCTATCTTTTTATTCACCAGGTTATAACATTCTTTATTTTCCATAAATGAGTGAGATCATGTGGTATTTTTATTTCATTGCCTGGCTTATTTCATTTAACGTAATGCTCTCCAGGTCCATCCATGCTGCTGCAAATAGCAAGAATTCCTTCTTTTTTATAGCAGCTTAGTATTCCATTGTGTAGATGTACCATAGTTTTTTAATCCACTCATCTGCTGATGGGCACTTAACGCTGTTTCCAAATCTTAGCCATGATGAATTGTGCTGCTATGAACATAGGAGTGCACATATCCTTTCTGATTGGTGCTTCTAGTTTCTTGGGAAAGAAGTGGGATTACTGGGTCAAATGGGAGCTCCATTTTTAGTTTTTTGAGGAAACTCCATACTGTTCTCCACAGTGGCTGCACCAGTCTGCATTCCCACCAGCAGTGCACAAGGGTTCCTTTTTTCTCCACATCCTTGCCAGCACTTTTCATTTGTTGATTTGGTTTTATAGTTTTTTAGATCAATCCAGCAAGTAGATAATTGTGTATTGCATTTAGAAATATAAAAACTAGGAAATATCTAGAAAAAAATCATGATTCAAAAATGTTAAGGGGATATTTTTGCTAAAATAGATGTCAGAACTTATTGGAAAAATAATACAATAAGCCAAACATTATTCTGGTATTCTAACAGACAAATAGACTAATGCATCATAATGCAAAATCCAGAAATAACACTCAATATATATAAAAATGTATTGTATGACAAATGTAATATTGCAAATGTGGAAAGTATGATAAATTTAACAAAATGTGTTGACTCAATTAGATATCTATCTGGTTTTGTGTAATTTGGACCAATCTCTCACATATTAAAAATGTATTTCAAATAGTTTAGTGAGTACTTAACTCTAAAAGGAACTAAATAGAATATTATTAAAAAATCTTGAAAAACACATGAATATTCTATGAGTGGAAATCCTCCTTATTAAAACTGAAAATATAAATTATATAAGAAGAGACAGATTTATTT
This sequence comes from Antrozous pallidus, assembly GCA_027563665.1. Taxonomy (NCBI): domain Eukaryota; kingdom Metazoa; phylum Chordata; class Mammalia; order Chiroptera; family Vespertilionidae; genus Antrozous; species Antrozous pallidus. Next base: position 51,923,930 of record CM050518.1, read on the forward strand.
TTCTATGTATATCACACACACATAAAATATCCCAAGAAAATGTGACATACTTTCCAATAAATAGAATTAAAATTCAGAATGGCTGTGTTTTCTAGAGTGAACACAATGCAAAGTATTTTCAGATTTAAGTTTTTCCCTTTTTCCTACCAAGGGCATCCAGAAAGAATCCTATATAATAAAAGGCTAATATGAAAATTGTCCCCTCCACCAGGAATTCGACCGGGAATTCAACTGGGAGTTCAACCAGAGTCAGAGCCGGCCAGCCAACTCCCCACAGCTCCTCCCCCTGGCAGGCCTGGCCTGATCAGCCCCAGTTGGGGTGGGACAGCCAGACCCCACCCATGCACAAATTCATGCATGGGCCCTCTAGTATTGGATATAATCCATGTAAGTTGAAAGTTCTCTTTCAAATGTCAAATCATTAGGTAAGTCTCTATTAAAATAAATAAAAACTGTTTATTTATTTTAAAAGACATTTGAGACAAAATAGGAAGTATCACAACAATATTTTAAAGTAAAACTTCCTATCTTATGTAATATAAGTCTAATATGCAAATTGTTCCCTTGACCAGAAATTCAACTAGGAGTTCAACTGCTCGCTATGTCATGCATTGACCATCAGGAGGTGGCATGGAAAATCATAGGCATCAGTGATGCGGTGCTGACAGCAGGTAGCAGTGGGGCACTGGCAGGATGGTGGAGCAGGTGAACAGGCAGCAGCAGTCTAAGGCAGGTGTGAACAAGGTCTTGATTGCACCATTGCTTACCCTTTAGACAGCAACCAGCAGTGGCAGCAGGGGGCGGGGCTGCTGCCCAATTCCCACGTGCTGAGGAAGCTGAGCAGGGGACCCAGCCCAGATTTATTGTCCCATAGAGGATGACTAGTGGCTGACAGGCCCTGATCACCTGATTGGGGCTGGGTCCCGGGCTGGAACTAAGAACTGGGGGTGGATGGCTGTGGTCAACAGCCTGCGGCACCTGGTCAGGGGCTGCAACATCTCGCCAGCTACATAGGGGTAGGGGGTGACTGGGACGGAGGTGTGGTGTGAATGTAGGGTGTCCACCAACCTCAAACTCACTCCCCCTGTTACTCTCCCCCAGGACACCAGGGATTGTGTGCCATGGAAGCCCCTGACTAAGGTGCCAGATGCCTGCAAGGAGCCTGTCCTACACACATGGGACCTGCCCTTCCACACCAGATGCTCACGTTTCGATCACCAGCTAAACCTAGGGTCCACATCCAAGCACACATTTTGTGCACAAAGCCTCTAGTATGTACAATAAAAAATAATCATAGACTTCCATTTCTTACTGAAAGTTCAAGATAAGTAAGAATATTAAAAGGCAAACAACTGATGGAATCAATAAATGACAATTGTATTCCAGTCAAGCCATTGTTGTTTATCATAGCTTAAACTGTGTATTTAATTTTAAAATGATGCTTTTCTCATTTTAAAATAATAAAAACATACACTTTTTTTTCAAGTTATACATTTTAGAAGGTTGGCTATATTAGCAGAGAGACATGATAAATCATGGTGATAAAAGACAATCATTATGGAGCACCCTAATTCATCATGTTAAATAGATTCCACATTAATCATCTCCTTAAACTGAATGCTCAAGTAATCATAATTTATTTTGATAATTTAGACTAAACATCAACAATGTATTTGCAGGACAACACAAATTAGGTGCAGAAACTACCTTTCACCCCAAAATGGTAGACCTAGTTTATCAGTGGTAACCAAATTCAATGAAAAGCATATTTATTCAAAAGATAAGTCATACTGCTCTCACAATTGAGCTAACTTTGTTCAAACCGATTTGCCAATGTCAATCAAGTATTAAGACTCACTCATATCCCCATAGTAACATGGAAGAGCCTAGATACTATCACATGCATGGATGTATTTCAATTTGATATTTCATAATCAAATTTTACAATTTGGTATATCCTATAGAAAAAAATATATAAACAATGCATGTTACCAATACTTTATAACCTGGCTAAATATGTTGGGACTAAGGTACACTCTTCTGATTTTCCAGCTGTGTTTACTAGAGTTCTGTTTCCAGCCATCACAGAGGATGTATTGAGGGTGAAAACAGAAATAGTCTCCTTTTCCTAACCAATCATAGCAGTTTTAACATTTTTATTTTAGATATCAGGGTTTTGTGTAAGATAGTATTTGACAAATAGAGTTTTTCTATAAATTAAATAAAACAATGTAAATTTTAAAAATGTTTCCATTGTAAAATAAATGGATAACTAAATATAAATATAATAAGAATGTGTGTGTAGGTTAAAGTCACTGCCTCCAGCCAGAACACCAAGGCAATAATCATATCTAATAAAGAGAGAATATGCTAATTGACCATCACAACCTCACAAAGATGGTGGTACCCATAGCTAATAAGGAGGGAATATGCTCATTGACTGCCATGCCTTCAAATATGGTGGCACCTACAGCCACAAGATGGTGGTGCCCAGTTCCCTCAGCCCCCCAGCCACCCAGGGCCAGCCCAAGGAAAAACCAAAGGACTGAACAAGCAGGCCGTGTGGGGCGACCAGGTCAGCAAGGGGGTTAGTGAAGGACAACCAAATGACTGAACAGCAGGCAACCAGGCTGGTGGGGGAGGGGGGACAGTTGGGGGGCAACTAGGCTGGTGGGGAGGGGCGATAGTTGGGGGCGACCAGGCTAGCATAGGGGGCAATTAGGGGTGACCAGGCCAGCAGAGAGGGGTGCAGTTGGAGGCAATGAGGGTGGCATGGGATGGGCAGTTGGGGGTGACCAGGCTGGTGGGGGGGGGCAGTTAGGGGCAATCAAGCTGGCATGCAGAGGCAGTGAGGGGCAATCAGGCAAACAGGCAGGTGAGCAATTAGGAGCCAATGGTCCAGGAGTGTAAGAAAGATGTCCAACTGACAGTCCAGACAGGCAGTCAGACTTCCCCTGAGAGGTCCCTGATTGGAGAGGAAGCAGGTTGGGCTGAGGAGACCCTTCTTAACCCCATACATAAATTTCGTGCACTTGGCCTCTATAAGATAATAAATTGATTCTATTTAATTTCCTACTTCTCAGTGATTACAATACTGAACACCTTGCTCTCCAATATCTGGGGGGGCAGAGGACTGTTTAACTTATAACATTAAGTACTAGTTGCTTGTGGTGGGATAATCATGTCTCTGAGTCCATCAAGGCCAGAAGTGGGACTAAAATTAATTTTTGCCAAAAACTACTGTGGGATATTGAGGAATAATACTTCACGAACTTTACATAACTTCAATCAAATATTCTGAACATTGAATAGGCTACTTATAAATGTACTTCCCATTTAAGAAATATATGACAAACCATACAAATATTTTATTTTGAGTCAGAAAATATATTCTTACTTTGTGATTAACATTCAGTGAGACATTTTTGAAAGCCTTTTGTTTGTCTGTGTTTTGTAATATAATTAAAATATGAATAATTTACACATTCTAATAGAAAATACTTGTAATATGAAATGATCTAAAAGGCATAAATATTTTATCAAAATCAATAGCTGGAGGATATTTTCATGTAAAGATATTCCACAAAATCTTAACTCATACTTAAAAATATTTATTGTATACTAATTTATTTATAAATATTTATTGTATACTAATAAATAATATTTATTTATTGTATATATATGTATAATAACATGTTTGTTAATATAATACCTAATGAAACAGTGGATTATTTTTCTTGTTATTAATAAAAAAAACTCACTCAGGATTGATATTCAAATTTCATACTCAAATTTCACTAGATATTAGTTCATAATCTTATCTAGAATTGTATGATAAAATGAATATAAATAAAATCTAAACATTTCTTCAATATCTCTCAGGTAATTTTCAGTGTGGGGATGGGCTATTGTGTTTTACACAAGATCAAATATGGCTTTTAGCCATAACCTCCAAATATCAATTGTCACTCCCACCCAGATTGCTAAATAAATAGTGGACAAGCACCATAAAAACATGAGAAGTATGATAACCTGCTCTCTTACCAGCTAGAGAATGAATTTTTTCAAAAGTTAAAGTACAGTCCTAAATGTTAGGCATTACCCATTGAAGACTTTGGTAGATCCTAATTTCTAATCTGTATAGTTCAGTATAAATTTACTCCTCTCACACAAAAAAACACTTTTTCGATTTACAGGTTGGCAAATGGTGCTATTCATGGATTCAATTGACTCCTAAATTTGACTGATTTATAATGAAGAAATACTGCTCAATTCTAAAAGAAGCTTTTTAAATGGTGCAAATAACAAAACAGCAATAATGGAGACTAGAGAATTATATAAAAGAACTAGGTGCATGAAATTCATACACGAGTAGGGTCCTTAGGCCCGGCCGGTGATGAGGGGGTGATAATTTGGGTGATTGGGGGGCCCCTGCTGGCACCTACCTTGGCCAGGCTGAGGGCAGCTCCTGCATTAAACATCTGCCCCCTGGGTGATGAGTCCATGTCATAGCAACCAGTCATTCCCTTGGTCATTCTGCCCTTTGGTCGATTTGCATATTAGCTTTTATTATATAGGATGGGTAAAGTACTGTCAGATGTTTATGTAACTCTATTTCACGTGCCAGGTATCAATTTCTTTAAGTTAAAATTGTTTTCTTTTCCAAGATTATCATCCTTCTCATCACTGTCTAATTTAGAATGGAGTTGGGATAGATGATTTTGCACTTGGTAAAAACCTAACTCATTATAAGAGGAAAAATTATGAACTTGTGGGCACAGTTTACTCTCAAAAGAATCATCTGGAGACTTTGAATATATCAGATTCTTATATGAAATGGTCATGGTGATAGTGGGCGGGTACCTTTATGTTTTGAGGGATTTGCTCCTACCAATAGGTGAGCCAATGTATTTTGTGCTTGCTGCAGCTTATATGCCCGCTGTGTTAATGTTCAGATAAAGCACATTATAATGGCTGAGTTTAGATATGATAAATATGTGGGATACCCAGGTTCATTTATCATCTTGACAGCAAGAATGGTCTTCTGGCCAGCTGGAACTGGACAAAAGTATTCGAGGTTACTGGAATGGACTTGAAATGTGTCTGCTATGATTGTGGGGGCTCGTATTCTTTGTTATTTCTTCCCCTACCATAATGTTCTTAAAGAACTGGAAGCTGTTAGTTTAGAGTGGGGAGGGGAAATCTCTTGGAACTTCTTTGATCTCTCGCATGTGATTTACAATAGCTCTGGATTTCATTAGTTTTCTTTAATCAAATAAGTAATTAAGAAAAAAATCCAGCAGTTTAATTATGAACTGCCAACTTGTATTCTAATGGAGGTTGAACTAATTAAGATAAGAAAAAACATTAGAATAGGGGTGTTAAGGCAACATAGATATATGACTTTAGTCTCCTGTAATCATTTTACATTATATCCTACATAACTGTTCTGCCTCAGTTTTTTAAAGCACAGTTCTGATCATAGTACTTTTCATCTCAAAAGCCTGCTGATCGATCTCTTCTTGAATGGAGTCTAATCCCCTAGGAAATCTAGAAGATCAAGTCTTCCCACAATATGGTCCCTACATAAATGTCCAAAATTATATTTTTTATTCTCTTTAATACATTTTTGGGGGCAGGCAAAATTTGTATTTATGAAAAACTAGAGGCCCAGCGCATGAAATGTGAGCATGGGTATGGTCCCTAGGCCTGGTCTGTGATCAGGTCCATCTTTCCCAGCTACCTGCAGTTAGCTCTGCCTCCTGCTGCCACCCATCCCCAGTTCCCCATTTGTCATCGGGTGATCAGTGCCTGACAGCTGGGAACCAAGAGGTTGTCTGTTCCCGCCTGCCTGCTGGCCCTGCCCCCGCTGCAGATGGCCATTAGGCAATTGGAGCCTGCTGGCCAGGGAAAGGGACCAAAAGGTCGTCAGTGTGCTTCATAGACACTGGTCCAGCGGTCGTTCTGTCATTAGGGTCAATTTGCATATAACCCTTTTATTTCACAGGATGTGTCTTCTAACTATGACTTAATTTATAATTTGGATATCTTTTAATTAAAATATGTCTTTACATCCATGCTGTATAAATACGAAGATATCTATTGTCTGGTACCTACATATACCTTGGTTTATTTTGTTTTCCCAGTTTTCACATTGGTCTTAGATTAGGGTTCTACATGTTAGTATGCTTCCTCAACCATTCTGAAGAAATTCAAACATCTTCTCTCTGAAGTCTTCCTTACTCACCATAAGACTTTACTTAAATTTTCCAATTTCCCATATTATTTCATTAATATTCCTTTCAAAAAACATACTACTTTATGCCTTGTATCATATATAACTAAAACACTCATTGAGAACAGAATCCAATGCACTTTACGCCTGCCATTTATTGTAAGCTAAATAAAGTAATATTGAAAAATTTTGCTATTTTTTAGCCATTACAAAGTGAGCACACTAGAAATTATTGTTTTTACTTTGTAACTTGTTACGTACAGCATTCCTTATTGTTGTCATATAATTTGGCTTTTTTAAAAGTTTTTTTCTTTAATAAAAGCTGACAGTTTTATTTATTTTTAAAACAATTCAAAGTAATTATATTTAAATTAAATAAAATTAATTATATCTTCCTCAAAAAAGAAAAAAATTGTAAATATTAAAGAGCAGAAAAATTAATTTATGTAAGATTATTCAGTTACTGTTCTTTAAAAGTTTTTAAAGAAAATCTATTAAAATTAAAAGCCAAAATAATATTTTAAAAGAAAATTAACATCTTAAAACCAATTTTTAAATTTAGTTTCATTCTATTAATTGCTTTAATCTAGGTTTCTAATGTTTCTTTTTTATTTATGATTTGCCTTTTCTTATGTTTGAGTAAACTAAATCATCTGAAAAAAAATTTTTTTTAAGTGAACGAATTAATCAGGCTTTATTGGGGATCTCCGGGCGGGTTCACAGGCTCGGGGGAATGGAGCCAGAGAAGCCGCGCCATGTGACTGGGGCCAGGGGAAGGAGAAAAAGAGAGGGGAACCAGCTGGACCTCCTTGCGAACTGCCTGGGAGAACAGTCGGGAGAAAAGGGTCCATCTGAAATGGTTTTATTGAGAAATATTGCTAATATGTTCAATAATCTCTTAGTAAGTTTGCATTAAAAGCCCTTGAAGGTAATTTTCCATACTGTCTAGTTGGTTCCCCATTCCCTCTATAATCATTTTAAATATAAATATTCTGGACACCAAAAATACTCTTTAAGATGATATAATCTAAAAATGCAATTTTACATAAATATTGTAAGAAATAAAAATCAACTCTTTCTAAAAACATTTAAAAAACATAATTTTTAGCTTACAAAATAAAATCTTACTTTCAAAAATGTGTCTTCTGACTATGACTTAATTTATAATTTGAATATCTTTTAATTAAAATGTGTTTTTACATTTATGCTATGTAAATACAAGTATCTTTAAAAATATTACATAAATTTTTCTTTCAGAAGATTTTGAAAAAAAAGGAAGAATCCATTTTTCCCTCTTTTTATGCTTCTAGGACTAATAAAGCATGCAAACAAACCCTTTCGGTAATTCTTAATTTTAAGTAAAATTAACAAACCAAAACATAACCATAAAATACAGGAAATATTGCATTTCACACAACATTTATTCATAAAATATGTAAATCAAATACAATCTTATAATGACAAGTCAGAGCCCCTGACTAACAAAGATGTATTAACCAGGAGAATCTAACAACTGACTGATAAGCTATCATTACAACAAAGAATTATGGATGTAAATGGCATTTATTAAAATAGTCATGAAGGAGAAAAGGTAGCTGCATCCACTTGGAGAGTCATGGAAAGACTATTTTAGTGGTAGGAAGATTATTTCATGCATGAAATAAGCATCATAGTTCACACCAAGACTTGCATATCTGATTTGATGTATGGAAATGAGTTTCCTCTGAGTGGTCATATTTGGGAAATAAATAAGAAGAATTATATTCTTCTTGTCAGAGGCAGAGTAATAAAATTTTGATTAAAATCATAATATTTATTTAGAACCACTCTAGATAAGAATGAAACAAACAGATCGAAGTAGCTAACATCACTTTCTACAGGACATCTTGATCCTATTTGTCAAAAACATTTTTCTCGTTACATCATAAGTTATCCTTCATTAAATTCCGCTGGCTGCAGACTAGGGTTCCTTAAATAATAGCAGCACTAACACCCACAATCAGCTATTTCTTCCATGACTCCATTCATATTCCATTTGAACTTCACCTCCAACATGACCACTTTTCATTTCTTTGCTGCACTCTTATCTTTGTTAGCCAAGTCTCTCTTTTGATTATCCATTGTTGTGAAACATCACACAGGCTTATGACTTGGAGCACAAATATGCACTTTTTTGGTCATTGTTTTTGGGGGACTTTTGCTGGCTATTTATGAACTCAACACAAGTAGACTTATTTTACTTTTAAATTTCTATTTTAAATTAATTCTTTCCTATTGACTATTTTTAAATTGTCATATCCTCCTAAGTCTCTAATTTACATGTGTTTTTATTTATCTTCAGTCTATTTTGTTATCTAGGATACAATTGTCCTTCTTTATTTGCAGGGAATACATTCTAAGACCCCCTTAGTAGATGCTTAAAACTGCAAATAGTACCAAACCCTATATATTGTATTTTTTTCTTTAATAAAATTTGATTTATTCCCAGCCGGTGTGGCTCAGTGGCTGAGCATTGACCCATGAACCTGGAGGTTACTATTTGATTTCCAGTCAGGGAAAATGCTTGGTTTGTAGGTTCAATTCCTAGTAAGAGGCATTCAGAAGGCAGCTGATGTTTCTCTCATTGATAGTTCCATCTCTCTTTTCCCTTTCCCTTTGTCTCTCTAAAATCAATAAAAATATTTTTAAATTTTGAATTATAAAGGAGGCACAGTAAAAGATTAACAAAATAACTAATACAATGCAAGAATTATGACAATATACTGTAATAAAAGTGACATGAATGTGGTCTCTCTCTTGCTCTCTGATTGCGCTGTACTCACCCTTCTTGTGATTATGTAAAACAATACAGTGCAGATGTGATGTGATGGAGAATGACGTAGATATTGAGACCTACTGTTAGGCTACTATTGACCTGCTGAGAATATGGCAGAAGGAGGATCAATACTAGCATGAATATCTGTTTCCTTTCTCATAATTTCCCAGATAGAAGATTCCTTCTTACCATAGATTCTAACAACCTCTGCAGTTTTTCTTTTTTTTCCTTCTTTATTAAGTCAAGACTTTCACCTTTTTATTTAAAGGAAGCACTTTATGGCTTCTCTTTGGCCTATCTTAATTACCAGCATCACTGTCTTTGGGGCCATTACTCAATAAAAGGAGGGTAAATTGAACACAAGTGCTGTGACACCTGTGGCAGGATGGCTGCTATGAGGCTAAAGGTGAGCATGGTCTACAGCGTGAAGACAAGGGATAAAAGGATGGGCTACATCCCAGGCAAGACAGCGAGAGATTTCATCCCACTGTTCAGAGACTAAGCAGGTTGAAACTTATGGATTGTTTATTTCTGGTATTTTTTAATTTAATATTTAAAACTATGGTTGACTGTAGGTAACTGAAACTGTGGAAAGTGAAACCACAAATAAGGTGGATTGCTGTATTTGGGTTTTAATTAGCCCTGTAGTTTTAAGCTTCATAGTTGTAATATCTAAAGCTTTCATTCACACATTTATGTGTAATGAGATTTAATTTGAATTTTTAAATGTAATTCAAAATATTTTGATTTTAACTCCCAAATTTAACAATTGGAGGTTATCTTGCACTATTAAATTTTTTGATATATTTTATCTTATAGTCAGAGAAAAGATCTATATGATTTCACCTCCTTAGACTTTATTGTGCTTTCTTTTTTCATGACTAATAGATGGTCAATTGTTTTCAATGTTTTATGAATATTAGCAAAATATGTGTTTTCTCTATTAACCACTAAACTTTTCTAGACACATTAAATACCCAATAATGGATAAATTGATAAAGAGATAGAAGTACTATGTCACCTTGAACAGTATAGAGTTAATCATTAACTTTTCCCTTTTGCATTTTTAAACAAAGCAAATATTTTTTTGTCCAACCACTGCCCCCCAAAATGTTTGCACATTTGTGATTCTTAATTTAATTGTAAGATTATTACTTTTCCTATTTCTTATTTAAAACATATTTTTATTGGCATTGAATTAAAAAGCTATATTCCATAAATCATTTAGATTTAATTATATGTTTTTCCAAATTTTTATACATCCCATAGCGTCCTTTCTTGTATTTATTTTGCATGTTACTGAACTCCATCCTCTGTCACTTTTTTCCCAGAAATAGCACCTAGTAGTAAATTTCTTGGCCATGCATTTATGAATAAGTCATTTCCCCTCACCAATAGATGCCTATTCGGATAGTGATAGAATGTTCACTTCCATATCTTTTTATCTCAGAACATTGATATTTTCCTCTGACATTCTGTTTTTCTAGTAATTATAGGAAATGTATGTGTTGAATATTGAGGAACAGTTTTGGACATTAAGTTAATATATAACCCTGCCACATTCTACCTCAATCTCTCCTCCATTCCTATGTATGTTCGTTCCCACCAGCTCATTTTTCAATGTATCATGTACATCTTAGCTGCTAACAGCTTGGGCAGTTGCCAGCTGAAACCCAGTTGCTCCCCCCAAACAAACAGAAAGTTACATAAGGCACCTGGGACCTATATGCCACCCCAGGGAAATGCTGAATTGGCCAGTTACTATGGTTTGAAAATAGCACTCCTATTTCATTTGCAATAATTTTATATATTTATTTGTGTTATTTAATACTATTGTCCTCTAACAGACTCTTAAACTTCATAAAATGGTGATTAGGCTTATGACTATTTCCTATTATTTGATGTCCCTGGAACATAATGGGTGCTCGGAAAATATTAACGGGCCTTAATTGAATAAAGGGAATTGAACATTTTGAGAATGGTTTACTCAAGGGAAGCACAATGACATTTAAAAAGCAGGATTCTCTGTATCAGGCACCAAAAAAATAAAAAAAGGAAAGAAAAATATCTTTCTAAGTCAATGGTGGGACACAAATTTCTGGTAAATGTTAGAAATGTATTTTCATTGGACAAAGTATTGACTTACTTTTTTAGCATAAGGAATATTATAAATAGACTCTTTTAAAAATATGTGACCAAGTTTTATGATTAGCTGAAATGTTCTTGACAGGTACCTAAATTTGGGCTACAGAATTTGGTGAGACCTATAGCATTTAACATTATGGATGGTGCCTAAGTTTGATCACACCCTATTTATATTCTTGCCTCTGATATCTGTTTGCCACCACCTGCTGCCACCTCAGTCCCTTCAGTAAAGTCTGTATATTTTATATATATTTTAAATAGATATACACTACTTCAAGTTTATCAAATTCTGTGTCAATTGCACAGGCTTAAAACAACTATTTATTTCTTACTCTGCTTGTCCAGCTGCAGTCATCTTGGGGAAACTGCTGTCAAAGTTATGGTGGCCAGAAGTCCGAACTCCAGGGCCATGTTCTCACTGAAACCTGCAGAGGAGAATCCTTTTTTCCTGCCTTTTCTAGGTTCTGATGTTCTCTGGCAGGCAATCCTTAGTGTTTCCTGGCTTGGACATGCCTAACTTATCTCCCTCCCTCCCAATCATCTCAATCTGTTCTCTCCTGTTTGTTTCTTTCCTCTTCTTATAAAGGACACCAGTCATCCTGGATTAGAAACAACAGTAAATAGCAGTAAGCTAGTTGTCTTCCATGTCTGTCAGCATCACTCTGAGATGCTTACTCTTTCTGCACTGTGTCCCAGTGGAATTCAGTCCTAGTTGCCTGCAGTGCTGACATGCTTGGTAATTAGCCCCTTATTTTCTTCTTCCCCTCCTACCCTCTTGCTTTCCCCCTCCTCTGTACCTCCAACTAAACTACTTACAATGAAACACCTGTCTTCTGGTCAGCTTCTGGGTGAACCCTTACTAAGACAACCAGACAAAGCAAGTCACATGGCCATGCCAAACTCTGCAGGAAGTAGGACCCACATTCAACCACGTGCTGAGAATAGAAGCACCAGGATATTTTGTGAAGAGCTAAAACTGTGATAGCCTGTCCCTTCTTTTCCAGAAGCTACAACTCTTCTTTTTCCCCTGCCCTTTTAATACAAAGTTGAATGGTGGTGGTGGTAACAAGCTTCTTTTTATTTTCTGTTTCAGAAAATTATCCTAATGGTTAATGATTATGGTTTTTCTGTATTTTTATTAGATATGCTTTATTCCATTAAATAATTTTCCTCTACACCCATTTTATATATATTTATTTTCTAATTTCAATAAAACCCTTCTTCATTCTCTTCCTGTCTTAGCTTGAATGCCTTGGGGCAAAATATAATATGTTAACTCTTTTTTGGAGGAGTGAAAAACCATTCAAGCACAGTAAGAAAGAAAAGGAAGTGAAGCAGAGCATAGAGAGAAAATAGTATATGTGTGTGTTCCAGAACCAACTGCACCCTCACAAGAAACAAGCTAGTTGCTTAATGATGTGGACCATCTTCTCAAAGCTTTATGAAAACACTCAACTGCACAGAAACAGGAGAGGGGGTGTGGAGAGGGAGGAAGAGGGAGATTTACACTCCAGGCCTGTGATCTCACACCCCTCCAGCCCTCCAGTGGCAAATTAGAGCCTCCTGAGTCCACTTGTAGACAATCTGGTCCCTAGATCTGCCATTGCTCCCCCCAGGGAGGCTGATGGGAGGCTATGAAGAACTCACCCTCAGCCCTTGAGGAGCCAAGAAAATCCTGTTCCAAGGTGAGGCTAAAACAGCAGGATGACTGCAAAGGCATATAACATGATCCAGGACACTCCTCCTTTCACCTGTCTTCTCCTTCCAACCCTTTTCATGCTGTTTTTAACTTAAACTTGTATTTTTCTTCCATTTCTCAAAATAAAGTTTTTTATAGCTACTTATTATAAATGAACCCAGTACAATATAGAAATTTATTAAGTACTCATATGGGCCCAGTACTTCAGAAGGCATTTTTAAAAATTATTTCAAATTAACCTACATATATAAAAGCCAAAGCAACTGTGTCTACTGGTGGACCAAACTACTGGCTGACCAGTTGCTATGACCATCAGGATGCAGACTTTCAATGCAGGAGTGGCCCCCTGGTGGTCAGTACACTCCCACAGCCAACCTCTTGTGGATAGCCAATCTCCTGCAGTCCCTCCCCTCGGCCAGCCAGCCTGATCGGGACTGTGTGAGATGGCCCCAATAGGCTCAGATCCCTACCTGTGCACAAATTTGTGCACTAGGCCTCTGGTTTTATATAAAAGTACTTATGTGTTATAGAGATATATAATATTTTTGTGTGGACCCATATATATTATTTTGCATAAGTACAAAACTATAATCATACTACATTTATTACTTTGGAAGTGCATAATTCTTTTCTTCTTTTTCTTGTTTAGCTTCTTTTATGCTTTGATTTTAACCCCTGCATACATAGAAAACAGTGTCCAATGCCAGGTTAACCAAGCTATCCTCTTATTATGTATTCTTACATATTTTAATGTCTTTACCCAAGCTCATATAATCAAAACAACTCATATATATATATAAATGTATTAAATACTGTATACACACATATATGTGTATACACAAAAATTATATACATATGCATATATTTAACACCAGTTCACAAATAATTCTCTCTATTTTTCATACTAAATGCTATTAATAAAACATCTTTGCATTTCACTTCTCTCTCAATACTACCGGGAAATCTCTTATATTGGCTAGTTTTGCATTAAATATTTTAGTGCTTCGATACTCTTAAATGTATCCTAATCATTCAAACATTCCATGGTTGATGGATATTTACTTGGTTTCTTCTTAGAGACCAGTATGAACAAATCTGATACAACCATTCTTAGTCATATATATTTGTGCATTAGTTATTTCATGGGACAAAATACAAATAATGGAACTTCAGAGTTTATAAAGACATCTGTGCATTTAATTCAACAAAATTGCCAGATCTGACTTTATGTAAATAAGCTGTCTGGAGCCAAAAATAGGATTGTCAGACAAGCACGCGCGCACACACACGCACACACACACACACACACACACACACACACACACATACACACACACACATACACACAGCTGATTAATCAGGTTGAGGCAGGTCCTTGTAAGACTTCAGCATATTGAGTACTGTGGCAGTGTGGACTCTGGAAGCAGACCTAGGCTCCTGATCAAATTCTCCTCGTTTTTTTCATCCTGTTGGGCAATTTACTCATACTTATCCTTCTTCGTCCCCAATTTCCTCATCTGTAAAATGAGGATAATACAAGTCCTATCTCAGAGGATTGCTCAGAGCATTCCATGAGTGTATGCATAAAGTGCTTAGAAGAGCACCTGGTGCAACAAAACTGCCATGTTAGTATCTCCTCACCATGGTTGGCATCATCATTGTGGTCACTATCATTTTGTATCCATTTCATGTAAAAAGATAATCTTTATCTCAACTTTGAGTTTAAGCACCTTCATTGTTACCATCAGTATTCTCCAAATAACATTGATGTCATCCCACAGATGTTGCTGACAACTTTGTTGAACTCACCAGTTCCCACTTCAATCACAAGTTCTTTCTGCTTGATAGGCACCCACACAGGGAGTCTTTGAACTTCAGGGAAATGTCCCCTTGGAAGCAACCATCTGACCCAGTTTCCTTGGCCCTGAGAGTAATAATCCCGAGGCGTATTCTACAGGGTTCTTCAGAGAATTCCCCAGCACTAATCCCAAATTGCCCATAAAGCTTATAAAAAGAAGCTGCCTCATTAACACATCCTGTTGGCTCCCACACCCCTCACCTCTTTCTCATCATCTCATGTTCCCTCCTCTCACACCTGTGTTTTCTGGGATCACCTCCCAAGCAAACTGCCTATCCTAGTGTTTTTTATTCAGGTCAGTGTTTAGAAGACCTAAGGTAAAAAAAATCCTCAAAGCCTAGAATAATTAATTGTGTGGAGCTAAAACACTTTATTTTCTACCAGAACGAAAGTACTAGATTACATTACCTTTTTCTGTGTGTTTCTTTGTTCTTCTGAATATATATGTATATCTGCATTTATATATACATATATGTCTATATATCGGTGTGTATATATTCATATTTGTGGACTTATAAATTTCTTCAATATTTTTGCTCTGTCCTTTAAAATAATGTCCTCATTTATTTACCACGTACATACTTCAGAAAAAGAAACAATGACCATACTTGAAGTCATCAACCAAAATTTTTAGTTGGAAAATCATTTCTTCTTTTTCTCAAATTATTTTATAAATAGTTATGTATACATGGGATCCATTTAAACCTGATTGGGTTTAATGATTTTTCTCAAATTACATACGGCTCCTAACAGTTTTACTTTGTCCTTTATGATTTCCTTGACTTCTGCATTCAGGGTACCTTTGGGAATTTGCATTTCTCTGTGGACCCAATAAGGCTGAAGTCTGGAGTGAACCGGAAGGAGCAGCATTTCCTCAGTGCCAGGGGACACACAGGATTTGGGCAAGGTATATCTCCAAGGAGTTATCAGAAAGCAGGCTAACTATCTTATTTTTGAAGCATCACTGTTCCCAGGCTCAGTGCCCAAAAGCTCCTTGTGAGTGTCTGGGAACCAGCCAGTCAGTCACACACAATGGATTGCCTTTTACCTTCCTTTATTGCAGACACAGATCTCTGCTGCTCAACATGTTCCCAATATCCATAACTTCCTATTCCTCTATTACCCACTATTAGTCTGAAGGGACAAAAGCCCAGCACTAGCTCTCTCCACATTATTCTAGGACAAAACCCAAAGCATCACTAACATCACCAACCCTTAAGCCTTAGCCAAATTTAGCCCAGAATTTGAGAGATTGAAAAATCCGGCAAACAGAGACTCATTACACCCCTCCTGGGCCCCCTAGTATTTTATCATTTTTTGTTTTTGTTTTTTGCAACATTTTCAGGAACAATACAAAGCAAGATAATAGAGCTGTTAAGAATGTAGTCTCAAGAGAAGAATTACATGGACTCAAGTCACAGTTTATCTACTTATCTGGGTGATCCACACACCTTAAGTTAAACCCAGGGCTTCTGCTCCTTTTTAAAAATATAAATAATAGAACTTACTGCTCAGTCTCCCAGGGAGATCACATAGGAGGGGCACACCTTTCAACAGATCCCAGTCTGAGAATGAATTACAGCTATGTAAGTCAAAGCATGTACTTATTACTAAAGGCATGTTCAAGTGTGGAGCTTGGTAAAAGACAGATGTCAACTAAACCTCAGAATTATGAACAGACACCACCCATTTCACAACAAAACAATTTGTCCTCATTTTTGAACAGCTGACCTCCATCCCCCACCCCCTCAAAAAATAAAAAATAAAAACAACCAGTAACAACAAACATGAAGACCGAGTGAAAATATGTGCACCTAGTTATTTTCCTCAAGTTTACTAATCAGCTGGGTTTGGGCACCTGTCTATGGGGAAAGAGAAGAAAGGTACAGTGGCCTTTAGTTGTCTACTGAAAAACTTTCTGTGGAAGCGAGAGAAAGCAGGAGAAGGTGTCATCCCTGTCACACTGAGGTTTGCATTCATCTGAGATAGGTTTTGTTCTGAGACTTCTTTGTGCCTTGTCATTTTTCCTGCTGTAAAGAGAGAGGCGACTCCCCCACAGGTAGAGGTAAGTCACTCTCAGACCTTTATCCTGGATGAGATATACATGTTTTAGATCAGCTCCTCAGTCATTCCATTCCCATTCTTTCTTTTCTTATCCAAAATCATGTCCAGCCATAAGTACTGTGTATTTAGAAGCCAAACATACAACAAAGTGCCTAAAACACAATGCATTAATTCCAATTACAAATGTCACTGGATATATATGCCCTGATTTTAATCCTATGCATTAAAAGATTCCCAAGAAGTCATTAAAGATCAAATATGTAAACCCTTTACTAAATTTAAATCCAAAGAGAAAAGTTCAAAGCAATTAAAATCAGTTATTTTGTCTGGCTGGTGTTGCTCAGTGGTTGAGCATCAGCCTATGAACAAGGAGGTCAGAGTTTGATACCCATCAGGGCACAAGTCTGAGTTGCAGGCTCGCTCCCCAACAAGGGACATACAGGAGGCAGCTGATCAATGATTCTCTCCCCCATCACTGATGTTTCTCTCTCTCTTTCCCTTCTTCTCTTTGAAATCAATAAAAACATATCTTTTAAGAAAAGGTGTTAAAAGTCCATTATTTTCTTCTTCTGGGTTAAAAATCTAAAATCCAAACTTCGTATGTTAAATTTAAAGGGGAAAAATCCCCTCCTAAATTATGTACTCAATTTTATCTCATTCAGAGGCATGCCTGATGACTGTCCAAAAGTGTGTTTCTTACAAGCAGCTCCCGGCAGCTTGAGCTGTGTCTTATTCTAATGGATGTGGTTCCTTCCGGATCTAAAAAATTAATAATAAACCTTTCAGCTGTTTCACTTTTATTGGCTTAAAAGGGTTAATAAAACACTGACTATTATCAATTTGCTGTTTTCATCCCCATCAAATTTGGAAAACAAGGTAATTATAATTATTTGCCCGTATAACAATGGTGCCAGGGAAAATTATATTCCCAGAACTCAGTATATAGTGGTACCAAACCCATAGCAGAAACCAACCCGGAATGTCTGCAGAGATAACCTTCATGGAGTTATCCTGGCCAGAATGACAAGCACCCCTTTTCTATGCCCTATAAACTTGCAATTATTTGGAAGCAATCACTCTGCAAACTATTATTTGTGGTACTATGCAATTATAAATCTGAAGGAAAGCTTCAATAATATTTCTAACTACCAGTATAAATAGACTTGTCATCCTTTATCTTGAAATTGTGAAGGAAAAAAAAACCCCAGCTATGAGTAGAGTGGTTGTTTCTTAGTAACAGCATTGAGAACTCAGTCATGGAGTACAGAGGTAGATCTGTAAGCATAGGGATAGCTGACTTTGAAAGCTCTAGAGAGAGTGAACTTTTCCAGGCTAAAACTCAGCTGAAACCTTAGAAAATTGTTGGAACAAATATTGTCAGAAGCCTCTTGTAGACTCCAAACAAAGCAGACAGATAACTCTAATGCAGAAATCAATCTGAGCCCCAATTCTCAACCCTGACCTGGACCTAAGTTTCTAAACACCCACAAAAAGTAAGTCTCTTTCATGCACTTGCCCTCTAAAATTGCTATGGCAATTTTAGCAATTTTAATTTCACTATGCTGTTTGTCATTATATTACACAAATTATCAAATTTGAAACCATAGAGCTTCTGCCAGAACAGTTAACTGAAGACCCAAAGAAAACTTAGTAACACATATTCAAATTTATGGGTAAAGAGCATTTACTGGTCATATATATATAGTTAATATTTGAGCTATCTATACCTGCGCACAATCTACCACATTTATAGTTCATCTAACCTGTAATCTCGAAGCTTGCTGAACACTACCCTCTGCTCTAGCTCACACTGAGCCTGGTAATCAGGAATGCTTAGTCCAGTGGTCAGCAAACTTATTAGTCAACAGAGCGAAATATCAACAGTACGATTGAAACTTCTTGAGAGCCAAATTTTTAAAACTTAAACTGTATAGATAGGTATATTTTTATTAACTTAACTAGGGTACTGCTAAGCTGGCCTTTGCTAAAAACTCAAGGGGCCAAAGAGCAGCATGTGGCTCGCGAGCCACAGTTTGCCGACCACTGGCTTAGGCAATGGTGGAGGAAATTCATGTTTCTAATTGATATGGGACAGCCAAAGAGATGTGTTCTCATCTCCAGATCTTTTCCCTGACCAGTTCATTCTCAGAAACTTGTTAAAATGCATCCTATAGTCAACATCCAATATGTTTTAATAGTCACCAACAATACCTCCCTTAAAGCAACTTTCACCATCTGATGAACATTAAGATTGTTTTCAGAATTTCCTTTAGTTTGTTAATTGATTTTCACTAGAACAAAGAACTTTGACATTAACTATCCATGTATAGAGCCTTTGTTATCAGTTCTATTATTTCTGCATTTCTATAACTATGGAAATAATGTGGTTTTGTAATTTTAATTTTAACATGTGAAGCAAGTTTGCTTTCTCCAGTGCTTATGAAAAGTATTAGCTATTCACATTTTTTCTGGCAGTGGAGGAGAGGAAATGAGAAGGTATGATTGGAGAGAAATAGGCATGAATCATACTGGAGATTTTGTAGTCCTAAAGAAGAAATTTGGGTTTATACAAAGTCCAAAATAAAGTGTTAAAGGGCTTTAATCAGAAGAGTCACATGATTTTTTAAATATTACAAAAAAGGCCCAGCTAGTGTGGCTCAGTGGTTGAGTCCTGACCTATGAAGCAGGAGGTCACAGTTCAATGCCTGGTCAGGGCACATGCCCAGGTTGGATTGTGGGCTCAATTCTCAGTAGGGGGCATAAAGGAGGCAGCTGATCAATGATTCTCTCTCATCACTGATGTTTCTATCTCTCTCTCCCTCTCCCTTCCTCTCTGAAATCAATAAAAATATATTTTAAAAATATATATTACAAAAAACTCCCACTCAGATTTGGCTTGTGAGAAACAGTTTTTGTTAAGGCAAGGTTAGAAGCAGGAAGAAAAATGTAATGAAAATAATATAAGAATTTTTTAATTATTTGGAATATGGAAATATTTTAAAATTCCTAACATTACAGTGTCCTCTGATTTTTTTTTATTTGAAACAATTACACTGAAACTTCTGGTAACCTTATATGCTTGTTTTTAGCAAGTGGGTTCCAAAATACATGTCCATAAAATATAAAAATATTAAGTTAAAATGAATAAACAAATCAGATGCATTAAACAGCTATTTCTTGAATAATTCTGCTCTGATAACCCAGTGTTAAATAAATTTTTTTCTCTATTATGCTCTTTCATGTCAAGAATCCTATTTTTTATTTTTTATCCTAACAGTTCTCTGATGTGTTAACTGTATATTCACTTGTGTTTGTATCAATTTAGAGTCCATCTTTCCATCAGACTCTGGTCTTTCCTAATGTATTCTCAGGATGTAACACAGTGAGTGTGCAAACCAAACAGTACACAAAACTAAATATTTGGTAAATTAACAAATCAATATTTATATATTAAAGACCAAAGGAAAAAACCTACTTATTTTTACATCTACAGCTCATACAGGAAGATATTAGTAGACATATTTTTAGGATATAAATAAAAGAAATTACAGAATCTATCAATTTAAGAATATATTTTATATAAATGCATGTATCATTCTTCTTTTGCATGCCATTGAGTATCAGCCTTGGGAAATTACTAATGCAGATGTATTTTAAATTGACAACATATTTATGACACATTGTCCTTGCTTATTATTCAAATATAGTTTGCCTATCAAAAACATAATTTATTTTCTAAATGACTTCTGCCTCCAGTCAGCATTCTTCTGCAAAGCTTGTCCAAATGGTTATGTGGAGATAGGAAATTATTATTGCATTTGAGAAGTAATTAGAAATTAAAATATGTTGGACGTGGTACATGATGATTGAATTTATTGGTGAGGGAAGAGTTCAAGTGAATTCCTGATAAGTGGAGTTACACAGAAAATTTGGGAGTAGAAATTTTGCTTAAGAAGTCTGCAGCTAGCAAGTTGGAAAAATTTGCAATATTGAAGTGTCTTGGCTGCTTCTAGATACTTTTAACGAGATATGAGATATGCTGAGGTGAGATGGGCAGATACTGAAAAAAATGAAAGGGAATATAATTTTACTAGAGGACGCTCTCTCTGCTATGGACTGCCATTTAAAATGACTCAGAGTCCAGTAATTTGCAGCTTTAGAGGATTGTAAAACCAACTATCTGTATATGTGTAAGCCAAGAAACAAAATATGATTTTCTAAGAGTCAGCCCAATTGTACTAATCTAATAAAGAGTGTCTCTTTTTCTCCAAAAACTATTTCACATAGTCTCAAGGTCATTGCCATTCAATTGAGACAGAGATGAACAAATACAAGCCCCAGTAAATAAAAGAGGAGGGTCATCAGATTCTAAAGCTATATCCACAGTTAACTTCATGTAGAGTTTATTGAAAGGAAATAGACACAAAGCCTACCGAAACTTGTATTAGCACAGAAATTCCAAACTTTTCGGACTGCAATGGTTTGATTCTTAAAGTTACTCTCCACATCATACCCTTATCAGCCCCCAGGAGGTATCTCTCTATCCCGGACTTCTGATGAGATCATAGAGGATCATAGATAAGGAAAAAGCTCCCAGAATCTAAGAAAGATAACACACAGATAACAAAGGGAGGAGAGGAAGCCAGAGACTATCCAAGGGAGCAGTGTTGATAATGACCACTACCATGACTAATTCTCATTCTTCCATTTCTAACACCTGATCTCTTCCTCTAGGATCCCTCAAGTCTTATATTTATTCATTGGTTTCCTTGTATTAGTCCTAATAACTTGGTCTTTATATAACTCTAGTTGTTCCCTATTAGAATAGTGTTATAATAATTTCCCCTTTCTTTTCATTAATTATTTGCACAGTGAATTTACAGTTATAGTTTCTTTGCATGATTTTCCATTCAAAGTATCTCCAGATTTTCTTCATTTGGGCACATAATTTCCTCCTTTATTCGTTAGAGAACAATAAATATAGCTGATCCTAAAAATTACATTATTTGGTTGATAATATATGTCTTTTCTATTGTTTTCTGCACACAGCACTTTTCACAGGCTCACAGAGATATGAAACAAAGTTAGTTCATTTTTCTTCTTGAATCTTGGTCCCAGAACTTTTATTCAACATATAGGCTCCCACTGTATGAAAATACTTTTACTATGCATTTATAATAAGTAAAGATGAGTACAATTAATGTTTGCAGGAATAATATTTGTCATCCAACATGGTCAAACACGTGATTTGAAGGCTATTATAAGAAATTTCCTACATCCAAATATTTTTGCCATGATAAATATCTTGACTTTGTCACACTGCCTTTGGGAAAATAGATCCTGATTTAAGAGGCTTTAGATAGATTGGGAGAGCACCAACTCAGGGACAGTGAATTGAACTGGCCCAACATTTGAATACTTATTCTATCTAATAAAAGAGTAATATGCAAATTACCTCTGATTAAGCCACACCCACCAGCCATGCCCCCAGCCAATTAGGAGCTGGGGCGGAGCCAGCCAGCCAGTGCATGGCCTCGCCAGTGGCTAGGGCTAAGGCCTGGGCCGGGGAGACAGGGCCAAGGTGGCTGGTGAGCACAGTGGGGGATTGGAGCGGGGAGGTTGGAGGGGGGGCCCAGTGCCAGGCAGGCACCAGAGGCTGGAGCTTAGGCCTGGGGCGGGGCTGAGGCAGCCGGGGAAGAGCCAGCCATCGGCCCCATTGCAGGGTGATGGCTGGGTGCCCAAGGGTGAGCAGTCAGTAGGACATCCTCTGAGGGCTCCCAGTATGTGTGAGGGGGCAGGTTGGGCTGAGGGATCACCCACCCCCAGTGCATAAAATTTTGTGCACCAGGCCCCTAGTGTGAGCATAAACACTTGACAATTTTTCTCCAGTCTGAGAGCATCTGCTTTTATTTCAGCAATTCTCTTGAACTCTCAATTTAGTAACTCCACCATCTCTCCCCTGCTATCTCCTCTCACCTGTTCTAATGTACTTTATCTTAATGAATGTGATTCTTCCATTTCTTGTAGAGTGAGACTTACATGAGAAAGTATATTGTGGAGACAGTTTTTCTTTTTTTTTTAAAAAAAGGGTGTCATTTAGAATTTATTTTTCCATATTGACTCTAATCAAAGGACAAATTTTTCACTATTTTAAAAACTAAAAGATGAAATGCATTATTCCTTTTTATCATATGTTCATTTGGAAGAACAACAAGGCTAAATGTATTCACAATTTACTGCTCTCTTAAAGAAAGCAGTAATGGGCTTTCAGAAACAACCTTCAGAGCACACTTAATTATTTAGCAACATTAAAGCACTATGTTTTTTTCTCCACTCTAATTTAATGCCTCCAGCATAAGAATTATCCTCACACAAGTGCTTAAATGTTGAATGCCTCTATAGTAGTC
Organism: Antrozous pallidus; assembly: GCA_027563665.1. Classification (NCBI taxonomy): domain Eukaryota; kingdom Metazoa; phylum Chordata; class Mammalia; order Chiroptera; family Vespertilionidae; genus Antrozous; species Antrozous pallidus. Next base: position 51,947,153 of record CM050518.1, read on the forward strand.
ACTGAAAAAAGGATCAATTAAGTAAATGTTTATGGAATCCCTATTATGTGATAGAACATTCAAGGTGCTAATTAAAATGCAAAAAAATCATTTATAAATATTAAAAATTTAAAAACAATGAAAAATATAATAGGAAAAAGGTACATAACTCCTCCACCATCACCATCACTAAACTTTTCACTTATATTGTCCTACCTCATTAGTAGTCTTCTTTGACATCTTCAATTCTCCAATCTTTATATATGAGAACTAGAGGCTCAGTGCATGAAATTTGTGCATGGTGGGGAAGGAGGGGTCCCCTCAGCCCAGGCTGCACCCTCTCTAATCTGGGACCCCTGGGAGGATATCTGACTGCTGTTAAATTGAGGAGACAGAGCTCCCTGGGGAATTGGGCCTAAACCAGCAGTTGGACATCCCTCTCACAATCCAGGACTGCTAGCTCCTAACCGCTCACCTGCCTGCCTGTCTGATTGTCCTGAACCAAAATGCCTCCCTGCCTGATCACCCCTCACTGCCTCTGCCTCAGCCCCCACCACTATGACTTTGTCCGGAAGGATGTCCAGAGATGTTTGGTCTATCTGATTTCATTAGCATATTACCCTTCTATTAGTATAGATAGGGAAATACCAGTTTTCAAACCTCTGCTCTGACCATACATCTTGACCCCAGAAGTTGTTGCCTGTGTTATAATTCATACCTCGTGCCCTTTTCTGAAGTTTTCCCAGATGTGCAAGAGCTAATGCACTTTCTTTTGGCTGGTTTCAAACATCCATGCCACATACTTACATTACTTTTATAATTAAAAGTTAATTATTTTGAAACAATGAAGCACTACTGGAAAATTTTGCTGACGGCAATGAACTTCATGACATCACAAAAAAATAAGCTGTCTAGGTAAGCACAACAATGAATTTGAAGAATATGTTCCTCACCCCTGGAGAAGGTGTACAGAAGTACCATTCACATGTGCACCGGGGGTCAGGTGGGTTCAGTTACCTCAGTGGCTCATCCCAGCAACCACAGAGCAAAAAGATGACTTTCCCTAGCTCATCTCCTCAGGAAAATGATGTTAGGAAGTGGACTGAGCTGGCAGCAAAACTAATGAAAGGAAGAAGACTAAACACTGAGACAGAGAGAAAGAGCTTGAGGCGACAGTAAAGGTTGTTGGTTAGAGATCTGAGCCTCCAGCTGAGGGTATAAGCTAAACTGCTGAGGAACAGTTAGTGCGACAATAACAAGGCAACATGCTGTGGATTAGAAGTGTGTGCCATCAGCTAAGAATTGTCAGTCATACCCTAGGGCTGTGGGAAAATCTGGCACTGGTCAGGGATGTGACAACCTGATATTAATAAAGACATAATGTGAGTATCAGTGTAGGGAGGACAGAGCCCAAGCATGCAGACCTGGGCAGTATTACATTCTACTACCTACTACATAATACAGTAGTAGTAATATATATCAATTGTGGTGCACTTCTGAAGTAGATATTTGCCAATTTTTCCTGTTCTCTATTCATTCTCTTTTCAACCTGGCAAGCTAGTTTTTTTGTGGCTCTTTTTAAAAACTCTTCCCTACAGTACCCAAATCCAAGTTCTTCTCTTCCTCCCTCGAGATATTGGCCTGCCTCAGAGAATGTTTTAAAAGGCAATGGAAGACAGCCCTAGCTAGTTTGGCTTAGGGGTCCTGGGTTCAGTTCAGGTCATAGGCTCGATCCCCAATAGGGGGTGTGCAGGAGGCAGTCAATCAATGATTCTCTCTCATCATTGTTTTTATCTATCTCTCTCTCCCTTTCCCTTCCTCTATGAAATCAATAAAAAAAATTTTTTTTCAAAAAGGCTGTGGAAGCTAGTACATTTTTGGTTGAGAAATGTGGAAGTCACAGGGATAGGCTGAGGGATGATGGGGAGAATGAAGAGGATAAACGAGGAGCACAGATGGAGAAGAAAGCTCAGCAAAGCAGAAGGTACCTTTGCACAAGGGAACACCTGCCAAGTAAGATGAATGAAGATACAAAATAATCAGAGAGATTCGAGAAATCCATCTTGAAATGTCTGTGATTTTATAAGAGGTTTCATAAACCCATGGGCTGTAAATTATTTTAGGAGCATCTCAAACAACCACCTGATAAATGTGGGCATTTCTCCATTAACAATCAGGTGAGTTGGTTCCTTCTTGAAACTTCTAGTGATGGGAAAATACTGTCTCAGGAGATATTATTGGCTGTTTCTGAATAGCTCAAACTGTAAATGACTGTAGTAAATTGAGGATGGAAATCCCTTCTTATACCTTCCCATCTCTCTCTCAGTTTTATTCTTTAAACCCAAAAAAACTCCAATATCTTTTTCAAACACCCACTTTAATACTCACTTGAGGATAATTATAATTCTTCCTCTAGTAATGAAATTCATCCAAACAATTCTTTAAAATATAGCTTTCCGCCGAAACCAGTTTGGCTCAATGGATAGAGCATCGGCCTGTGGACTGAAAGGGCCCAGGTTCGATTCCGGTCAAGGGCATGTACTGTGGCTGTGGGCACATCCCCAGCAGGGGGTGTGCAAGAGGCAGCTGATCGATGTTTCTCTCTCATCGATGTTTCTGACTTTCTATCCCTCTCCCTTCCTCTCTGTGAAAAATCAATAAAATATATTTTAAAATATATATCTATAGCCTTACTTTGGGGCAGGGGGAAATGGGGAGTTTCTGTAATAATCTCAGCAATAAAAGATAAATTTAAATATATATATACATATATTTCTATATCACTGTTATTGGAAATATATCATCTGTTTACATCGTCATCTATTCTTTACTTTCTTATTGTCTGTCTGGCCCCTCCTCTCTTTCCCTTTTCTCTTCCCTGCCTTCTTCTTTTTCTTCTTTCCCCCTCTCCCTTCCCATCTCCTCTTCTCTTTCTCTTCCTTTGTTTCTCCCTCCCTCCATTACTCTCTCTTGTAATTGCTCCACCTTTTCCTCTCTCTTCCTCTCTTTCTATCCCTAACTCTTTCCAACTCTCCATTTCTTTGTTTCTTCACATCGCTCTTCATTCACACACACTCAACCATGTCCTATTCTTAGGCGCATGAATGTCTATGCAGACACATTCCTCTACCTGGCCATCAGTAACTGGCACATTTTTCTGCCAGACATATTCCTTTGGAACAAAGCACATTTCTACAGGTCCATAGTTTAAGTCTCAGGACTCAAGGATATCTACGTGATTGTGTTTTTCAATTTAGATTTTAATCTCAAATTTGCATCATCTCTGGACCCTACGTTGTACCATCCCAAGCCATGAACATGATTTCTGATGCATTTTCTTCCAGGAACCGCTGAGACTTTCTCCTATTGATTTTCTTTATTCCTTGACAGACAAGATTTTACTGCTTTCTACCAGTATTACAGATATATCAGACCCCTTTCTCCCTGTCCTTTTAAGCTTAAATTCTTTGGCATGAAATCAATAAAACTCAAGAAAATATGTCTTTTTAAAGTCTTCACAAGAGTCAGAATCCATGTATACTACCCTCAGCTATTTAATCTCTCCAAGTCTAACTTTCTATCTGGTGCAGAGCAATAGAACCTACTTCATGTCTCCAGCAAGAACTGTCTAGCCACCCTCTAAAGATATTGGAAAAAATGTTTTGAAAGCTCTGCTTCTTTCTGTTTAGAGTTCAATTTGGGCTTTTCACTATATGAAACATTACACATCTTAATTACTTTTTCTCTCACTAAGATATCAGTTCCTTGAAGGCAGAAATTCTTGTCTGTCTCATCCCTACAGCTTCTCCAGTGTCTAGAACAGCCTGCTCTGCTACAAGTACTCCATAAGGATTTACCGAATGAATAAATGAATAACAGGAAAAAATGAACAGGAGAGCTAGGGTAGCCCAGTAAGACTAGGAAGTACATTGTGCGAAGTGAGATATCCATTAAGTGGTTCGTTATATCAGTGAAATGACTATCACGTAATAGTTGGACTGCAGCTAAATTGAAAAGTGCAGTCCTGTAGGCCGACACCAGTCCCTACAAACCAGGAGCTCTGGGCTCTGCTTGATTTAGGATCATAGGCACTTGTACTTGTACTTATCCATCAGTGTTGGTGGATAGGTTGTTTCCATATCTTGCCTATCTATATATATAAAAACTTAATATGCAAATTGTCCCTATGGAAGTTCAACCAGGAGACCCATTGCTTGCTATGACCACCAGGGGGTGGTGAGAAATGAAGGGAGGTCCCAGCTGGCAGCCCCGAAAGAAGGTCCCAGCCAGCAGCCTGAAAGCCCTGATCAGCCCTGTTCGCCAGCCAGGCCTAAGGCCCTACCATGCTCCAATTTTGTGCACTGGGCCTTTAGTTGTAAATAATGCTGCAATTAACATAGAGAGTCATTTGTTTCCATATCTCAGCTATTGTAAATAATGCTGCAATGAACATGCAGGTACAAATATTTTTTTAAGTTACTGTTTGTGTTTTCTTTGGATGAATACTCAGAAGTGGAATTGCTGGATCATATGAGTTCCACCTTCTATTTTTGAGAAACCTCCATACTGTTTTCAATAGTGACTGCACCAATTTACCTTCCCACTAACAGTGCCAAATGGTTCCTTTTCTCCACATACTTGTTTCTCATAATTTTAATAGGGGTAAGGCAATATCTCCATGTGGTCTGTCTGATTCCGAGTTGTACTACTGGTTCCTTTGTAGCACCAGGGCATAATTGCTATATTAATTAACAACTTGAATGAATAATCTTTAAGGAAATGTTTTCCACTTATTAAATGATCCAGAATAACATTCTATACACTCCTATTTTCTTTTTATTTATGTATTTTGCTTAGGTCTAATTTTATTTATAATTGCCATTTAGTTATATTTTTTACAAGTACCTTCCTTTAAGTTGGTATAATAATCCTTCTATTTTCCTTAACTTAAAATGTATTCTAATTGAATAATTAGTTTTTTTATTTCTATTTTTGAGAAAGAAAATTACAATATTAAAAATTACAAGTTCAAAAGTCAGATAGCTGAAGTACATAAGAGTTGTATTTGGAACAAGTTTCTTAATCCCTTCACACCTTAGATTCTCCAACAGAAAGGAAACAATACCTTGCAAGGCTTCTGTAAGGATTAAATGATTTAAAGTATATAAAATGCTCAGAAGAATTTCTTACACACAATGAACACTATATGTTACATGTCCTATAATTTTTTGTTAATATTGTTAAAATACTCACCAAAGGATATGTTTATTGATATTTATTTATTTATCTTTATTGTTCAGTTTATTAATTACATTGTTCCCCCCTTTTTTCCCCTATAGTTCCCCTCCACCCAGTACCCAACCCACCCTCCGCCCTTACCTCCCCCCACTGTCCTCTCCCATAGTTGCATGATTTTTGCCCAGTGTCTTGCTACACTTCCCACATCCCTTTTCTCCCCAAGAATTGTCAGTCCATTCCCTCTCTATGTCCGTGATTCTGTTATATTCACCAGTTTATCTTGTTCATCAGATTATTAATTCACTTGATTTTTAGATTCATTTGTTGATAGATGTGTATTTGTTGTTCATAATTTATATTTTTACCTTTTTCTTCTTCCTCTTCTTAAAGAATATCTTTCAGCATTTCTTATAATGTTGGTTTGGTGGTGATGAACTCCTTTAGCTTTTTCTGATCTGCGAAGCACGTTATCTGACCTTCAATTCTGAATGATAGCTTTACTGGATAACGTAATCCTGGTTGTAGATTCTTGCTATTCATCACTTTGAATATTTCTTGCCACTCCCGTCTGGCCTGCATCGTTTCTGTTGAGAAATCCGCTGACAATCGTATGGATGCTCCCTTATGGGTAACTAACTGTTTTTCTCTTGCTGCTTTTAATATTCTCTCTTTATATTTTGCTCTTGGCATTTTAATTATGATGTGTCTTGGTGTGGTCCTCTTTGGATTCCTATATTTTGGGGTTCTGTGAACTTCTTAGGCTTTTAAGTCAATTTCTTTCACCAGGTGGGGGAAGTTTTGTTCACTATTTCTTCAAGTAGGTTTTCATGATCTTGCTCTCTCTCTCTTTCTGGCACCCCTATAATTCGGATGTTGGTATGCTTGAGGTTGTCCCAGAGGCCTCTTACACTATCTTCAATTTTTGGCTTCAATTCTTTTTGCTTCTTGCTTTTCCGGTGAGTGGATTTTGCTTCTTTGTATTTCAAATCTTTGACTTGGTTCTTGTGGCCCTCTGGACTGCTTTTAGGACTTTGTGTAATATTTTTTATTTCAGTCAGTGTATGCTTAATTTCTAGTTGGTCCTTTTCCATATCCTGGTACGTCTTAGTCATTTCCTCGTAGGTCTTGTACATTTCCTCATAGTTCTCATTAAGTTCATTGGCCTTTTCTAGGAGCCTCTTGAAAACCCTTATTATTGTTGTTTTGAACTCTATGTCTAGTCGTCTTTTTTCCTCCATTTCTTTCACACCTGATTTCTTTCCATTTTTCTGCATTGTGGCTGCTTTCCTGAGTTGGTCCTTTAGCTTTGTGTGGTAGATGTCCTCTAAGGGACGGTGGCTCAGCCTCCCCAGTTACCTGAGGTGGATACTCTTACTGCAATCCTTTATGGGTTGTACAGTATTGTTGAAGTTAAGCCCAGCTTATTGTTGTTAGCACTAGGAGGGTTTGACCTCCAGGCCAATTGGCTGTGAGGGTAAGCTGTGTTCAGGTTGGATGGGCGGAGTCTCCGGGCTGAGCAGGCAGTGTCAGCTCTGCCCTATGCGGTGTGCGGGTCTTTGTGTCTGGTGGTAACGGCTGCATGCACCTCTGAGAGAAAGCCGCCGCCGGTCTCCACCCATTGCCAGACAACTCTGCCTCTCCCCAAATGAGTCTGCACACCCAAAGTCTCGCCCAGGGTTATAAAAGGAAGCACTCCGGTGGTCTCCTGAACGAGGGAGCAAGTCACAAGTCCTCTCTGCGTGGTCGCACACTTCTGTCCCCAAGTTTACATGCAAACCACTGTTCCAAATTTACACGCACTCTCCTCAAGCTCACAGACCTCTGCCACACCCAGCTTTTAGCGTGCAGACCTCACCTGGAACTGGGGAATCAGTGCAGTGGGAAGCCTCCGCCCTCCCAGTTGGAGAAAACCAGCCAGGTTTGCTGCTGCTCGCCCTTTACCACTCGCACGCATGGCTCCAAACCTCTCTCTGCTCGTCTCTTCAAAGTTGCGCTCCGCCGCTCCTCTGAGTCACAGTGTCCTATCTTTACTTTTATTTCTGGAATTTTCACTCAGCCAGCTTACCGGTGATTCTAGATGATGTTTGTTTTGTTGTTAAGTTGTAGTTTTGGAATTGTTGTGTGGGGCAGCAAAATAGGTGTTTAGCTATGCTGCCTTCTTTGTTCCTCCTTGTTTATTGATTTTTAGAGACAAAGGAAGGAAAAGAGAGAAACATCAATATGCCAGAGAAACATCCATCAGTTGCCTCCTGTACTCACCCCAACATAGGTTTCAGGAATTGAACCAGAAACATAGGTATATGCCTGGACCAGGAATCGAACCTGCAATGCTTTTAGTGTATGGAATGATGCTCCAACCAACCAAGCCACCTAACTGGTGCCATACCATATTATTTTTAATTTTTAACAATGATGTAATTTGCAACCATGGATTTATTAGTATATCTCAGTAAAGCTTTGAATATATGGCCCATGATATTTTTAAATAGTGTCCCTTCATTACATATTTAAAATAATCTATTGAAATTCAATTACTTTTTAGATTCATAGTCTTTTATTAGGGTAGCTGTCAAAAAATAAGTGGTTTGAATTTATTAAGTATTTTACCATTAATGTATACTTTTGTTACTGGCTACTGTAAAATGCTACTTATTTTTGTCTAATGTTTGCAGGTTTATTGAAACTTGATAGTCTCAAGTATAATGTTATTATATAATGTTATTATACTTTTTTAATTGAGACATTACCTAGAATATAATCATATTCAAGTTACAAATGTCTCGTGAATATATTGTGGGCTTAGAAGATATAAAATATGACATATTTAGTGAAACAGTTCACTAAAGCCATCATTTTTGGCATTAGTTCTTTTTATCTTTAAAATGATCCCCCTTTTTGCCATTCCTTGCTTTTTATTTTATCTTTCATCTTTCTGTAGAGACTATTTTTCACCTCCTATCATTTTCAGAGAACTGATATGATTAAGACCTAAAGCTCATCATAAGGAAATCTATTCAAATGGCACTGAAGTGAACTCAAGAAAGCAGAAAACTGAATTTGTTCTTTCCCTAATTATCTGCCATGAATCTAATATTATGGTATAAATGCAGAATATTTTTAATAGACAGTTCCACAGACGGTTTTTATTTCTGTTGCCTAAATTAAATGTCATGGAATGCACCTGATGCTTACCTGTGTTCCGAAAGAAACCAGCTCCAACTGATATTTAAAGTTCAGGAAATAGGAGCAAGATAAGCTCTGGCATCTTTCCTGACTCTTGTAGCTATACGAATTACTATGGCAATGAAGGGACTGGAGAAGGAAGACACCAATGACTCAGTGGGGTTTGTGAAATTGCCTCTCTGAGTCATGACTGACCCAGAGACTTGTCTGGTCCCCATCTGTGGTCTATAAAATCTCCTGTGACTCATTAAGCCAAATAGCCTGTCATTCAGCCTCAGAATATGTTAGGATACATACTTAGAGGGGAAAAAAATTCCTATCATTGTATTTTCCTATTTACTCTTTGAATGCTCTTTAAGTATAAACTTCTCAATGATTTGGAACTTTTTTTATGATACTGACTTATTCTTTTCAGATGCAAGTTCTAAGCTTCCATCTTTTTCTTTCATTCTTTCCTTAATTCATCCAGCTCTACTGTATACAATAAGTCTTCTCTTTATTTAGAATCAATAATCTCTTTATTTAAAAAGGTGTTTGTAAGTGCCCTCTACAAATTGCTTTGAATACTTTAATTTAGTAATAGTTTCTATTTATTTAGTAAGCAAGCTATGTTCAGAGACTAACAGAGGTGGTGGCAGGATATTTTCTTGAATATTTTCTTCACCATGAACAAGAAGATATCTATGATTTTTGTCTAAGTCTGCTATAAGAGAGTTAAATGCAGTCTTTGGTGAAGCAAAAGTTCTTTTTCTTCTATCCTTTCACTAGTTTTCTAATAATTGAAGTTATAAATAATGATATTTATATTTATAATGTGCATTAAGGTTATACTGCTTTCATTCAATTCTCATTTGATTAGCATACCAACTAGAGGCCTAGTGCACAGAATTTGTGCATGGGTAGGTCCCTAGGCCTGGCCAGTGATCAGGGCTGATCAGGGCCTTCCGACTTCCAGCCAGGGCCTTCTTTCATTCTGCACTGCCCCCTGGTGATCAGCACATGTCAGAGTGAATGATCGGACTCCTGGTTGAACTCTCACAGGAACAATTTGCATATTAGGCTTTATATAGAGAGATTATTTGAAATATTTTGTTTTTATTGAACACCCACTTTAATCTTAATATCAAAAATTCCCTCAATTAGAACTTACAGAATCTCATAGTCTTTATTGACTTTCAAGTTGCCCCTCTGTTACACTGTCATTTTAAAAATAAAGTAGCTAAACAATAGAATATTAAATGTTTTAGTTATTATACAAATGTTGGTAAGTACTATATACACAGCATTAAGACTTGGGTGCATTATATCTGTGAATCAACTAGAAAAACCATTTAGATAGTAATTAGTAATACATCTAATATATTTATTTGGACTGGCCATTAGATTTAAGTAAATGAGTTCTTAAATAAAACAATGTATCTGTTTCTCTGAGTTTAAAAATAATGATGATAGCTGTGATACATGTAGATGACCCTGATTACGATTCAAGATACAGTCTTATATAATAAAAGGAAAATATGCAAATTGTCCCCTTGACCAGGAGTTCGACTAGCAGGCAGGATGGACAACCTCCCATGTCCCCTCCCCCTGTCCAGGCTGGCTGGACCTCACCTGTTCACGAATTCATGCACCAGGCCTCTATATACAATGAGTGGCCAGATTATTATGCATTCAGAGATCATAATAATCTGGCCACTCTGTGTAATTAAAAGGCTAATACCCAAATCTATTGAATGGTGGAATGACCGGTCACTATGATGCACACTGACCATCAGGGGGCAGATGCTCAACACAGGAACTGTCCCCTGGTGGTCAGTGCATTCCCACAGGGGGAATGCCACTCATCACCCAGCTGGGTTCATGGCTGGCAAGTGCAGAGGTGGTGGCAGGAGCCTCTCCCGCCTCCCTGGACTGTGAGAGGGAACAGGCTGGACTAGAGATCCCCCCAACCCCCTCTCTGAGTGCATGAATTTCATGCACTGGGCCTCTAGTGTTCTTATAAATATGGAATAGACAAACCTTTATACCAAAGCAATTCTTTAAGACAGAAGACAATGGACACATTTTATATCAACTATGTGATGGACACTATTACCTAATATTGATAGACATCTCTAAATTATTGATATTTACCTTTGTTAATTATGCAAAACTGAGGTTCATGGACATTATATTTTCTCTTGATCTGATGCTCATGCTACTTCTACAACAAATAAGCTTTTAGATATGCAGCATAACCTAATCTAGGAGGGACACTCAATCACTTCTGCCACTCTGTTTACTAGATGTTAATCAAAAAGTCCAACCCACACTCAGAAGGAAGAATTATATGGGAAATCATATCAAGAGGTGAGGGTCTTTGGGGCACAATTTAGATGATGTTTATTATAGGATAAAAGTGTGTGAATAGTATTCAATTTTAGGTGTGTAAGAAAAACAGGAATAGGAGCACATATATCTCTTTCCTTATACCATCAAGAAGCAACAATGGGAGAATAAACTCAAAGCTAATAAAATTAATTTCTTAAAAAAAGAGGTAGATTTTTTGTTTGTTTAGTAGATTTGACTTTGGAAACTTATAAATATTTCACATAATGCAAACCTCACAGGAAAATAAGCAATCTTAAATATGAAATCTGTCATCATTCGTTTGAATTGGAAATTTCTGTAAAAATTGATAATTTTTTTCCTAAAAAAATTTCATTTTTTTTGTAACTGAAAAGCTTACAATCAGTATCATAACAAAACAAAAGAAAACTCAACTAAAAACAAATACACTATAGTAACCAGATCATAAGGACCAAATTTCTTTTTCCATTAAAACGAACAAAGGTTCCTAGGAGAAATAATGGAATCCAGGTCTGGAGTTGGAAAAGGACAAGATGAGCCTTGGATATCTTGTGATTGATCACAACAAAGCTATTAAGGGTCCTTAGGTACCTGATGAAAACAATCAAATGGAAAATGTCAACTGAAGCAGCTCCTCTGGTCAAGGAAGGAGTAATTCAAACACTGAAAAAAATAATGACAGTGATGGACTGAAATACAAAACTGCATTTCTGGATGGCATTCCAGAAGGATCAGGGCTTCCTTTTGTATTTGCTAGAATTAATTCAATATTTATGAAAAAAATGTTGTAAAGGTTAAGAATTAAGCATATTCTCAACTTTCCTTTTAAAAAGTCTACTTCAGGGCAATCCTTAAGTTTGCAAAGGAAATTTTTTTAAATAAGAAAATACTTCATGAATTCAGGAATAAACTCCAATTAGAAAATCACAATTTGCAGTCCCTAAAGAAATGATATATCAAAACAACCATCACCAATAGCTACAAAAAACTCATTAGATGAAAGGTTGGTGAGAATTTTACAATATATGGATCAGACTGACAATTCTTGAACTCTCTATCAGTGGGGCAATTGGACATTTTGTTCCTTTTGATGTGATTCAGTTGGATATTCATATCACTTCTTATAAATTAATCTTTAATTTTAAAAATTTTCAATTACAATTGACATTCAATATTGTATTAATTTCAAGTGTACAACTTATAAAGTTATTCCCCCGATAAGTCTAGTGCCCACCTGGGACCCTACTTAGTTATTATAATATTATTGACTATATTCCCTATGCTATACTGTGCATACCTATGACTATTTTGGAACTACTAATTAGTATACCTTAATCCTTTCACCTTTTTCACCCAGACCCCTTCCCTCCTCCCTTCTGGAAATCATTAGTTTATTCTCTGTATCTATAAGTTTGTTTCTGTTTTGTTTGTTCATTATTTTGTCTTTTTAAATTCCATATATAAATGAAATCATATGGTATTTGTCTTTCTCTGTCTCATTTATTTCACTTAGCATAATATCCTCTAGATGCAGTCATGTTGTCACAAATGGTAAGATTTCATCTTTTTTTAAAAATATATTTTATTGATTTTTTACAGAGTGGAAGGGAGAGGGATAGAAAGTCAGAAACATCGATGAGAGAGAGACATCGATCAGCTGCCTCTTGCACGCCCCCTACTGGGGATGTGCCCGCAGCCAAGGTACATGCCCTTGCCGGAATCGAACCCGGGACCCTTCAGTCCGCAGTCTGACGCTCTATCCACTGAGCCAAACCGGTCTCGGCTAAGATTTCATCTTTTAAGGTGGGACAATTCCATTATATATATGTATCACTTTCTCCAATTATCTATCAATGGACACTTGGGTTGTTTCTATATCTTAGTTAGTGTAAGTAATGCTATAATGAATATAGGGGTACATATATCTTTTTTGAATTAATGTTTTGTATTTTTTCAGGTAAATACCCAGAAGTGGGATTGCTGTGTCATATAGTAGTTCCATTATTTTATTTTTTGAGGTGATTCATACTGCTTTCCACAGTGCAGCACCAATCTTCATTTCCACCAACAATGCATGAGGGTTCCCTTTTCTCCACATCCTCACCAACATTTGTTGTGTTGACTTATTAAAGACTAGAGGCCTGGTGCACAGATTCATGACCTGGTGAGGTCCCTTGACCTGGCCTGTGGGGATTGGGCCAAAACCAGCTTTCTGACATGCCCTGAGGGGTCCCAGATTGCAAGAGGGTGGTTCTCGGATGATGCACCCTGAAATTAGGCTCCCTCCTCTCTGGTTCAGGGTGCATCAGCTAAGAACTGCAGCTTCCAAGTCACCGCAGCTCAGCAGCTCCTGCATTGAGTAACTGCCTCCTGTTGGTCATTGTGCATCATAGCTATCAGTCAGATGGTCAAACGGACAGATGGACACTTAGGCATTTATATATATAAACTAGGGGCCTGGTGCATGAAATTCACACATTGGGTAGGTGTCCCTCAACCCAGCCTTCCCCCTCTCACATACTGGGAGCCCTTAGGGAAAGTCCTACTGAGGACACTGGGCTGATCAGGGGAAGGCGCCAGCCCCATCACCCTACTGCTGCAGCCACTGCCAGGCACCACAGCCTCCAAGGTGTTTTCTTCAACCCAGACTCCAGTTCCTTCACCATGAAAAAATGACAAGTTTCTTTAGACATTTTTAAGATGTTTCTTTCATAGGACATAACATTTCTTTCTTTCTTTCTTTCTTTTCCCCTCACCTGAGGATATGTTTCAATAGATTTTTAGAGAATGTGGAAGAGAAAGGGAAAGACAGAGAGAAACATCAAAGTGAGAGGAACACTTTGATTGGTTGCTTCCTGCATGAGCCCTGACCTGGGCCATAGTGGTCAGCAAGCCTAAGCATTATCCACTGAACCAAATTGGCTAGGGCAGGATATGACATTTTTTTAGCCCTCCAGCAGCAGACCTTCCTTTTAATCCAAGAGTGTGGTGGAAAAACCCTAGATCACCTTTTTGGATTCTTATACCCAAGTTACTAAGAATATTACCAGTGGCAAACAGGAAGCTTAGCCAATGAGAGGTCAGAAAAGGTATTTCCTCTGTAGTTCACACCAATTGCTCTGATCTCTGGCTCCACCCCTGCCAAGGCCTAAAGCCTCCTGGCCTGAGCAGATCCCTCCCATCTCCAGCTCCACTCCTGAAAGGTCTAAAGCCTCAGGGCCGGGACAGGGGACCCCCAACTCCCTTGATCGCTCTATCGCCCAGGTCTGCCCCTGCCTAGGTCCCAAGCCTCTGGCCTGGGCTTGGGGCCTGTACAGGGGACCCCAGTTTAGGGATCCCTAGGATCGGGCCTAAACCCTGGCCGACCAAGGCCCCAACTCAAGGCTACAATGTTTTAATTATAGAAGAAATAAAACTCGATAAAAATGGCAGCAGCCATGGCAGTGGAGAGGGCAGCAGGCTAGGGTTGACCCTAGCGATGGAGGAAGCCAATCTTTTGCAGCCCTGGCCTGTCTTGGCCTCTGCTTAAGGCTACAAAGTTTCAATTATAGAAGATAAATAAATTCCAGATACCAGGGCCTCCACTTGAGTCGCTGGGCGACATGGCCAGCCTATAAACCACCACAAGCCCCTTGCCCAGGCCACCCCACAACCCAAGGGAACCTCCACCCTGATCTGAGACACCCTTCAGGGCAAACCAGCTGGTCCTCACCCATGCACCAGCCCACTAATGAAAGAGTAATATGCAAATTGACCATCACTCTAACACTCAATATAGCCACCCCCATGTGGTCAAAGAAAGCTTCCCCCATGTGGACACAAGATGGCCACCACAAGATGACCAGCAGGGGAGGGCAGCTGGGAGGGACCAGGCTTGCAAGGGAGGGCACTTGTGGGCAATCAAGCCTGCAAGGGAGTGAAGTTAATGGTGACCTGGCCGGCAGAGGAGGGAAGTTGGGGGCAACCGGACCTGCAGGGAAGGGCAGTTGGGGGGGACCAGACCTGCAGGAGAGGGCAGTTAGGGTCAAACAGGCTGGCAGGGAAGCAGTTAGGCATCAATAAGGCTGGCAGGGGAGTGGTTAGGGGGTGATCAGCCTGGCAGGCAGAAGTAGTTAGGGGCAATCAGGAAGACAGGCAGGCAAGCAGTTAAGAGCCAGCAGTCCTGAATTGTGATCCTACTGGTAGGATCAGGCCTAAACAGGCAGTCGGACATCCCTTGAGGGGTCCAACATTTGAGAAGGTGCAGGCTGTGCTGAGGGACACATACCCCTGTGCAGGAATTTCATGCACTAGGCCTCTAGTTCCCATATAATAGGTTATCATTTTGTTTTGTTGATGGCTTTCATTTGATGTAGTCCCATTTGTTGATTTTTTTCTATTTGTTTACCTTGCCATAAAAGATATATGCAAATATCTTTATAATATACTAAGAACAATGCCAAATAGTTTACTGCTATGTTTTCTTCTAGAATTTTTATGGTTTCAGCTCTGACATTTAAGTTTTTGATTCATTTTGAGTTTATTCCTGTATCTAGTGTAAGAAAGTGGACTAGTTTCATGGGTTTGTTTATTTGTTTTTACATGTATCTGTTCAATTTTCCTAACACCATTCATTTAAAAGACTGTTTTTACCCCATTGTATATTCTTGCCTCATTGTCAGAGATTAATTGATCACATAGTCATGGGTTTATTTTTGGACTGTCCGTACTGTTCCATTGATCTGTGTGTGTTCCTATGCCAGTACCATGTTGTTTTAATTACTACAGCCTTGTAGTATGGTTTCCTATCCTTCTTTCTCAAGATTGCTTTGACTATTTAGGTATTGTTATTTTTGTGGTTCCATATGAATTTTAAAATTGTTCTATTTTTATGAAGAATGTCATTGGTATTTTGACAGGGACTGCATTGAATGTATAGATTGTTTGGGGTAGTATGGACATTTTAACAATGTTAATTTTCCTATCCATGAGCATGGTTTATGTTTCCATTTATTTGTATCTTCTTCAATATCTTTCTTCAATTTTTATAATCTTCTGAGTTTTGTACTTCCTTTGTTAAATTCATTGTTAAGTATTCTTTGATGCAATTGTAGATTGGATTCTTTTCTTAATTTCTCTGATAAAAATGCAACCAATTTCTGAATATTAATTTTGTATTCTGCTATTTTTCTAAATTAATTTCTCAATTGTAATACTTTTTGGTGAATTCTTTAGGCTTCTCTATATAGAACATCATGTCATCTGCAAATGATGACGGTTTTATTTCTTCCAATTTGAATGCCTTTTATTTCTTTTTCTTGTCTGTTTGATGTCATTAAGACTTCCTATATTGTGCTGAATAATAATGATGAAAGTGGACATTCTTGTCTTGTTCCTGATCTTAAGGAAAATGCTTTTAACTTTTCACTGTTAAATATAATGTTAGCTTGGGGTTTGTCATAACTAGCCTTTATTATGTAGAGTTAATATCCTTCTATTTCTGCTTTGCTGAGAGTTTTTTTTATCATAAGTGGGTGCTCAATTTTGTCACATGTTGTTGTTTTTTCTTATAAATTATTCTTAGAAAGGAAAAAGAATGTACTTAAACTTCTAAGGCACATTTCTAGTTAACAGAAAGTTGGTGGCTTAGTTGACCACAGTAAATGGCATAATGAGATTACAATCAACTTAATTTATATGACAACCTAGTGTTTCAAAGTGGCAAACAAACAAACAGAATAAGAGGGAGAGGGTACTTATTATAGGCACACACACATCAATTGCTATCTTGGAAATTTAAGCATCATATTTAAATCATATCGGGGGTTAAAAGACCTGCACAAGCACATGTGTATAGGCATAATCATTATGTATTTATTAAAAACCAGACTTACAAGCCATACTTTACCTACTAAGATTGCTGTTGAGACAAAATTAATCTGTGACTTCAAATATTTTACAATTGATTTGTGGAAATAATGGTGGAATTGGAAATTATTGTAGGCCCCAAACCAATCTTGAAATAATGGCTCTGCAATTGAGGGCTCTAAGCTTGTTTCCTCATCTATCACACATGGCAAGTAACTTTTACTTAACACATGGGATTTTAAAGCAGACTGAATGAAAATATAAAAGTCTCCATATAAACAAAAGAATAATAGTCATGTGGTGTATGTAATAGTAATAAATGAATGGAACATGCCCAGGTATTTGGAAGAAGGAATCCCATTGAGTTAAATGGAGTTTATGCAGTTTTTCTGGGAAGGTCAGAGTTTGAGCTCCTTCCAGAGTGACAGCCTAAGGAATCTTGCCATGTGGTTTTAAGGATATGCCCCAGCATCTGGTGCTCTGCATGCTTGATAGACCAAACAAATGTCTGCTGCATAAATGAATGAAAAGGAATAGCATGCTGACAAGGCAAGTTAGAGTTCCTATTGGGTTATATGGGCTTTTGGAGACTCTTAATGATGGGACAAAAATCTCCCCTGAGGTGTCAATGTGATTGGGGTCAGGGGCATCCTATTTTGTTATATTAGCTTTCATATTTTTTCTCCTCAATAAAATAATTTCCTTTCTCTCTTAATATTACTGTGTTCCCAATAGAGCTAAGAAATTTTACCTGAAAAATATGGAAAATGCTACTCCCTACAATGAGCAGAAATAAACATAATCTTTTGAACTTTTACTAAATATGAGTTCGATAAATAAAGGAGTCAGTTAAAAATTTTAAATCATCATATATTTTTCTTTATTAGAAAAATCCTAAACTACCAAGACACTGACCATATATTCTTATATCCCTATAGCAAAAATCCATATATTGTCCCCAGCCAAAATGAAATACTTCCTATTTTTTCCTTGAATCTCATTTTAAAAAATGGTAAAATTTTAAATTACAATTTCTAAAACAGAGAGAATAGTCTATTTTAAAATGAAATGTGTTCCTACATTAAAGGGAGAAAGTTCTTCCTTATTTTTACAAGTTGATCGGTTCAATAAATCACTTGCTTCCAGGTAACAGCTACTGTCCCCATTTCCCCTAAAAGATGAAAAGCCAGGATCCACTTTCGGTCATAGTTAACCAAAACGCGTGCATCAGTCCATCCACTCCGACCCTGGCTGCTCATTGAGAAGGAGGCGGGCAACCGGCTGCCTCGCCCGAGTGCTTCACGTCTCCAGTAGCAGAGGGATTAGACACATGCGCACGGTTGGTCTCTTTGTGTGCACCGGGAAGGGCTTGGCTTGGATCCACACTTCCTAACGGGGCAAAGACCTGGCCAGCGAGCCCGTGCCCAGGAATAAAAATGCACTGCAAACACGGCCTTTGTAATACACAATTTTCTCGCTCCTACTTGCCTTTTTTTCTTGGAAGCATCCCTGCCACCCTTTCCTGAGGTCCACTTGGGAGTAAAGATCCAGAGTCTGGAATAGGAGCTTGTCCTCAGGAATCTGGGAGTGCTGTGGGCCGGGGCGCTGAGTGGGAGCGCCCAGGGCGCAGGGGGCGGGAGTGGTGGAGGGCGGCTGGCCAGCCTCTCGGAGCCCAGCCACCCCGCAGGCTGGGGGGGAGGGAGCCACGCGGGCGAATCGGCCCGCCCCCCGCCCGTCCCCTCCCCCTGAGCCCAGGAGCCTCGATGGTGCGCTGCGGCCAGCGGTGTGCCACCGAGTGAGGCGCCCGTCCGTGGGAGCTGCAGGGGTGGCGGGGGCGAAGGTGGGGACCCGCGCGCAGAGGGCGGGCGCTGCTCGCTGCTCAAGGCGCCAGGCCCTGTCCCAGTCCGCGGCCGCCCTGCCACCCACCCCGCGTCTCCTCCTGCGGGAGCTGGGGGCACTGGGTGGAGGCGCGCTGCTGGAGGCGGCTGGCTGGATGCGGGACCTGCGCGGACTTGGCTGCGGACCGCGGCTCTGGACTCGCGGAAGCCGAGCGCGCTGGCATGGCCTCCAACTTTAACGACATAGTCAAGCAGGGCTACGTGAAAATCCGCAGCAGGAAGCTGGGGGTGAGTGGCTAGCTTGGCTTTCTCCTTCCCCTGCGCCCGCCAGGCGCAGCTGGCTGAGTGGGGGGCGGGGAGAGGTGACCCGCGCGGGACCGGGCAGCGAGGGGCCGGGCCTCCGGAAGACGGAGCGCTCGCTTGTTGCTCGGAGATCGGGGGCCGCACCTGCCTCGGGGGCTCTGTGTGGGGGAAGGGGGATGTGAGGAAGAGGTTGCTGAGAGCTCCGGGAGCGCCTTGGTCCCTTTCGCCCTGTGCGTGGGGCTGATTTGGATCCAGACTGAGAAGTCGTGTAGACGACACCGACTGTCGGGTCCGAGATGAATGTGCCTCGGAGGACAGTTTATACACCGTGCAACCCACCCTTGTTTGCTCTCCAAAGTGTAGCCTGCGGGGCAGCCCTGCTCAGTGGCAGGAGGTGGACAGACCCACCGGTGTGTATGTTTAGAATCACCGTTTTCTAGTCCCCGCTTCCCAAGCCCATTTCAAAACTGTCTTGATGCCCAAGCAGCACAGCAAGTCCCCGCAGGTGACGGCCGGCGAGTGGACTGGACTGTCCCCGCGCGGTTGCCGGCTGTCTGGCGCCCTGGTCCTGTGTGCACCAGGACCCCGGTTCCTGCGCCCGGTGCAGGCAGGTGTGTGCTCACGGCAGCCGGCACTGGAGCATTTGAGACAGCAAAGTTTCTAAAGACCTTTTCATAGTTTTTCTGTTTTGTTCTGTTTGTTTGTTTTTGTAATTCTCTGCCTGACTCAGGTCTGAAACAATTGAGATTCAGGTGGTTCAGAACCTCTCTTGACTACACTAGGAGGTAAGAAGGACGGGTGGATGGTCCAGGGGTCGAGGAGGACCTGGGCGAGTGGACAGGAGGAGGCAGGAGAGGAGGGGCGGCACCTGGGACGAGAGCTGCCCAGACCTGGAGGGGGGGGGGGTGAGAGTAGTCGGAGTGCCTTGCACCGGAGGTGGAGGTGGGCACAGGAGCCTGACCTGAGCCTCCGGTGGGACACGGGAAGGGAAACGCCAGCTGGGGATGAAAAGTGTCCGTTTTAGGGGTTGCTGAGATGTCTAGCTATTTCACTGTTCTCAAAGTTCCTGCTGGGAAAGCTCCGGAATCCTGAGGGGAAGCAAGCGGCCTTGAACGGAAGGAGAACATTCCTTGAGTTCACATCGGAATGGAGGAGTGCTAAACCTGGAGAGGGAAAAAGGAGGGAGCACCTCGTTAATTTCATCACTAAGAAAAAAAGAGAGATAATCATAGCTTCGTTAACCTGAATGAAGGTCCCTTGAAGAGGATGGATCATCAGGCCCCAGAAGTCTCTTTGTGGGGAGTTGTGGACCAGGGTGTTGGAGGCAGAGGAAAGGCAACTTGCCTTTTTGTGTTGCCTGATCTGAGTTTCAATGGTCAACGTGCTAATTGCCCCCCAAGGGCAAAGTGACCCATTCTGGAACTTTGGAGAAGAGGGGCGTGCAAAACTGGGTGACCACAAAGCCCCTCCCCAGCTTGGCCCAGGGTGAAGGGGATGCAACCCTCAGCAGGGATGCAGGAGCTGCTCTAGGGTAGAAGAATGCGCCTCATTCTTTCCCAGGAGATAAGGAAGAAGCCACGTGAAAGGCTGCAGTCGTCCAGGAAGGAGGCCCCTGGCTTCTGGCAGCCGGGAAGCTCCCATCTGTCACCTGCACAGCCATCAGCCAAGAAAGGAGGTGCAGATCTAGGAGCCGGAGGGGAGAACCATTTCAGGAACTTGACCTTTGCAGCCCTTCCCTTGCCCACGTGGTGCTTATTCATCATTCTTGCTCTTTTCTGTTCTTGGAATTTCAATTGTGTCTGACATCTGAAATGGTATAAGCTCATGAATGATTTAAGTCCCCTGGGATATGTGTGCGTGTTCTTCTGCGGAGTCACCGTGTACGTGAAAATGAGACCAAGGAACACAACAGTGAGAATTCTCCTCCTCGAGCACTTGGCCATCGGGTGTATAGGATTACACCCCCACGGATGAGCTTTCCAGGATTACACACAAAAGAACTGAGTGTGCAACCCAATTAAAAGAAAGGCTTCAAGGAGATAACATTGAATGCTTCTGAAGTAACTATGGCATTACCAGCCTTGGAAATGCCCTTTTAGAATCCCATTTCCCCCTAAAAATGTGTGCCATTGTAGGGTATTTACATGTTCAAAGCTGCTAGTTCCATAGGCGCTGTTTAGAGCTATGCCTTTGTAAAGGGCAGCCTTCTGGGAACACAATAAAAGTGTTTTTATACACAGATGGATTGCTTTTGTGCTCCATTTGTACTTGAGAAATGTGAACTTCATAGAGCTCGGTGTTGAAGCAGTTTAATTGTCAAATATTAAACTAAGTTAACCTTGACTCTTTAGGAGAGTATTATTTATGTTAAAAAAAACTTTAGAGTTGCTAATATTCTAGTGTTCACAAAGTGAATTCTGTGCAGCTTAATAAGTTAAGGAGATAATAACATTCTAAGCAAATATTGTGTGCTTTAAAAATGAAAATGTCCGATTTAGTCATGCCCCAAAATGATAGAAATAGGAATTATATAAACATTTCATTTTTATGATTAATAGTCCATATTGCTATTTTTATGGACTTAGAACTGTGGACTTACCCACATAATCTATTTTTAACTCAAAAGGTTCATAATTATTGTTTTATAGTTCATGTTCAAAGCTAAATTTCAAAATTAAAGTAATTCTATTTGTGTACAGATATTTGATTACTTATGGACAGAATTCATGCTTTCAAACCTAATTTTATAATATTCTAATGGGGAAGAAAAGCCAGAACTGAGGCCAATTGTATCAGAGATTATTGTGACATGAAAATTATTTTGAGATGAAATGTTCTAATGTACCCTTTACTGCTCACAAACTAATGCTTAGTTTAGGCTGAGTGAGGGCAGAAAAGCATTCTTGCCCTCAAGGCAGTGGGTCAACCCTTACCCAGGTGCCTCCAGATTGAAAGGGTGAAGGGGCACTTGCCATGTGTCTTAGAGATTCTAGTGCTACCTGTTGAGCATAGTTCCTTAGCTAACTCTTTGGGCAAAGCAGTAAGTGGGTTTTTTTTTGGCTATTTTTACTGTTTGCTTTGAAATTTATTTTAACTCATTAATCAGCTTTTCTTCATTTAAGAAAATAATTCTAGTGTTCTTGTCCTTTAAAATTGTGTTTATTAAATCATTACATTTTAAAGGTATCAAATCATTGAGTATAATGACATAACTCTTCTAGTCATTTCTTTAACTTGTGTGTTAATTTTGCACTACAACACATCACTGTTTCTATGAATATAGGGTGAGGCAAAAGTAGGTTTACAGTTGTGAGTGCAAGAAAGTTTATTCTCGTATTATAATGTATTAATCATTGTATTATTTTCCATACAGACAACTGTAAACCTACTTTTGCCCTACCCTATATGCAACATGCCCATCTCTATGGTAGACCCCCCTACCCTTTTACCTGTTGAAACTGGTATTTCTAAATGTCAGACACTGACTTGACTTGCCACAATGAAGGAACATCATCATTTTGGAGTATTTTATATTTAATCTCACCTCTTTGGAACAGTTCTTCTCTTTGCTTTGGACAAAATACTTTGCTGGGTTTGTATTTTATACAGTCAAGGGGGAATGTGTAGCAAGACTTTAATCCAGAGCAGGTGCTTGATTAAAGGTGTTCTAGACTCATTAGCCTGATAAAAATGGCAGGCATGGGTTGATGTGCTGAAGCCATAGGAACCAAAGCGGAGGTTGCCAGGCCACTATGCTTCCTCACCTGGGGTGTTGACCTCCTCATCTGTGCCAGACTCGCTCTTCTCTGCCAATTTTTTAAAATGTCACTTTAATTTGTGTCCAATACCAGAAGCACCTTCTGGTATATATATCTTACCAATTTCCAACCCTAAATAAACCATGTGCTTCTATCAGCTGTTGCCTACATGTTCATAGGAGAGGGCCAAGCGTACCTTCACTATGCCTCGCCCTCCTTTCCCACTTATGTCTTTCACTGACTTCCCTCCTCCTCCTGCTCTCCCAATACCACCATTACCAGAGTTCTCCCAATGGGCTATTTCTTAAAATCATATTCTCTTTTCCTTACAACCCTTATTTATTCCAAAGCCCTGCAGTTTTGTTCATATTTCTCAAAAGATTTCTCTAAAGTAGATATTTTAAACTTTCATCTCACTTCTATTCTACAGATATGCATGCCCAACTTTCCAGGATACATTTCCTGGTTGTAACCTTAGTGCACTCTAAGCCAGTGAATGAGTCCAAATAGAACATCCTATTCTTCTTCCCAAACTAGCCTCTCTGTCCTATAGGAATGTATGCAAGTAGATGTTTCTATTAGCACTGCTGCTCATTTAAAAATGATTCGGATAAAAAGTATCCGATCTCAGGGACAACACTGAGTCTTGCCTTTCTCTGAGGCACTACCAACAACCAAAGTCTACATCTTATTGTTGCCACCTGGGAATGTCATCTGTGGTCTCTTTCCAGTGAACTTCTGCTTCTATAACTTTAGGTTCAAATACTGATGGGACTTCCTAGTGGTTCTTTTTGTTGCCTGCCTGATTATTCTTGTAGTCCTGCCAGAGTAGTTTTCCTAAATTTCAGCTTGAGACATATAATTCCCCCTCTTAAGTTTTCCCATGGATTCTCATTACCTAGAGTAATAATTAAACTTAAACTTATAATTCAGAGTTACCCACAATACCTACCATTGTTTGATTTAGGGATTTTTAAATTATGAAATATTTTAAGCATACTGGAAATTACACAGAATCATATTACAAGCTACCCAAATTTTACCAATATACAGTACTTTCTTCTGATTTAATTTGTTTAGGATAGAAAAATGCTGAGAGTTGAAAATCCACTTGAATCTCTTGCCAATTAACACCCCCCACAATTGCATTCAATGTTTATCTGTTACGATATAGAGTAAGTTTGTTCATTTCAATGGTTGTATTATATGAATAAATTACACTGACTTTGTTAATAATGGACATTTTAAAGATTTTGTTGTTTGTGCTTCACCAAATACATTTATATAATTCTCTCATTTATATAATTTATACATATAAATCACATGTATCCAAGGTCCCCCATGGTATGTGATGTAGGTTAAAGTAGAGTAGCTGGTTTTTAAAACATGTACATTTTCACTTTGCTAGTTGTTTTCAGATTTCTCACAATTGTTCCAATTTATAAGCCCAGAGCAATGAAATGAGAGAACTTCTTTAATCATATCCTCAATAGTAATTGATACTGGCATATTTCTTTAAATTATGAAATATTTCAGTCATACAGAGAACATAAAACTTTTTAAAAATAACATTTTGCTATATTTTCTTCAGCTTTTAAAATAGAAATAAAGTAGATAAAGTTGAAGTCCCAACACAGTAACCAAGAAAATAAATTTATGTTTTTAACTCTATGTATAGTTTTCCTATATTGATTATATTTTGTATTTCTTTAAATAATCTATACTGTTGCTTTGTATACGTTGCAACTTATTTAATTGAAATCTTACAGTCTGACTTCATGAAACATACTTGTTTTTGCTCAAGGTTTTGATTTTGAGATTTAATCATTCTGATATAGAGTTCCAATTTATTCACTTAATACTATTCTTTTTGTGTGTGTAAATATTCTCCAGTTTGTATTTCCTAATCCAAATGTTCGTTTCTTCAGGATTTGCTGGGCATAGATTGGTATATACATAGTAGTTATTGCCCATTTGTCTCCTAGAGGTGTCTCCAGATGCATCCCCACTGAGTCCCCTTCCCTCTGCTTCCTCACCAAATCTGGTGGGGTGAGACTTTTTCCTCCCTTGGGTAAATGGGTGTTTTAAAGTTGTGCTTCTCTGAACTTTGAACATACTTTCATATTTATTTACCTATAAAGTTTCCTGAGTTGTGAATTATTTCTTCAGTTCCACAGCCCATCTTTCTATGTGATATAAGTATCTAAGTGTTTTATCTATATTTGGAATACTGTTCTTTTGCAGTTACAAACTATTTACTCCTATGTTGTAGATTGCCTTTAATTTTCTTATGGTTTCCTGTGTCTTATTGATACTTTACATTTTAGTGAAATCAATTTTTCTGCTTTCTTTGTGCCTTGTGATTTCTGAGTCTTATTTAAGAAATCATTCCTTATTGAAACATAAAATTGCTATTTTCTATTATTTTTATTATTATGTAAAACTCTATACATTTAGATTTTTAATCAACCTATAGTTAATACTAATTTTTAAATTTAAGTTTGTCCCCATATGGATAGCCAGTTTTTCACCTCCTTTATTAAATATTCTCATCCATGAGCTGTTGAAACAAGTCCTACTTTTTGTTTTTGAATTTGTACTTCCAATGTTTTGTTGAAATGACTCTTATATACTTAATGTTTTTGTTATTTTGAATGATTATTTTTTATTTTAAATGAGATATTTTCATTGATTGTTGCTGGTTTAAATGAAAGCTGTTGTTTTTCAGATTTAGTATCTAACAATGAGTCACGAATTCAATATTGAATATATTGAGGTCTTGCTCTGTGCAGTCTCTACGTAGGTGCCCAGGATACATCAAAGCAGAGAACATGAATCTTAACTTCTAGGAGCACATATAATAAGTGGTTAAGAAAATAAACAGATAAACGTATACCTATCTTTTGTAAAGGGAAATGGTGGGAGAAATAGAGGCAATTCTGCAATGGAGAACCAAGAAGGCTCCAGAAACAGGGAGGCATTTCAGTTAGTTCTGATGGAAGAAGTAGAGCTCATTAGAAGGGATTGGGCAGTACAAGAAGTAATCTGGGCAGGGTGAAGGGGTCATGGATTATTTTAATTGTGTTTTGTTTTACTACATGTATTAAAAATAGTGTCCTGCAATTAAGCACTGTTTCTTTAAAGCCACAGCCATTCAAATCTGGAAATCTACCTAAGAAATAACAGAAGGAAGGGAAACAAAGAGAACTTGAATTCTGGACATTGTGGCTCAGTTGGTAGAAGAATTGTCCCCCATACAAGGTACACAGAACGGTAGACTATTCCATACCCTGTCAGGGCACATACCTAGATTGGGGGTTCCACCCACTGAAATATTCCATAATAAAGTTTAATTTTAGTGAAACTTGTCTTTAAAAATTACCAAAGTAAACAGTTCATCACTGCAATTCTAAACTGGGTTAAAAGATACCAAAACTATAGATAAACTGAGTAAAGTGAAAACTCCTTTAAGCTGATTATTTACACATCTATTATCTTGAGAAAAGAGAGTGAACAGATATGCATGTTTCTGAATTTGGACATGATTTCAATATGTAAAATTAATATTATTTATAGTTTAGTTAATTAAATAGTGATTACAGGCAGCAGTAATACATTTGTTGGTGTCAATGCCTAGAAATTAGAGTTCAGAGTTTATACACTTAAACTCTCCCTCAAAGAAAAAGAAGTTATTTATGGAAGAAAACATAATATATTTAAAGCACATATTAATACAATTTAAACATTTTCATTGGAAAACACTTATTTGTGTCATGCTTGAAACATATAAAATGAATATAATTAAAGAGTAGTTCCCTAGGATTTCTTAATTAAAGATAAAGTGAATGTGCATTATATTTCCTGGCCAAATAAGCATTATTCAATCAAGGCTTGAAGGCAGTAGACATATCTGCTTGACCTCAGAATCCAGGGATTTGCTAGTTTTAATGGTTTTGATTATTGCAAAGTCATGGAAGTGGTAGCTTGTGACAACTGTTGTGTAAGTAAAATTATAAACACTGTCTTCTACTCACTTAGTTTTATTTAAAGAGCTTGATTCTGAGTCTTTTAGTGGGTTTGAATCTACTTTGTCAATGTTAATAAGACCTGAATTTATTTTTAAATTGAAGCAGAACACATTCAGGGTTTCTAGGGGATCTATTAGCACTGTATTTATTAATGCTCATTGAACACTCTTTCTGCTTAGATGCTTGGAGAATGGGTAATCATAACACTCTTAGAAAGCAGGCTTCAATCTTCCTTCCTAAATGTTTGGTGTGTGCTTTTTCTTTTTCTTCCTTCCTTGTTTTCTCTTTTCTTTTCTTTTTTTTTTTGAGACTCAGAGAAATATTTTTTAAATGTATTACTTAATTGAATGGCAAAAACATAATAGTTTTGACTTCTGGCAAGCTTTCTCTCAGATATCTTGCAGAAACCTCTCCCTCTGACACCCAGTAAGAACTGATGGGATGTTTGAGTTGACTTTTTAAGTGAGAAATATTTTTTATTGCATCAAATTTTATAAATTAATTATAATGTAATAGCAATATTTTAAAACTAGAATAGCAGCAAACATTACCACAGATAAAGCTAAATCACATATCCATGCAGGTTTTACACTGTAATTGCTGGGAGAAGTCCCCCTGCTGGTCACTGAGTACAGGACCCAGCAAGGCTCAGTGTACGTGTGGTTTTGAGGGACTTGCTAAGCTCTGTGTCTTAGGTATACATGGCAGAGGAGAAGACGCACAGATATTCTTTCCTTTTCAAAAACCTGGGTATAACTAGTTTGGAAAGAAAGGTGAAGTGTTTCTTCTTAGGAATTATTTAAATATATAGTCACTTATATGATACTAAGGTAAGAGAGAGAGCACAAATATAGCATGAACAGCAGGAATTTCCCATTTGGAATTTTGTTCTATATTTTCCTATGTTTTATTTTAATCCTCAGGTGTTCTATATTCTGTAAAGTGTTCCCAAAGCATAGTGAATGTAGGAAGAATGCTGTGTGCACTCACTATAGCTGCAAATACAGCAAGATTTTTATTTACACATGATTTTTTTCCACTGGGGATAATCTGTTTCCCATTTTCTTATGCCTTTTAACTATTTCTAATTGGCTTTTGTTCTTCTTTTCTGAGTGTAGGTATCTGAGGTTGCATCTGGCTTGGTGGGGAAGTCTAAAAGGATCTGGAAATGCTGATGGAAAGGTGGGAACAAAGTTCATAGCGAGGCAAAGCTGAGTTTGAAACTTGCTTCCAGTTTTTCATTCTTTCCACAAATACCTGTTAACTTCTGGCCCTCCTTGCGATTGTAGCGTTCATGTTTCTGCCAGGCGCTCTCGTGTGATATTGAGAAAATTACTTCAATGCATTGGACTTTAAGCTCCTCATGGGAAAAATAAGGAAAATAAACCTTCCCTTTGTGAAGGTGAAGAGGGTCAAATAAAATGCAAGAAGATAAAATGTGCATACATGGGGGGGGGGTGCATGTACATCTGAATGTGGATGTGAAATTCAGCAGCTTTTAAAGTACTTCAGATTCCACTTATGGGAGTCCCATTAGGCTAATTTAAAAATTAGTTGACTGTTTTAAGCTTTTGAAATTATAATAGAAGACAGAAAAGCATTAAAATTAAGCTTTTTAAATTATACACACACACACACACACACACACACACACACACATATCCCCTATTCCTTGTAAATTTTGTGCATTTTTAAAATTTATATTAAATCAGTCCTAATAGCCATATCAAAAAATCACCCTTATGTCAATGCCCAATGACATTAAAGTAACATTTCATGATAGATATTATTATAGTATTGTGTTACTATCAAAAATAGTATAAAAGTATGACAAGTATCTACACTAATAAAAGAGTAACATGCTAATTGACTGTACCTTTGCAACACCCACCAGCCAATCTGAGTATGCAAATTAACCCAAAAATATGGAGGGTTAATTTGCATACACAGGCACCAAGTGGCAGGGGTAGGGCGGGACTTGCGTTGTTACCCTGGTGATGATGCAAGTGTTCCACACCACCTCAGCCCTCCGGGGCTCTGGGCAGCGTGGGAAGGTGGAAAAGTGGCTCCAGGCAGGAGCAGAAAGGCAGCTCCAGCCAGAGCGAAGGTGATGCTGCAGCCAGGGGAAGGAAGGCCCATTCTTGCATGAATCTTTATGCATTGGGCCTCTAGTTCTACTCTGACAGAGCTTACTTTTTGAAATTCAATAATTACACTGTTCCTTTTGTGTCCATCTTACCATCTTGTGATAAGTATTTTGAAAACATTGGAAGACAAAGAGAAAATACATTTAATGAGTCATTTCTGTACATAACATCTATTGATGTACAATTTAATAGGAATTATTCTGAACTATAGTTCTTATAAAGAAACCTTTTTAAAGCTTTACTCCCAATGGCTTATTCAAGCATGGGTAGCATAGACTACTTAAATTTACAAGTTATTTCTGAATCAGAGGATTCCATTCTTCAGCCTACCAGAACATGCATCGGACAATGTAGCAGTCAATGTAGATACAAATCTGTTTTCTTTTTTATGATAAAAATATCAACCTCCAAGGGATGTACACAGTAATTGTTCATTCAACAGCTGTTGCATGTGAAAAGCACCCCAGGTGTTCCGTGATATAAAGAGATGGCTCAGATAGAAGTGAAACATCACTATGCATAATGCAGCACTGAGCATTTTGAGTGCTTTAAGAAAGACACAACAAAGTATTTTCGATATTGAGAGAAAAGGACAAATTGTTCTTGCTGGAAGGAGGGCAGAGTTCAGAAAAATACTTTAAAAAAGGCGATAACATTTAAGCCGGGGATTAATATATGGTTACCCTGGGATATGCAGAGATGGGGTAAGAGAACAAAGTAAAGGATTCAGAGGATTTGGATAATCCTAAATTGTCTACAAACTCTGCATAATTAATCAGCCTTTCATTTACCTTGTGTTTTATTATTTTTTAAATTTCACCATGAATGTTATTTTTTACTTTTTTTATTCTCTTTCCTTAAAATAAAGTAAATTTGCTCATCTTATGAATGGTTACAAAATTACCTGGAATTATCCCTTATGTGGTTTTAAGTTTTAGCTATTTTTAAGGATTCTTAATATGGTTGGCAAATTATTTTTCAGCAATAGGAATTTAATTTCTGCTTGATACTTATTTACATGCTGATTACTATCTTAAAATACTTGTATTTTTCCCTCAAGTATTATATTCTTATAAATATATATACATATAAATACATATAAATACTAGAGGCCTGATGCATGAAGAGTCATGCCAGAATAGGCCTTCCTTCCCTATTGCTGGCACCACCTTCACTCCGGCCTGGAGCCACCTTCTGCCTCTTGCCTTGTCATGTCAATTTGCATATTCCCTCCTTATTGGCTGTGGGCACTGCCCTATTTGTTGCAGAGTTATGGCCAATTTGCATATTCCATCTTTATTAGATAGGATATATATATATATATACACACACACACAAATTTATTAATGTTTCTCCCTCCCACTAACCAAGCTCACTAAGGTTAGGGACCATCTGTATTCACCTCACTATATTCTTATAAGACAGGCTGAGCCTTGGCAGGTGCTCTATATAACAATTGTTGAATTAATACACAAATATGTGGAGTTCAAAATGATTTTATGTAAAATAATGATGATAACTCAGATTTTTTCATTTGATACAAAGAGTATACATAGAGGGTGGTTACCTTTCAATAAATACATTAGTAAAGACAGGATCTGAATTAAAAATTTGAAAACTCTAGTGTTCTGAACATGATTTTTACATATTGATTTTTAAAAATCTTCTGTTGATAGAAGGATTTTGGTGCCTGAATGTGAACATTGACTACATGCTCAATTCATAGCTCCCTTCTCAGCAGGCAGCTAGAGACTGAACCCTCAGGAGGTCTTGTGAGAATACCATAGCTTAGTGGTCAAGTGCATAGATTCTATGGCAACTGTTTAACTGTTTCAGGTTAAAACTCTGCTCCAATACACACCGGCAGTGTGACTTGTAGAAATTGGACTCCTCTTTGTTCTTCACTTTTCTCCTTTGCAAAAAGGTGTTGGGGTGAAGACTAAATGAGTTAAATCATTTAGAAAAGAGATGCAAGTAAAGTGCTATAAAGGAATGTGTAATTATTATATTGTTATTGACACCTGAGGACCCTACTCTGCTGACCACTGGTGGTTAGGACAGAAGTGACTCTTTGAAAGCTGGAGACATCTGAATTTATATCTGCTTTTTGGATATCCCTGCCTATAAGAGAATAACTGATGGAGTGTCATATGTGTTCCATTTTTTTCATATTCTATTGCCTGACTTGATGGTGCTGTAGATAAACTCTCAGCTCAGCATGACTTCAAGACCATTTAGGATCTGCCCTTTGCCTTTCCAGCAGGTCCCTGTGCTATTTTTTATCTCCCTTGTACCACATGCTCTAGACACATAGAATTATCTGCTTCTGACTCTATCTTACATCAGGCAGGGAGTTGCTCATATTGCTCCCTACACATAGACCTGCAACAGTCTTCCTATTACATTTGCCAATTTAAGTTCTCAGATATCACCACCCTAGAGATGGTGATCCCAAATCCATGGTAGAGCTTTGTAGTAAATTTTAAAATTGGGAATTGAATCCTCCAACTTTGTTCTTTATCCCGATTGTTTTGGCTATTTGGGGTTACTTACAACTCCATATTGAGTTTTGAATCACATAAAGTTTTGCAAAAGCCATGTGATTTTGATAGGAATTGCACTTACTATGTAGATTTCTTGCTAGGTGAGTATTTTTATTTTCACTACTGATTGATGAACATGGGATGTCTTTCCATTTATTTCGGTCTTCTTTAATTTTGGTAATGTTTTGTAGGTTAAGTGTACAAGTCTTCCACCTCTTTGGTTACATTTATTTCTAAATATTATATTTTTGAAACTATTATAAATGGGATTGCTTTCTTAATTTCATTTTCAGATTACCCATTGCTAGTATATAGAAATCCAGCTGAGTTTTTCATGTTGATCTTGTATTCTGCCACTTTGCTGAATGGTTTATTAGTGCTAACAGGTATTTGGCTATGTGTGCATGTATTTTTTAGGATTTTTCTATATAAAAGGTCACACTTTCTGCAAATACAGATACTTTTGCTTCATTAATAATTTTTGGATGTCTTTGATATTTTTATTACCTAATATTTCTGGCTAGCCCTCCTAGTACAGTGTAGAATACTAGCAGCAAAAGTGCTCATTCTTGCTCCTGATCTCTGACTGAAAGCTTTCAGTCTTTCACTATTGAATAATGCTATCTGTGGGTTTTTCACAGATGCCCTTTATTAGGAAGGAAGGTTCCCTCCATTTCTAGTTTATGGAGTGCTTTTATTATAAAAGGGTTTTGGGTTTTGTCAAGTGCTTTGTCTGCTTGAGATGCTTATGTGACAGGGATTTTTTTTCTTCAATCTAAGATGGTATATTACTTTGATCAATTTTCATATGCTGAACCACTTACATCCCTGAGATAAATCCCACTTAGTCATGGTGTGTAACTCCTATATAAAATAAATAAACTCTAGAAACATAGACTACCAGAACTGACTGAACAAGGAATAAAAAATATATATAAGATGATCATGTGACAGGGATTTTTCAGAAAATGCTACCTTAGCCCTGAGAATACTGATGAATTAACCATAAGCCCTCATGCTGGTCATTCAGAGAGCTTTTAGACAGGTCAAAAAACACACCACAAGTATTTGAGAATGACGGCCATTGCCCGCTCTGGCACCAGCAGCCTGCACCAGGAATCTGGTCTGCTGTTTTTCTGGGCCACCACTGATCAGGAGACTGGGAGATGTCCCACAAGCAATTAAAATGCCACAGCTGTCTCTCAGGGCAGTGCAATAGCATCTTTCTTCAAAAAGCTTTCCCTGGTGGTTCTGTTTTGGGCTCCATTCCAGAGCTCTGCAGAAGTTAACTGACAGTGGTTGCTGGTTTTCAGTGGCTTTTGTGCAAAGATGGAGCCTCCCTACACTGCCATTTTGGTGATGTCACTCCATATTGGTTCTTAATAGTTGATGACACTGTGCTTGATCCTTCATGGGAGATTATTAAATGCATTTTTGAGGACTGCATAACAAGGCCATGCGCTATCTTTTATATCAAATATTAGAGACAACGAGAAGTGACATAACATGTTCAGCAAATACTTAAGTAACTTTTATATCAATTACCACATTTCAAGAAGTAAAAAATTAGCAAAATACAAACTATATATTAGTGTTATCAAATATTTTATCACTAATCCTGGGTGCTTTGAAAGTGAAAAGAAAAGCCCAGCCATCTGGAACTCAGTTGTACCCGGACTATATCGACTACCCAATATGTATGACCATGCTAATTCAGTCTTACTCTCCAGTGATTGATAAACTTGACCTATGGTCTAGTCCAGTGGTTGGCGCGATTTGCAGTTCTGTTGACTAATGAGTTTGCCAATCACTGGTCTAGTCCCTTATTGGTTTGTAATTTCTAGTTGTTGTTTTTTTTTATATTCTCCTGTAGCTGTGCAAGAAGCTTGTTGCTAATGAGTTAGGCAAAGGATAAACAGCTTTAAATGTAATAGATTTATGGACAGTATTTCCTATTCTCATTTAGGAATAATTAAATTTATGGACAATATTACATTGGAAACCTTTGCATCACTGTTGTAAAAATTTAATTTAATATGCAGTAAAGAGGGATTAAGAACTTTTTTGTTTTTAGTCTTAAATCCTTTTTTTAGTTAATTTTTGTGTATGCTGTAAGATAGGGTTTAATTTCATTCTTTTACATGTGAATATCCAGACATTCTATGTTCATGGATTGTTTAAATGTACAGGCTTCCCCGAGATATTTATAGAATTAATCTCCATTGAAATCCCAGAAACATTTTTTACAGAAATGGATAAGCAATTCTATAATTCACATGAAATCACAAAAGACCATAGATACACATTGCTACATCAGTTCTGAGAAAGAATAACAAAGCTGGAGGCATAACACTTCCTGATTTCAAAATATATTATAAAGCTACATATATAGTAAAATATATGACAAGTGGAACAGAATAAATAGCCCAGAAATAAATCCATACATTTGTGTTCAGTTTATCTTCCACAAGGATTCCAGGAATGCATGATGAGCAAAAAAATAGTCTTTTCAACAAATGGTGTTGTGGAAAGTAGTGGGTAAGCTTCTAACAATAATTACAGGATTTCAGCAGATCTTGGAATTCTGTTCAGATTGGGAAAAAAGTCACTTGGTCTACTTTATCTCTTAACTCAGCAGAAAACCTTTGCTGCATTTAGAGTCTATAAATTAATTTTGTATGGGTTTATTTTACTACATAAAGTGAACATGGCTTGAACTATTTTTTTTGCTTGAACTATTTAAAAAAAAAAAACATGTTTTATTGATTTTATTTTTACAGAGAGGAAGGGAGAGGGATAGAAAATCAGAAACATCAATGAGAGAGAAATATCAATCAACTGCCTCTTCCCTGCAACCAAGGTACATGCCCTTGACCGGAATCAAACCTGGGACCTTTCAATCCACAGGCTGACGCTCTATCCACTGAGCCAAACTGGTTTTCGACATGGCTTAAACTATTTTAAAACAAATATATATCCACATACTATATATAATGATTATTATCTTTTAAATATATTTTTTATTGATTTTAAAGAGGAAGGAAGAGGGAGAGAGAGATAGAAACATCCATAATGAGAGAGAATCATTGATCGGCTGCCCCCTGTTCCACTAAGGATCGAACCTATAACCCGGGCATGTGCCTTTGACCGGAATTGAACCTGGGACCTTTTAGTTCACAGGCTCTATCCACTGAGCAAAACCAGCTAGGGCTATATAATGATTATTGATATAATTTGTATATTCACATATTATTTGTGTGTATCTGAAGAATTTATAATACAGATATCTCAATAAGGGTTTTTTTCCCCCGAAGTGCTTTCTCTTTTGGGTATATGGGCCATATTTGTTAGAATAGTGTAGAGTCACAATTGTATGTTGAGAGATAGCTGCATAGAGATATGAAGTAAAATCTGTAGAGACTCAGGATATTAACTGACAGCAGATGAAAAGCATAGAACATTTAAGGGGTAAATGCCACAGGATGAAATGTAAAATATTGGCAATCCTTCTTTCTCAGTAAAATTACCTGCAGCTGTATTGGCAAAGGACTTGTCATTTATATCCAAAAAGCTGAATTATGGGCAATTTGAACTCATTTATCTTTTCAAAATTCAATGCAAATAATGACAACATTAATCTTTTTTTTTTTCCTCCAAAAGAATGAACAACTAGTTTGAAATGCCAATTCTCTTAGAGATTTCCATGACCACAATGCATCCAGATTAAAATCCAGAATTTAAAGGGGAGATTAAAGATCCCAAATGGGGTTTAAGTAGAAGAAACACAAATTTCAAATTTGTTTCTACCACGTAAAAAAAAAATACCATTCAAGCATTACAATCAAGAAATATATCTATAACATCAAAATGTGTGTTATTTTAGAATTATGCAGAAACTTCGTTTTTATTCAGGAATACATTTCAAAACTAAATTATTTTCTAATTTTTTATTTTATTATTAGATGCCCACTGCACACATTTGTGCATGGGTGGGGTCTGGCCAGCCTGGAGCCAGGCCTTTCAGGAGGAGGAGACAGGGGGAGGTTGATTGGCCTGATCAGCGCTGGACTGGCTGTGGGGATGGGCTGCAGGTGATTGGCTGGTGGTCCCCGCTCCGGATTTGGATGAGGGGGGCAATTGGGGGCAAGGTCTGCTGTGGGGAGGGACTGTGGGCATTGGGCCAGCTGTCCCTGCCCCTGATTGCTGTGGGGGAGCTGATCAGGGGCAGAGGCCAAGGGCCAATTGGGGTGGTAGGGGCTGATTAATGGGGGTAGAACTGGCCCCAAATGGAGTGGGAGGGCTGATCAGGGGCCAGTAGCCAGGGGGAGGGACCATGGGTGGTTGGCCAGCTGACCCCACCCCCAATTGGTGGGGGGAGGCTGATGGGGTGGGACTAATGGAGGGAGGGGTAAGGTGCGGCTGATTTGGAGTGGGGCTGAGCTGGGGGTGGGGCTGCAGGAGGTTGGCCAAATAACCCTACCCCCTATTGGGGTGGGTAGGGTGATCAGGAGTGGGGCAGGAGGGGCTGTGGGCCGATCAGGGTGGGGCAAGCTGGATAGGTTGAGGGACCTAGGGAGATTGGCTGGCCAGTCCCCACCCCCCCAGTCTGGCCAGTTCTTTGGCTACAGTGGGTGTCATAGCAGCCATTCATTCTGGTCATTACAGCATCTGGTCACTGGCTTTTTGTATATAGAGACTAGAGGCCTGGTACACAAAATTCATGCATGGGGGTCAGGGGATGTCCCTCACCCCAGCCTGCACCCTCTCCAATCAGGGACCCCTCGAGGGATGTCCAACTGCCTGTTTAGGCCCGATCCTGGTAGGGGGCAATTGGGGGCAGGGTCAGCTGTGAGGAAGGGCTGGTAGTCAGGCCTAAATGGGCAGTTGGACATCCTTCTCACAATCCAGGACTGCTGGCTCCAAACTGCTCACCTGTCTGCCTTCCTGATTGCCCCTAAACACTTCTGCGTGCAAGCCTGATTACCCTCTAACCCCTACCATGCCAGCCTAATTGATGTCTAACTGCTCCCCTGCCAGCCTGTTTGCCTTCACCTTCCCTCCTCTGCTGGCCTGGTCACCCCTAACTGCCCTCTCCTGCAAGCTTGATCACCCCCAACTGCCCTCCCTTGCAGGTCCCTCCCAACTGCCCTCCCATGGTGGCCATCTTATGTCCACATGGGGGCAGGATCTTTGACCACATGGGGGCAGCCCTCTTGTGTGTTGGAGTGATGGTCAATCTGTGTATTACTCTTTTATTAGATAGGATATAGGCCTGGGTGGGGGCTAGCTGGTTTGCTCTGAAGGGTTTCCTGGATCAGGGTGGGGTTCCCTTGGGGCATGGGACAGCCTGAGTGAAGGGCTTTTGGTGATTTGCAGACCAGCCACACCCCCCAGTGACCCAAGTGGAGGCTCTGGGATCTGGGATTAATTTATGTTCTACAACTGAAACTGTAGCCTGGAGTGGAGCCAAGCTTTCTACTCGCTCTGTGGAGACAGCAATTTCTGTTTGGGTTCATTTAAATTCTATAATTGAAACTTTGTAGCCTAAAAGTTATGGAGGCCTAGGAGCTAGGGCTGCAGAAGCTTGGCTTCCTCCATCGCCCGGGCAACCCTAGTCTCTGTTCTCTCCAGCTCCTTGGCTGCCACCATTTCTGTTGGGATATATCTTCTATAATTGAAACATTATAGCGTTGAGTGGAGGCCTAGGCCAGCAAGGGCAGGTGGAAAGCTTGGCTTCTGCCATTGCC
This sequence comes from Antrozous pallidus, assembly GCA_027563665.1. Classification (NCBI taxonomy): domain Eukaryota; kingdom Metazoa; phylum Chordata; class Mammalia; order Chiroptera; family Vespertilionidae; genus Antrozous; species Antrozous pallidus. The sequence continues at coordinate 51,984,113 of CM050518.1, forward strand.
AGGGAAACCCAAGCCTCCCTCCTGCTCTCAGTGGCCGCAGCCATCTTGGTTGGGGTTTATTTGCATACTTTGTTCCTGATTGGCTGACAGGCATGGCTGATGGGCATGGTTTGATTGGAGGTCCAGTCATATTACCCTTTTATTAGATAGGATAATCTAACTTCAATAAAGTACACTTTAGTGACAGCTAAAATTTGCTTTTCATATATTTGAGGGCTCATCAGTTTTTTAAAATGCTTGACACTTTTCTCACTTTAAATCTACTTGCCAAGTTTTTTCTTACTCTCCTTGTTAGTCCTCATGTTGAGTTGATAACACCAATGATAACTAATGGCTAACCTTCATTGAGGCCTTCTTTAACATGTGTCCATTTTCTCACCATGTTACTTTTTTAATAATCTTATAGCTACCTCTTCCTATATTTGAGGAAAGGTAGGTATCTGGTGACTATAAAATTCAAAAACAAGATTAAAACCCAGTAGTCCATCTCCCAAACGTTCTACTTACTATTGGCGGTGATTATCTTCTGTGTCTATATTTAATTCTCCATGACTAAGCTCCTGCCACTGTAGTTAGAGCTCTCCTGTCACTGAATTCAATTAATACAATGGCACAATTTCCATTCAGGGAAAAAAAATCTCAACAGGAACCATGAAAGCAGTATATTCAATACATCTGTTATTTGACTTAAATATATAGAATTGATATATAGACTTCAGACATTTTTACAAAAGGATGTAATACTATTTTATATTCTATCTACACATAAAGGTCATTACGTAAAGAAGCTACTTTCCTGTTCGTATGTTATTTGTGTTTCTTCTTTAATGTCATTTGTGTATATTATTTATGTAATCATCCTCTCATGGTTCATGTTGATATTAAAGTGTCTCCAAAGTGGCCAGTGAGATCCTCTCCTGGTTAGTTTCTGTGTGTCCTCTTCACACCCATATCAGCTTTTAAACACTTATTTCTGGCACAATATATAGGGAGTATTGGGGAGAGGAGAAAACTCTTCTTTACCAAAGAATGAGCAATAAAAATGCTAAATGAGTGATAGAAATAGAAAAAAAATGTTTTACAATTGTGAAAGTAATCATGAATCCCTCCACCATCACTGATCATCGAGTGAAAATAACAAAGTGAATATAATAACTTCAGTGATAAAACTTATCATCAAGAATGAGCCCAGTGAGGTAACTATATCCCTTTGCAATGATGCAAAGCAAGAAGGTATACATGTCAGTCATAATATAACATATCAATAATATTTAAATAAAATAATAAATATATTGACATAGTATATGTGTACATATACACAATAATTTGAAAAATACTGCCCTGACCGGTGTGGATAGACCATTGGCCTGCAGACTGAAGGGTCCCAGGTTCGATTCCAGTCAAGGGCATGTACCTTGGTTGCAGGCACATCCCCAGTTGGAGGTGTGCAGGAGGCGCTGATCGATGTTTCTCTCTCATCGATGTTTCTAACTCTCTATCCCTCTCCCTTCATTTCTGTGGAAAATCAATAAAATGTATTTTTTAAAGGAAGATACCAATAAGGTTTTAATGCAAGTAAAACCATGCTTTTATGCTTTATGAAGTATTGGATGAGCTTGACCAATGTGTTTGTACCTAAATATATTATATTAATGTTTCTACATGCACATCACATATCATGAAACAGCAGTTAAATATGAATTTATTCACACCTTTTCATGGGCAGTGAAGAAATTGAATCAGATTCACAGACAGTGACGAAGTCATGTAGCAAGCTCATTGGTCTGAGAAGTTTATATTTACTGACAATTTTGTGGATTTATTACTTTCCAACTAAGCTCCTGAATCTATCACTTTTTTAACTTGTACAAAACTGGTAAAATAGTGGCATCTTTCATTTTAAAAAGTGCATTTTCTTCTTTCCATATTTCATAAACATTATTTTAAGAACTCCTTTCTGTCTTTCTTAGGGTTTCCTCTCAAGCCAGGCCATGCTCACATTGGAATTCCCAAAGCAGCAGCAACTTCTGCTTCTCATAGAGTCCTTTTAACTTGTATTTGTGTGTATATCTGTGTATTTTTATTGTTATTTTCTACTAACCATAAGATGTATGAAAGCAAGCATCATGTGCTTTTTTAAACTGTGTGTTCTCAAGATCTAGCCCAGATCTTGACAGGTAGAGGTTATTCCAAACCAGTTAGAAAATAAAATGTTAGTCTTCTTGCATAGAGATGGGTGTGTGTGTATGTTGAGGGTGTGTGTGTATGTGTGTGTGTGTATGTGTGTGTGTGTGTGTGTGTGTGTGTGTGTGTGTGTGTGAGTGTGTGTGTGCATGTGCACACACGCACATGAGTGTGTATCCTCAAACCTCCCTTTGGGCTATGATGGTTAAGAATATTTACAAAATGTATATCCTCAAACATCAGCTTCCCATGAATATTTTGATTACATTATTGCTTCTTTCCATTTTGGTGTTAAAAATTCTAAATGTCACGGGTATCTAATGGTATATTTATTCAACACATTCTTATAAATGATAGAAAAGACCCTGTCCGATTTGTGCTAGATTTTTTATCTTTATTTTTATTAAAAACTTTAGTGAATTGCTTTGGCTTAAAGAAATGTTTTTTATAGAGCATTTGTGCAGGGTGTTAACCGATTAATCCTTCTGCTAGAAGATTATAAAACCCTCCAATCTGTGCAGAATTCAACAAATCCAGATTAATAGCATTTAAGCATTGGAGAGGTGGTTTCTCTTGGGAGTTTGAACAAGTATTTTAACTCTATGATTAAGTAACTCAAGCCATTAAGAATTGTCCTGCCTTTTAAATTCTTTGAGCCAGGAGGGATGGCTGGCAGGTCTGTTTTTCATTACCTTCATCTGTGATTTTTTTTTTTCCATCTTGTTACTTGGAGGTTAGTCTATGGCTAGTGTTATACAATCCCTGTTGCCACACCCACTCACTCTGTTTTCCTTCTAGGATTTCATTAGTACTGAGCATTTGGAGATGGGCTTTAGTATTTATGGAATGGCTACTTATTGTTGGCCTTATATATAGGTGCATTCAGTTACTGAAACTCTAAAGTTTTGTCATCAAATTGACACATTAACTTATTCCTAAATAAGCTAGGATATTTGATAAAGGAGTCCACAGAGCATTTTCCAGTTCTATCAGCTATAAGGAATATGGTTTTCCCTATCTCTTGTGTATGTATATGTGTGTTTTAAGCTTAATTGTGCTCTTTCTCTTATTTAGATTTCATATACTATGTCTGTACCATCAAGATAGTGAGTTAGCATCCTACGACACCGAATAAAGCTTCAATTATAATCATTGTAGTTACTGCCACTTTTGTTTGAGAATAATTTCTACTATAGGCTTTTGTCAATATTTTGTTACTTAAATCACTTCCTCCTCTATTAATAGTATTCTTAACTCTGGACCTAAAATCATGAAGATCTGGGCTGTCTAAATTTTTGGCAATTTTTAAAGTGCACAGTGAGTCCTGGGCTTTCAATGTAATTGTAAATTGTAGCACACTTAATGAGTATAATACCCGAACAGCATGCACATTGTTTTCGTAAACATGCTTGCATAATGATAGACTCATATTTGAAAAGAAATCATCTAATCAATGTAAATTCCAGTAATTTGTCACAATCCTGATGTGGGACTGACGTTTTCCAAAAACCTCTTTCATTGAAATCCTGTCTCAGAAGATTGTACATAAGACATGTATCATGGTGGAAGGTATATGTTTATTTTTGCTGCTTGAATTTTAGTTATTATTATAATATTCTTTAAGGTGGAACCTATTTTCTGAGTTGTCTACATCTTTATTTTCAGGTTTGATGACATTTAATATTTTAAAAAATGGTACTTTATACATAGTGACATTTTTATTTCATCATCTCCAATCTAAGACACAGATGTTCAGTAGAGAATTTTGCTATAAAAAATTAATGAAGGAGCCTCTGGCTAGTGTTAGCTTAGTTGGTTGGAGCATTGACTAGTACACCAGAAAATGGCTAGTCAGTTCAATCCTCAGTCAGGCACATGTGGAAGGCAGTCAATCTATGTTTCTCTCTTACATTGATATCTCTCTCTCTCTCTCTCTCTCTCTCTCTCTCTCTCTCTCTCTCATCAATCAAAAAAATTAATGAAGGAAAATGAACTAAAAGATAACGCAGGTACATGATCTATAAAATACTTTAGCTAAAACGCTGTGATGTCTTACATTTGTCAACAAAATTTTTTGCAATTTGGGTTCATGGTGAGCAGAGCCAGCCTGAATTAATTAACAATGTAAACTACAAAATGCCTTTAAACATGTGTAATATTATTATATGAAGTTCATTAGAGCCTGAAGAATCTGCTTCCAAGAACAACAAAAACAAAGATTACCTCACTTAAAAATTTCAGATCACACTTATTATAAAGTAAATGCTCTTTGAATTAACTTATATTTAGCATCTTCATATAACTTAATTGGCTATTAAATGATTTGTTCAGAAAATAAGTGAAACTTTAGTTTATTCTCTGGCTTTATGCTATGAAAGTCTAGAGTGTGTTGAACCCAAATATAGGATAAAAGATTATAAACACACAGAGAGAGAGAGAGAGAGAAAGAGAGAGAGAGAGAGAGGGAGAAAACAATTTGGCCCTAGCTGGTTTGGCTCAATAGAGCATCAGCCTGCAGACTAAAAGGTCCCAGGTCAATTCTGGCCAAGGACACATGCCTGGGTTGCGGGCTTGATCCCCAGTAGGCAGCTGATCAATAATTCTCTCTCAATATTGATGTTTATATCACTCTCCCTTCCTCTCTAAAATCAATAAAATATATTTGCATATTTTATTGCATGGAATATTGATTTCTATCCTGATTGGAGGACCTTCAGTTTTCTAATAATATTTTTAATGGAAAGCAGATTTTGATGAATTTGTATCTTCATTTAAGATAGAAAAACATTGAATTTACTTTTTGTATTTTTATTCTTTTATGTAAAAGAATAAGCAAAATTTCTAATAAGATTGTACTACTGTCTCTTAAATTGAAATTTAATATATAATTGTATTTTCCTGCCTTTGTAAGGTTTTCAAAACAGAGGAAAAAGAAAGAATGAAAAAAGAATCTTCAATGTATTTACTTATTAATCACACATGTAATACAAATAATTTCCTGCAAAGATTCCAAAGATAAAGATAGATATAGATACAGATACAGATATAGATAAAGAGAGAGGAAAGGGGTGAAAAAAAGGGAAAAAAAAGAAGTAAGGAAAGAAGGAAGGAAGGACCTTTTTCTGTTTATAATGCAGTACTAGAGGCACGGTGCATGAAATTTGTGCATGTAAGGGGGAGGATCCCTTCAGCCCAGCCTGTACCCTCTCTAATCTGGGACATCTCTCTCACAATCCAGGACCTCTGGCTCCTAACCGCTCACCTGCTTGCCTGCCTGATTGCCCCTAACTGCCTCTGCCTGATGGCCTGATAGCCCCCAACATTCCTCCCTCGCCAGACTGGTCACCTCTAATTGCCCCCCTCTGCCAGACTGGTTGCCCCATGCAGCCTGCGCTGTTCAGTCCTTTGGTTATCCCTCACTAACCCCCCTGCCAGCTTGGTCACCCCACACAGCTGGCTGTTCAGTCACGTGGTCATCCCTCACTAACTCCCCTGGTGGCCTGGTCGCCCCACGCAGCCTGTTCAGTCGTCAGTTCGGATGTTTCAGTTGTGATGGTTGCTTAGGCTTTTATATATGTAGATTATTTTCTGATTCATAAGGTGTTAATCCAAGTTACTTTCATATTGATACTGGGGAAAGTTAAGATTTTCTTTCCTTTCCTTTTCTTAAATAGGATGGAGAAAAGAACATGAAGACATTTATTGTCCAGGATAGGCAACAACATCAGAGACACCACTAGTTTTAATCTTAGTATTTTTTTCCCAGGGGGTTGGGAGTAGGAGTCTGGGAAAAGACTTATACATCCTGTCTGCATGGTATAATATAGGCAAAATATCAGCTCATTATCTTATTTAATAACATTATAAAGAGGAGGATGGGATTAATAAGTATTTGAAAATATGATGAAAATACACCATATTCTGTTACAGCTTCCAATAGATCATGTGGTAATCACAATAATTCCTGGTATTGATAATGCACACTTAAGATCATGTGACAAGTATGACTGTAATTTTTTAAAGAACAGGTATTTTACATAAATAAAAATTTGGCAATGAACCAAATAAGACTTTGGTCTAAATCAGGAATGTGGAATGATCCTGTTCAATACATTAAAACACAAGTGTTTTCAAACACCATATCATAGTTTTACAAGGAAATACATTTTTCTTTCCTAATCTATAGTCAGTGAATCACTATCTGAGTCATATTATTGTGTAAGTTAATAATTTAGCATGTGTTTTCTCTAAAGCTATCAAGATATTATCAAATCATTTACTTTCTTATATCTCTAACATAATTAAAACATTCATGCTTTAAAAAATATATAGCCTTCTATAAGATAAACACTTACTATGCTGGAGTTACCCAAACAGCATGTAAATATGCAGTTTTCTGTAACATTTGTGTGCATTATTTTTATGAGGCACACTTAACTCTTGGTCTTGGTATTTACAGTTATTATTATTAATTATTGTGACATCTGTATTTGAAGTGATGAGTGATATAACTAGTTATCCAAAGAATCAAAGAGAAGACGATAGCTCCCTAATTGTACTAGGAGTTACAGAACAGAAAAATGGCTTACAAAAAAGCACTATTGACTGTATGGGCAATGATTTAATTTCAGTTGTTTTATTACATTTTCAAATGAAATGAAAATTTCTTTTATTTTTTACTGTGTGCCTCATTATTAATTCATAATTTATTTTCCTTAAGAGATTATCATGATTTATGTGTTATTCCCTGACTTGTATTGTAGACACAGTTGCCATTACATAACAGTGGCAATTTGATATTTTTCATTATAACAGAATTACTTTCCTTATATGCAGCACAGGAGGCTTCTGCATTTCAGGAAGCAAATTATGAACACTTATTTAACAAAGAAACATATCACTGAGCAGATTCTTCCATTAAATCCTGGTACACTTAGAATTTCAAACTCAGTTAAACTCAACACATTAATAACACACCCAGTAAATGTCATTGCCTGGTATGTACCAGGTCCTCTCAGTGGTGATGGGCAATGTCTAGATCCTTGAAGAGTATATGGATGGCTTGATACATGGGGTTTCTACTGTGTCTTGTATATTTACAGTAAGTATTCATTTATGTATGTGTTATATGTGTGTATATTATTTTGTATACTATGTTGTTTTGACATCCTAAAAAACCTTTCTGGCTGGAAGAGGCTGTCCAACCCCACTTAACCAATTTTTAGAGACATTAAAGGATCAAGCCTATAATATGCCTTATCTCCTCTTTCTTGCCCAAACACCCCTGAAGGCACTATTTCCCTGCCTTCATCATCCCAGGGCTAGGTGGCAGGCAACTAGGGACTTTCCCGATAGCCCCAAACCCTGTGAAATTATTCAAACTAGTCAATCCTAAACTATTTACCCAACAGGCTTTGTTTTTGCTCCTGAAACCCCAGTGAAGGCTCTGGTCTGGCACTTCCCCTCCTATCTTCTAACCACCTGGCATTTTTCCTACGTGGCTCTTTGTGTACCTGTCTCTGCCTCCAGTACGTGTCAGTAAAATAAACCTTGTTTTCCTGAGCATGTCTTCTGTATCCTCTGTTCTGTAACTGATTGACCATCTTGTAAAACATCCACATATTCCTATCCATTTGTCTGTCATCTGTTTTCTGAGATCTGAGAGCAGAGATGAGGCTGCAGAGAGAAAGAGAAGCCAAAGACATCAAATGGCTTGTGTTTAATTTTAGTAAGATCTGGGGGCGTTGTAGGTTTCAGACTCAGATGATAGTAGGATACTGGTCCTAGGTTTGCATGAGTTCATTGCTACCGCATACAAGACAGACAAGCACTTACTAGAGAAACTCATTTATGAATGACCACCTAGAAAGAAATGCGAGTATAACACCAGCTTGAATGCAATAAGACAAACTTAGCTCTGGGAGTTGTATTTTAAAACCATAGCAGAGGAAGAAGCATAACATACTTCAGAGCAAGCTATTCAGGGTTTTATAACTAATTGGATATTTGGGGCCAAGGTATGGGAGGAGTTCTTTCTGAAGACAGCACCTTTTATGGCTGCATCAGGAAGTATGGTTTGTGTAGAAAAGTCATGTGTTTGCTATTACTAATGCCAACTTCGCTGGAAAGGGAAAGCACTATGGAATGGCCCCCATCCTGTGGGCCAGGAGTCCCTAAGCCGGAATAGGATGTACAGATTTCTAAATCTTCAGTGTCTGCTGTGAACAGGTCATTTCATAAAGCGAATGGTGCCCAACTGGTGTGTCTAAGTGGTTGAGTGTCAACCTATGAACCAGGCAGTCACGGTTTGACTCCCTGTCAGGGCGCATGCCCAGTTACAGGCTAGATTCCCAGTGTGGGGTGTGCAAGAGGCAGCCTATCAATGATTCTCTCTCATCGTTAATGTATTTATCTCTCCCTCTCCCTGTCTTTCTGAAATCAATACAAATATATAAAAAAATTGAAAGATAAATAACAAATAAAGCAAGTGTATTTTACTTGATTTGATGTCTTATTAATTCATTTATTTTTAGTTTCATACAAGTTTAAACAATAAAGCACTATATCCTTATCTATAACTTAAATAATCATATGGTATTTTAAATTCAAATCACCTAAATTTGTGTAACTGCTTCATAGGGCAGGGAAACTAATTAGGAAATTAGGAAAATAATTAGGAAATATAGATATTAGAGGCCCGGTGCATGAAATTCGTGCACAAGGGGTGGGGGATGTCCCTTAGCCCAGCCTGCACCCTCTCCAATCTTGGACCCCTCGAGGGATCAGGCCTAAACAGGCAATCGGACATCCTTCTCACAATCCAGTACTGCTGGCTCCAAACTGCTCACCTGTCTGCCTTCCTGATTGCCACTAACCACTTCTGCCTGCCAGCCTGATCACCCACTAACCACTATTCTGCCAGCCTAATTGATGTCTAAATGCTCACCTGCCAGCCTATTTGCCCCCAAATTTCCTCCTCTGCCAGTCTGGTCACCCTAACTGCCCTCCCTTGCAGGCTTGATTGCCCCCAACTGCCCTCCCTTGCAGGCCAGGTCCCTCCCAACTGCCCTCCTCTGCTGGCCTGATCACTCACAAATGCCCTCCCTTGCAGAGCCTGGAACCTCCCAATGGCCCTCCCCTGCTGGCCATCTTGTGGGGGCAGGATCTTTGACCACATGGGGCCAGCCCTCTTGTGTGTTGGAGTGATGGTCAGTTTGCATATTACTCTTTTATTAGATAGGATAGAGGCCTGGTGCATGGGTGGGGACCAGTTGGTTTGCCCTGAAGAGTGTCCCAGATCAGGGTTGGGGTTCCCTTGAGGTGAGGGACAGCCTGGGCGAGGGGCCTGTGGAGGTTTGCAGGCTGGCCACACCCCCCAGCGACCCAAGCGGAGGCTGTGGGATCTGGAATTAATCTATGTCTACAATTGAAACTTTGTAACCTGGAGCAGAGCCAAACCTTCTGCTCGCTCCATGGCAGCAGCCATTTCTGTTTAAAACTTTGTAGCCTAGAGTGGAAGCTTAGGCCGGCAATGGCAGGCTGAAAGCTTGGCTTCTTCCATTGCCAGGGAAACCCAAGCCTCTGTTCTCTCCAGCTCAGTGGCTGTCGCCGTTTCTGTATCTTTTATAACTGAAACTTTGTAACATTGAGTGGAGGCCTAGGCAGGCAATGGCAAGCAGAAATCTTGGCTTCCTCTGTTGCTGGGGAAACCCAAGCCTTCCTCCTGCTCTCAGTGGCGGCAGCCATCTTGGTTGGGGTTTATTTGCATAATCTACTCCTGATTGGCTGGTGGGCGTGGCCGTGAGCGTGGCTTGTGGGTGTGGCTAAGATACGGTCAAATTTGCATATTACTCTTATTAGAGAGGATCTATCTATCTATCTATCTATCTATATATTAATGAACCATTCCAGAAAGTTAACATGGAAAAGATATCAATAAAGGAGTAGAAAACAAAGTATAAGGAACTTTTCACTCATTCTTTCAGTAGTTGATGAGTTTTATTAGGTGCTGGGGCTAGAACATGGGAGTTTTGTTCTCATGGAACTTTTAGAAGATGGAGACAGCCAATAAATACTGAAGAACTAAACAAAGACATAGATGAGGAGAACTGCTATCTAAGAATTTTTTTAAAGTGTGGTACCCTAGGGGATGCAGGACGGACATTCCAACTTAGGGAGCAGACTTGGTATATTTGAGAAACAATTTACAGAGACCTGCGGGACATTAACCAAGTGGGGCTTGGCATACGGTTTGGATTTTATTTCTGAAAGACAGTGCACAGTTTTAAGCAGAGATTTGTCCTTATATGATTTATGTTTTTGAAGGTTCACTCTGGCTACTGTGTTAAAAGTAGATGGGGTATTGAGGAGACAACAGAGAAAAGAATCAGGGAGACCATTTAAGATGCTGTTGCGATATTATCACATCTGGAATAAAATGCTAATCAGTACATTCTGAGTAAACAAATGCATGGCCTTTTGCTTCTGGTATCTCAAAGATCAGTTCTTGATTGGGCAGAAAATGGAGAGAAACTCTCTGAACACCTGATGAGATTTGCCTGTGCTCTTGCTGATGTTTCCCCCACTTTTTTCACAGCAAGTTTAATGCAAACATTTCTTCATATGTCCTCCATTTTATCGTGGTACTTAACTTAGTTGATTATGGAATAATAATCATATTGTTATTGCTGTTATTATTGTACTAGTTTTATTTATTTATTGAGTAGGGACTGTGATCTTTGTTTTGCATGTAGTATCTCATACAAATTTATCCAGACAACTCTATAAATGTCCCCATTTTACTGATAAGGAAACCGAGGTGTAAACTCGCCTGAGATCCCTCCAGTTTCTATTTAGGAAAAGCACGAAATCAATATCAGAAAACCACTTGGAATGCTCCTTCACCGGACTAAGGAGACTCAGCAAATACAGGTGGGACTTCCCAAAGACCACAGGCCAGATTCTGTGTTTGATACACAGCCCAGGGAGCAGCGCAGCTCATGGAATGCTGCGGCTCATTCCTTTATGGTGCTGGCTCTCCTGAGTGTCCCTGCAGTGAGGCAGCCCCAGGGACTTGGAGTCCTTTGAAGAAATGGTGTTGGATGACATCCTGACTTTGGTCTGAGGTGTCTGAGGACCCTGGGATTTGTATTTCCTTATTGTTGGTGCCTGATCCTCTGCCCTCCTCCCAGTTTCTGGGAATGATGATCTTAGGACTCCCCAGGGGATAGACTCTTCCGTTACTTCTAATACCTTTTAATCTTTGTCTTCATTCCCCTTTTCGCATCAAGAGAAAAATTGAGGTGAAAAATACATGTCTGATCCCATTATTTCCTCAAAGAAACATTTTCTTTTTCTTTTCCATTTGTCCTCCAGCACAAAGCCTGGCCTAGAGGCAGGCAAACTATCCAATTCAGATTATCCAATTCAAGAACCCCTTTGTAAGAAACAAAGAATGTCAATCATAGGTTATTCATATCATGTTGTTTTCTGCCCCACTCTTGCCTGTGTTGAAGAAACTCATACTATTTGAAACCTCTTCAAAGTCAACGGCTGGTGTTTGCTTCTTTCACAGCAGTGTTAATATGAACCAGAGGGAAAAGCACATTTTGTGTTTCCCTTATATAGTACCATTTCACAAGTACAATGTAGGTGGGGGGAAATCAATATTATGTATTTTAAGTAACTAATATAATTATGCTTCCCAAATTTGAGAAGAATTTAAAACTTTCACTTAATTAAAATGAGGCCTGACAGGTAGAATACTGGATACACAGTTAAAATAAAATTTCAGATAAACACTGAATAATTTTTAATGTAAGTTCCATACAAAATTTGTATTTTTATTGGCAAAATCTAGCATCCCTAATTATAACCTTAATTAAAAAGTACTAGAGGCCTGGTGCACAAAATTCATTCACGGGTAGGGTTCTTAGGCCTGGCTGGCTATCAGGGCCATTCAGGGCCTTCCTTCCCTCGGCTACTGGCTGTTGGCTGGGGCCTTCCTTCATTCCATGCTTCCCCTGGTGGTCAGCACATGTTATAGCGGCAGTTGAACTCCTGGTCGGTCCAACTCCCAAGGGGACAATTTGCATATTAGCCTTTTATTTTATAAAAGGATTGTTAGTTAAAAGGCCAAATAACAAAACAGTATGAAAGTGTCTCAAATTAGTGTACATAATTCTAATAATGAAATGGTGTTCCCTGATATGGTACTAGTAGGTAGGATATTTGCTGTCACGGTCACAGCCTGGTGGTCCCTGTTAACACAGACTCACCTATGTTCTTGTCACCATGGAAGACCTCCCCTTCCATATCACTTTTGCATCAGACCTCTGTGTCCCTCCTGTGAGTCTCTGCTCTGGAGTCAATAGGGACCCTCACCACAGTGGCAGATCTTCCCATGTCCTTGCTGGATAATCTGAGAGATTTAGGGTCCCTTCCATGTCACAAGCTTGCTGAAGGAAAGAGACTCAAGATTAAGTACTTGTTGGGACAATTTAAAATTGTTTTGGCCACTTTGACCACCTGGCTTGCTGTTGAGGCTTGTGTGTGTGTAGGGGGAGGGCAGGGGGGGAGGGCAATAATGATTTCTAGAAATATAAATTCTAATAGGATATATGTACCTTTCTTGCTTTTGGCTTCCTAATCATCTTTTCTGAATATTTTATCAACACCTCACCAGAAATTCACACCTAATGGAGGTTTGGAGGGGTAAAGGCATATGTCTGTAATTCCAGCCTAATTTTTTTTTCTGATGCTATGGTTTATTTTTGCTAATATTTGCGTGATAGAGATTTACCAATTCCTTTAATCTTTCTTATTTTATTGCTTTTTGTGTCATTCTATAGAAAATACACCATGGTAATATTTTTACTCAGCGTCCAGCCTAATTTTTATCTCTGTTCTCTCTGTCTTCCTCCCCCTCTCCTTCTCATCCCACCCAGCAGAGGGCAGCTTCCTGTCAGTAGTTTATAGTTTAGCTTCCTTGTTCCCTAACCATGCTTAAAGCTTGTTCTTGAGCAGAAAGTGAGCTTGTAAAAGCTAGGAATATTTTTTTTCTCCACATATTCAAGCTTTTAAGACTCAGGAAAGATTTCAGAAATCCAGCTTTCGGACTCAATGACCTCTTTATCACAGATAACATTATCCTTCCTATGAAAGGGGTGGAAACCATGGGAAAAGCTTCATTACAATAAGGTTTTCAAGAATTGAAAGTATATTGCGAAATAATTTTTCTATCTCCCATGATACAACTTTTATGTGTGTGTTAGGGGTGTCCTTCCTCTTTCTTTTTCTCTTCCTTTCTCCCTCTCCCTCCCCTCATTTACAGATTTAAAACCATATAATTGTCTGTTCATAGTTGTAAAAGTAACATGGCCCCCTAAATATTAGAGAAGCAGCAAATCATTTGAAAGGTTGAGTAACTCTGATGCCGAATTTTGAGGTATAAGACAAAATTCTAGGCTGCTTTATTCAATATGACTATGAAACATCCATTCTATTTGAACTCATTCAGCAAATAAGTGGTTAGATCTTTAAAATAAAATTGTACCTACAAGTAATTTGAATTTGCCTCTTGATATGATTTCTATAAGGCTTAATATATTCCAAGGGCCTATTCATTTGAAAGTGTGTCAAAACTCTAAAAGCAATTTTTCATTTTCAAACTAACTTATATACAGCTCCTTGGGAACTGCCTGTGCCTGCTCTGGCAAGAAAATCTTCAGTCATAACTTAACTAAAATAGTTCCAAAGGTTTCCTGATACAGAGTTGGACAGTGAGTGTATATTCAGAGCTAGGGTAATTTTTACCAAAGCAGAAACTCATGCTATCTCATAATTCTTGTCAATAGCAAAACTGAAATAACCTTTTCATAAATACTATAGCCAATTATATTAATTATCTGTAAGTAAAAGCTTGAACCAAATCAAAAGGCATAATACAATGTAATGCTTTATTTGACAACAATGTATTTGTTCCAGATATTTTACTTTTTAAATTTTTTAATTTATTGATAGTGACAGAGATAAAGAGAGAGAAACATTGATTTGTTGTTCAACTTATTTATACATTTGTTGGTTGATTCTCGTATGCACCCTGACCAAGGATCAAACCCACAACATTGGTGTATCAGGGCAAAACTCTAATCAACTGAGCTACCCAGTCAGGACCAAAAAAACAAAATTTATCTTGGGAAAAATTTAAATATATAAGTACCAAATAAAACCTGAACTGGATACAGGTTTCACCTTTGAATCTCAAATGGACATATTTATATTTGTTTTAGCATGGTAAGGAAAAGTTAATATGCCATTACTGAAGAAATAATGTAATTCAATAAATAGAAATTTTATAACTTAGTAGTTTAACTTACCTCAGTACAATAGTAAAATTATTTGTGTCACATAATAACCCACTTCAGAAAAAAGAAAGAAACTGTGGTAAAGTAGACAATAATATTGGAGTGTTATTTCCCTTAGAAAATTGGGGAAACAAAGGTATTGTTTTTACCAAAAGTAAATAGTTTACACAGCATAAAGTAAAACTCACCATTCAGATCAGGCCCTATAGAGACTCACTATATTGATTACAAATATTACCTAATATTTTGTAACTTTCCCTTTACTAGGATAGCAAGAAATAAAGTACTTTGAATTAAAAGTATAAAACAAAGATGAAAATAGGAAACACTGCCGAGACTGGTTTGGCTCAGTGGATAAAGCGTCGGACTGCGGACTGAAGGGTCCCGGGTTGGATTCTGGTCAAGGGCATGTACCTTGGCTGCGGGCACATCCCCAGTAGGGGGCGTGCAAGAGGCAGCCGATCGATGTTTCTCTCTCATCGATGTTTCTGACTTTCTATCCCTCTTCCTTCTGCTCTGTAAAATATCAATAAAATATATTTAAAAAAAAAAGAAAATAGGAAACACTGATCCCAGATGGGCAAACATTTTGACGAGAGAAGTTGTTTTCTGTGCTGTTGAGCGTTGCCTTTGACTTTTCTAAGTGAGCTCTCATGTACATTGTTTCCATCTCAGCTTGACCTGGAATTGTCTTCCTGAAAGAAGAAAGCTTGATTCTCATTGACATCATATGGAGCTATACATCTGCTTGAAAATTAATTGTCTTCCTTTAGACATATCAGCTCCTCTAGCAAATATGTAACAGCTATTCTTGTCTTACTTTCCACTTGAAAAGCTTTATTTTTGTCTGTTCTATTTTATAAATGATGATCTTCTAGTTCTACAAAACAAGCATTAAATAATCTGATCTACTTTTCAAATGTACCTAACATCATAAGCGCAGTTGTCCACAGACACTTTTTTTGGTGATTTTCATTTTATTGATTTGATTCATTTGTAAATTATAAAAGACAGCACCTTTTGAATCATTTTTAGTACATAAGAATTTTAAAATATGTGAATTTTTTATATATAAAGAATATATAAGAGCAAGAAACTTTTTAGATATTCCTAAAACTCTGTCTCATAATGATGTCCTATGATCCTTATGATAAAAAAAAAAAAAGAAAACCCAGGTTTTTTATTTTTCAAACAGTGGGTCAACAATAAGAGATTCTTGGGAGACACATATACCAGGTGTCCCAGTTAATAATGCGGATTTTTTTTTCAATAGATGGAGTTACACATATGTTGATATATATGCAATTTACTATATATGCTATTTTGTTGTATTGACAGCAAGCTTCAAAATGCCATATGTCAAATTTGCTGACGGTATTAACATAGATATTTTACACTTAAAAATGTCAAATTTCATGCCAAAAAAAAAAGAGCATTTGTGGGAAGTTTTAATTCATTACTTTATTTTCAAGAGAAGTGCAGCTGAAAGTTATCATATACTTCAGGAAGCTTAAGATGAACATGCTCTAGCTCAAGATACTTGCAAACACTGGTTTAAATGCTTTAAAAGTGATGATTTTGATATGAAAGACAAAGAACGCCCAGGTCAACCTAAAAAGTTTGAAGACCAACAATTACAAGTATTATTCGATGAAGAAGCATGTCAAACTCAAAAACAACTTGCAAAAGGATTAAACATTACTCAGCAAAAAATTTCTGACCATTTACAAGCAATGGGAAAAATTTTAAAGGATGGAAAATGGGTGCCACATCAAATGAACGAAAGACAAATGGAACACTGAAAAGTCATCAGTAAAATTTTGCTTCAACGGCACAAAAGAAAGTCTTTTTTGCATCAAATTGTGACTGGCAAAAATGAGTTTATTTTGAGAATCTCAAATGCACAAAATTATGGGTTGATCCAGGTAACCATCAATATCAACTGCAAGGCCAAATCGCTTTGGAAAGAAGACAATGCTCTGGTGTGATCAGGAAGGTGTGGTGTATTATGAGCTTCTAAAACCAGAATACTGATCACTACCAATAACAAATAATCAACTTGAACCATACTTTGATTGTGAAATGACCAGAATGTGCCAGAAAACACGGCAAAGTAATTTTACTTCATGATGATGCACCATCACATACTTCAAAAGCAGTTAAAAACACATTAAAAGATCTTGCCTGGGAAATGCTAACCCATCTGGTATATTTACCAGACCTGGCACCTTTAGATTACCACTTGTTCCGATCAATGGCACATGCACTTTCTGAGCAGTACTTCAAAAGGAATGAAGTGGAAAATTGGGTCTCTGAATGGTTTGTCTCAAAACAAGAGAAGTTCTTATTGGGATGGTATCAACAAATTACCTCCAAGATGGGGAAAATATGTAGCTAGCAATGGATGTTATTTTGAATAAAGCACTTTTGATGTTTCTCTTGAAATTATCGTGTTTTCTTTGATTACAAAATCCTGTAAACCTGATAATTGTCACTCCTTCAGTCATGGTTCTTGGAGGAGACAGATGGCCCTCTCATAAAGAAGCATTAAGGAAATTGTGCTGTGGACAAGGCAGTGAGTAAACAGGTTCAGGGAAAACAATAACTGAAAGGAAGAGATAAGGGTTAGCCTCTGCCAACCCTGGGCCTGAAGGATAAGTTGAAGGATCGTGACCAGCACTGGAGCCCAAGGTGATGGCAGAGCCACCATGGAGTTGGCCTTGAAGAGAGAACGAGCAGTGTCTGCAGAACCTGAGAGAGGGGATGAGGGAAAGCAATACAATCCCACTGCGCTCTCCATCCCACAGCTATGTGAATCTTCTCTCTATCAGAATCCCATTGGAATCATCTCAAAGCATAAGGGTTTGCTCCTGCATGCCCCACATCATTATTGAAAGAGAATTATTGATTGGGTGCCTACTGCATGCCCCACATGAAATGGAACCCTCAACTCGGGCATGTTCCCTGACTGGGAATCGAACCTTGATCTTCACGTTCATAAGATGACTGATGCTCAACCACAGAGCCATTCCAACTGGTCCGTATCTTCCATTTCTTTGAACACAATAAGAGATTACCTGGGTTGATCAATTGAGGTTGTATGTGAGTTCCACTAATGACCCCATCATTGGATTTATTTGCATAGAAATCTTCATGAAGAGACTTTTGTAGCATAGGGATGGTATTATTTGTAAAGATGGATTTGGTAGGGTGATGACTGTGTGTGACAATGCTGTTTGAAATATTAATTTAAAGTTTGAAATAAAATTTGAAACTTTCCTCTTTTGGAAGATCCTAGAACTATTACAAAGGAGCAGAGTACAACAAAGGTGATGTCTGAAAAATGCCAGGGACTTCATTGTCCAAAAGTTTATTCTAGATCTAAAATTTTATGTTTATCTTCCTTTTTATAAGGACCACTTTTGTTCCAGTCAAAAGTTAAAAATGTGAGAATGAAATTTAATGAAGAGTTCTTGGAATAATCCAGAGAGGACAGGATAACAGAATTTGATACACAGTCTAGCAACAGGTATTTCATTTAACAGGATGAGCTGAGTATGAGAGAATGTGACTTTCCCACATTGCCCTCAATATACTAGTATAAGGTGTCTTGAGCCTGTTGATAGATAACAGTAAATACAGAGGTAAGTTTTGAATAGTTCTGGGACTAAAAGAGCACAATCTTTTTCTCCATTTATATTTTGCTGTACATTTATCTTATATTATATGGTCACCATAATACATTTTTAGAGATTTAACTGTGAGTTTTTTAGAATTAAAACAGTCCATTAATACATGTAAATTAAAGCATTTTTCTCCAGGTAATTTATTCATTAACTTCAGCACATTATTATAAAAAGGAAAATGGTCTATGTCACTAATGGTTACAGTTTGAAGAGAATTATAATTTATTCCCATAAGGAGAAAAAAGTATTTAACACTGTTAAGTAGAGCTATGAAAATAATTTAAGTAAATATTTATAATTAATAAAGTACTTTGAATGAAGGATGACACTAATATGATAGAACATTTATTTTGCATCTGTTCAGTCTCTTGTGAGTATGGGGTAGTGACCTGATTTTAATTTAATTATCAAAACCACTAATAAATTCAGACATAAATCAAAAAGGAACAGGTCAATTCCAAGAGTTATTTAGAAATTGGCACACTCAAAACTCATTTAATTTTTCAGCATCTAAACTAATGAGATGTTACATCCTATTTGTTGGCATATTAATATAGCTGAATGCATTGTTGTTAATCAAATGTGGAACATTTGAAATGGTAAAATAAATACAATTTAACAGTACCTCAAAATAATTTTAACTAATTTAAAAATAAATTATAAAGTTTCATTTTTAAATGATGGCTTTTGGACTTTATTATCATTTTAGATATGCTTGTGATGTGCTAATGAAGAGTACACTTTGGAAACTTTTTCCTCCAAATTTTATCTAAGTTTTGAGATGGCGAAATGAGTGTCAAAGATATGAATATCAATAGACTACCATAGTGACAAAAATCTAACACATTTTTCATTGTTAGTTATTCATCCTTGACTAAATTATGTTATGGAAATGAGATAGATCATCTAAAATATTTCTGTAGCCTCTTCTGTAATTAATATAATTCTCTGAGTTTATATCATCAAGCTAAAGCTCATAATATAACTAATCTGTTTATTAAGATATACTTACCAGTTTTATTTGCAAATGCATGACTTGAGTTACACATATCCAGGTAAATAGATACGATCTTTAACTTCAAAGACGTTAAAGTCTAGGATGTAAAATATTAGTGCTTATAAATAAACCTACCTCAAATACAATATAGAACTTCATAGATAAATAAATGTTGGTATTTATTTCTTTTTGAGATTTCCTCTAAACAGGACAGTTTGGCTTGGACTGGTTAGTACCTTTGTGTTGTACGATTTGAAAGCATGTAATTATGGTAAGAAATGTCTTACACATGAAACACAGATATGGAAGGCAATTGACATTGATGAAACTCATGTTACATACACTGTGAGGATTTTTAAATAGGCACAGGACCGTAGACAAAAGGACAGTAATAACCCAGGTATGTGATACGTTGACAGGGCAGTTTTTTCGTTTTCAGGTTGTTGCATTAGCCAGAGGCTGCCCCACCACAGGGAACTATGTAAGGGGAAGACTTTGTAAGAACCCTCTGAAGAACTCACAGATGGGCCAGAGATAGTTGATGACTAGTCATCCCAGCTAAGGAGGTGAATCTTCCTTACTTCCAAAGTGGGAAGTAAAGGAAAGAGATATTCATTCTTCTTCTCCTACATTTCCTTCCTAATATTCAGCACCAAAGGGTAAGGCAACAATCAAACATGAGATGGGAATTTTAAACTCTGCTGGACGGAGCTGTTCACAGCAGAAATTCTCCCAAATCTAATGATCCACCCAAGTGTTATAAGGGAAATGGGACATGAAAATTTCAATATAACACATTTAGGGGAAGAAACTGAGGAAAAATGAAATTTATGTTTGTATGCTATGAGCATGTATTCAACACTCTCATTATGTATATGATGGAAGGAATTATTTCAGTCTTGGGTTTCAGCTGCTGGTGAAGTGGACCCCTTACTACCAAAAAGAGGGTATACATTAAAATTAAAAATGACAAAACAGATTAATATTTTATGGAATAATGAACAAATCCATTTTAAAAGTTTGGTTTGCTTAGCACATGGATATCTCCCCTCTCTGGCATTTTTTTGTTTTAAATATTATTCTAGAAGATAAGGAACATTATAAAAAAGAAGAAAATCAAAGAATTATATAAGAAATATGACTGACATAAAAGAATCTCCAAATATTTAATGCTTAGTTTCCATGCTTTAACGATGCCATGCTGTCCAGTAGTCCTGAGACACCTCCGTCTTAGGAGACGTGTACTGTGTACAAAGTGGAATTTTAGAAGGCCTCTCCCTTGGGAGGATCTCAGGCTGCTTGGATGGAATGGGCCCTCTATCCTTTCATAGAGTTTTAACTGACTATGGAGTCATCTCCTCTCTGCTGGGTTTTTTTAACCCCCACTCTTTCCTTATGTTGGCTTCTTGTCTTCTGGATCTTTGTCACAGGAGATCCCTGGCAGCTCCTTTGTCCTAAGTAACTACAAGTGGCATTCAAACCTCAGTAAACTCTTCCCTCCAGATTGTGATAATAAATTGTGCAGGAAAGAGTTGCTTAGTGGATACGGTGCCTTAGTAGGATCATGGGCTTAAATCATACTTAACTTTACGAAACTTAGAAAAGAAAGACCTTAGGAAGACACGGGTCTTTGTGTTTCTTTCATACTTGTAGAGCCTCCTTTTTAAAAGTTAATTGCTTTCCTTTAATGAAATTTCCTAAAATAAAATTTTTGTCCAATAATCTGCACGCCAAATTGGGTTCACTCATTTGATTATTTGAATCACTTTACTTTTTCAAATAAACAAGCATATTTACTACTTCAAAATTAATCCTAATGTTTTATCTATGCTATCAGGAACCAAGAGCTTGAGGGCTTTGCAGACATCTGTGAGCTTAATATATTTTGAATCACCATTTGGTTAATTTATAAATCCTAAAGCTTGAGTCTTAACACTTAAGTTAAATTAAGTGTCCAATGGGTCCCTCAAAACCAAGACTGGCTGAAATACTATTCTTACAAAACACTTTGATAAACCAATTCTATGTAATAGGTATATGCTGTTTTCAACAACCAATCTCTATAATATAAGCAACTGAAATATTCATTTTATAGAAGGAATTCAAATAAATATGTCAGCTTCATAAGTATGCATAGAGATACTCAGCTGATTTATTTTTGGTGATGGGAACAAAGCCTATATTTAGAAGCTATCTTTCTTTTACAGCTCAGACCAAAAATACTTTCAGACATTTTCTGTTTTTGTATTTTGTATTTTTTTCAATGAATTAAAGAATCAATATAGGAAAATCTGGTTGGATTTTAAGCTTTGTATACCATTAGGTAATATATTTTAAAGTAGTTCTCTGTCTTACTAATCCATGAAACACTGAATATATAAGAAGTGTATTTTTTAAATAAAATAAAGATTTTCTAGTCACTTGAAAGAAATGACTCTACCATACTCATGTGAGGAAAGAGTTGTATATACAATGAATTTTTATCATTTGTGATAGTTACATTTCATATAGAGTTGGAGAGCATTCAGTCAGCTAAGACTAACCCATTTCTCATAAGAAAAGTACAATTGGGTCTAGTCATCCTGGTCACAACATTTTCTTTAACTAATCAACTCGTAAGTATATGTCTGTTTAAAGACACATTACTTAATATGTATTTTTTATTTATTAACATTGATCTCCTGGAAACAGGCCTATAACTCATGCCTACATGGGGCTTATCTAGAATATGTATTTTCCCTTTAAGGCACATCAGAACCTGCCTATGCTTAGAAACACTAGACAGCACCTCAGAATGATGCTTGGGACAATTTCAAACAGTGAAGTCATCAACACAAAGCACAAAAATGTAAAAAATATGGCTAAGGACACCATGAAAAAGGCACTTGTTTGCAGTAAGAGAGCTGAAACAAAACCGCAGAGCATGGCTTTGTTGGGCCTCAGCTGGAAACATGAGTGCTGGTTGATTCCATTGGATCTTGTGGTTATAAAAAAATACAGAAGAGTAGATGAATTTCCAAGTATAGAATTAACACATAATGAGGATCAACTGTGTTCCACAGTGTATCCTTTAGTTTACGTCCTTTTGAGATTTGAGTTGGGACTCTTTGAATCCCAGGTTCGGCACATGGCTGCCCAGTGGATTTGCAGTTCAGATGAGCCATTGCTAAAACTGAGTCCAAAGGCTTTGGAGCAGTGTGATTTGAGATCTGTTGAGTCTAATTATATTTTTAAATGGCTTTTATGTGAGATATACTTATTTTTTAAAAATTGTTTTAATATACTTTATGAGTTTGTTAATGGGTAGGAGGTTTTTTAAAAAAGGACACTTTTCTAAGTTTTTCCTAGACAGTTGGAGGGGCATGGCTTTGGGAGGTCATTGAACTGTCCCATGGGTCCAGAACATAGACCAAATAAGGCAGCAGATACCCTGTATCAAGTTCTTCATCGTCCATCCTCAGGTATCCCTCATCCCAAGTCTGTGCCTGAGAAGTGAGGACTTAATCCTGTGGCATTATTCTGCACCAAGAGCCATCCGAGGACTGAGGGAAGGCCAGGTGGACTGGTGACTCATCAAATTTATCCTTAGGAAGACAGAACTGGTAGTGCTTTAGGAATCAAAATGTTTCGCTGGTTTGGTTTCAGTGACCAGATAAAATATTCTCTGACTCTACTAAAAATTTTAAATGCAAACATTCTGTGTATCTTGCCCTAAACATAAGGAGACATCCCAAGAATGGTCTCAGATTTGCTGCTTTACCTCTAGAGTGAAATAATTACAAAATTTCTCTATATTTATATTTATAATAAATTTTATTATAAATATATGTATATGTAATAAATATATAAATATACATGTAAATACATATATATTTTATAAACATCTATAATAGAATTTTTAATTATAAAAATTATAAATGTACACATATTTATATATAATATATGCATACATAATAAGTGTATATATGTATATTTATATTACATATACATATGTTTATAACTATATAATAGAAATTAACTATAACATATTGACAATATATAATTAATGCATGTATAATTAATTTCATAATTATTCACAAACCCAAGTAAATCTCGTAAGCACTAGTACTCATTTACTTACAAAAATTTAGTGACCACCTTCCATGTTTTAGGAATTGTTCAGTACCTTTTGCTGAATGATTTGTTAATCAATGTTTCTTTAAAGCTGATTTAAAAATTGAAAAAGTTAGTGTCTACCAAGGACTGTAGTCAAGAAAAAAAGATATAAATATTGGAAAACAGAGAATCTGTGCAGCACTTGGAGATAGAGAAAAACCTTACTCAATAAATGATTAGATCAAACACACTTGAAAAGTTCTACTAGATAGGTGACATTATCAATCTATGTGCCACATTGTCAGAATCAGTTAAGGATGAGGAGAATTTAATTAGGAGAGAACATTGCTCCTCTATTTGACGAGTTGAAGCGAACGTGTGGCATAAGCATCTTGGTTAGGGGCCCAGCTCCATATGTTCATCTGGGAGTCAGCTTCTGAAGGGGTCACCATGTTGTGCGTGTACCATTTGAAACAGGTGGTCTCCTCGGTGGCCATCACAGATTGAGTCTCTGCAGGATGAGTTTTTTCGCTCACTGGGCTGAAGATGCCATAAGTTGCTGTTAAAGGTTAGTCACAATGTGGCCCCTCTAAGTGTCAGGGGCCAGGAAATATGAAGAGCAGCTGAAATGCTTAAAGAAGCATCTGTTTGATGTCAAAAGAATGATGATAGGGCTTAGATGCTGTTTATAACCTGAAAATGTTTTTCAGCCATTACTTAAATCAGTGTGTGCCTGTAGCTTGCTTGCAGGTGGTGGGTAAGTATCGATGCCTTTTTGTTTAAGCCCATTACTTACTCCATAAAATACACTGATTGTCATCAAGTGATACTAACTGATCTAGTACATGGTATTTTAAGTGTGCTAGGAACCCTACATACCGACAGAAGTATTTCAGGCATGATCTCTGCAGGAAGGGAAATCAAGTGCACAGGATTATGGCCAATATCAAGCCTCAATTTCCTAAACAAACAAACAAAAAAAGATATCTTCATCTGTTTCATTCATTGCAATGATGAGGATGGTTTTGCTGGGGAAAAAAATGTACCAGTAAGTTTTACTAAAGAATCATTTGAAAACCAATGGTATTTTATAGAAAAATCACTTCCTGCCCATCACTGATTCAAATATAGTACAAAAATTTATAGAATTTAGGTTCTTGATTACCAGCCTCTTTGACATTTCAACAGAATACAGTATAAGGATATATATATTTAAGGGTTATTCTTAACAATTGAATATATTTGTGGAAATATATTCTACTATCCTTGATTTTGAAGAATTTAAATCACTTAATTCTAATCTTGAAATGAATTTGCTAATTTATAATATATGTATATATTGGAGATTTGGATTTTTCATGAAGAAATCAATGGTGACAAAAGTCAGTTACTCGAAACATAAACTGATTGTTTATTAATTTTATTATAGTAGTATGTTATCATAGTGAATACAGGAAATATAAAATTATATATAAACCATCATAGTTAGTAAAGGAATTGTAAAAATGCAGAAATGTCTTACAGTAGCATGGATCAAAAGAGTTGGAATAATAAAATCTTATTACAGCATCTATAATAAGTTCTGAACAAGCCCTGAAAGAGAATTACCCTTTGGAAAATGCCACTTCATTCATACTAAATGCATGTTTTTTACTTTAATTTAAAGTATGCTATGTAAATATTTGACAGTGAAGTCTAAATCATTGAAGGTAATTACTGTAGTGTTGCTTGAGCCTATGACATTTATTTCCCTTGTGAAACATTTGTTTCCATTGTTTAACATTTAAGATACACTGCAGATTAAAAGTCTAAAGGTAGATGAGAATTAACTGATAAAAAATAAAACTGCCTGTGGACTTTGGGGAAAAGACTTTTATATTCTGGATCTATTTGAATCCTCTTATTTTTCTTTGAGCATTTAACATGTTGAACAAAAATATTTAGAAATAAACTCTAAGTATATGGCTATAGAGAGAGATTATGTATAAAAATGTAGAATTAATCATTTTGGCTATCAGACAACGATTCCTATTTTTAAACATTTTTCATGCTTTTTTTCCCTGCATATTGGCTAATAAGCAATTGCTAATATCCTTTCTTACCCTAGCAAACTCCTTTAAGCCTTGGATAGGACGACAACCTTTTTGGCAACTAGAAAAGAGACATATAGCTGCTAAGCCATGTGCCTTGGAAAATTAACCCACATGGAACTGTTTATGAGTTTCATGCATGACAATGACATTTTTTAATTCAAATTCTGCCACGGTTGGAATGCGCTTGCTGTGTAGCTTGTCCCTGATCAATCTGTGGGAGACCACCAGAGTGACTGAGGTTGGAGGTTTCCACTTGCTATTTTCTTCACTCACAGATCTGATTCCTCATGATTCCTGGGTTTCTTGCCCTTTCTTTGTTCAGGCTCAACCTCCATGGCTGAGGCTCCTTACGGCTTGGTTTTCTAACCCAGTCACACTTACAGATGCCAGCTGGCTTTCAAAAAACAGAAGCAGTTCTCAGTCTAGTTAATGGTTGTAATAGGGACTGAGGCCTCTTCATTCCCCCACATGCTGTTGGTCAGAGCAGCCAGAGGGATTGCCTAGTTCCCAGGAGATGGAGATATCAGCTCCTCCCCTTAATGGTGGAGAGGAAGACAAGGTCACATTGCAGAATATATGGGATGGGAGAACATTATTGTGGAAGACTTCGTAAAATATTATCTGCCAAAATTTTTAACCTGGAAAACTAATATTTTAGAAATGGACATTCTCCATAACGTGAAATAATAATCTTTTGAGAAGCAAAGATGTAAAACAAAACAAAACAAAACAAAACAAACAAAAAAAACAAAACAAAAAACCCCGAGACTGGTTTGGTTCGGTGGATAGAGTGTCGGCCTGTGGACTGAAAGGTCCTGGGTTCAATTCCGGTCAAGGGCATGTACCCAGTTGGGGGATGCAAGAGGCAACTGATCGATGTTTCTAACTTTCTATCCTTCTCTGTTCCTCTTTGTAAAAAATCAATAAAATATTTTTTTTTTGAAAAAGAGAAGCAAAGATGTGATTGTGATTACCATTTAATGAAACTTGAATTACTACCATTTATATTTTTCATTGTAACATATGCCTGAAGAAATGTGTACTTATTATTGGAAATATAGAAATAGGTTTTAAATTATGATTAGCAAACAGGGTAAAATATTCACATGTACATCTCAGTTTGAATAGAGGTGAGACTTTACATCTAATGGACTCTAGAGTGAGATACACATTACTAGTAAATTGTGAGATATTTGGATGTATCTGAAGCAAGGGAATTTATATTTTAGCTTGCAGCATATAAACACAAACAACAAAAATTAATGTAGCTGAAAAATGGGAGTAGTTGGCACATTTTATATTATCCTTTAGTATTCTTTGTTGGTGGTGATTCTTTGGTGGTGATTATAGTATCTTTAATCATATTCTCCACCTGGATTCACAATAGAAAATTATAATACAGTAGATTTCTATGTCAATTATTAAACTAATTACCAATCTAGGTGATAGTCACCAGTCTATGTGAGGCAAGTTTTCTACAGAGGACTATCGTTTCATCTAGGCAGCTAGATGAGCAGGTGCACCCCCCAAAATAGTCTTTTTATATATGTGATGTCAAAAAGATCTATTAACTTTAAATCTCTAAGTCTTATTTGGAACTTTCTAAATTAACCCATTTTATAAGCAAGTGGATGAAACTACAATTGTTTAAAACAAATACACCAGCTCTTTCCTCACTAACATAACTTTTCATTAAATTAACACAAAGAAGGGATAAATAGTATACAAGTAGTTTAATATTGATTGGAACATGTGACTCATGTTCATCTGAGTCTAATCTCTGGTTTTTGCTTATTTTAATGT
The DNA here is from genome assembly GCA_027563665.1 of Antrozous pallidus. Classification (NCBI taxonomy): domain Eukaryota; kingdom Metazoa; phylum Chordata; class Mammalia; order Chiroptera; family Vespertilionidae; genus Antrozous; species Antrozous pallidus. Next base: position 52,011,336 of record CM050518.1, read on the forward strand.
TTGCGATTATATTTCTATATCTTGAGCAAGAAACTTCATTAGACCCACTAGTAAGCATTTTGCAGTTAATGAATATCAAAACTGAAAGAACATATAATGAATACTATTAAAATGTATTTATATAGTTGAAAGTGCATATTCTTTTCAGTTCATTCAAGAAGAAATATTTTTCCTTTCTTAAATAAAAGTAACATTTTTACATCCTATCTAATAAAAGAGTAATATGCAAATTGACCATACTTCTTATCAAGCCATGACAACAGCCATGCCCACCAGCCAATCAGGAGCAAATTATGCAAATAAATCCCAACCAAGATGTCTGCCGCCACTGAAAGCAAGAAGGAGACTTGGGTTTCCCGGTAACGGAGGAAGGCAAGCTTTCCTCCTCCATTTGCCAGCCTAGGCCTCTATTCAATGCTACAAAGTTTCAATTATAGAAGATACATTCCAGCAGAAATGTCGGCAGCCATAGAGCTGGAGAGAACAGAGGCTAGGATTGCCGAGGCGATGGAGGAAGCCAAACTTCAGCCCTAGCCTAGGCCTCCCACTCTAAGCTACATAGTTTCAAACAGAAATGGCTGTCTCCATGGAGTGAGCAGAAGGCTTGGCTCCACTCCAGGCTACAAAGTTTTATTTGTAGAACATAAATTAATCCCAGATCCCAGGGCCTCCACTTGGGGTGGGGGAGGGTGGCCAGCCTGAAAACCACCACAGGCCCCTCACCCAGGCCTCCCCACACCCCGAGGGAACCCCCACCCTGATTTGGGACACCCTTCAGGACAAACCAGCCGGTTCCCACCCATGCACCAGCCCTCTGTCCTATCTAATAAAAGAGTAATATGCAGATTGACCATCACTCAAACACACAAGAGGGCTACCTCATGTGGTCAAAGATCTTGCCCCCATGTGGACACAAGATGGTCACCACAAGATGACCAGCAGGGGAGGACAGTGGGAGGTTCCAGGCCTGCAAAGGAGGGCAGTTGTGGGCAATCAGGCCAGCAGGGGAGGGCAGTTGGAAGGGAGCAGGCCTATAAGGGAAGGCATTTGGGGGCGATCAAGCCTGCAGGGGAGGGCAGTTAGGGGTGACCAGGTCAGCAGAGGAGGGAAGTTGGGGGGCAAACAGGCTGGCAGGGGAGTAGTTAGACATCAATTAGGCTGGCAGGGTAGTGGTTAGGGGGTGATCAGGCTGGCAGGCAGAAGCAGTTAGGAGCAATCAGGGAGGCAGGCAGGTGAGCAGTTAGGAGCCAGCCATCCTGGATTGTGAGAAGGATGTCCAACTACCTGTTTAGGCCCAATCCTACCGGGATCGGGTCTAAATAGGCAGTCAGACATCCCTTGAGGGGTCTCAGATTGGAGAGGGTGCAGGCTGGGCTGAGAGAAACCCCTCCAATCCCCCGCAACCCATGCACAAATTTTGTGCACCAGGCCTCTAGTATGTTTAATATATGAAATATCACTTTATGATGGGTTAAGCCTAATAAGCCATCAAGACACAAGAGTTGCCCAGTCAGTGTGGCTCAGTGTTTGAGAGTTGACCCATGAACCAGGAGGTCATAGTTCAGTTCCTCATCAGGACATACGCTTGGGTCGTGGGCTCAATCTCCATGAGGGGACATACAGGAGACAGCTAATCAGTGATTCTCTCTCATCAGTGATATTTCTATCTCTTACTTTCCCTTCCTCTCTTGGAAATATATAAAAACATTTAAAAAAAAAAGATAGGAGTGTCACCAAGAGAAATTTTCAAGATTGTTTATAAATCTTGTGATCTAGGGCTTTGGAGGTTCCACAAGAGAACTATTTAAATGCTTTTCCCAGTTTTCCACCATTATTTCCATTATATTACAATAAAAAGTTGAAGATTTTAAATAGAATATTACATAATAGAGACCAAAACTACATGGTTTTATATGTTAACATAGAAAGGCTTGGTGAAGGCATATTTTAATTGTTCTTCCCTCCAACAATACATTCCCAAACAAATTGTTCACTTAGTTTGTAAACTCATATTTAAATAAAATATGAATGCTTATATTTTAATAAAACAGTCTTCACAGAATTTTCTTCTTGAGTGCACACAACCAAATTGTAATTATGCTGTTGTTGAGAATATCAGGGTGCTGTGTGTTTATGCCATAGCCAATGGATAGAAAATGCTGTCATTATTTTCAATCTTCAGAATAGAAATAGCCCCCGCAGCAGCAGCAGAAGCAAATTTCTTTGCTATTAATGTTCAACTTGACTGAATATCTCCATCTGAATGGTAATTTTATTAAATCAGTGTTGCAGCACACACGTCTAATGGACGAACGATGATTCAGTGTGAATTTCCCCCTGTGATTACCCTCCTAGGAGACTAATACTCTAATTTGTGTTTCATGAGCTTATTATTATTTTAGAATCATTTTGACTAAAATTTGATAATTCTTTGAAACAAATGAATCCCTGAATTCTTATTAAGCACAGAAAGCAATAAAATGTAAATTTATTACACTGAATTGGAGCTGCTGGGTATTGTCTGTTTAATTCTTTATTACTTGTATATATATATATATATATTTGGTGCTATTAGAATCGTATACTATGGCTGTTAGGTAATAGCCACCATTAAATTATGAAAACACCTTCAATCAGTTGACAGCATACCTTAAGTCTCACCGATCTTACCATTAATTTTGCTTTTGTGAATATAGACTACTGTTTTTATATTAACTTATTTAATAATTGCTTTTAAAGCAAAAATGCCAACTATTTTTTAAAGAAAGAAATGAGTTGGTGTTTTGTGGTTTAGTTCATTATATTTAAATACCAAACACTGAGCTAATTATTTTTAAATTTTTTATGGTTTTCTGAATGAAAATTGTTAAGATAAATGTCACTAATTTGTATTCTATTTAAAACTACCTATAGAATTATAAACTGGCCATAATATAAGGTACTAGCATGTTTGAAGTTATGTTTAATGCAACTATAAATTGGTAAAAAAAAAAAAAAAAAAAAGGAGAAAGGATCAGATCTGAAGTAATCAATTTGGTCAGTCATTTTAGGAGTTCATATTTAAATATTAATTCTAACTTGAGGTATTAATTTAAAAATTATTTTAGTTTTAATTTGTTTTTCTTCTCCTCCTTTTTCTTTATTCTGTATTTGAACAGGATTATAAAAGTTACTAACTAATAGGTGCAGTTAAGTGGGCGAGATTAGGAAGAATAGTGGTAATTCTGGTGACATTATCTTATTTACAAAAAAAAAAAGAAAGAAAGAAAAACAAAACTTGTGAGCAGAGGAAATGGATTTTGAAGAGAGATGATTTTAAGCAAACAAATGGCTCCATATGTGTCACTCTTTTATATTAAAATTACTGTCCTAACTGGTTTGGCTCAGTGGATAGAGCATTGGCCTGTAGACTGAAGACTCCCCAGGTTTAATTCTGGTCAAGGGCATGTACCTTGGGGGTATGTAGGAGGCAGCTGATCGATATTTCTAACTCTTTATCCCTCTCCCTTCCTCTCGGTAAAAAAATCAATAAAATATATTTAAAGAATTACTTCCTCCATAACTTCTATATCCTGTTATTATAACATTATCTATTTCTAATTGTATAACTAACTCTTCATGACCTTGACCCATCTTACTCCCATATCATCTACTGTTTAAATCTTGGCATATTGCTCTCACACATGATGACAGTCTTTTTTTAATTTAAATGCATTGTATTAAATCAGGATCAAGGTATAAACCTATAATATTGTGATTTTGAGAATGTTTCTTTGCAATTCTTTTTCTCTCAACCTTAATTTCATTTGGGAGTAAAGTTGTAAGAAACTACTTGCCCATGAACTAAGGGTAAATATTGAAGGAGTCAGGTAATGGAATGAGCAAGAGATCTACAAAGTCTACAAAACCTTGCTTCAACTTTATTTTCTTTATGCAGAAACTCACTAAGGGATTGTCATTTTTTCAATTTATTATTATTTTATAGCACAGTAAGTTCAAACATTAGTGGGTAAGGTAGCATTGACATATTAAAGGTTTTTCATTTATTGATACCATTAACGGTTCCCATAGACCAATCTCATCCTACATTTATTATTATAATTAGTAGTATATCCTACAAAATATTAAACAGTCTGCTTTGTTAATTGTACAATGTAAGTACCTTAATACACCAATTAATCCATAATTCTTTGACTAAAGTTCTTCTCGAATATGGTTTAACTTTCATTCCAATTAAGCATCCAGTAGACTAAAATTATGGTACCTGTAATAACACATACCAGAATATTAGGTAAGCCTGAGAAATATGCTGGACTGCTATGGTTGGATGTAGAAAGGGATATCAGTTGGGTTATGCTGGGGCAGATATTTGAGGTAAGCCAGATGATAACAGTAATGCTGCTTATAATGGACTAGAGGCCCAGTGCATGAAATTCATGCAAGAGTAGGTCTTCCTTTCCCCAGCTTCCAGCCGACTTCCCTCTGGCACCCAAGACCCGGGCTTCCCTCGCAGCTCTGGTTTCATTTGGTAGGTCATTGGAAGGATGTCTGGTCTAACTAGCATATTATACTTTTGTTATCTCTCTATATAAGAGGCTAATATGCAGAATGTCCTCTCAGGAGTTTGAATGGGAGACAGGGAGTTTGATTGCTCACTATGATGTGCGCTGACCACTAGGGAGCAGCACAGAACAAAGGAAGGCCCCAGCTGGCAGCCAGCAGACCCGGATCTGCTCTGATTGCTGGCCAGGCCTAGGGACCCTACCCATACACAAATTTTATGCATTGGGCCTCTAGTTATAGATATCAGATGTTTTTCTTTCTGTTTATATAGTCATGCCTCTGACCCACCTCATTCACCCTCTCTCTCTCTCTCTCTCTCTCTCTCTCCCTCTCTCTCTCTCTCTCTCGTGCATTTTTTTTTAATTTAAAAAGCATTATCTCTGTTATTTCCAGTGATTACAATATCAGGATAGGTTCTGGCTCTGCTAAGAAACTCTGGGCAAAGAACAAGAAATGAGTTATAACTCAAGCCATCATCATTCTCATAATAAAAATGGCATTCAAACCTTCAAAAAAAAAAACAAAACAAACAAAACAAAAAAACCACTGGAGCCTTGTCAATCAGGATGTCCCATTCTTGGGAATACTGTTTTATGCTAATGTGAGCATTTAGTCCAATCCACGCCTGCTATAGTCTCCTTTTTGAACTTTGCTCCTTAAACCATCTTCCTTAAACCATCAAGGAAGAGCTTATTTGGTTAGTTGAGATAAAAGGAAAACTGTAAAATAATGGGTGTGAAATTGAAGTTCTCCTATACTATTAACAGGGTATCATCTTTGATAAGTTCCCAATCCTCTGTCGCTAAGCCCCCACCTGGGAAACTGAAAATTTTGTCTAAGCCAATGGTTTCTATGATTACTATTCCTTACAAATGGTTGTATCTTAAAAGAAAACAAGCCTAGTGTAAGGATGCTAACTGTCCAAATTCCTTTAGCTGTGTGTCATATTTGCTGTCTTTTATCGTACGTATTATATTCTCATATGAATCTGTATTACTGGAGGTAAATGCTAGGTAAATGTCAACCTTATTTTCAGTATACATAACTAATATCTGACTATATAAATACATAAGATAAAATAGTACATTAATATTGAATTTAACTCTGAAATCTATTTTTATATTTAGAACTATAATTAAAATACAATGATGAAGCTCCTCACTAAATTTGATGTCTATTTTATTCTTGAACAATATATGTACTCATTTCTGTTCATTTATTTATACTGAAAAAATCATGGCAGAAAATACTTTTGGTTTTGTCTAAAAGAAAGGGGAATAAGCTCTTAAGATTTTATTATTTTAAATATATCCTACATTTTTAATCTCAAAATATTAAGGTAATTTTGGGGGAGAGATTTTTATTTCTAAATCAGGTCATAGACCTTGCTGGCAGGAAAGACAAAGCTCCCAGATACTTGTGCAGTGTGTTCTCACCCCATCTGTGAAGTGGAATCCCCATTTGTGTGGAAGACACAGATCATCAATGTGAGTCTTTGAGCTTAGTAGGCAGGGCCATTTGGCCCAACACTCATCTTTGTCTTCTGTCCACAATCTCAGACTGATTAGAAGCTCTGCTCAGTTAACAAGATGACATGGTAGGAAATAATTAAAGTGATTGATGGTGACTCTTTAATAACTTCCAATTGTCCTTTCACACGTGAGATGCTCTTGTTAAGGTTAAGAGGATGTTAGTGTTCCTTTTTTTTTTTCTTTTCCAAATGCTTACTGGTTTTCACTATAACATTAACACACAGAAGATGAGACAAATATTTTTACATCAAAATGATCTTATCCAGCATGGTTAATCATGTATTATGTCAGTCATTTCCCAGACTTCTTTTAGACCATAGAAGCACGAATGCAAAAAGGGGTGTTGTGTAAATATGTTTATCTAAAGAGAAATGTTCATTATCTCTGTGGTCAGATAACTGTTCTAATGCATATGAAAGGAGTGAGAAATGTGATTTTTTTTCTTTCTGAATCTAAGGTGAACCTAATAATAAATCCAGCAGTCTGTCAGCTTCAATGTTTTCTGGTAGTCACTAGATAACCTCCTTTCTTGTCATTGGTTGGTCAATTATTTGTCTTGTTTCTCTTTGTTTTAGCGCCATCTAAAGATAACATTACCACAAAGCCAGTGACATGCAGAATAAATAAGGGATCTAGACATGAGCTGCAAAAGATAAAAGCTATTTTTAATACTCTTTGTTGCGGCTACAGCTCAGATGGAACAAAAATAGAATGGCTTTGAAAAAATAAACACATGTCTAAAAAGAGACAAAAGGAGAAAACTCAGAGAAGTCAATGGAGAAATAACTTGAAAGTGAGAAATATGTGGACACGAATCTTTTCACTTTTATTTAGCCTAATTTTCCTTTGTCAGCAGTTTTCAGGAGGAAAAAAATCAACAAACATCTTGTGTAAGACTAGTTTCCTAGATAATAATAGTCTCCCACATCAATACCCCTTCCCTCCCCATCTGTCTGTCTCTCAAACTATGACCAAATAAGTTTGGAGAAGTCTTCCAGTTAAAGGAGTATTTCTTCACTGATGAGCTTCTCAGAGTTTTCAAGCATGCTTATCTGAATTATAAAGTTCTCAAACAGATGTATGCATTTCTAAACTCTTTAGACCATAGATTAATTTTCACCAGAACTCAATTCTTACTTTCCTGTAGCTTTGGAATTTCCAACAATTCCCAGCTCTATCCCAGAGTTTACAAGAGTCTTGCAAATGTACAGATTAAGGGCAGGGACTACATCTTGTATGTCTCAGTGTGCCCATAACGTTTCACAAAGTTCACGTCATCCCAGAAAGTTTTATATTCTAGGCATTGTACAACATGCTGTGGATTCAGATGTTACTTTTTCTGAATTTATAATAAGGGCTGGTCTATTGACAATGGCAGAAACACAAACACATCCCTATTATATAAAGAATTAGTGTCATAACACAGGTGTACGTAAAAACCCTGAGTATAAATTCAATGAAATTCTATTTCCTCCACGGAAATACAGGGTGAACAATAGAAGCAGTACTCAGGGATCCACCATCTCAATCTAGAAGAATTATTTTATGAAATCTGGATAAGGGATGAGACAAGGATATGATAAATTGAAGTATTTGATTGGAATACTTATATTCCTATTTATGGTCCATGAGTGGTTCCCAAGCATTATTTTTTAGAAAATAAAACAACAGGCATGTAATATATATTTTACTTGAAAAATAATGTATTGCCTACCTTATCATTCAAATAAGTCTAAATTTAAACTCTAAAATTGGTTTAGTGTAATACATGTCATAGAAATGACCTATTGGGTTTATCCATGCTTTTCTATTTTGATTTCAAAACAAGTGCTTTATTTGGTGGCTAAAAATATTTTCACTTTAATTTTTTTTTCAGACACAATAAATATTGATCTGCCACCAAAGAAACTTTTTCACCACTATGTGATTTTTTCCCATCTCATTGGTTTTGTTTGTTTTGCTTCTGTGTTTTGTAATTGATCCAAGAAAATAGTGCTTGGTCAGCATCGATGCTGACTCCAAGAATCTCTTTTCCTTATAGTGATGGTTATAGTCACATGGCCTACAGAAAATGAATAAACATAGTCTGAAAGTGCATTAGATGTAGATGATCTAAGGGCTAAATATTCACTTGGAATTTGATCTAAAGTTATTAACTATTCAAAAATGTACGGTCCTAAATGTCTCTTTAACACCTATCTCAGTTTTTCAGCAACTGAGATAGTGGAGAGATGATTTCACAAATGTACAGGTACAGAAGATTAATTTTATTATAAGAAATTTTATCTGTACCTGTCAGCCTTATGAAGTGTCTTATCCTAGAATGTATGAGATGTTTTGTGTTAATTTTGTGTTTGAGAAACGTTAATTTTGTGATTTTGTTACTATTTTAATCAAGTTGGACAATACTGCATAATAATTAAATTTATGGAGTGAATTAGTTATTGAAAATTGTATTAGATTAAGCAACCTAAACCAAAGGAGGAGGAGGAGGAGGAGGAGGAGGAGGAGGAAGAGGAGGAGGAGGGGGAGGGGGAGGGGGAGGAGGAGGAGGAGGAGGAAGGAGGAGGAGGAGGAGGAGGAGGGAGGAGGAGGAGAAGAAGAGAAGAAGGAGAAGGAGAAGGAGAAGGAGGAGAAGAAAGAAGGAAGAAGAGAACAATACTTTCAAATTTTGGATATCATCACCCCTTAGCAGAAGGTGCTCAGGGGGCAGGGGATGTCCCTCAGACCAGCCTGCACCCTCTCCAATGTGGGACCCCTAGAGGGATGTCTGACTGCCCGTTTAGGCTTGATCCCAGTAGGATTGGGCCTAAACGGGCCCACCGACATCCTTCTCACAATCCAGGAATGCTAGCTCCAAACTGATCACTTGCCTACCTCCCTGATTTCCCCTAACTGCTTTGGCCTGGCAGCCTGATCACCTCCTAACCACTACCCTGCCAGCCTAATTGATGTCTAACTGCTCCCCTGCCAGCCTGTTTGCCCCCAGCTTCCCTCCTCTGCTGGCCTGGTCACCCCTAACTGCCCTCCCCTGCAGGCTTGATTGCCCACAACTGCCCTCCCCTGCAGGCCTGGAACCTCCCAACTGCTCTCCCCTGATAGCCACCTTATGGTGGCCATCTTTTGTCCACATAGGGGCAGGATCTTTGACCACATGGGGGGGCAACCATTTGTGTGTTGGAGTGATGTCAATCTGCACATTATTCTTTTATTCAAGAGGATAGAGTCCTGGTGCATTGCTGGTTTGCACTGAAGGGTGTTCCGGATCGGTGTGGGGGTTCCCTTGGGGCATGGGCAGCCTGAGTGAGAGGCCTGTGGTGGTTTGCAGGCTGGCCATGCCCCCTGGTGACCCAAGTGGAGGCCCTGGTATCTGGGATTAATTTATGTTCTACAATTGAAACTTTGTAGCCTGGAGCAGAGCCAAGCCTTCTGCTCGCTCCATAGCAGCAGCCATTTCTGTTGGGACATTTACCTTCTATAATTGAAACATTGTAGCCTGGAGTGGAGACCTAGGCTGGCCAGATCTGCAGAAGCTTGGCTTCCTCCATCGCCTGAGCAACCCTAGCCTCTGCTCTCTCCAGCTCTGTGGCAGCCACCATTTCTGTTGGGATTATGTATCTTCTATAATTGAAATTTTGTAACATTGACTGGAGGCCTAGGCAGGCAAGGGCAGGTGGAAAGCTTGGCTTCTTCCATTGCCGGGGAAACTCAGGCCTCCCTCCTGCTCTCAGTGGCTGATGGATGTGTCTTGATCAGAGGTATGGTCAATTTGGATATTACTCTTTTATTAGATAGGATTGTCCTACTTTCATGTGATATTTCATGTAATTTAAAGGCTTGTTAAGAGCATGTCTGCTAATCTGTTGGGAAACTAGGGTGTCACTCTCATTGTGCCCACATTTCCTAAGCTGAGTGGAATGTGTAGTGACTTCAACTGGAGTCCACACTAGCACTGTGGACTAGAAGTGTCTTCTAGTTACCTAAACAGATTCTAAATGTTGTTTAGTGTGGACAACTGTAATCACAGTGTTCTAGCAAAATCTTCAAGGTCAGAAATATTTAGATGATTCAGTGATTTTAGAATGAGTGAATAAAAATCAATGAGTAATTATCCTATTGTTCTATTTAACTTGAATCTGATATCTACTTTTCATCTTCACTGCATTTGCTTTAGTTCAGACATCCACAACTATACTTGTATTATATTTCCCTGCTCTAGGCTATTTGCCATGATTGGGAAATTTAGCAATGTTTTTCTTGCAAAAGGCCCCATAGTAAATATTTTAGGCATTATGGGCCATAAAGTCTTTGTCACAGCTAATCAACTCAGCCATGCTTGTATAAACATAGATGCTATATAAATGAATGAGCATGGCTAGGTTCCAATGAAACTTTACTTATGAACACTGAAATTTGAATTGCATGTAATTTTTCCCTGTCATGAGTATACTTTTTTTTTACTTTTCAACTATTTAAAAATGTAAAGAGCATTCCTAGTTTTTGAGTCATGCATAAATCTAACTTGTTTCCTGTTTGTTTTAATATATGCATTTTTATTGATTTCATAGAGGAAGGGAGAAAGAGAAAGATAGAAACATATATATGGGAGGAACTAAGATGGTCGCATAGGTAAACACCTATCTTGCTGCCATACACAGCAATTTCAAAACTACAACTTAACAAAAGAACAAACATCATCCAGAATCACCAGAAAGCTGGCTAAGTGAAAATTCCACAAATAAAAGTGAAGATAGGACACTGTGACTCAGAGGAGCAGCAGAAGGCAGTGTTGAAGATACGCATGGAGTCAGAGGTTTGGAGCTGTGCACACGTGCCAGTGGTTAGGGTGGGCGGCTGCAAACCTGGCCAGTTTTCTTGATAGGGGGAGACAAAGGCATCCCACTGCACTGATTCCCCAGCTCCGGGCGAAGTCCGGGGAACCCACAATCATATGGGCTAAAACTGGACAGTAGGGAAGCATGCTGAAACTAGGGTGCTGCAAGGGTCTGCGAGCTTGTAGAGGGGGCGAGCTTGCGGAGAGTGCACGTAAACTTGGGAACTGTAGAGCTGTGTGACCACGCAGAGAGGACTCGGGACTTACTCTCTTGTTTGGTAAACTACCAGACTGCATTGTTTTTCGACCCTGGGTGAGACTTTGGGTGTGCCGACTCATTTGGGGAGAGGCTAAATTGTCCAGCAGCGGGTGGAGTGGAGTGGCAACTTTCTCTCAGAGGTGCTTGCAGCTATTATCACCCGGCACAGAGATCCAGGTGTCGCACAGGGTGGAGCTGATGCTGCCTGCTCAACCCGGAGACTCTGCCCATCCAACCTGAGCACAGCTGAACCTCACAGCCATTTGGCCTGGAGGTCAAACCCTCCCAGTTATAACAACAATAAACTAGGTATAACTTCAACAAGACTGTGCAACCCATAAAGGGCTGCAGAAAGAGTATCCACCTCAGGTAACTGGGGAGGCTGAGCCACTGTCCCTTAGAGGACATCTACCACTAATCGACCAACTCAGGAAAGCAGCCACCATGCAGAGACATGGAATGAAATCAGATATGAAAGAAATGAAGGGGAAAAAATGAATGGACATAGAGTTCAAAACCATGTTATAAGGTTCTTCAAGAGGCTCCTAGAAAAGACCAAGATCTACAAGGAAATGAACAAGACCTAGGAGGAAATGAACAAGACCTACGAGGATATGAAAAAGGACCAACTAGAAATTAAGCATACACTGACTGAAATAAAAAATAGTGTACAAAGACCTAAAAGCATTCTAGAGGAATGCAAGAACCAAGTCAAAAATTTGAAATACAAAGAGGCAAAATCCACTCAGCCGGAAAAGCAAGAAGCCAAAAGAATTGAAGCCAAAAATTGAAGATAGTGTAAGAGGCCTCTGGGACCACCTCAAGCATACCAACATCCGAATTATAGGGGTTCCAGAAAAAGAGAGAGAGTAAGATAACGAAAACGTATTTGAAGAAATAGTGACCGAAAACTTCCCCCACCTGGTGGAAGAAATTGACTTAAAAGTCCAAGAAGTGCACCAAACTCCAAACTATAGGAATCCAAAGAAGATCACACCAAGACACATCATAATTAAAATGCCAAGAGCAAAAGACAGAGAGACTATTAAAAAGCAGCAAGAGAAAAAAAGTTAGTTACCTATAAGGGAGCACCCATACGATTGTCAGCGGATTTCTCAACAAAAACTATGCAGGCCAGATGGGAGTGGCAAGAAATATTCAAAGTGATGAATAGCAAGAATCTACAACCAAGATTACTCTATCCAGCAAAGCAATCATTCAGAATTGAAGGTCAGATAAAGTGCTTCGCAGATAAGAAAAAGCTAAAGGAGTTCATCACCGCCAAACTAATACTATATGAAATGCTGAAAGGTATTGTTTAGGAAGAGGAAGAAGAAAAGGGTAAAAATGTAAATTATGAACAACAAATACACATCTAGCAACAAATGAATATAAAAATCAAGTGAATTAAAAATCTGATGAACAGGATAAACTGGTGAATATAACAGAATCATGGACATAGAGAGGGAGTGGATTGGCAATTCTTGGGGGAAAAGGGGGTGTGGGAGGTACAGCAAGAGACTGGACAAAAATCATGGACCTATGGGAGAGGACAGTGGGGGGGAGGTAAGGGCGAAGGGTGGGATGGGTAGTGGGGAACTATAGGGGGAAAAAAGGGGGAACAATGTAATTAATAAACTGAACAATAAAGATTAAAATATTTTTTAAAAGAACGAAAGAAACATCTATATGTATAAAAGCCTAAGCAACCCTTTGACCAACCGTTCGACCAATAGCTATGACACACACTGACCACCAGGGGCAAGATGCTCAATGCACAGGCATGGAAACAAGGGACAGACTAATGAATCTCAAAGTGTAGGGTGGAGGATGGGAAGAGATTAACCAAAGATCTTATATGCATCCTAGAGGCCCGGTGCATAGATTCATGCACCAGTGGGGTCCCTCTGCCTGGCCTTTGGGGAGCAGGCCAAATCCAGGTCTCTGACATCTCCTGAAGTGTCCCGGATTGTGAGAGGGCACAGGCCAGGCTGAAGGACCCCATTGGTGCATGAATCTGTGCACTGGGACTCTAGTCAATAATAAGAGAGAATAATTTATTGCCTCTTGCTCATCTCCTACTGGGGATCAAGCTCGCAACTTGGGCATGTGCCCTGACCAGGAATTGAACCATGACCTTCTGGTTCATAGGTCAAACCACATTGTCTGGGCTATTTGTTTTTTATATGAGCTACAGTACATATACAATGAAATTTGAGAAGCACTTATCAACATAATTTAAAATGTATTCATTATGTTACATATACAGAAATAAATAATTGTATAATGAATTTATACACACTCCTATTTCCATACTAAATTTTATACCACCTTTATTGAGATATAAATCACATGCAATTTACTCATATAATATGTACAATTCAATGGTTTTTAGATATTCACAGAATTTTGCAACCATCACCACAACGAACTTTAGAACATTTTCATCACCACAAAAAGAAATCACATTACTATAAACAGTCACTCACCATTTTTTTCCAATTCCCCCACCCAACCCAAGCCAACTACTGATTCGTGATTATATTGAATTAAATATTCTGGACATTTCACATAAGTAAAATCATATAATACATTTTTTTGTATTATAAAGAAGCCAAGTGATTGACTCCTTTCACTTAACATAATGTTTTCAAGGTTTACCAATGTTTTAGAATGTATCTGTACTTCATTCCTCCACATTGCTGAATAATATTCTATTACATGGAAATCCTACATTGAATTATCCATTCATTGGTTGATGGGTATTTGGGTTGGTTCTACTTTTTTGGCTATAATGAATACTGCTACTATCAACATTTATGTACAAGTTTTAGAATGGGCATATTTTTTTCATTTTTCTTGAATCAATCTCTAAAGGTGGAGTTGCTGAGTCATATAAAATTTGCAAAACTTCTTTTGGTAGTGATTTCGAATTTCATTCCATGGTAATCTTAGAACATACTTCCTATGTTTTCAATTTATTTAAACACGTTGAAGTTTGTTTTATGGCTCAGCATATGTTCTATCCTAGAAAATGTTCCATATGCACTTGAAAAGAATGTGTATTGTATACATTAAGTTGCTGAGAGAGCAAGAAAATATATGTCTGTATTCTAATTTATGTATATACCCATATGGATAAATATGTCTATATGTAACCATTTATTTGTCTTTATATCTCACCCAGTATCACATTGATAATTCTAGTTCTCTTGCTTACCTGTAACCTTCCACTCCTACAACAAGAAACCTGGCTCCCATCCTCCACCATCTGCTGCATAGTTGTTTAATCCTGGTAGCCATGAATAGTGCTTTCTGATTATTAACAGTACTCTTGTTGGAAACAGCTTTATAAGTTAGTGCACACGGATAGTTATTTTTGCTATTAGTTTTACATTCTCCACTCATTTCCAATCACTTAATTTAGCACCTATACCCTCACCTACTTCACTGAAGCAGCTTTATGCTTTTAATCCAGCCAGATGATCTAGTCACATGCTACATGACACTTGGATATCCATGCTTTCCACTGAAAGTCTACCAATGGGATTTGTACAGAGAGCCTGCTTTAAAAAGGCAAATGCTGAGCTTTGGTTGATGTGACTTCATACTTATACAAACTAGTGATTCTGTCTTCCATACCCATTAATGAGCTTTAAACTTAGCTACAAGCATAATTGTAAAAGCCATCTTCCAGGACATGTGCTTCATCATACGAATGCATAAACTAAGACTGAGATACAGGCTGTGCTTTATTTACATCACAAGTAATGATAGAGCCAGACTAGTGTTCAGGCTAGTACTGAGGACAAAGTGTTCTTTTCACCAGTTTTTCTTTTATTCTTTCAGATACAATTATTATCCTAAACATAACTCTAATAATCTCTAATCATCTCCCTTTCAGAATTTTAGATTTACTAAGATACCTAGAATTAACATAAGATGGAAAGTAACTTTGAATAAACAAAGGCATCATCCTTGAATAGGTTTGAATAGCACCTTAGACTTCTGAATCAAGTGCATTAGAACAGGGAGAACTCTGACTTCTGTGTTGGGCTTTTGTCCAGGAGATTCCCTGAAGTGTAGCCGGACTCTCGATGCTGGTAAGAGCACTTCTCCCAAAGAAAGCTCAAATCTTGCCAGCTTCCCAATGGTAAGGAACTCTAAATAGGCCTCCAAGCCAACATTTATTCCTTTAGACTTTCGACTTAAATGTAAGTTTTAATAAAACTGGATCTCCATAATCTGAGTATCCATCATTTTCTGGAGTTCTCCCTGGACTTTATTATTTAATCTTCCACATGAGCATGATGTCTGTAACATTACTCGACACTCTCTGGGTTGGAAACTGCTAAAACAGCGCCTCAGTAGGCAATCGGCAGTGCTTACATTATGTTATTCACTGTCATTCTCTTGCCAGGAAAGGGAAAAACACAAGTGAATTTTTGTTGATCTGAAAGATCCAAAGAACATCTATATTTTGGGTTTGTTGGCTTTTTTGTAGTCAGACCTTGCAGTGAGTGTGGTGTGTTGGTTTGGTGCTCTTTATTTTCTTCCTTTCTCTCTCTCTCTCTCTCTCTCTCTCTCTCTCTCTCTCTCTCTCTCTCTCTCCACATCCTTCTCACTATCTGCAATAAAAGGTAATTACATAGTAAATTAGATTATTTACTGCCTTGACTCTGTCATTGGTATGCACCAGGTATTATTAAATGCTCCATAAATTCCATTCTAGTCTTTGTTTAATAATTGTAATTCCTCTTTGATTTCTTTTTCCTTCATGCCTCTCTCCAAATAACCAATCATTGTTCAATGGCATTATGACTATTTCTACTGGCTACTTCTTTTAAATTCTCCCAGTCAGCAGTATTTTGTACCTTCCTCACAGACACTGGTGTCATTGCTCAGTGGACTCCAAACTGTATTCTCCAAAGCAGGTTCCCTGTCTGCAGTCTCTGCAGTCCTCCTTTATTTCTGTAACTAACATTATTTATGGCACTATGACATCATCTTGGGAAGGACTTCAAGTATTTGCTGAGTCTCAGCCCCTGCCATGTAAAACAATGATTGTGGGATACAGTAATGAGTGTTGCACCACAGAATAAGTACATCCTCTGCCACCCTTGTATTGTTTTTCTTTAAATCTTTGTTACATTTTTGCTAAGCAAGAAAGACTTTCTCTACTTAGTTTATGAAAATTCAACGTATTCATACTTTCAGGTTTAGCATTAATGTTCCTCTATTTCATAGGTTGCCAGTGACAATCCAAATAGGAATGAAACTAACTCTTCTTTGTTTTTACTTTTTTTTTTAATCATTGACTCTATTGCAGATGTACCCCATTTCCTCCTCTTTGCCCACCTCCACCTAGCCCCCACCCTCTGTCCCTCTGGCCATCACCACATGGTTATTGTGTCCAAGGCCTGTGCATATATGTGCTTCGCTAATCTCTTTACCTTATTTCACCCAGGCCCCTACTCTCCCTTCTGACATCTATCATTCTGTTCCATGTATCCATGCCTCTAGTTCTATTTTGTTAGTTTACTTTGTTTATTAGATTTTACATGTAAGTAAGATCATATGGTATTTGTCTTACTCTGTCTGCCTTATTTCACTTAGCATAGTGATCTCCAGGTCCATCTATGCTCTCCCAAAGAATAAGATTTATTTTTTTCTCTTTTTTTCAGCTGCATCATATTCCATTGTGTAAATGAAACTCTTATTCTTAAAACTTCAGTATTATTTAGTTTGGCTCAACTCCATTTCACAGTTCCACAAATCTCTAAAATGTTTCTATAATAATACGCGAGGCATTTAAAATACATTATAGCATTTGCAACTCCAGTATACCAAATATGGAATGAGGGAGGTTTAGTCTGTGTTTTGTATCTGGTGCTTTCTAGCTGAGAAGTTTTGGGCTAATCTGTTAACCATTACTCTAAATCTATCAAATTAGAATTATGAGGGTATCCCATAACATTATTTTGAAGATAAAATGAGGCTATGCATGTGATCATCTAAAAGGCAATTATTATTGTTTTGACTAGTATGATTACCATTTTATAGACTATTGAATTGATGCCCCACCAGCGCAGGAAACAGAACATGATTACCCTTAACAAACAACAGAACTCAGGTCTCTGATTTCAGAGCCCTCTACCTCTGTGTATCATGTGATATTATGTATGCCACATTTTTATTTACCCTCACGACTGAAGGTTTATCTTTTATACTATATATACTGGGCAGACAGTAGCTGCATCTTAAGGACAAACAGACTTTGTGTGGTCCTCATGCTTCATCTGTGCCAGATTGCACCTCGAGCTGTGGCATCCAAGTCTACCTGAACTTGAAGCTGAGCTTAGGCTTTAAACAGGTAACATGAGGTTCAGGCAGATGCTGCTTTAAGTATATCACCAAAGGTTAGAGAACTATTAAGGAAGAGGAGTATTAAAGAAAAAAATGGACAGAGTTAAAGAGATAAGGAAGATCACTGCAGTAGGGAACAGTGATTGATCCCAATTCTCTAAAAGACAGAGTTTTTAAGCACTAGGGTGGGATAGGAGAAAAATACTAGGGCATTGGAGAAGTGATTTGTCCTTGTGATAAGCCATCTGAGTTTGCTAACTGGCACTTAAGAAATTAGGATCCCACTCTCTCACAGAGACTGGGAGACAGGGTCCCTCTCCTCAATGATTGCATTTCAAGGGGATTGCGGCCAGGGCCTTCAGAAAGACTTTCCTGTGTGCAAAACTGTCCTGAGGTTGGGAGACTATCTAAGGCAGCAAAGCAGTTTGTAATTGAAGGTGTTCTAGAGTAAATCTAAGTCAGGGGCCTAGAATTAGTAAAAACACTGTCTGGAGTTAGTCAAGCTGGGAGCAAATGTTATGGCCATATTCCCAGAAGTCATTCTGGTCTGAAGTATCAGAATCACCTGGGAAAATAATTAAAAGATATGCTGCTGGGCCCAGCCCAGGGATTCTGAGTCCTAATTTATTCCCAAATGATGCTGAGACCACTGGGCTGTGAGCTATACTCTGGGAACTGCTGTCCTCACAGATGGGTGTCATGAGGGCTGCTTTATCAGCTCACTCTTATTGGGCAGGATCTCAGAGAGCACCAGTCAGACATACTGGTAGAATTCTTACTATCATTTTTATCTACATAGACATACTTTTAAGATTCTGCATGAAAACAATATAGGGCATTTTATACAAAGGTGAAAGTTAAAGTTCCTGTTAATTCTGGTCAGAACTTATTTAATCTTTCAAAAGTCTGATGGAATAGGTTAGATCAGTGGTCGGTAAACTGTGGCTCGCCAGCCACATGTGGCTCTTTGGATCCTTGAGTGTGGCTCTTCCACAAAATACCACAGACTGTGTGAGTGTATTTTGAAAAAGTGGCATAGAAGAAGCTTAAGTTTAAAAAATTTGGCTCTCAAAAGAAATTTCAATCATACTGTTGATATTTGGCTCTGTTGACTAATGAGTTTGCTGACTACTTAACAAATAGGTAATATTTTTCTTTAAATGAGTATCCACTGTCAATAGCTTTAAGATATTTATGGAAATAAAATTGCTTTAAAAATTCTAATGTCAGTGGTAGTTAAATATTCATAAATATGTGTGTTGTTTCCTCAGCCAACACCGTTATGAAAACCATCAATTTCAAAGTCTCTTCTTTTGGGACCAAATGAAAACAGACAATCATAGTGAAAGGTGGTGAGTGCTATGATACTCTGAAAGAAATAGGGAGAAATAATAGTATGAATATGTTTTCTTAGAAAAGATATCACATGTTTATGTTAACTTAGTATTTCATCCTACTGACAAAAATGATTATTTACTGACACAAGACACTCAGTTCTCTGCTTCAGATTTATATAAAACTAGAGGCCCAGTGCATGAATTCATGCACCAGTGGGGTCTCTTGGCGTGGCCTGTGGGATTGAAATAGGCTCTCTGACATCCCCCAAGAGGTCCTGGATTGCAAGAGGCCACAGGCCAGGCCAAGGGACCCCACCAGTGCATGATTGGAGCCAGGGAAGAACACGGGAGGTTGGCCAGCAGGAGAGGGACTGTGGGAGGGGGCTCTGGGTGTCTCTGCCTGTCACACTCAGTCTCGATCAGGCAGATCCCAGCAGCAAGCTAACTTACCTGTCAGAGCATCTCCCCCCTGGTGGTCAGTGTACGTCATAATGACTGGTCCATTGGTTGACTATCTGCCCTCCGGTGGTCAGTGCATGTCATAGAGAGTAGTTGAGTAGTCTTAGCATATCATTAGCATATTACGCTTTGATATGTTGAATGGACAACTGGACACTTAGTGTATTAGGCTTTTATTATATAGGATTGTGCACTGTTTATTTAAACGAATTTGCACATACACATTACTAGTAACATTCCGATATTAACTCAAAATTTGTTCTGAAAAATTTTCTTCATTTTTAACCATTTCAACTGTGCTCTTAGTATTGTCTAAAAAATTATTTTTAGTGTGACTTTTTATGACTACTATCATACAGAGTAAGTCACATCTAACATTATGCCAACAGTTTTTTTTTCTATTCAGTCAGATTAAATAAAAATAAAATACTAGTCATTATGTTACAAAAAATATAAAAATGGAATCAATTCATATTATGCAAATATAATCATTAACCTGACAAATGTAGGAAAAAAGGAACTTTAGTAATTGTTTTATTTCAATGACTAATATGAGAGGTGCATGTTCAGGTACATTCCATATGGACAACATCATTATTTTGTTTTCAGCACCCAATAGCAAAATTAAGTACTTAAATTTAAGGGATAATAAAATAAATTCTATATTATATAAGCTTAGATCCTTATCAAGGAAATTAGCTTGCTTTTTATAATTCCTAAGTTATTAGTTTTTATAGTTTGATAGAAATGTTTGATTATGCATCTGATGCTTGGAGACTGGAGAATGGGGGAGGGGGGACACTGCCAGAAATCCCTGTGTGAGTGTAACTGTATGTGTGTGTGTATGTATGTATGTTCAAATAACAAGAGCTTTAATAGCATTATCCATCCAAGCAGATCAGCCTTGTTTAGATGTAAGGTAAGGAAAATCATTTTTCTTTCTTGCATAATTGCTATTAAATAAAGTGAATATTTAAAAATAATTGTGCAAGAGAAAAATTTATAATGAAAGTCAAATTGACTACTCAAAGCTAGACCTTATATTAATCATTATATAACTGTCTCATTTTTTTAATGGTAAGAAGTATGGAATAATGGGGAAAATACTAGGTCAAATTACTGAACTGAATTGTAATCCTAAATATTTAATTAAGAAGTGCTAGTAACTTTAGGGGAATTATATAGTCTCAATTTTCTCATTCAGGAAATTAAGACTAGAATCATTTAGATGAAGATGATCTCATTAGATATATAATGTTTGCAGACAAATATATGATCCTTACTTTCAATCTAATAAATGAGAACCAGACTAAATTATTCTTAATTTTGATGCCTCTTATATACAAGTATTTTCAAAATAAATTCCCATTTATTATATAGTAGATGCCTGGTGCATGACATTCGTGCCCTGGGGTGGGAGGAGGGGTTCCCTCAGCTCAGCCTACCTCCTCTCTTAGTCTGGGACCCTTCAGGGGATGTCAAAATGACTTAGGCTAGAATCATTCTGATAAGCCTCAAGTTTCCTTATGAAACTTTTATTTCCAGAAAATAATATAGCAATATCTACAAAGTTTTGAGTGATAGGATGTCTTATCCAAAAAATCTTCTACTTGGCCAAATTATTATTCAAATGTCAAACAGATACACTCCAAAACATGAAAGGTGTTAAAAAATATATATAACACCTAGAGAGAATTCTTGAAAAATAATGAAATAGAAAACCCTGCCAAAAAAATAAATGGAGATGGCATAGGGAAAGGACCAGTGCCAGACTCAGTATCTACATAAGTAGCATAAGGTCTCGCAGAATCAAGTGTTTACAAAGAAATTTAATTCAGCCAAATAGTCAATGAATATAAACACACATGGCCTCTGACTTTTGGGTAGGGCCAGCCAATGGGAAGCAGAATATCAGAAGGAGGAAAGAGGATGGAATGAGGTGAGCAAATTTATCACCTTCCATTAGCCCCAACTTAGAAAGTCTTCAAGGGCTACTGCTCTCCTTCAACTTCAGCTCAGTTCCTGTCAGGCAGCCTTCTCCACAGAGCCTTCTTGGTCTCTAGTTTGTGGTAACTGCTCCATCCCCTCACCCTTCCTGGTCTAAGTGCTTTTAGCATCCACTGTTACCTGCCCTGGGATTCTGAACTCTCACTTGTGGTTGCTCTTAAACTCTTCTCATAGCTGATTAAGTAATCCCTTTATTAAACACTAGAGGCCCAGTGCACAGGTATGTGCACTGGCTTGTGGGGTCTCTTGGCCTGGTCTGTGGGGATTGGGCTGACTCTCCAATAGCCCAAGGGGTCCTGGATTGTAAGAGGGCGGTTCTTGGGTGATGAACCCCAAAATAGGGCTTCCTCCTCTCTGGTTCCATGTGAGTTATCTGAGACCACAGCTGCCAAGTCACCGCAGTTCGACAGCTCCAGCATTGAGCATCTGCCCCTTACTGGTCAGTGTGTATCATAGCTACTGATCGAATGGTCAGACGGTTGGATGGTCACTTAGGCTTTTATATAGAGAGACTATTCAAAGTTTGAGTGAGCACAAAATACCAGGGATTCATTTCTCTGTTCTGACTTCTGCACAGAGTGAGTGAGGAAGTGTGGGGAGAGGATATTTATAAAGGCAAGAAAGATGCAGGAATCTTTTGAAAGCCATTGAACAGGACTCAGTGTAAGAAAAGGAATATTTCAGACATATTAGTCCTCCAGCAATTATAAAAGTTAAGGTGGGGAAGAAATTGGAGTCAGCGATATCTGTTAGGTAGATCAGATTTAACATTTTTCACGGTGTAAATCAATAAGGTCCTGAACCAGATTGTTGGCAGAAGGAATAGAAATATTGCAACAAATGTGAAAAGCAAATAGAAGAAGAAAAATAAAGAAGACACATGGCAATATTCAAGAATGTAAGAATGCAAGGAATATAGCTACAAACCCTTCTTTGAACAGGTGACTTGGCAATAAAATCAGGTCCGTTGCAACATTCGTGGGTATACTTACCTCTGGAATAGAGAATCTATGGAAAAAGGATTTGCTAAGCAGGGAATCTATTGATCTTCAGATAATTTAGTCAATTATGAGTAGAATGCAAAGTAAATATCAGAATATGATATGTAAAAATAAGACTAAGGAATTCAAACTGCTAAATAAATATATAGTTAAAATGAAAAAGTAAATTGAATGTTTTTTATTATAGTCTTACTAAACATAGCTCATATTTTTTATAAAATTAACTAACTATTCATCCATTTATCTATGTACATAAAGAAAGAATCTATATAGGATAATGGCTAGTTTAACAGTTATAGTTATTTCTATTTAGTGAAAGCCTTTCTGACTTTACAATTTTATAGTGCTTGAAATTCTTATAATTAGTATAGCTGTCATCATCTCTACAAAAGTCATTATTTTTATTTATTCTTAAATTTGAACAATAAAGCCAAAACCAGTTTGGCTCAGTGGATAGAGCGTCGGTCTGCAGGCTGAAGGATCCCGGGTTTGATTCCAGTCAGGGCATGTACCTTGGCTGTGGGCATATCCCCAGTAGGGGGTGTGCAAGAGGCAGCTGATTGATATTTCTCTCTCATCGATGTTTCTAACTCTATCCCTATCCCTTCCTCTCTGTAAAAAACTCAATAAAATATATTTTTTTAAAATTTGAACAATAAAACAGATAAATTATGTATATAAGATATACACAACATATCATAATATTTTTTTAAGAGAACTCTTAAGAGTGATTTAATTAAACTCACTTATTTTACAGGAGAGAATAAGAAATTCCAAGTGGTTCAGAAAGCTGTTCAGTATCTTAGCTGGCTAGTGATTGGATGAATGAGGGATAAATTTAATAAATATTAAATTATTTAATCACATTATGCAGACAAAAGAATATACACATTGACATACAAGAATGAAGTATTTAAATCCTATTCAAGTAATGAGAGATAAAATGATTTAAAAAGATGATTCCTTTTGATTTTATTCCCTTTGATTCCCTTTTATAAAAGACTTTATAATGTTGGACTTGGGCTTTCTGCCTGTGATATTGCCTGGTTAACTGAATCTTACCCTAATCACCTTCCCTTTATTGAACCTTTCCTCCCAGGTTGTGTCAAGGTCCGCGCTTTGTCTGAGCCCACCCTGAGGGTATGATTAGCAAGGTGCTTTTTTAGTGATTTGAAATTATTTTATGTACTGGACTACCCTCAATAAAACTGCCTGTTCCTCCAAGTCAGGATTCATTAATGATCATTTTCCCCAGTGCCTAGCACAGTGCCTTATATTGTGAAGTGCTCTATGACTATTTGTTGAACTGATTGAATTACATTTAAAAATCTACATAATTATTTAGCACTTAGCAGGAATAAGACATATTGATAAGAGCTGGATTACTTCTTTAAGTCTAGAAGAGCTGTGAATTTGACATATATTTGAAAAATTCTACTTTGGTTCTGATCTTATGTTTTTTTAACAAGGAATAATTTATGACCTTTATCTGGCAACCACATTTCAAAGATAGCATCAATATTACCTGGCCATAATCCCAATAAAATCTCTTTAACAGAAGGAACTCTTTCTGCTTCCATGTGATTTTATCACAGCGCATCTCAAAAATGTATTGACAACAGAGCCCACCATGTCCACGATGTACCAGAGATATGGCTTCCAGTAACAATAAGCTCCCTCAGCAGCTTTTTGTATTGTTATTTTTTCTGGAAAAATGATTGAAGGGTTTTAAAAAAGGACTTGTATCTAAGCAGAGATTTTCAAATAAAATTGTCATGTTCAATTTGATGTTTTATGATCATGATATATGAAAAATACCATAAAGTTACAAGGCTATCATTATTTTATTGAAATACCGGGTAAACAGGCTCTATTCCCATGGATCTGGGTCAGAAAATGCATTTTTCAAATAGAAATGTTATTTTGATATATGAGAACCTACCTGGAGAATAAATATGAAAACATGAGGAGAAAGATAAGTCTTAAAACAAATCCTGTAGCTTTTAGATTACACCATGGACCTGGTGTCTAATTTGTATTATTATTTATTTTAAGTGAACTACACATTGCCTTTTGCTGCACTCCCCCCCCCCTTAACCACTGAGATACTTTGCTCTCTAGTGACTCCTGTTCCCTTTCTTATTGTCCTCAGAATCCCTCTCTTCATGTCTCTTTAAATATCAACGTGTCCTTTTTTTCCTTCTTCCCTTCCCCATGTAACATGCTGTCTTAGTTCTCTGAGGCCAGTAAACAACTTCTATGAGCTTCAGTTGCTTAATCTATAAAAGGGAAATAACAGGAGTAGCTACACCACCTTTTTGGTGTGAGGATTAAGTGAGAGAGTCCTTGACATTTTAAAATGTTTATATATATTAGCCATCATTAGAAATGAAGCCAGCTATGGAATGTCCCTGCCTCAGGCTTTTCCTCATCAAACTTTTGCACCCTACATTGTCTTAAATTTAAAATCCAAAATGTCTCTGTAAAACATTAAACACTTGTTGAACATATTTTAATATTTCCTATCACACAGGGACAGGTAATTACTGGCCTGTAAAAGGATAAATTGAAAGAGTTCTCTCCTAGCCTCATCTTGGTAGGCCCTACCCCTAAATACTGTAGTGGAAACCATTTTTGTAGTTCTAGTGTTTTTTTATGGAGTGAACTTGAAATGTTCTTTTTATCCTTGATTTTTTAAAGAAATCACTTATTACTGCACAATACTTTGGAAAAAATGCAAAGTTTTTTTAAAGGGCTATTTTTTAAAGCAGTCTGTCTGGAGGCAAGAATGAATTTATAACTAAATAGAGTTCTTCATTGGGTTAATCACAAATGAACCTAGTACTGGCCTTAGGCCCCCTAGGTTTTAGAAAGAGTAAAGTAAAACCCTTTCTCTGTTCACTCCTTGCTGTCATCTTTTTTCTCTCTCTCCTCTCATTTGAGTTTTCAGACTTGACATGTTACAACTATGCTGAAGTTTTCAATGTATCAGAATAAACTGGTGATTCTCCTTCCCTGGTTGGTTTCCAATTCTTGAGAACAAGGAGTTCCTTCTAGATATTTAGGATATACATATCTCTGATTTAGGTGAACTGAGAACATATGAGAAGGGGTAGGAATTGAGTGAAGAAAGAGCAATGAAAATCTAGCACAGGACTTATTGGAAGAAGTGACGAATGTCTCACAAGACTTCAGGATTAGTTCATGGAAGTTCTTGAATGACTACCTTCAGCATTTGAAATTTTTTTTAGAAGCAATGGGCACTGGTGCAGCATTGAAAGGTTGCTCTTTGTTCATTTGTTATTTGGTGGAATGAGATACCTGACCAGGACTGTGTGTGGGGACATTTCATGTGGCAATAGTTAAGTTGGATGGGAGTAAAACAAATGTGAAGTCAGGAGATAAGCAGAAAAGTCACTAGATAAGTATTTCTTAAAGGGAAATTCCAATAGATTTTAGTAATGAAAAGGAAAAGAAAGAAAGAGATGTTATCTGTGGGTGATTCAGTATTTTTGCCAACTCAGTGAATATTTTTTATGAAGTGGGATGAAAAGGTTTCAAAGGCTGTTGAGGGGGGAAAGGAAGGCAATCTAAGAAATTTATTAATCCATCATAAATTAGGAAAAAAGAGTAAAATAAGTATATTAAAAAGAAAATAAAACAAAAATTAGATGGTGAAAAGTTAAATTATGTTAGTAACCAAATAAATGTAAGTGGATTACATTGGAAATAATTGACAAATGTGACTAATCTAAAATTAAAAACTTTTGCATGAAAAATTAAATTACAAAGAAGTGAAAAATCAAGCTAGAATATTGAAGGTATTTCTAACAAATCCACCTGATAAAGGATTTAAAATTAAAATGTATTTTAAAATTCCTGCAAATCAACAAGAAAAAGAAATAAGTGTAACATATATCAACATGGATAAATCTCAATTATATAATTGGTTATAAAAATTAGGTTGTATAATGTTTTATACATGACATTTTATCCTATTAATACAAAATTTAAAATATGCAAACATAAGAATAAATATTGCTTATAAAGATATGAAAATATAATGAATCTATAATAATAAAAGCATAATATGCTAATTAGACCAAATGTCCTTCCTTCCAGACAAAGCTGCAGTGATCACGGTGGCTGCAGCGGGCAGGGGCCATGGTGGTGGCAGGCAGGGGCTGGGGCCAAGGTCCTTGTCTGAGTTTCATGCATCGAGCCTCTAGTATATTATAAAGTCTTTGGAAGGATGCACACATCTTTAAGTTAACGTGTGTTATGTAGTACATATAAAAGAGAGAGTTTAATTATTAGGGACTACTGCTCCTACAAGCTTTGGAATTTCTTTTAAATAACTGCAAAATTTCACTCACAACCAACATTTTAATAATTCCTTCAATTCATTAACAAATCTGGTCACTGTTTATGGCCCATTGAAGTAAAAGCAGCAACTTCAGCTAAAATCAAGTTTATTGCCAGAAAATTCACATCATTTGAAACCATAGTATAAGTCCCTCAGGTAAAACCAACAACTGAGTATTGTCATTACTTAAAGAGCAACAACTTAGTAGAGGCATAAAATAATTCTATTTTAGGTTTAAAGATTCCATTCAAAATAATTCAGAAAGTATGTAGGCTTAAGCCAATTGAAATATATAGGATGACTCAAAAAAATGTAGACACACATTTGAATAATTATAAAGGCAGTGTTTATTAAAAATATATTTCATTTTTAAAATTGAGCTATAAGTTGTTAAAGTGTGTATACATTTTGGGGGGACACCCTATGTATTAACTTTAAACAGTAATGGAAGCATGTTTGTTGATTTTAAACATATTAAACTTTATAGTTTTAAAGAAGCAATAAAAACACCAAGTGTTGAGTAGCAGGGGAGAATCAACATTGAATGGATATGCAAATTTAATCCAGAAACTGAAGTAAGATAATACTTTCACAAGGAGGATTAATTTAAATTCCTTATTGTTTATTATTGCATATATCTCCCCACTCCCCATTGACTTCTCCCTGGCCACTCCCACCATCCCCAGCACATTTCCCCATCCCCCTACTGTCTGTGTTCTTTGGTTATGCTTATATGCGTGCATAAACGTCCTTTGATTGATCTTTTACTTACCCCCCCCCCCGACTCCTACCCTCCCCTGATCTATTTTTGTTCATCAGTTTATGTTGTTCATTATACTACACAAATGAGTGAGATCATGTGATATTTATCTTTCTCCAACTGGCTTATTTCACTTAGCATAATGCTCTCCAGGTCCATCCATGCTGTTGCAAATGGTAAGAGTTCTTTCTTTTTTATAGCAGAGTAAATTGTGTAGATGTACCATAGTTTTCTAATCCACTCATCTGCTGATGGCTCTTAAGATTTGTTTCCAAATCTTAGCTATTGTAAATTGTGTTGCTATGAGCTTAGAGGTGCAAATATCCTTTTTGATTAGTGTTTCTGATTTCTTGCGATATATTCCTAGAAGTGGGATTACTGGGTCAAATGGGAGTTCCATTTTTAATTTTTGAGGAAACTCCATACTGTTTTCCACAGTGGCTGCACCAGTCTACATTCCCACTTAGCAGTACATGAGGCTTCCTTTTTCTCCACATCCTTTTCAGCACTTGTTTGTCGATTTGTTGATAGCCATTCTGACTGGTATGAGATTGTACCTCATTGTCATTTTGATTTGCATGTTTTCATATGTCTCTTGGCCTTCTGTGTGTCCTCTTTCAAAAAGTGTCTATTTAGATCCTTTGTTCGTTTTTTTATTGGATTGTTTAACTTCCTTTTGTTAAGATGTATGAGTTCCCTGTGAATTTTGGAGATTAAACCCTTATCAGAGATAAAACTGCCAAATATGTTCTCCCATGCAGTGGGCTTTCTTTTTGTTTTGAAGAAGATATATTTAACAGTAAGAAATCATTCTAAGATGTAGACTGAAAACATTTTACAGTAAGGATGCACTTTATAACTTTCTCAAGAGCAGTTTTGGTAATGCAAATGTTTAAATGTCATATCAAACGCAATATACCTAATATTAAACTTCTCATCGTTTTGGTTCTCTGACAATGACATAAATGGCATCATTCGTGTAGCTATGTAGATGTAAAAACTTAAATATATTTTTAATTTATCTCTCTCTTTAACTCATATTGAGTGTGTTGTGAAGTTCTAAATTTTTTTCATAATCATTTTCATCATAGGTTCACCTCTCTATTCACTGTCTTTAACACTGTTTGAGTTGTAATCTCTTTCTCTGGTATGAATGTTCTAATTACCTAGTGACCATTTTATAATATCACTCCTTTAATATAATTAATCATTGAATCCCATTTCCTGCTGCATCAACTGAAAAATCTCTTTGATTTTGTTTTTTTTAATTTTTTAAATATATTTTAGTGATTTTTTTTGTACAGAGAGGAAGGGAGAGGGAGAGAGAGTTAGAAACATTGATGAGAGAGAAACATCCATCAGCTACCTCCTGCACACCTCCCACTGAGGATGTGCCCGCAGCCAAGGTACATGCCCTTGTCCGGAATCGAACCTGGGACCTTTCAGTCCACAGGTCAATGCTCTATCCACTGAGCCAAACCAGTTTTGGCAAAGTCTCTTTGATTTTGAAAGTTCTCTACTATTTTTATTTTTATGCTTCATTTCTTTCCTAGATGTACTCTTTTCCTCCAGTTAAGCCATTCTCACTATGTCACAGTGACACCTCCTTTTTGGGATTTTTAGGATGGTTTCAGTAAAAGAAGAAAAAAGTCAATGCTGACACCAACATTTGAAGCTGTATGCATAAATATTTTTATCAAATAAAGGAAATAAATCTAGGAAGAGAAGTAAACTAAAGAGAAAAATGTTTTGAGCTTTGATTTAGACATTTGGTTTACTACTCAAAATGTCAGTTGAAAATTCCAATTCTGAAATTTCAGGAAAGGGGAGTTGGCATGTTCCAACCCTATACTCACCAGGTCCATAAAATAAAAACAAGCTGGTTGTATGTGTGAATAGTTTGCACTGAGTGTCAAGTTTCACCTCTACAATTCACTGATGAAAATAAAACACCCTGACTTTCAAACAGCATATGTTGATTTAGAGCCCAAGAATATTCTGATTTTTGAGAAACTAAAACCCAAAAGGCATGCTTTTTTCTTGGACACCCTGAGCAGAGAGAAGGGACCTTTTGTTTCCTGTCACGTCAGTGTGGGGCTCCCAGGAAGGAGGGAGGTGGAAGAGCCTACTAGTAAGCCACCTCTTGGGATACTGCTCAGGCGTCTACTCCTCCTCTAGGTCTTATTCTCATAAAAATGAGGACAATTTCACACTTTCACTGTAAACTCATTGCTGCTCTGAGGTATCTCATTTCCGGCTGTGACTCTAAAGCACATGTGCATTGTCTCCCTGTATTTGATGCATCTCATGGGGGACAGATGCAATAGAGACTACTATATATGTCCAGGTGAAAATAATTTTTAAAAAAACACATACACACATGGCCACCTCGAAAATCGCCACTCATGCCAATTTTCGAATCATCATTTATCCTTTCAAAATTACTTTTCTGAATAAGATAGGGCAAAACAATATAATCAGAAAACACTAACATTTATTTTGGTCTTTCCAACTACATGGAATGAGAAAAATTGAGATAGATACATTGCTCTTTATGCATTTTTTTTTCAGTGTCAATGGATACCAATACTTATATCTGGCTTTAAACAATGGTGATTGATAATGCAGAGGTTTGATTTCCAAAGTTGACGAGAAATTTCTCATAACCATGAACTTTAAATTATATCCCAGTGAAAGAAGTTTTTAATATTTGGTCCTTTCATTTGTATTTAAGTGGGTAGGTGTTTGTTTATACAGCAATAGGGACATATACTTATGTGTATTAACTACTCTTTATAAAAGTGTATCTTTCAATAGTACATAAACATTTTGTGAGAGGACCAAGGCCTAGGACTTAAGTAATTGAGATTACTCACACTTCTGTAACACTTTCCACAGTAAAAATAAGTTTAAAAAGTACATAAGTACCTAAAGTAACAATGAAGAAGGAAAAAAACATTACTCAGAGCATACACCTGCAATAACTATGCCTGTGTAGGCTTTGTTATTTGTTTATTTATTTGTTGTCTTGATATATTCATCTGTTACACCATTGTAAATACAGAATTGAATTCTAAACCCCAAGTTATCATTTACATAGTGCCATCTTTCCAGAAGGGAGCATAAGTATTAGCCAACCCAGAAACTTCACTTTCTTCTATAGTCTTTAATATCTCTAGAGAGGTAGTTTCTGTGATTCCCTTTACTAAAGGACTCTTGTGATCAGAAATTCTTCCGTGTCCTTAACCAAAATCCTATTTGAAGTTCAGGGTTCTCAAGATCAACATCTTGTGATAGAACAGGCCCATTAAATCTGACCTCCGGTTAAGTTAAAGCTTGTGAATGGGTCCTAGCGAAATAATGTAATTATGGTTATGAGCTAAAGCCAAGAAATCTGCCATCTACTCCATAGTGAGTCTTAAATGGACAAAGGAGTAAAATCACCTTAAAAAGGAGAAATCACTATGGAAAAGGGAATGCTCTGAATGAAAATTGAAAGGAATTTAGAAGGTATTTAATTAAGGCAAGCTGACCTGCTGGCTAATGTATCGGAAAGTGGAGGCTGGAGAGCCCCTGGGGATCCTGGGGCTTTCTGGAGTCTTGGCAACGACATGGGATTTTCTAGAAGGAAATCCTAAAGGGTACCCAGAAGCCTGTTTGATGAGACAACTGGTATGTTTAGGAACTAACTCTGAATGAGAAGGCAAAATCAGTATTTCCTCAGGAGAGCATGTAACAGCATCTCCACCGTTGGTGGGGCAGGCAGAAATGTCATCCCTACAAGACAGATGGTGGGAGAGAGTGAATCTAAGCAATAACTCTCCTGCTAACCAGCATCCTTAGATGCCCTTGAAGAGCAGTATCGGGAGAACACACCATCTCCTCCCACTCCAAAAGACACTTCTATTTTGTTTCATGGGGGTACGGGGGGATAAAAATAGGGTACCTGATTTTATTTATGTGGTTCTCTTTCATAGTCTTGAAGAATTTGTATCTTTCATATATAAGCAAAATAAAACCTATTCCTTTGTATTTTCCTCAGAGGACTGATTTCCTGGTCTCAAACAGGCATTTTTACTACTCATCTCTGTAATTTCTCCAACCTACTCCTAGAAGGCCTCGATTCTAGGGCCTAAAGCAGAATGTAGTGTGCTATTAAAACCCTACTTGCAGAGGAGTAGCAGAGAGCCGCTCGCTTCATGCTTCCACTGATTTCCTTCTTCTGGAATGGAGGCTGCTTTCAGAGTGCCCACTCCTGCTGAATCTGATATCACACTGATGGGGCACAGCCACATCTTCTACACCAGCGTTTTTCATTATTTCACTCCCATTACCAGCAAAACATTTTTTAAAACTGGGTCCAAGAAAAGAACCAAACATCCAAAATACACAACAAAATCTCTGCATTTATTAAGTGATTCTTTTATTACTTTAACTTTAAAAATTCAAGTATGCAACTGATCAAATGTAACTATCCCATAGCATGATGCATTCATATTATTCTTCCCAATAAATTATTTGTTTGAGTCCCTTTATTGCAAAATTGTCCTTAGAATTTGAAATATCAAAACAACTTAATTGAGACAAACAGAAATTGAAGAATGTTGTACAAAATAATCTTCAAAATTGTCAAGGTCATGAAAAGCAAAAACAAGCGAACAACAGAAACACAGAAAGAAACAACAAAGATCAGAGGAGGCTAAGGAGACAGGACAACTTAAGAAATTGGGTATCACCAAAACCGGTTTGGCTCAGTGGATAGAGTGTGGGCCTGCGGACTGAAAGGTCCCAGGTTTGATTCCAGTCAAGGGCATGTACCTTGGTCGTGGGCACATCCCCAGTAGGGGGTGTGCAAGAGGAAGCTGATTGATATTTCTCTCTCATCAATGTTTCTGACTTTCTTTCCCTTCCTCTCTGTAAAAAATCAATAAAATATATTTTAAAAAGAGAAATTGGGTGTCTTTGATTGGATCCTGAAACAAAACAGAACCCCAATGGGAAAAAAAAAACTAGTGATTTTTAAATAATAACAGCATTTTACCAATGTTAATTCTTAGTTTTGAAAACTGTACCATGATTATTTTGGGTTTAACATCAGAGAGAAATAAGTAAAGTTTTTACAGTAGCTCTCTGCACCATTTTTGCAAATATTTTATAAACCTAAAATTGTTCCAAAATAAAATAATAACTTAAGGGCCTCGTCTTGATAAACAGTCTATTACATCAAGTCTTTGACAGTTTTATCTGTATGTGTTTGTTTCTGTTAATGTAACAGCAAAAAGATAAGATAGCATTGAAAATACTAAATCTATTTTTTCTTATCTGTTATCATGTTTTTTTCTGTAGCAATATTGAATACCTGAATAGCACACTTACATTTTCTGACTCACGTTTAACTTGCTCTTTAGTAGAAAATAATTAGACACAAGAGATGGGGCATTGGAGTCAGTGAACATGTGTATTTGTGTATTTCCATGAATACTGTAAGGCTTCATTTGACATCACCGTGGTTCCTGAGCTATGAGCAATAAACACATAGGGTCCAGAGGAAAGCATTTCTCTGTAGGAAAGAACAGAAACCCTGTTTCCAGGCTTGGTTCCCAATTCCATCCGATGAGAGCCTTCCTACCTTGCTTAGAATTCAAAATCTATTAATAAATAACCAGGAGATAAACACTGATTATCGATGTATATCCCACTTTGCAATGATATTTTTCTTTATCTGCTTTCGATCTCTCAAATTTCTGTGCAGCTTCCTGTAACTGTGTTTCACTTCCACAATATTGCTACTATTTCAACGGCCTCCACTACCTTCACCACCAAAATGAAATCTAAAATATCTGTTAGCTTGGACTTCCATCACAAAATGCCATATACTGGGGGCTTGAAAAGATAATATTTATCTTCCCAGTTTTGAAGGTTGAAAGTCTGTGGCCAAGGTACCAGGATGGCCAAGTTCTGGGGAAAGTCCTCTTCCTGGTTTGTAGATAGCTGCCCTCTCATGGTGTCCTCACATGACCTCTTTTTTTGTGAAAGCTTGGAGAGAAAGTAAGTTATCAGATGCTCTCTTCTTATAAGGTCACTGATCCTATTCTGGGGGCCCCACCTTTATGACCTCATCTGATTCTAATTATCTTCCAAAGGCCCCAGTTCCAAAAACTATCCCCTTGGGGATAAGGAATTCAACATACGAATTTGAGGGCACATAAGACAGTCCATAGCAGTCTCCAAAACCCAAGAGTTTCAGATGGATATGTGGACTACATTTCAAGCACATGCTAGATACTGTCTTATTAAATCCTCAATAGCAACCTCATGAGGTACATGGACTGTAATTTATAGGTGAGGGAGTTAGATCTTAGAGAAGATAAAATAACTTCTGCAAGACAAGGCATTTAATGAATAGCAGAACCTTCACTGAAAGTAAAATTGTTGTGATTTAAAATTATCTTTAAACATTACCATATTAGACCCTAAATCTTAATATAAGCATATATGATTTATATTAAAGACAGAGTGAAATTATTTATTCTGTGCAAAAATTACTTCATGTTATAATGTAGAGAGAGAAATTTTAGAAAGAGAGTAAATTTTATATATATCTTTTCACTTAGGGGGAAGAGAGTACCCATAAAAAAGAGAGTATTCTTTATTAGAGGTAGCAATAATTAATGTGGTGATCACACTGGTTACAAATTTGATTGACTAATTTTGTATAAAATAACTATTAGAGAAATTAAAAAGTTTAATTCATACAGTAAACTGATTACCAGATGAATGGACCAATTAAAGAATATTTTAGAACCTGTTTTGCATGAAATAATCAGCATGATGGTCAGATAATTGTTTGTTTTCCCTCAAAAGTAAAATGATCCTTCAAAAAATGTAAAAAATAAAATAAATTTTGCCAGCTGTGTATTGAGATGTATAAATAGCTATATTGATTAACAATAATCAAGTCATTGTGAAATTAACAGGAACTCATTTGTATTCAATGGCATATTTCAACAGTTTTGTCTGGTGGTATCATATGTAAAATAATTCTCAAAATTATCAGAATTATTTGAAACCTTTAAAACGTATTGATGCGAGCAATGATTTTCACAAAATATGCAAATGTCCATAATGGTTATGACTATGCTGAACATCTGTTGCTAAGAGCATTTTCTCTGTTTTGTATTGTACTACCCTGTTCCTTTTTAAGTGCATTTGAAAAAAATTATTCCCAATGGATTAATTGAATAGTTAAACTCCTGATGCTATTAAATTCATGTAAAGCAATAATTAATAAGAGTCCTTTATTTCCTTTCAGATTTTCAGACGATGCTGGTTGGTTTTCAAAAAGGCTTCCAGTAAAGGACCCAGAAGGCTAGAAAAATTTCCAGACGAAAAGGCAGCATAT
Source organism: Antrozous pallidus (assembly GCA_027563665.1). Lineage (NCBI taxonomy): Eukaryota > Metazoa > Chordata > Mammalia > Chiroptera > Vespertilionidae > Antrozous > Antrozous pallidus. The sequence continues at coordinate 52,046,222 of CM050518.1, forward strand.
TTCAGAAACTTCCATAAAGTAAGTCTCAGTCTTGGGAGTTGCTGGGGAATAACTAGACCCTTGGCAACAGCTTGTGGAGACATTTCTTTTGATAAATGAAATCTGCAAGGGAAAAATGCATGGCCAGAATAAAATGTCTCCGTTCCAATAAAATGCAAAAGTTATTTTTCTCCTTTATTTTAATCATCTGCTGTAAATGCCAGAGGTACCTCTGCAAAATGAAAGGCTCATTTTTATTGCCGCTTTGCAAAATGAGATGACTCATAACTCAGCCAGATCATTTTCCAAGGTGCTGAGTAAGCATTTTCCCTCTGTTCAGGTTAGTTGTACATTTGTTACTTTGATTTAAACTATCGGAGATATTTAGGATATAAAACTTTTGGGTCTTGAGTTAATAGTGCTAAAGACCCTTTTAATGGACACAGTATTTGCTGTTTATAGCCTTGTCAAGTTAGTGATCATTAAATATGCTGATGCGTAGACATGTGGCAGAAATTCTATGAATGAAATGTCAGTTTCTTAAGAATTAGCTCTCACCAAGTACCTCATTTAGAGCATCATTTGGATACCCCAAGGTTACAGGCTTGATCCCCTGTGAAGCCAATGAATGCATAAATAAATGGAAAAACAAATCAAAATGTTTCTCTCTCCCCTTCCTCTCTTTCAAATCCAAATATATAAAAACCAGGGTCTGTAACAATTGATTGAAGACTCTACTGAACACCAGAAGTCAGTCCTGACTGCCAAGTGGGCTGCAGATCAGACCCAGAGAGAGGCCTGAAGAGAGAGGCAAGGTCTGATCCATAGCCTCCATGGCAGCTGTTGATCAGCCTTTGCCTCTCTCTTTTTCTCCAGGCTTTGCCAGCAGCCATGCTTCTGTTTCTCTGGCAGGGACTGCTGATAAGCCCTGCCTCTCTGATCAGGCCTGGATATAGGCCCGGAGATGCTGACTGGCATAGAAACTGACAAATCAGAACCAAATCTAGGTAAACTATGAGAAGCCAATGGGTGCCTAGGTTGATAGAACTTTTGACACTGACTGGCATAGAAACTGACCAATCAGAACCAAATTGGCCACTAAGGGAGGGCAGTTGGGGGTAATATCATGCTGGCAGGAAAGAGCAGTTAGGGGTGATCAGGCAGGCAGAGGCAGTTAGAGGTGAGATCAGGCCAGCAGGAAAGGGCCATTTGGGGCAAGATCAGGCCAATATGGGAGGGTAGTTGGGGACAAGATCAGGCCAGCAAGGGAGGGTCACTGGGAGTGAGATCAGGCTGACAGGGGAGGGTCATTGGAGCGAGATCAGGCAGACAGCAAAGGCAGTTAGTTGGGGGCAACTAGGCTGGTGAGGGAGGGCAGTTAGGGGTGATCAGGCAGTCAGAAGCACATTGAGGCAACATCAGGCCAGCAGGGGAGGGCCGTTTGGGATGAGATCAGGCTGGCAGGGGAGGGCAGTTGGGGGCAACCAGGTCAGTAGGGGATGGTTGTTGGGGCAAGGTCAGGCTGGCAAGGAAGGGCAGGTAGGGACAATTAGACAGGTAGGCAGAGGCAGTTAGGGGTGATCAGTCAGGCAGACAAAGAGGTTAGGGAGGATCAGGCAGACAGGCAGAGGGGTTAGGGGCAATCCAGCAAGCAGGCAGAGACAGCTAGGAGTGATCAGGCAGGCAAGGAGGTGAACAGTTAGGAGCCAGCGGTCCCAGATTGGGCCTAAACTGGCAGTTGGACATCCCCCAAGGGGTCCCTGATTGGAGAGGCTGCAGGCTGGGCTGAGGTAACCTCCCCCCTCTGTGCATGAATTTCCTGCACTGGGTCACTAGTCTATAATAATAAAAACGTAATATGCTAATTAGACTGGACAGCCAAATGACCTTCTAGATGTCATTCTGGACGTGGAGGCAGGGGCCAAAGTAGAGGTGATTAGGGGCAATCAGGCAGGCAGGTGAGCAGTTAGGAGGGATCAGGCAGGCAGGTGAGTGGTTAGGGGCCATCAGAAAGGCAGGCAGAAGTGGTTAGGGGTGATCAGACAGAGTGGTTAGGGGCGATCTGCCAGGCAGGCAAGCAGTTAGGGGCGATCATGTAGACAGGCAGAGGTGTTTAGGGGTGATCAGGCAGGCATGTAGGTGAGCGGTTAGCAGCCGGCAGTCTCGGATTGCAAGAAGGATGTCTGACTGCCAGTTTAGGCCCAATCCCATGGGAATCCAGCAGTTGGTCATCCCTCAATGGGTCCTGGGTTGCAAGAGAGTGCAAGCTGGGCTGAGGGAACCCCCACATCTCCATGCACAAATTTTGTGCACCGGTTCTCTAGTCAATACATAAGAAAACAGAATTATAAGTATGTAAGAAATAACCCTAGAAAGATGCTAAATATGCTGCCTGGAGTTATCTTTGGTGATAATATCACAACACAGTTAAGTATTTGATAGTACTGTGGAAGATTTGTGATGAGAAGCCAGAATTGTGGAACAGTTGGTAAAATGTCTAATTAATCAGTAAAGATTCTTATTCCCAAATTTAACATCTGTGTGAACTTGAACAAACTACTTAATCTCAATGCACCTACATTTTTTCCTCTGACAGATTAAGATTATAATAGTGCCTTCCAAAGAGAGTTATTGTAAGGAATAAATTATACTATAGACATAATGAGATTAAATATAACTAGATAAATGGAATTTTATAGCTAAGCATATAACTTTATTTGTCATCTGGTTAGTTGTAGCAAAGATGCAATGGTGACTTGAATGAAGGTGTGAGTATTGATGTTGGAGGTCAAGGGACAAATGTTGGGTATAGTGAGGAGTTAGAAGTTGGGTATAGGTGAAGATTGGGACTCATGGGCAACTCATGAGTTTGGGCTTCAGCAGCAGAGAAACAAGTGTTGCGGTTTATGAAGATGGAGAAGACTAGAAGAGCAGATATTGAGTAAAATTCATAAGCTTTCACTTTGTACATGTTAAATTTGAAAGATCTATTACACAATCATACTAAAATGTGAAGTAGCTAATTAGACAAACAAATGAGGGCTTGGATGGGAGAAATGTCATTGATAGAGTTATTCATTTCCATCATTGGCATCTTGGTAGTACTTTATTCTGTAGCATTAGATAAAACATCCTTAAGAGAGAATGAAGAAAGAGGAGATAATTAACACTCCCAATATTTAGAGGATTAGCTGAGGCAGAGGATTCAGAATAGAAATCTGAGAAAAACAGGCAGTAAGAGGAGAATTATATTAGAGTAAATCACTGGAAAGCAAGAGAAAACTATGCTAAAAGAATTGAGGAAGTGGCCATCTATATCTAGTTTGAGAGACTGAGAAATTTGACAGAGAATGAACTATTGAACTTATAACAGGAAGGCTGTGGGTGGCTTTGCCAAGAGCTATTTCAGTGAAATATAGAGACTAATTTCACTTGAAGAGACTTAGAGGAGAATGAGAAGTGAGGAAGGGACAGCTACTCAAACAATTTATTTCAATAAGTTTTACTGTAAAATTGAGCCACGATAGGTAGAAGATATGATTTTTTAACTATGACATATATTGTTATATACCTTTATGCCAACTCTAATGGTCTAATGGTCTAGACTCTAGGCGACCGGAACGTGATGATTAGAAGGTTTCTGTGTAGTTATAGGGTTTGGTCTTTCACAGAATCAGAGATGAGTCTATCAGAAAGGAAGGAATAGAATGAGTGCAGATCTAAATAGGTTGGATAAAAATTAACACTGTGACTAATAGTCCAAACACATGCACTTTATGTGTGTGAACTTTCTTTCTCCACACTGTGAAAATTAAGCATCATAAGACCCAGGGGAGTGCAGTAAGAATAGAAATTGTTAATTTTTTTAATAAATAGTGAAACATATGTCATTGACTGTGACTTGAAGCTCCCAAGAGCATTTTAAAAATTAGATTCAGTAGATGTGACAACTAAAATTTACCTTTCTCATATGAAAATTGAATTTTTTATTATTATAACTTATTCTTTATAGCATTTTGGGAAGCTAATTCCTTTTCTTAGTAATATAAATTTTCTTTCATGATTTTTTTTAATGATTGTGAACTAAAATGATGAAGTTAGACCTATTCTGGTATGCTAATAATAATAAATCTTAAGGGTTGTTTTAAAAAAAAAAGTATGTACATGGTCTTTTTTTAATTTTCATTTTATTTTAGCAAGTTTTGTCTAATCCTTCTAACTGGCTGTTTTATTATAGGCTTTGAGTAAATCAGCATAAGGTTTCACTCTGTGTATATTCAACTTGAAATGACTATTAACCATTCTAACCAAAATATTTGTATCAATATCACTACTTTTCTTCTTCCTACAATCTTCACTAGCTCTGGGACACTGGGTTTTGCTTCTTTTTTTGTTAGAATGTATATCTAGTTCCCTCTGACAAGTAAATAAATGAAGATCTCTTTATGAACAAAGCTGGCATATTTCAGTCTCTGTTTTCTCTTGAGCAATTAATGGTCAGTCCAAATACTGGACCCTAGAATTGGGGAGGGGGACTCTTCATTTTTAAGATGCCTTGAAGAAATAGACTAACATGAATTTCCCAAATAGTACCATTTGCTAAAGTTTAAATACTTTAAAGTTTTGATTAGTCAGTTATTTGGATATGTCCTAAAATCTGCTATAGTGCTCCATTGCAATAAATCATAATAATCAATCAAATGAGTGAAATGTTTCCAACCTAAATGAGGGACTTCTGAAAAAGAAGTTAATGATACAATTCTTCCTTTGCCAACTTTAACTCTGTGCTATGCTCTATCTGAAGCATACTTATTATAAAACTTCTGAGTATTAATGGTCTCATTTAGACATTTGATATGTTTACTGTGAGACAGAGCTTGCTGCATAAATCAGTTCTTATATAAAACTGCTGTAAAATGGTATATACTTTTTTTTACTTCTTACTAGAAAGAAATTTGAAATTCAAATCACTAGCTGCTGAAGGAAGTTATTAAAAATGTATTAGGTTTGAAAGTTTAGCTGTATATAATTGTCATAACAGATATTCAAAACAAATTTATCCCCAATGAAAATTGAACTAAAGCAATTTACACAGAATTTACATAATAAATTTTCCTTAATTTTATGAGCAAATGAAAAAAGAAACAGTTTATATTTATTTTATTTTTTAAGCCCTATTATTTATTTTTTATTTCATTTATTTATTTATTTATTTTTATTCAGTTTATTAATTACATTGTTTCCCCTTTTTTATCCCCCTATATCTTCCCTCCACCCTGTACCTATCCCACCCTCCGCCCTCACCTTCCCCTCCCCAATGTCCTCTCCCATTGTTGCATGATTCTTGTCCAATCTCTTGCTGTACTTCCAACAACACCCTTCTCCCCAAGAACTGTCAGTCCATTCCCTCTCCATGTCCATGTTTCTGTTATAGTCACCAGTTTATCCTGTTCATCAGCCTACAAGTTCACTTGATTTTTATGTTCATTTCTTGATAGATGTGTATTTGTTGTTCAGAATTTATATTTTTACCTTTTTCTTCTTCCTCTTCTTAAAGAATATCTTTTGGCACTTCATATAATACTGGTTTGGTGCTGATGAACTTCTTTAGCTTTTTCTTATCTGCGAAGCACTTTATCTGATCCTCAATTCTGAATGATAGCTTTGCTGGATAGAGTAATCTTGGTTGTAGATTCTTGCTCTTCATTATTTTGAATATTTCTTGCCACTCATGTCTGGCCTGCATCGTTTCTGTTGAGAAATCCGCTGACAATCGTATGGGTGCTCCCCTGTAGGTAACCAACTGCTTTTCTCTTGCTGCTTTTAATATTCTCTCTTTATCTTTTGCTCTTGGCATTTTAATTATGATATGTCTTGGTGTGGTCCTCTTTAGATTCTTATATTTTGGGGTTCTGTGTACTTCTTGGGCTTTTAAGTCAGTTTCTTTCACCAGGTGGGGAAAGTTTTCAGTCACTATTTCTTCAAGTAGGTTTTCATTAACTTGCTCTCTCTCTCTTTTTCTGGCACCGCAATAATTCGGATGTTGGCTTGCTTGAGGTTGTCCCAGAGGCCCCTTACGCTATCTTCAATTATCTGAATTCTTTTTGTTTCTTGCTTTTCCAGCTGAGTGGATTTTGGTTCTTTGTATTTCAAATCTTTGACTTGGTTCTTGTGGCCCTCTGGACTGCTTTTAGGACTTTGTGTAATATTTTTTATTTCAGTCTGTGTATGCTTGATTTCTAGTTGGTTCTTTTTTTCATCTGTGAGGGTCTGGTTCGTATCCTCAGAGGTCTTGTTCATTTCCCTGAGGGTCTCATTCATTTCCTTGAGGTTCTCATTCATTTTCTTGTAATTCTCATTCATTTGCTGGTTGGTCTTGTTTATTTCCTGGTAATTCTCATTAAGTTGATCGGCCTTTTGTAGGAGCCTCTTGAAAAGCCTTATAACCGTGGTTTTGAACTCTATGTCTTGTCGTCTTTTCTCCTCCATTTCTTTCACACCTGATTTCTTTCCATGTCTCTGCATGGTGGCTGCTTTATGTGGTGGATATCCTCAAAGGGACAGTGGCTCAGTCTCCCCAGTTACCTGAGGTGGGTACTCTTACTGCAATCCTTTATGGGTTGTATTCAGTGTTTTTGAATTTAAACCCAGATTGTTGTTGTTAGCCCTATGAGGGTTTGACCTCCAGGTCAATTGGCTGTGAAGGGAGACTGTGTTCAGGTTGGATGGGCGGAGTCTCTGAGCTGCGCAGGTAGTGTCAGCGTCAGCTGCATCCTATGCTTCGCTCGCGCGCGGGTCTGTGCTGGGTGGGGATGGCTGCAAACTCCTCCAAGAGAAAGCCGCTAGTCTCTTCCCCTTGCCAAACAACTCTGCCTTTCCCCAAATGTGCCTGCACACCAGAAGTCCAGCCCAGAGCTGTAAAATAGATGGTTTCCGGAACCAGGAGACAAGTTTCCAGGGGGCAAGTCGTGGGTTTGCGCGACCCTTGGGACTAGGAGCCTCTGCCACGCCCCGCTTCCAGGGTGCGTCCCCCGGACCTCGGACCTTGCCCGGTTCCGGCGAATCTGTGCAGGGGGACCTCTTCCCGTACCCAGGATCTCGGATCTCACCCGGCTCGGGAAATCTGGGCAGTGGGACACCTCTGCCCTTCCTCGTCGGAGATATCCGGCCGGGGGTCGCTGCTCCAGCCCCAGGGCGGCTCCTAACCTGCTTCTGTCTGAAAGGCTGCGCTCCCGCAGGTCCCGAGTCTCAGTGTCCCACCTCCGCTCCTATTAGTGGATTTTTCATGCAGCCAGCTTTCTGGCGATTCTGGGTGCTTGTCTGTTCCGCTGTTATGTTGTAGTTCCCAAATCGTTGCGCGGGGCAGAACAATAGGTGTTTGCTTATGCCGCCATCTTGGTGTTCTCCCAGTTTATATTTATTTTAATAAAACAAAAATGAAGGCTATCTGTAGTGAGAAAAATATAAATAAAGTCCCATAAAAGGATGAATGAAGACAAAATTATGTGAAATTCCAGGGCTAAAAACTATTGAGACCAGAAAAATGATGCCTGTATTACAGGTACCAATCTTACTTCTAAATCCCTGTATCCTGACATCAAAAGCATCATTTTATTTCATCTGCTTTACTCTTATTTGGAGTTATCAGTATTTATCTTCATGTAAAGCAAACGTCTGAGAAAGTTGGGAAAATGATTAAGGCATCCTTATGAAGAACAGCCACTTGCAAATATAGCCTATCCTTAACAATAGAAGCTAAATAATTGGGGAGGGTGAAAACAGCACATGTGTACAATGTGTTATATTGAACATTTTCATTTTTATTCCAATGGCTAGGTGCTTGCAAAGGCATGTATTTGGTGTGATGTGAAGGGTGTTCTAAGGCTTAAATACCTCTGGAAGTTCCCAGAGTGAGAGTCACTTATTCAGGTGAAGGCATCTTATTCATTCATTTGTTCATTCATCCATCCATCCATCCATCCATTTATTCCTTCATCCATCCATCCTTTTGTAATCCCTTATCTTGAAGCAGTCTCAGTTTCTTAAACAAAGCTCCTATTAACACACACATTGGTTCCTGGGACAGTCACATGTTAATCCATTCTTGATTGATTTACTCATATTATCTGATCACATGCTAGTTCCCAGGCAAGACTCAAAGAACTGGAATATGAAAAGTTGGTCTTTTATATCATGAAAAGGAGGGGAAATGCCCACAGCATAGTGTGCTTCAGTATAGAGGCTCCAGTAGAGGTCGGTGTGTTGTGAATAGACAACTCTAAAGCCAGAGATGAGCAAGAACAAACAGGAGTTAAGACCTTCACGTGGAGGGGTTCAGCAATGTTGTGATCTCAAACTCAGAGGAAACTCCCAGAGTTAAAGTGATCTTTGAAATATTGAAATCAAGGTCAATTAGAACTTTACAGCATCTAAGATAACTTCCATTAAGAATGACTCTGTGCTGCTTAAGGTTGCTACAGAAAATAGAGCTCTCAGCAATCAGGATTTTAGTTTATAACCTATTCCTCCACAACAGATATCTATCTGTTCACTGAGAAATAACAAGTCAGTCTTAGAAAATAGGATTTGGTCAGGGCTTGACTTAAAGGATATAAAAGTATGATTTGTGTTGGCAAAATTACTCATTATTCTACTTAAAATTATCCATCTGTGTGTGTGAGGTAGTCATCCATAATGGTACTACATCAGAGGAAAACATGGTATGATTTAAACAATATCTTTAGCTAATTGTCCTCTCTCTAAATTGTAAATAATATCATAGCTCACAAAGTAAGATGATAATTTCATGTTAGAGAATATGTAAAATGTAAAATGACTATGGTTGTACAAGTCATTACTGTCTTCTATTTTGCATTTTTGAAACCAAGGAAATAATTCATATCAACTTTAGAAAAATATTGAAACCAATTTGCATGATAAAGTAACTTGTAATTCCAAACAAGACATTTTACATGATAAATCAGATAGTAATTTGGGAAATAATATTCAATAACGTCTGTTATGACATCATTTCCATTCTTTCTAAAATATTTTTACATTTGTTTAGTAGATTGATACCCAGTGCTATTAATTATTATTGCAGAATATCATCAGTACATTTTTTATTTTTAAAAATCTCTTTTTCTACTCATTAACAAATCTGGCTAATTGTGCAAATTCTGACAGATGGGATAGGAGGAAAGCTACTCTATAATGCTTCACTGAGAATAAATTGTTTTTCTGCCATTAATGGAAAATTATATATTACTAGAGGCCCAGTGTACGAATTAATGTACTGGTGGGGTTTCTCTGTCTGGTCTATGGGATTGGGCCGGAACCAACTCTCCAAAATCCCCCGAGGGGTTCTGGATTGTGAGAGGGTACAAACCAGGCTGAGGGACCCCACCCAATGAAAGATCAGGGCCAGGAAAGGATGCAGGAGATTGTTCAGTTGGGGAGGGAACACAAGACAGCTCCAGGGTGTGTTTGGCTCATTTTGCCCAGTCCAGATCATCTGACCCCAGCAGCTAGCTAACCTATTGGTCAGAGTGTCTGTCCCCTGGTGGTCAGCGCACATCACAGTGAGTGGCTGAGCACTCTCAGCATATCATTAGCATATTAGACTTTGATTGGTTGAACAGCCAACCAGTTGACCAGACACTTAGCATATTAAACTTTTATTATATAGGATACCTCAAATATTAAATGCATATTTATGTACAACATACAATTTGAAAATTACTTCAGTGAGAATTCATTCATGAATTAATACTTTGTGTCTCACTCAGTTAGCAACTCTTAATTTATAATTAACAATGCTGTTTCATATTAGTTTGTTTATGTGATATTTTAACATTTTAATGCATTTTTACATCTAATACTTCTAGAAAAAAGCAAAGTTGGCATTTTAATTAACCATTAACAAGCCTAGGTTATAAACCAATAACAGCTACTTAAACTGATTTTATTGATTAGAGAACAGGTTTTTAATTTAGAAACCATGAATTTTGAGATGCAATTAAATTCTTTAGCTGGTAACTATTACATTTGTTCTACTAGGGTGGAAAATACAGGGCAATAAAGTGGTCTTTTTTTTCCTTTAATTTATTTGGAAACAGAGATTTAAAGTGTTTTCTTTAAAATGCAACTATTTTCATGTAGTTCTATTTTTCTATATCTTTGAATCAAGTTAAACATATTTACATATCCAATGCATAAAATTAAATAATTTTCAGTAGCCTGGATTTTACCTCGAATCCTTTTATTTTTCTAAAATATTTGCATTAGTATAGAGAACATTGTCCTCCTAAGTTTGGACTACCATGATATTCTCCTACTCTTAGAGCTGGGCCAAAATCTACTTCTCTACCTTTTCTTCCATTTCCATCTTGCAAGTAAACTGAGGTGTTTACAACCATTATCCCCAAAGGTTGGATCTTTCATGCAGTTCTGTCACTAACAATAATTGGAGTACTATTGTCATTTTCTCTTTTTGGGTAACAAATGACAACTCAGCAGCTCAAAAAACACTCATGTCTAAACCTGCAGATCTGTAGGTCAGAGGTCAAGCTTGTCTGTATTTTCTGCTGAAAGTTTCAAGAGCCCCAGGTCAAGGTTGTCAGTCAGGCTGAATTGTTATCTGGTGGCTCTGGAGAAAACTCTGCTTTCAAGGTCGCCCTGGAGCTGGCTCATTCAGTCCTGCACAGCCATTGCACTGAGGCACCTGTGTTCCTGCTGGCTGTCAAAAGGGGCTACTCTCTGTCTTTGACATATTTTGTTTTGTCCCTCTCTGGGACATTGATGGAACTTCAAATCCTTTCTATGCTTTGCATCTCTGACTTTCTCTTGTGTGACCATCTGGAGAACGTGCTCTGCTTTGAATGGGCTACTGTGACCAGGTCACGTCACCTGGAGTGTCTCTGAGTTGTGATCTAACTCTAGTGACATGCTATATACATTTTCATTTTATCTTTTATTTGGGAAGGGAATTTTTAAGCTGGCAAAAGTGAGGAAGATGCCTTCTCCTCATTATAGTAATCCAAACAATCTGCTGATAACATAGAAATAGATACATTTGCCAGTGGAACAGAGAGCCAGAAATAAATCCAAGCATGTATGGCCCACTGGTTTTCAACTAGAGTTTCAAAAATATACATTGGGGAAAGGACAGTAAATGTTGGGAAAACTGAATGTGCACATGCAAAATAATGAAACTGAACTTTTGCTCCAACACCACACACAAATCAAGTCCAAATGAATTAAAGGCTTCATCGTAAGCCAGAAACTATAAAAATCCTGGAATAAAACATAGGGAAAGCTCCTTGACATTGCTCTGGGCAATGATACCAAAGTTCAGGTGATAAAAAGAAAAATAGGTGAGACTAAGGTCATTGTATTTTTGCCATTATGCACACACCCAAATAACTAAATAAACAAGGGAATATATATATTAGTATATATGCTGACTTTATTTTTATTTCACTTAAGAATGACTTTGATGAAGCAATAAAAATTTTAATTTTATTAAATCTAAATTCTTAAGTACATCTTTTTAATATTCTATTTGAAAACCATGGTAAGAACACCTAAAATTCTTCTGCTACAAGCTAGTACTAACCGGCAGTGGCTATCTCTAGAAGGAACATTTGTGTGATTGCTGAAGTTATAGGCAAAATAGCTAATTTTTTTTTTCAAAGAACACTTGCTTTAATAAGAGGGTGTTTGACAAACTATAGTCATTTATACTTTGGTATTTGTCAGATATCCTCTCAAATATGAACTAAATCATCCTATCTTCAAGAGTGAAAACTTACAATATTTATTAATAAAGCTAAATTTTAAGTTTTCAAGTGAAAATTAAAATACAGGAACTTTGTGACTGCATTCTTGAGCTTAACAACTTCTCAAAAACGTACAGATTTTTTTCTATGGAAACCAAGGGCAAGTTTAATGTATATTTTTATATTGATAATGAAATATGTCAGCATTTATAAGGTCTTCATAAATTAGTAAACTAATATTATCCCAACAAACAAAGTTGAAAATAGACTCATGGATTTTAATGTAACAGAGTATAAAAATTGTCTGATATGATTTCAGACTCCCCAAGGCAATGACCTTTAAGAAAACATTTGTCAAATTTGGAGATAGAACCAAAGAATAATCATAGTTAACTGAAAATGCTTTTAAATTATTCAACTTGGTGTCTGTATGAGGCCTTATTTTCTGTGTGTACTTAAAACTACATGTCATAACAGATTGAATCCAGAAGATATCAGGCTGACTTTTATTAAGCCAGACATTATAAGTCTTTAAAAAAATGTAAAAATATTGCCACTTTTCACCTATTTGGAAAATTTTTATTTTAAAATGTTATTTATATTATAAAATAAGTTTATTAAATTTTAAGCACATAACTAATTAAACATTGAATAATGTATAAGTTATAATATTTCCTATGATGATCACCACTAAAAGTTATAACCCACAAAGTACAGCAGGAGAATAAGACTTGGAAGCTGTATATATACCCATTTTTAGTTATACTTTAAAGTCCAGGGCCATGTTCACAAACTGGCTGCAGACTTACCTCATTTTGCTTCACTTTATTATGCTTCACAGATATTGTATATCTTACAAATTGAAAGTTTGTGGCAACCCTGCATCTAGCAAGTCTATTTATTGGAGCCACTTTTCCAATAGCATTTGTCCACATCATGTCTCTGTGACACATTTTAATAATTGTCAATATTTTAGAGTTTATTATTATTATTATATTTGTTATGGTGATCAGTGATATTTTTAATGATTTCCTTTGTTTATTATCCTTTTTTAATTATTGATTTTAGAAAGCGGAAGGAAGAGAGAGAGAGAAAAAGACAGGAAAGGAAAGAGAGAGAGAAACATTGGTTCGTTGTTCCACTTATTTATGTATTCATTGGTTGATTCTTGTGTATGTCTTGACTGGGGATCGAACCCACAACCTTAGCATATTGGGACGATGCTCTAACCAACTGAACTACCTGGCCAGTACTATGATCAGTGATCTTTGATATTTCTATTGTAATTATTTTAGGTCACCACAAACTGTGTCCCTAAAAATGGTGACTTAATCCTTAAATATTGTGTGTTCTGATTTAAGCAACCAGCCATTCCCCCATCTTTCTTTCTCTCCTCTGGTCTCCTAATCCCCGAGGTAGCACAATATTGAAATTAGGCCAATTAATAACCGTACAATGGCCCTTTTATGTCCAAGTGAAAGGAAAAGTCACATGTCTCTCATTTTAATGAACACGTTAGAAGCCATGACAGTCCTCTGAATCTCTTGTACTAAACCTCTTGAGCCAAACAGTTAACCAAGTTGTGGATGCAAAGGAAAATTTCTTGAAGAAAATTAAAAGTGCTACTCTAATGAACACACAACTGATAAGAAAGCCAAAGAGCTTTATAGCTGATATAGAATAAATAATTTAGTGGTCAGGCTAGATCATCCAGCCACAACATTCCCTTCAGTGAAAGCCTCATCCAGAGCAGGGACCTGCCTCCCTTCAGTTCTTTGAAGGCAGAGAGAGAAGTGAAGAAGCTGCAGAAGAAATATTTGAAGTTAACAGATGTTGGTTTCATGAGGATTAAAGTGAGAAGTTATTTCTGTAACATAAAATGAAAAGTGAAGCATCTAGTTCTGAGCTAGAAACTGTAGCAAGTTATCCAGAAGACCTAGCTAAGGTAATTAATGAAGGTGGCTACACTCAACCACAGATTTTCAATGTAGACAAAACAGCCTTATATTAAAAGAAGACCATCTAGGATTTTCACAGCTAGAGAGAAGTCAATGCTTGGCTTCAAAGCTTCAAAAGACAGGCTCACTCTTTCGTTAGGGGATAATGCACAATGTGACTTTAAAGATGAAGCCAATCTTCATTTACCATTACAAGAATACTAAGGCCAATGAATTATGCTAAATCTACTCTGCCCGTGCTCTATAAATGGAACAACAAAGCCTAGATGACAATACATCTGTTTACAACCTGGTTTACTGAATTTTTTAAGCCCACTTCTGAGACCTACTGCTCAGGGGAAAAAATCCTTTCAAAATATTACTGCTCATTTCCAATGCACCTGGTCACCCAAGAGCTCTGCTGGGGATGTACAAGATTAATGTTGATTTTATGACTGATAACACAGCAACCTTTCTGCAACCCTTGGATCTAGGCAAAGTAAATTGAAAAATTTCTGAAAAGAATTCACCATTCTAGATGCTATTAAGAGACATTCATGGAAGAGGTAAAAATATCAAAATTCACAGGGTTTGGAAAAAGTGGATTCCAACCTTCCTGGATGACTTTGAGGGGTTAAGACTTCAGTGGAGGATATAACTGCAGGTGTGGTGGAAATAGGAAGAGAACTAGAATGGAAAGTGGAGCCTAAAGATGTAACAAAATTACAGAAATCCTATCTAATAGAAGAGTAATATGCAAAATGACCATACCTCTGATATACCTACAAGCCATGCCCACCAGCCACGCCTACCAGCCAATCAGGAGTGAGCATGCAAATTAACCCAACCAAAATGGCTGCAGCCATATTGAGAAGAAGGGAGGTTTGGGTTTCCCTGGAGATGGAGGAAGCCAAGCTTTCTGCACACCCTGGCCAGCCCAGGCCTCCACTTAATGCTACAAAGTTTTAATTATAAAAGATAAGTCCCCCCAAAAAGGTGGCAGCCACAGAGATGGAGAGAGCAGGACGCTAGGGTTGCCCCTGGCAATGGAGGAAGCCAAGCTTTCCACAGTCCTGGCCTGCCTTGGCCTCCACTTAAGGGTACAAAGTTTTAATTATAGAAGATAAATAAATTCTAACAGAAATGGCTGTGGCCACAGAGTAAACAGGAGGCTTGGCTCCACTCCAGGCTACAAAGTTTCAATTGTAGAAGATAAATAAATCCCAGATAACAGGGCCTCCACTTGGGTCGCTAAGGGGCACGGCCAGCCTGCAAACCACCACAGGCCCCTCACCCAGGCCACCCCACACCTCATGGGAACCCCCACCCTGAACCAGGACATCCTTCAGGGCAAACCACCCAGCCCCCACCTGTGCAGCAGACCTCTATCCTATCTAATAAAAAGGTAATATGCAAATTTACCATCACTCCAACACACAAGATGGCTGCCCCATGTGGTCAAACAGCTTTATAGCTGATATAGAATAAATAATTTAGTGGTCTGGCTAAATTAAACCAGCCACAACATTCCCATAAGTGAAAGCCTCATCCAGAGCAAGGCCATGCCACTCTTTAGTTCTATGAAGGCAGAGAGAGGTGAGGAAGCTGCAGAAGAAATGTTTGAAGTTAACAAAGTTAACAGATGTTGGTTTCATGAGGTTTAAGGTGAGAAGTCATTTCTATAACATAAAAGTGCCCCCATGTGGACACAGAAGGCCACCACAAGATGGCCAGAAGGGGAGGGCAGTTGGGAGGGACCAGGCCTGCAAGGAAGGGCAGTGATGGATGATCAGGACTGCAAGGGAGGGCAGTGGGGGGTGATCAAGCCTGCAGGTGAGGACAGTTAGGGGTAACCAGGCCAGCAGAGAAGGGAAGTTGAGGCAGACTGGGCCTACAGGGAAGGGCAGTTGTGGGGAACCAGACCTGCAGAGGAGGACAGTTAGATGTGACCATGCCTACAGGGGAGGACAGTTAGGGGCAATCAGGTTGGCAGGGAAGCAGTTAGGGAGGGCAGTTAGGGGAAATCAGGCTGGCAGGGAAGCAGGTGACCAGGCTAGCAGGCAGAAGCAGTTAGGGACAATCAGGAAGGCAGGAAGGTGAGCAGTTGGGAGCCAGCAGTCCTGGATTGTGAGAGGCATGTCTGCCTACCAGGATTAGGCCTAAACGGGCAGTTGGACATCCCTTGAGGGGTCCCAGATTGGAGAGGGTTCAGGCTGGGCTGAGGGACAGTTTCCACCCCCCCCACCCCCCCTCCGCCCCCCATGCATGAATTTCATGCACGGGGCTTCTAGTTTCCTGATAAAACTAATGGAATGAGAAGTTGTTGCTAATGAATGAAAAAAGAAAGTGGTTTTTTTAAATGGCATCTATTCCTGGTAAAGATGACAATAAAGGATTTACCAGAATATTTCAGAAATTTAGCTTATAAACCATAAAGAAGGTTTGAGAGGATTTACTCCAATTTTGAATGAAGTGGGTAAAAAAAAGTTGATTGATGCAACAAATGCCATGGTTATTTTAAGATAACAATGTCACCTCAATCTTTAGCAACCATCACCCTGGTCAGCAGATGATGGTTAGTATTTTTTAGCAACAAAGTATTTTAATTAAAGTATATGCATTTTAAAGGCATAATATTGCATACATCTCTTTAGGGTAAGTATAACTTGAACAAAAAAATATGTGACTCCCTTTATGGAGATAGTTTCATTATTGTGGTGATCTGAAATGGAACCTGAAGTATCTCCAAGGTATATGTCTCAACAGGTCTTCTCCCTCTATGCTTCTTCAGCTCTGTTTTTAACTCTATTATAGGGTTTATCACTGTGATTTGTACATTATGAAATCCTACAGGAAAAGGGTTACGTGTTTTCATCTTTGAACAGTTTGACTTTCACACCATGAATTCCTTAGAGATTGCTCCTTGAAAAAATATTTAAATTGCACCAGTTAGCAAAGTCACCATCTAGGTATATTTATATTTAATTGTATCAACTCATTAGACCACAGTATTCTAAAGTGTCAATTATGCTATTTCTTAACTTAGATATAAGCAACCTGAATCATTTTCAACTGTTTCCTTCATTTAAATTCTGTTAATTTTATATTTATTTAAAGTATTTATTTTAATACTTTTAATAAACTTTTAATTAATATTTTGTGCCTTTGTAACTATGTGAAAAATTATCATTTTAAAAGTAGTATTACATTATTAAATAATGCAGTAATTGACATATATATTGAAATACTATAGGTTTCATAGTCTTAGTAAATGTTGGTAATGATTTTTATGTCACATTGACTGTTTTTAGACTAATAATATTTTTATTTGAAAATATTTAAAAATCATTTAAAAATTGTCCTCATCTATGAAAATATAATTTTCTTCTGGATGATAAATCCCTGTAGTACTGAGAGGAAAAAGTGAGGATAGGAAGTCAAACTATATTAGATCTTTACCTCGATTGGTGTGATTTAAAAAAAAATTTTAAGTATATATTGAATTGAAGACAGGCAGTTCAAAAGATATATAAAGTCCTTAGAGAACCATCTGGTATGATTTTAAAACATTTTATAATCTAGTATAACACTTGAGCTTTCTAACCAAGACAAGTGAAAAGTAGAATTTTATGCTCCTCATGAGCACTTGATTTCCTGCCATCTCCTTAATGTTTTCGGGCACTCTGAAGTGGATGGCATCACACTAATGATCATCAACAGAAAACTTAGCACTGTTCTGGAAACCAGTATAACAATCTGTGCTTGGAGGGGTTGTCTGCATTCCTAAATGTAAATTTTACAGAAGAGCAAACACTTTGAACTACATCATCTATCAGATTGCCCAAGGCTCAGAAGTTAGAAAAGCCCTAGTGCTGGCTGCATATGGATAGGCTACCTATTAGTTTATTTTCTTGGTTTTTAGTATGAGAGGACAAAAAGATGGAATCCATAATATGTTATAATATTTTTATATTTGTAAATAAAGCTACTTGAAAAAAAGGCCCTCAAGCAGAATAAATGTTTTTATATTCTTTTTTACAACTAGGTATGACATACACTGAATCTTATATAGCAGCGTATCACTTTTATACTCCCCTGACATAAATTACATGAATTCTTTAGCAATCCAAAATCTTCATTGCTTTTAGACGCTACTTAATTTTGACAAGATCATTTGTTTAATTAAAATTAATAATGCTTGAAAATAATATCTTTTTCAAATATAACTTCAATTTACTATGTTAGAACAAAATTTGGCTTAAACGTTACTTGAGTCAATTATCAAATCATTTAAAAATTCAAGAGTTTAACTTTATTTGAAAACATGTTTTAATGTACTTTAAATATAATACTGTATGTGAGTCATTATTCCAAAAAAGCATTCTCATCTTTCTCTCCAGGGTATTAATGCTCAGATATTGATGTCTAAATCTTCTTTCCTATAAGAGGAAGTGAGTATTTTCTGATGATAGATAGATAGATACATAGATAGATAGATAGATAGATAGATGATTGATAGATAGGAAATATATATAGTATATATATGTAAGTATACATAGTATATGCATAAATGCACATATGTACATATATGTATATCATATATACATATGTGTATTAAAGCATTCATCTTGCTATTTTAATTTTGCATTTTTATATGATGAGATAATTACAAGTAGGAAGAAAAACAAATATGAACAAAGGATATATTGAAATTAACTTTCCAGCAATCTGACAAAACTGTAAATTCATGTGAGAGAGAAAAGAACCCTGGCAATCTGCCCAACAGCAGATTTGAGTAATGGGCTTATTATATTAAGTCTAGGTCATTACAGATTTTAGAAGGAAATGAGACAATATCAAGTTCTTAAAAATGTAGCCATATAGTTATGTTTCACAGATATTATTTTACATGACATGGTACCAATTTTTGGTCATGTATTGATAATCTTAAGTGTTTGTATACTACCATGTTCTAATCGACATTGGAGGCATTATCTTCAATTATGGAGGACCAACATTTTAAAAATATATCTATACATTTTTGTGCATTTTGAAAACTAGTTAATGATTGATATAGTGCTTCTAGGATGGCGTTGTGAGTTATCAGTGGGATTAAGTCTTTTCCCTTCAACAAAATTCTTCCTAGGAAGGTAAAGCTTGTGTGAAAAAGGGAAAACACTGAGCAGTGATCAAGCAATTTAAACTGGTACCTTTGTCAAAGACAAAGAAAATACCCAGGCCTCCCCACTCTAACTATTCTCTCCCTCCTAAGGTTGGGGATGATTGAAGAACACTTGTTAAGTCCACGTTCCAGAGTCACAGGCTCACTAAACACTGACGCCTGTTCACAGGCCTACAGAATGCTCCTCCTTCCCCACATCCCTCCCCACCACATTACAAAAGGCCTATTTACAGCAATTACTCTTACCAAGTACATCATATTTTGCTCTCAAGAAAAAAATGACAAGGCATACCAAAAGACGAAAAACACATTTTGAAGATACAGAATAAGCCTCAGATATTGGAATTATCAGACCAGGAATTTAAAGCAACTATGATTAATATGCTAAGGGCTCCAACAGATAAACTATGTAGCATATAAGAGCAGATCAGCATTTTCAGAAGAGAGATGAAAATAGCAAGAAAAAGCCAAAAATAGAAAAAAGATAAAAAACAATGTATCAAAAATGAAGAATGCCTTTTATGAACTTAAAAGTACACCAGACATGGTTGAAGAAAGAATCTGTGAGCTTGAAGACATCTCAATAGCAATCTCCAAAACTAAAAACATAAACAAACAAACAGAATATCCAAGGATTATGGGACAACTATAAGAGGTGTGATCCATGCCTAATGGAAATATCAGAAGATGAGAAAAGATAACAGAAGAAATACTTGACATAATAATGATTGATAGCTTCTCCCAAATTAATGTCAGTAGATTATAGATTCATGAAGCCCAATGGACACCAAGCAAAATAAATGTCAATAATAATGACAACAACAACTATACCTATGCATATCATTTTATAGCTATAGAAAAATAAAGTTAAAGAAAAAAATCTTGAAAAAAGCCAGAGAAGAAAAAATATCTTACTTATAGAGGAACAAAGAGAAATTACATTCATTGTCTACTCAGAAATCATTCAAGAAAGAAGAAAGTTGAGAGAAATATTTAATATTATGAGAAAGGAAAACCTTCCAACCTAAAATCTGTATCCTACAAATTATCATTCAATAGGGAAGCAAATTTAGACTTTACCAGAGAAGTGAAAGTGAGAGAATTTTTACCAATACACCTGGCTTGCAAGAAATGTTAAAAGGGTTTCTCTTTTGTTAGGAGGAAAATAATGTAGGTTAGACTATCAGACCTATATAAACAAAGGAAAAGCATCAAAAAAAAGGAAGTGAAGGTAAAATTGAACACAATATGCATTTTTCTCAGAATTACATCCATTGCTTATGTTAATTGACACAAACATTTTAATGATTTGTCTGCTAATCAACAAGTGTCAGTTGCATTCTGACTATAGTCCCACAAGCAACTTGCATGATGTGTGGGAAAGAAGTGAGATATTGAATCCAATCAATATTTAACAAATAATTATTGTAAATTTTCTGTGTGCTACAACTACTATTGTTTGCAGAAGATATCATATTTTAATTTATTTGTTTTCATCACCTTGTATTCCCCCTCTACTCTCTTCCACTCCCACTTCCACTCGCCCACCTCCCCCCAGCAATCACCACACCACAGAGGATACAATTTTAATAAAAGCACAGAGTCCCAGATTTCACAGAGCTATTCGTCTACATAATTTTAGATTATAAAATTCATCTAACAATGACCAAAATTGAGGACATGATAGATGTTTTGCTGTTCTATATTGCTTTTGGCTGCAGTTAATTAGAAAGGAGTAAAGCTATCCACAGGAAAGGGGGGTAAGAGAATAATAACTGATCATTTTGTTTAAGCACACTAGTATACAGAGTATACTGTACACTAAATTAAAAAATATTTGTCTTTCAAGGTAACTGAACTGCACAACATCAAAAATATAACCAGGCTGCCTCGAGAAACAAAGAAGCATGCTGTGGCAATTATCTTTCATGATGAAACCTCCAAGACATTTGCCTGCGAGTCAGGTAAGCAATTACAGCCTTGTCTGCAGCTTGAGGAAACTGAGCTGCTTCTGAGACAGTGGCCCAGATTGATTAAGATACATCACTGGATAGGGTGGCTTATTGTGATGAGAATGCATCCCAGAAGATTTTAGTAAGAAGCTCAACATAGTGATTTTTACATATGTTTTTAGTTTTTGGTTTATTATCTGTCTGTGTCTGGATTTTGCTCCGAGGTGGTCAGAGTACTGGTAAGGTTTCCATCCAAGCTTGGAGAATTAAGTAAACAGTGTCTGGGCAATGTCATTAGGGCAGGGTTCTGACTTGTATTCTGGGTCTTGCTAGTGCAGCTGGAGACATTTGGTATGGCCATAATAATGCTGCCTTGCAGAAAGGGTGATGTGGCTCAGCCTGTCCCAGCCCCTTCAAGTAGAACTTTGAGCAATTGGTTGCTTTCATGGATTCCATTGTACAAGTAAATATGTAAGTTGTCTTGTTATCATTTTTTCAAGATTTTGAGTAATGAAATGGTACATTCATTTTATAATGGATAGGAGCAAAAAGCAGTCAGAGCTTGAAAAATGTAATTTAAAATAATAGATAAGTGTTTAGGAGAAAATTTACTAAATACTTAAAAAAAATAAACCCTGCCTTAATCAGTTTGGCTCAGTAGATAGAGTATCAGCCTGTGGACTAAAGGGTCCCAGGTTTGATTCCTGTCAAGGGCACGTGCCTGGGTTGTGGGCTCCATCCCCGTTAGAGGGCATGCAGGAGGCAGCCGATCACTGATTCTCATCACTGATGTTTCTATCTCTGTCTCCCTCTCCCTTCTTCTCTGAAATAAAAAAAAGTATATTTTAAAAATGTAAAATAAATTTTGATGTATAGTTAAAGTTTATAGGAATAAATAATGTCACTTTGCCTAAACCAAATTGCTCACACCTCCTCCCCTACATGTAATTTCAATTTTACTAAAAATTAGCATTTATCAAAGTGTTCCTCTTTCCTTGAATGCCTTATTCCTTTCACTATAATTTTCTTCACTCATCATCTGACTTCATTTCATAATTTAAAATGGGCTTTTTGGAGTTACACAGAAGTCTAACTGGTCATAGAAATCCCCATTCTGTACTAGAACCTGTCCCAACCTTGCCAAGATCATATCTTAATATCCACATGTATTTGTGCCTTCTTAAAACTATCTTCAAACTGTCTATAACCACCTTACTTTTTCTGAGATCTAAAATAATGTCTCATATTCAAATAAATGACAATCAGAAAACTGGTTTTCCAAAAAATATATAGAATAATTTTCACCACTGATGATATATCTCAAGTTTCAATTTTCAGTACTGTTTTCCATTTTTAAAATTGTACTGAGCCTTGTTGTGGAGACATAGGCAACACTGGAGTAGATTATTTCAGATAAGAATGATATTGAATTATGGTCTGACATAATTCAGAAATACAGGCTGAGTTGTAACCCACAAGTCTGAAGTTGAAACCTTTTTAAAATGTATTTATTTTATTTTTGGCAGCAGTGGTAGCTTCATGGTTCATGTAAGATTTTTTGAGAAATGAAGGGCTCTTTGTTCAAAGAGAATGGCCTTAATTTCCAAGATAAGAATTTCTGAAGAGTGAGGTTAAAGCTAGATCTGAATATAAAGACAGAAGAATGCTTGTTTAAATTATAATTTATGTGAAAGTATTATTTCTTTGGTTGAAACCACACTTTATATGCAGCTATAGCAGTGTGCTTAAAGCTAGTGACAAATTATGTTTAAGAAACAATGGCATGATTTTTAAAAAATGTGTCTTCATGGCACATGCCAATGGAATAAAAGAAAGGACTTGGAACACAGCAGCAAAGAATTTGAATATCTTTTTCTTACAAATTATAAAACTCAGACTATAAAGCAGTCAGAGATGACAAAATAGCAAGAAGATTCAAGCCCAGATTAGACAGAGTTCTGACATTTATTTCTAATGCAAACACAGGTAAAAGTGTAGTCTCCTAATAGCTTGTGGGAATGGAAGTTGTTTCAATTATTTTTGCCAAGAAAACTGGCAACTATTATTAAATTAATATGCATACCCTTGACCCAGTGAATCTCTTTGGAGCAGATCCCATATGGACAATTGTACCTGCACACGTGGGTGACATTTAAGCACATTGTGTGTAAAAACAAAATTTGAAACCTGTGAGTGTTTATCAAGGAAATAGTTGAACAAACTATCATATATTCTATCCTATATAACAAAGAGGTAATATGCAAATTAACCATCATGCCCTCACACAAGATGACTGCCCCCATGTGGTCAGAAGATGGCTGGCAGAGGACGGCAGTTGTGTGCGATCAGGCTGGCAGGATAGGGCAGTTAGGGGTGACCAGGCCTGAAGGCGAGGGCAATTAGGGGCAACCAGGCTGGCAGGAGAGCAGTTAGGTGTCAATTAGTCTGGCAGGGGAGTGGTTAGAGGGTGATCAGGCTGGCAGGCAGGTGAGCAGTTGGGAGCCAGCAGTCCTGAACTGTGAGAGGATGTCTGGCAGTTGGACACCCCCTGAGAGGTTCCAGATTGGAGAGGGTGCAGGCTGGGCTGAGGGACACCACCTCCCCGCCTCAGTGCACAAATT
Source organism: Antrozous pallidus (assembly GCA_027563665.1). Lineage (NCBI taxonomy): Eukaryota > Metazoa > Chordata > Mammalia > Chiroptera > Vespertilionidae > Antrozous > Antrozous pallidus. Next base: position 52,069,673 of record CM050518.1, read on the forward strand.
TTGTGCACCATGCCTCTAGTCCTAAAATAATATGCAATCACTAAAAAGAATTCTAATTAAACCAATGAACATGAAGACATTTCTATGAAGTTGAATTCTTCAAACACAGCAACCAGCACATTTTGTAAAATAAATGAGAGAGAGAAAGTGTGCGAATGTTTTAAGAAGCATTACCAGGTGAGGGAAGATGATAATGAGGTGGATGGAAAAGGAAGATGGGGGTAAAGACAAGCAAAATGAGATAAGTAAGAAAATGAAATGAACAGAATAAAACACCCAGCATATAAACTATCCTATTTACATGAGACTGCATTCATGAATGTGCATATGAATGTATCCAATATTTTTAGTCATCATTAAAATGACAATGAGATATTAGTATGCACCCATCAGAATGGCTAAAATTAAAAAATAAATAGTAACACCCTCAAATGCTTGTGAGGTTTTGAAGAAACTGTATCACTCACATATTATAGGTGGGAATGTAAAATGCTATAGCCATTCTGGAAAATGGTTGGCAGCTTCTTATAAAATTAAGCATGCAACTATCACAGAATCCAACAATTGCACTTTTAGACATTTATCTCAAAAAAACAAAATAAAAACTTATGTACACACACACACATTCACACACACACACACACACACACACACACACACACACACACACACACCTACATCGTACAAAAACGTTCACAGTAGCTTTTTTCATAATAGTGCCAAACTGGAAAGAGCCCTCATGTTTTTCAACTAATTGGAGTACACTCATACCATGAAGAACTCTTCAACAATCAGAAGAAACAAACTATTGATCTATGCAGCACACATGAACCTCACCCATCCATCTCTTTTCCTTCTATTTTCAGGGGAGGTTTCTTCTGTTTCCTGCCCCTCATCTGAGTACTTCACCTCTATGCTCCCACTACACCCTGAACTTTGACTTCATGTCCCCTGTTCAAAATATCTCTACTCTGTCAGATATGGAGTTCCCAGCACACAGTGCTAATAAGAACTCGTTGGTTTGATGAATACATGAATTAGTAAAATTTATATTTGTTTTATTATAGTTATACATTTATCATTCTCTTTTTACAAAGAGATAGTTGTTGTTTTTCCAAAACAAATTTTAGAGACTAATTGGGTAGCTCCATGAGAAAATCTTTTAAAATTTCCAAATAGTAGATTGTTCTGTGTTTGTGATGGTGGTGGGTGAGAGCAAATGACCAATGCTGCATGCACACATGTGTATGCACGTACATGTGTGTGATTTTGTGAGTGTGCATGCAAGGATAAATTGCCATGGCCCACCAAGTCAGTTACAATGATTCTATGAATACAACATAATTGAAGGCCTGGCTGGATAGCTCAGTTGGTTAGAGTATTGTTCAGATACACCAAGGCTGCATATACAATGATATATGTCCTGGTCAGGGCATATGCAATAATGAACCTATGAATGCATAAAAAAGTGGAGCAACAAATCTTTTTTTCTCTCTCTCGCTTCTGAAAAATCAATAACTAAAAATTGAAAAAATAAAACATAGTTGAATACAAGTGAGAAGCTCTGTATTTTCACCCATTCTTTCAAAAGAGGGCCCTGGTCTTTTGATTGGATTGTTGGGGGTTTTATGTTTGTTTGTTTGTTTGTTTGGGTTTTGTTTTGGTTATTTTTGTGAATTTTTTTGTATTTTTTTTATGATGTTCAATCTCAAATTAATGTAGTGTAAATGAAGGAGCCAATGGCTTAGAGGTTGGAAACTCAGACTTTGGGGAATAGAGACTTCTTACGTTCATTAAGGAAAGGGAACAAAGAGCTCAAGAGTGTCTGTCTTTCTCATTATATGAAACCCAAAAACTTATCTCCAAATAAGAGAGCAAGAAGTATTTGAAATCTGAGCAACCTGTTTAACTTTCTAAAAAATTATTTGAAGCGTTGAATTTATTCTCTAATGTAATGAAGATATTATTATACTTTCTTCCATTCAAAATCTGTAATGGCATAGTTATAGAATTAATAAATTCCCCATATTAAAAATGAAAAATATTTCCTAATATATCTATACATTCATAATTTTAAGTCTTGCATAAATATTGCTTTGTACTTGAAATACCTGAGTATAAGTGTATCACATTTCAGTTTATTGTTATTTTACTTCATACATTCTATACTCTATTTCTGAGAGAACATTATTTTCTAAATATCCTCACTTCCTCATTAATTGTGTTAGTCAATAACTTATTTTCTATTTTATAATAATATTATTAGTTGTTATAAGAAAGCATTTTTCCATCAGAGTATCCTCTAAGGTTTTCTGCCTCTCAGGCTTCACATAATTTTTCTGACTATAAATAAGTCCAAAAAGGATTTAGCCAAAAGTCCATCCTGAATTCAAAATGAAAGGTAATAGGCATGCACTTAATTCTTTATTTTGATTAACATTTTTGTTATATATATAATTTTCAAAGCCTGTGTTTGTTCCCACCTGTGACATAGAACCTATAGATATTAGAAAGGAACTTGCTATAAATCTTTGTTAAAGATTTAGACACTAGCCTAACCAGTTTGGCTCAGTGGGTAGAGCATTGACATGCGGATTGAAAGGTCTCAGGTTTGACTCTGGTCAAGGGCTTTTACCTGGGTTGCAGGAACATCCCCAGTAGGAGGTATGCAGGAGGCAGCTGATGGATGTTTCTCTCTCATCAATGTTTCTAACTCTCTATCCCCTCCCTTCCTCTCTGTAAAAAATTAATAAAATATATTTTAAAAATTAGACACTAGTCAGTGATCCATTTTATATGATTTGAGTTACAATTGCTATCCATGAATATTATAATAAATTATATATATATATTTATATATATATATATATATATATATATAATACATGTGTATATTGTTTCACCCAAAGTGCTTTTTATTTGATTTTTAAAAAACACACAAAAAAATCCCTATTCTATGATTAGGAAATCCTATGAACCACGTGAATTATTTAATTTTCAAAGAACTCAATTTATGCCCAAGAATGAAGGAATTGTCCCTAATTTAAAGGTACTATATTTCAGGTACTCACCCCAGATTATAGAACTTTTTCATTTGTGGCAATAAAGCTAATTTGATAGAAGTGGGCCAGTAAAACAACTGATAGGTTTGAATGATTGTTTACTTGTATAATCAAATATGACTTCAGATTGTTAAAGAATAGTTTATGTAATGCAAAAAAAAAAAAAAACACAGCTAGTTTACATCCAGTACAAAGGCGAAAATCGATTGTACTGTTTTTAATAAGTTAAATTTAGGTGTGACATTAGGAAAAATACTCACTGCTCCTGCTCGGAGTCTCATGGTCTACAGATAAACATCATACTTCAATTTTCAGTGATGTCAGTCCAGCATTTTCATGAGCAGTCAATTTGTTCAGGGGATAATGGGAGACATTTCTGTTTACTGATTGTTCAGTACAAAAGACAACTCGAATTAAGTTGGAACAACTTGTCTTTCCAGCTGACTCAGTCACTGCGGAATAGTTGCTGGTTTATGACCATCTGGTTCTTAGCTATCCTGCTAAGAGATTTGGAAGAAATCATTAAAAAAACAAAAAACAAAATCTAGTGGCCTTATGTAATCTGAAATATGTTGGGATTTTGAAGTTATTTCTTCAGAGAAAGTGAAACACTGTATGGCATTAACAATGTAATGAGACTTTAAATTTTTAATGCTTTTCACAGACACCATTGAATAAAAATACAATACCTTCAGGTGCACCCTCTCATGAAAGGATTAAATTAACATGGCAAAACCTCGGCAGAATTGTCAGATTGCCATTATAAACAAATCAAAGACACAACTGAGGGGAGCAAAATTTGACCAGACTTGATTACCTTGTGGTATCTGGGGGCTAAAGTGCCTTAGAGGTGAGTGAGATGGTCTGGGAGCCTTAGTTCCTGCTCAGGCACCAAAATCCTGGCTGAGGTGAATTGATTCCACTTAGGTTGAATGTGATTATGCATCATCCCTAAAAGAGCTTCTTTGATTTGTGATGTTGGAAACAAATGTTCCAATCAGGAAATTACATAACCTGATTTACAATCAAATTAAGAATCCTATCTAATAAAAGAGTAATATGCAAATTGACCATACCATCGCTACACTAATAACCCACGCCCACCACCTAATCAGGAGTGATATGCAAATTAACCCCCAACCAAGATGGCTGCCAGCCACAGAGAGCAGGAGGGAGGCTTGGGTTTCCCCAGCAATGGAGAAGCCAACCTTTCCACCTGCTCTTGCAGGCCTAGGCCTTTTCTCAATGCTACAAAGTTTCAATTATAGAAGATACATAAACCCAACAGAAATGGCGGCAGCTAAGGAGCTAGAAAGAGCAGAGGCTAGAGTTGCCCCTGGCGATGGAGGAAGCCAAGCTTTCTGCAGCCCTAGCCTGCCTTGGCCTCTGCTTAAGGCCACAAAGTTTCAATTATAGAAGATAAATATCCCAAGAGAAATTGCTGCGGCCACAGAGCAAGCAGGAGGCTTGGCTCCCCTCCAGGCTACAAAATTTCAGTTGTAAAACATAAATAAATTCGAGATACCAGAGTCTCCTCTTGGGTCTTTGGTAGACGAGGCAGGCCTGCAAACCATCACAGGCCCCTCATCCAGGCTGCCCCATGCCCCAAGGGAACCCTCACCCTGATCCTGGATACCTTTCAGGGAAAACCAGCTGACCCCCACCCATGCACCAGGCATCTATCCTATCTAATAAAAGAATAATATGCAGATAGACCATCACTCCAACACACAAGATGGCTGCCTTCAGGTGGTCAAAGATACTACCCCCATGTGGTCAAAGTTGGCCACCACAAGGTGGCCAGCAGGGGGAGTAGCTGGGAGGAACAAGGCCTGCAAGGAAGGCAGTTAGGGGCAATCGAGCCTGCAGGGGAGGGCAGTTAGGGGTGACCAGGATGGCAGAGGAGGGAAGTTGGGGGGACCCAGGGCTGTAGGGGAGAGCAGTTGGGGAGGACCAGGCCTGCAGGGGACGGCAGTTAGGGGCAAACAGGCTGGCAGGGGAGCAAGTAGGCATCAATCAGGCTGGCATGGGAGTGGTTAGGGGGTGATCAGGCTGGCAGGCAGAAGCAGTTAGAGGCAATCAGGCAGGCAGGCAGGCGAGCAGTTGGGAGCCAGCAGTCCTGGATTCTGAGAGAAATGTCTGACTGCCCTTTTAGGCTCTATCCTACCAGGCAGTCGGACATCCCTCAAGCGGTCCCAGGTTGGAGAGAGTGCAGGCTGGGCAGAGAGACACCACCTGCCCTCCCCGTGCTCGAATTTTGTGCACCAGGCCTCTAGTAATATGTAATTAAGTGAGTCATGTGTAATGCTGATGTATCCTGGTCTGATCACTCACAAAATACTGATAAGCTCTAGAAATTGATGGCTTGAGAATAAAGTCTAGTTCATGTCCTGTGTCAGTACTCTGTCTTCCCATCACCCATTCTCACCTCCAGCACACTGACCTTCTAGCTGGGCTGCCTCTGCGTTCTCTGTCCATCCTGTCATACAACAAAGTATTGGCTAACTCTCATGCCCTTCCTCTGAGCCAATCAAGTGGACTCCCCCCAGTCCCCAAGTCAATCAAGCTCCAGAAAGTACTTTTAGAACAAACTACTGGATATGCAGGAATTTACAAAGTGTTTTTGAAGTTTTATGAACAATTAACATCCATGGATGTCAGCTGCAAAATGGTTTGATAGGGAGGTGTCCTTGTCATTCCTGATTCCTTGTATTAAGAAAATGTACTTTTGCCTTACTTTCTGAATTTCCATAAAGAAATTACTTCTGATGTGTCACTAAAATTATACCATATGCTGTTCCGTTATACAGAACTGTTGTAAGAAATCAAACCATGTATAACTTGGTGCCAGAAATCCTAATGCAGAAATAGAGTTTGAATATTTTTATGGAGAAATAGAACTTTTATTTGAAGTGTTGAAGGAAGACCTAAAATTTGAGTAAGTTTCTTAAGGGGCAACTCATCTCAGTAAACTAAAAAGGGGGTTTTCAATTTAAACTTTCTAAAAATGGTTTAAACAGTTACTATCCAATAGTGCAATAGGTTTCAGGACTGAATTTATTTTTTGTCAACTTGTCTGTCATGTATCCATATATTTGTAAAAGGTTCACTATAAACAGAGTAGGAAGAGGTCGTAGTGGCAATCCTGTGGTAGCACAAAACACGGTTTTACAATAAAAAGAGTTTGTAAAGGATTGAATTGTGCCCCTCCCCCAAAAGAATTTAACTCCCAACCTTTGTTATTTTATTTGGAAATAAGATGTTTGGAGATGCAATCAAGTCAAGATGAAGTCATGGTTAATTAGGGTCTCCTTACATCCGTCCAATGACTAGTATCTTTATAAGAGAAAGGAAAGGAAAATTTGGAACAGAGGCATGAAGGAAACAGATATAAGAAAGCTCTGTGAAGACAGAGGCAGAGATTGGAGAGATGGAGCTCTGATCAAGGAAGCCCAGGACTGCTGACCTCCTCAGAAGCCAGGAGAGGCCTGGGCAGTTCTGGCTCAGGGACTGCTGGTGCCTTGCTTTCTATCTCCCTGCCCACAGAGCTGTGAGAGAATCATTTCTGTTGTTTTAAACCACCCAGATTTTGATAATTTACTATTACAGTCCCACTACTAATACAGGGCTCTTCCAAATTAGTTTTTGTTTAAAATATATCATTTGTGGAGGGATTTGAATAAGTTTCAACAGAAAGGTGGAGAGAAAAAGGAATTCCATATGTAAAAGCAATCAGAAATGATGAAATTCTTTGTGTTTTTAAAGTAAAATGAAATAGCTGAGACAGGGGTTCAGGAGTTTGGACTTTGTTATGAACACACATGGTGCGTGTTCAAGTTCTTTCTTTTTAAACTACAAATTATATGTTCTTTCTGACTAATAATAAGACTGACTTTATGTCCTGAAAGTACTTAGAAATAAGTGTTGTAGAAGATCGAAGAAACCCAAGTGACACTTTGAGAAATGGGGTTACACAGCTCTATTACACCGGCAGTCTCAGAGTAGTTCTTTCCAAAGTCTGAGCAAACCAATATGGTGGAAGCTCTTCTTTCATCCCTTTTGGTTTCTTTTGTCCCCCAAATATGGATGGGTCTTCTGGACTTTTCAGGGGCTTTGCAAAAAGCCCTATGTGTTGGGATGGGGGCCTTGAGATTATATCTAAGGGCTTATCCTGGTGCCAGCACTGATAAACTCCCTCAGGGATTGTATATTGTCCATGATTTATGGCCTCTGTAAAATGGGAGCATTTAGGTAACAGGTCTTGCAAGACCAGATTTTGGAGAAAGGGGCAGTGACCTAATTATAGGTTATCAAGAATGTACATTAGCTCTTTCCCATCTTGCAAGATGGGGGGTGAAAAGAAAACTGAGAAGCCTGATACTAAGGAGAAGAAACCTGAAGCCAAGAAGAAGGCCAATGCCAGCGGCAAGGTTAAGACCCCTAAGAAGGGGAAGCCCCACTCACTGCAGCTGAAACCATGTCCTCGTCAGAGGAATTGGCAGATATTCCCAGTCGGCTATGTACTCACGAAAAGCCATGTACAAGAGGAAGTATTCGGCACCTAAATCCAGGATTGAAAAGAAAAAGAAGGAGAAAGTTCTTGTTACTGTCACAAAACCAGTAGGTGGCAACAAGAATGGTGGTACCCGAGTGGTTAAACTCCGCAAAATGCCTAGATATTATCCTACCGAAGATGTGCCTCGAAAGCTGTTGAGACATGGCAGGACACCCTTCAGTCAGCATGTGAGGAGATTGCGGGCCAGCATCACTCCTGGGACCGTTCTGATCATCCTCACTGGGCGCCACAGAGGCAAGAGGGTGGTTTTCCTGAAGCAGCTGAGCACTGGCTTGCTATTTGTGACTGGACCTTTGTCCCTCAATTGAGTTCCTCTTCGTAGAACACACTAGAAATTTGTCATTGCCACCTCCACCAAAATTGGTATCAGTGGTGTGAAAATCCCCAAACAGCTCACTGATGAGTAAGTACTTCAAGAAGAAGCTGCGCAAGCCCAGACACTAGGAAGGTGAGGTCTTCGACACAGAGAAAGAGAAATATGAGATTACAGAATAGCACAAGGTTGACCAGAAAGCTGTGGACTCTCAAATTCTGCCAAAAATCAAAACTGTTCCTCAGCTCCAGGGCTACCTCTGCTCTCTGTTCGCTCTCACCAATGGGCTTTATCCTCACAAACTGGTGTTTTGAATTTCTTATAAGAACCTGATTAAATAACTGATATATTTCCTGTGTCTTTTTTTCTTCTTCTTTAATTCTCGTATGCCTGGCTATGTGTTTGACTCAACGAAAGAGAATTGGTAGCACTTCCTTAGGGTCCAGGTTCTCAGCTTTCTCCCAGCACCTACCAATCTAAAAATAGCATTTCTCCAATCACTAAGCAAGTTAGTGCTAAAATATACATGGATGAGAAATGTCTTTTAGGTCACAGACTTTCATCCCACTCAATGATTTACCATCCATTTCTCCCCCACCTAATTCTCAGCCTCACCCCTATAATTTATAAAGATAAAAGTATAATATGCTCATTAGACCAGACGAAGCTGGGGCTGTGAGTGAAGCCCAGGTGCTGGCAGTTAGGGGAAGGAAGGCCTCTAGTTAATTTATTAACAGCAAATGAATATTGTTATTGGCCCTCATTTTTAAAACCAATAATATTGTATGGCTAGAAATAAACATATTTTGATAATTCCATAAAAAGTGTCTATGCTCCATAATACAATTGTCCCCCACTTATCCATGGGGGTTGTGGTCTTAAGACCTGGTGGATTCCTGGAACATGAATAGTGGTAAATCCTGTGTATACTGTTATTTTCCTACATATACATACCTATGATAATTTAATAAATGGGAGATATCAATAATGGGACTACTATGCTGTAATAAAAATTATGTGAATGTGGTCTTAAAATATATTCACTTACTTCAGGCTGAGATGCATTAGGCGTTGTGATAAAGTGTTTGGCTGTTGACTCAGGAGGATTGTTTGTCCCTGGATCACTAAGCCATGACACACAGTTGGTCTTAGACTAGCTAGCCAGCTAGCATATGTAGTATGGATACACTGGACAAAGGGACAATTCATATCCCAAGAGGGACTGCTTAGAGATTTTATCACATGACTTAGGATGGTGCACAACTTAACCAATTATTTCTGGTATTTTAATGTCTTTGGACTGGTTCATTGCAGGTTAACTAAAACCATGGAAAACGAAACCTTTAATAAGGAAAAAAAAGAATGTACATTAGGTTACTGGCACAGATTAATTGCTGCCCCCCCCCCCCAAAATAAATGTCAGGGTTACATTAGAATTAGCCTTTTAGTCTTCTCGTAAGTACTAAGTAAAATGCAACATTTAAATGCACAGTTCAGCCTACAAGAAAGAAAGGAGGTGCCACAGAAAGCTAAAATGAAAGCTAAAAGTTTTCAAGAGGAATGAACTGGAGCTCAAGTGAATGGAGCTGGAAGGAGTGAATGGAACTGGAGCCTGGGCTTGTCTCTGTAATGAGCATGGGTGTGTCTTCACAGCTATGACTTCGGGGCAGGAGACAGCTGTGGTTTCCACAAGTGGGGAAAAAAGAACTCTGAGGTGTTAGTAAGAAATTATGAAAGAAAAATATTCACATGCCAGCAAAGAAAAATGACTAGAAAACTTTCTCCTGTAGGCAAGGCTTCTGGGACAACCTCAATCCCACACCTGTCTGCTGACATTTCTGTGCCATTAACTACCAGCATGATTCTAGACACCACATGCCCAGGGACTTCTCTAAACTGACACAGAAATGGCAATTCTGCTCCAGCAGCACCTACCTCTTCAGATTCCCAAGTGTACCTTCTGAAATAGGGGTTTGTCGGCAGAGATGACCCAAGTCATAAGCAAACAAGCACCAAGGGTGAAAGTGATCAAATAGACCAATTATGTACAAGGATAACATAATTGTTGTAGTACCTTCTATACAATAGAAAATTAATGAACTAAATCATTCATTGGCTTGTCCTTGATTTAAAAAACTAAATCTCTTCAGTATTTAAAACTAATGACCAAAATTGTGTTTATCAACTTGAAAAGATGCAGATTAAGTGAAAAATGCTGTTCAGAAAATATACCGTAAAAGCCCAGTATTTTGAACATGCAGGCACATACACACATACATGTACACACACACAAATATTTCTGTGTCATAGAACATAACACACTGAACATTCACATCAATGACTTTGCCTTTGTGAGCAAATAATAATGAAATTCCCTTTATTTCTTCATACATTAAAAGTTACTTAATTAGCATGCATTGTTTTATTATTTTATGTCATATTAAAATATCAGACATAGGTAAAATTCTAAATAATAGTATTACAAACACCCTGTGAACCTACCAATCACTTTAAGAAATAAATGAAATACAGTAAAAATATGAGATGAGTGCTTTTGCTACAATTATATCATTCCCTAGAATTATATTATAATGCTTTGCATGTGTGTATTTAGTAAACATTTATGATTCATATTTATTCTGAAAATTATAGGGGGGTTATGTAATATTGAAATTTACATAAATATATTCCATACCCCCATTCTTTGGCAAGTCACCATTTTTCTCTATTGTCATATTTGTGAACTTCTACTTTGAAAAACATGGTGCTAGCTCATTTACTTTGTTACAGGGTTGTACCATGCTGTATTTCTGATAGCTGTTACATTTTTTTTAAGAAAAGGGAGAGGCAGAGAGAGAGAAACATTGATGGGAGAATGAAACCTTGATTGGCTGCCTGCACATTCCCTCTGGGGGCTAGCACCTGCAACCTGGGCATGAGTCCTGACCTGGAATCAACTGGCAACTTTTGGGTGCATGGGATGACACCTAACCAACTGGGCCACAGAGGCCAGGTCACTAAGTTATACAGTATTCTTAAAATATGTTTACTTGCTCGAAGTTGGTATCCATCAGCATCCAATTACATGTTCTTTTTCACAAACAATTAATAGAAAGAAATATTTTAACATATTTCCTGAAAAGTCATGGTCAGATGCATGCTCTGAAGCCAGACAGCTGAGTTCAAGTTCTCAGGGATTCCTCCTCTGTAAACAGGGCCAGTAAGAATTTCACCGCATGGGTTTATAATAAAAATGCAATATCAGAAAAACAAAACCCAGCACATAAACACATTTGACAAATGACAGTTAATAGACGGTGGGGCAAAAGTAGGTTTACAATTGTTCATATGGAAAGTAATACTAGCAATTGATAAATAATAAGAAAAAAATAATATGTGTTTTGCATATTCACAACTGTAAACCTACTTTTGCCTCACTCTGTATTATCACAATTTTTATTTCAAGTCAACTCCAATTGGGCACATGACAGCATTATCCTGAATAGACTTTTAAATTCACATTTCTGTCATATGTAGGATTTCTACAACTATATTCATAATCAAGACAGGTCTGTGAATTTTTAATACTTTCCTAGAAAGGCTCTGGCCTGAAGATACTGTCAGTGTTCACACACATAAAAAAAGTCCAAGTGTTCCTGATTTTAAGCTCTAGACAGTTAAAAAAAATTTAATCCTAGTTTCACGTTCCTTTTGAAACCATTGTAGCAGCAGACATTTCCAAGGGGCACTTTTCAAGCTTTCTGACCACATAGGTTTTCTAAGTCTACCTGAACGCATTCTGGTCATTTCCCTTCCCCGGAGCCCTGTCCTGACTTTCAGATTCCTCCCCTCCTGAACAGGCAGCAACTGCCTGGTTTCAAAGGCTGGCTCCCCACTTTTTAGTGATGTGTTTGAGAACAGGTGACCTTCCTTGCAAAAACTTTGGTCTTGACATCTTTCAAAGGGTAATTAGAGAAAGTACTAAAATTGGTCATCACTTACACAGTGACCGGAGTTTAATCCTTTTATTTGTATACACATTCTCATTTCTAAAATTTTGTATTGGTCCATCTTCTTCTTTTTTATTACTATTTAGAGTGTTTAGGAATGTATATGTTTGCCAGTCTTGTTTTAGGAAAATATTGACAAGTGACTATGAGGAAGTGAGGAGGCGAGTCCAGGATTCTGGAAGTGGTTTTAATGGTTGACAGTAGTTTAAACTGGATAAGGACAGGAGTGAGGATATCAAGGGGTGATTAAATTTGAATATATAGTAGAATCATATATGGTAGTGGATTGTTGGTCTTGATGGAGTTCAAAGAGTGTTGGAATTAAGATACTTAATGGAGTAAACTGGAAAGAGGTGCTGGGCTGAGATTAGAATGTGGGAAAATAGTTTTAATGAAAGATGTTAACTTTGATTATTCGAAAACTTTTCTTATGGGAAATAGTTAATTATTCAATAACAAAGATAGTGCCTTGCACATAGTAGATTCACACACAAAACAATGGTTACTGATCATGTGTGTTGAAAGAGAGATGACCTTAATGTGTATTTAAAAAAATATGACTGAAAAGTTCACCCAAATCTACTTCTTGTGCTGGCTTCTTGCTAGAATGTAATTGTTACAAAGAAATACAGTAATCTAATTTTAGAAATTGAAAATACTTAAGAACGGTAACAAATTAGGCATTAATTTGCCTTTTTACGTTTTCTGTTTTAGAAGATTGAGACACACAATACCCCTGCTCCCAATACCATCCTAAGAAAGTCCACATAGAAAACCCCATTTCCTTTTCCAATGCAGTCCTTCCTGTTTGTGTTTTCCAGGCATGCACCTTCTTATTAGCTTAGAAACCCCATTGCCTTATTTTTATGACTTTCTCTAGCTCTATAAGGAGAGAAAACAGAGGCTAGAGAATTATATTTAAGTCCACAGTTTGATAACCTCTGTCTCTTGCGAATTCGAGCTTTGTATTATAGAAGCCCATCACAGTGACATCTGCAGGATTTATTTGTTTCGATACCTATAATTTCTTAGGCAGAATAAATCACAAAGCTGCCTCTTAATGTCTGCAGCCCAAAGCATTTTCCTTTAGTGTGTCACTGAAGAGCTGTGAAATAAGCGCTAGGGTTTTGTGTTTAAGAGCCCTGTTGCCATTTGCTTTAAGCTATATTTTCCTGTCTTTAAATGCATGACTTCTAACAATATAGCCATGGATCACTAAATTGAACTGAATTTGTTTTTAAATAGTGAGGCAGATGTCAGCACCAAATTAGATTGAATGCAGGTCACCTCGGCTTCTTTAGGTAATAGAGCTTGCAGACATTGAATGGAAATTGTAGAATGACACCATGAAAATTGAGATTTAGAGATCTGAGCAACTAGAAGGCATAAAAAAGGATGATTATGAGTGAAGGGATATAAATGTAAAAACATTAAAAATAATATTGACCTTGAAACTGGAATATGAGGAATATAAGAATTTATGATAGTATACCCAACAGGGGAGAGAAAAATAACTGCTCTTATCCACCGCCACCTCTCCTAAATCACATGAAAGCAAAATAAACATGTTTGAGTTGGAATCACCATTTCTCTAGTCCCACAATATTTTGCTTAGACATTGTAATAATTATTGTGGACACTTAATACATTACATTCAGAAAAATTCTCTTGCAAATGAAAAAGATGGTAAAAATCTACCTAATACATAACTAGGAAAGTAATATTCAATGTAGGTCTAAATAATTTATTGAACATCTGTGTTGTCTATTTGATACTGACTAATAATGTGCAAAGAAAAGTTCTTTGTCTTCTAAGAAAGTAAAGCTGTGGAAATAGATGAATCCAGGTCAGCCAATTATTACTCTGGGAGCCTAGGCAAAATACTAAATCCCTTTGAGGATGGGCACTACTATTTATCAAATATTATTGTGTTTCCTGCACTGTGCTCTATACCAGGAACTCATTTAAATCTCATAATAATTCTCACAAAGCTTATAGAAGGTGAGTATTCCCATTTTAGAGGTGATGAAATGAAGATAAAGGAACAGAAAGGCTGTGATGCTCATAATTAGTAAGTACTAGAACCAGGATGCAAAGTCAGAACCTCCACACCAGTTCATGTTTTCATCTACAAAAGAGAACAATGTATACAGTGCTGTTAACAGTTAGACATGGTACATACAAAGCTCTGGACATCAAGCAAACCCATAGTGAAATGGTAACTCCCACGACTCCTCAGTTCAGAGGGCCATCTCTTTCATCAATTCCTGATGCGGAATAAGGATCAAAACCATTTCAATATTTTTGGAGTCAATAACCCTGAAAATAGTTCCAAAATAAATTTGTTTTATTTATTGGCCACTGAATCTTTTCCCCTTTCCTGAAACTATCCTCAGTTAAAGAGTTAAAGTTATTCTGTCTTGACTACCACCAATCATTTTTTTCTTTTGTGGTGCCAGAATATTTAATTTATTCTAATTTTTATTTCTACCTCTAGTCAATAGAGAAACACAGCTGCCTAATATATTTTTAAAATATACTAGGATTTTGCAGCCACTTGTACAACAAATGCTAGCAGTAAAGAAACAAGACCTTTGTTTTGAGTTGTATTCATTTGTAAACTGGAATTAGAACTGCAGGCTTTTCTGTAATTAGTGTTAAGTATCCAGAGTAATCATATATCTTTGCAAAACCTTGTTTGTTGTCACTGTTCACGAATATGGCAGCTCTTTCTTTAATTAGCAGATCATCTATGGGATCCCTAAATCACATGCAATAAATCCTACAAAAACTTAGCCAGGGATGAATTTCATGAGAAAATCACTTTCTGATTCTTTAAAAAAAAATTTTTTTCAATTATAGTTTACATTAAGTATTATTCTGTACTGGGGGCCCAGTGCACGAATTTGTGCACCTTGAAAAGTACTGTGGGCTTTGAAAGGTACTGGTGGGCACAGGGGTGAGTTTGGTCCATCCTCCATGCCCCCACCCGGCCCCTCCTGCCTCAGCTCCTGGTCCCCTGTCTGCTACAGCCCTGCTCCTGCCACCACTGCTTCCAGATGCTGATGGTGCTGGCCTTGCTCCCACTGATGGCACTGAGTGATTGGGACCGGGCTGGGCACAAGCAATGGCTCTAGCACCAGCAGCAGGTGCAAGTGCCTGGTGGGACTGTGGTGTAGGAGCAAAGAATTTTCAGTAACCACCAGAGGCTTGCCCTGATGACAGCAACTGGTGCCCCGCCTTGGTCTGGGGCCCCTGCTCACTTGTTCCACTATCCCACTGTGGCCAATGCCTGCTATGTTTTGCATGTGCCCCCTGGTGGTCGGCACAGGTCATAGTGACCAGCTGTTCGGTTGTTCTGCCATTCAGTCTATTTGTATATTAGGGTTTTATATATATAGATTAGTTTGAGGTGCACAACGTATACAAACAATTATATACTTTAGAAAAAGTTCCCCCTGATATTTTCAGTGTCCACCTAATTATTAGTGTATTATTGATTATAGTCCCTTTGCTATACTTTGCATCCTGATGACTATTTTATATCTACCAAACTGTGCTTCTCAATGCCTTCACTTTTTTCATCCAGTTCTGACCGACCTTCCCTTGCAATCACCAGTTTGTTCTCTGTATCTATGAGTCTGTTTCTGTTTTATTTGTTCATTTACTGTATGTTGTTCTCTAGATTCCACATACAAATGAAATCATATGGTATTTGTCTTTCTCTAACTGACTTATTTCACTTAGCATAATACCCCCTAGGTCCATCTGATTCATTTTAGGGGCCGTATCCTCAATTTAATTAACTGATTCGTAAGTGTGTGTTTTTCCTCTTAACAATGCTCTTTTCATTTGTCATTAAAGTTAAAATGAATCTTGGCTTTTGAATCACTTTGTCATACAGGCTAGAAGAAGTCCCTTCCCAAATGACATGTATAAAAGTGTTTTTGTGCATTCTTTTTCTTTCTGCTGAGGGATTATGGCTAATATTCTTAAATTTGCACTTTTTTCCCCCATCTGTGTTTCTGAGCATTTTTGAAGGTCAATTTTTACTTTAAGGCTCCTATACATCCCCTTTCAGTGATATTATATAAACTTTTATTTTTTAAGTGCTGCTTTCCAAGTAATTATTAAAATATACTAAAAGCTGCTATACATTCTAGAACAGCTTGGTGAGGTAATTCTAGAGAAGATCTGAAAACTGGTTTTCTTCCATTTCTTCTAGCATTTTCCATGTTCTTATCACACAAGTAAATGTACCAAATATCATTTAAAAGGCTGTCATGCAGCACCATAGGAGACCTGAGAATGCAGTGAGCTCTTTATTAGTGTCAGGACCAAATTAGAATTCACTTTAAGGTCACAAGTTGAGTTGTTTTATTACATTTTCATGAATCAAAATCCTAAGAGGTGGATGTTTTACGGCTGTAGGGTAAGTTTGCTTTATAGTTTGTCAGGGAAATAAAACCTATATGGTTTGATCAAGTTCTCAGCCTACTGTATCTCTGAAGGGTGAGTCACCTTCAGTTGTCTTGGTTGATACTTCTGCTTTGAAGAATAAATTTTACAGTAACTTCTATACACAATGAGGGCTTGCTTATACCCAGACAACCCTATAGTCAGACTCATTATGTCTGTTATTGATCATATTTATATTTGTTCCATATGCATAAGCTCAAAGGGGCATGCTCACATGTATAAGTTCACATCTTTAAGACAGGAAAAAATGTTCAAGACTTCTGCAGTATTTTTTATAACAGGCATCTTAATTGCTTCCGAAGAGATGAACTCACTAGACTATTTCCTATGTCAGCAGCACCATTATTACCATTGATTCTATATGGTTTTGGACCAAGTCCAGGACTCATATTCACATAAAATATTTGAACTCTGTAAAAAGTGCAGTATTTTGAAATACATTTAATTTTTTGTTTCAAAACTTTAATTTATAAATATTATCTTTATGAAATTAAAATCACAAAGAGACAGTTTATAAGTCAGTGTTTTTGTGGGTAGAATTAAGTGAATTCTCAGATATGGAGTAGGGAAACGCATCCCCACATCTATATTTCTGGACAAAGTGAGGATCAACCTTATATTAAGACTTACATCAAAGATCAATCTTACATTAGTATAACACCTAATTCCACTGCTCACTCCTAAGCAATAAGACAAACTGGTACTATTTCCCTCTCTTCATCACTTTAAACCCCTACTTAATTCATCCATTTACTTTTGTTGATGATGGTTACCACAGAAAGAATATATTCACCTTCCTGCAATTTCTTTTTTATTCATCAATTCAAAAATGTTTCTTAACTGTCAACTATGTAATGGCTCTGTTTGAGGCGTTAAGGATACAGCTATGAACAAGCATAAAAGAAGCTGTGTCTGCAAAAAGCTTATAATCAAATGGAAGGAGCCTGAAAATATGCACAACAAGTGGGTGAACTGTTTACTAACTTATTGGTATGTGCCACCCAGAACATCAGCAGGAGCATGAAAATTTGACCTTACCCACATGAAAAGTGAACTCGCTCATTTGGTCATGATGGAAAAAGGAATTCATGGAAGATGGACTCCTTCCCTCCCACAGAGCCTGAGAGATGGGGTGCCATCTTCCTTGATGATGACATTCCAGGGGGTGGGCTCCCAGGTAATTCTTGGGTGGTAAAACTGGCAACAGGTCTATTAAAAAAGATTCACATCTCAAAGATGAAGATAAATGCTCTAAGAAAAGGGAAAGGAGAAGCTAGCAGTCAGCAGCTGTGCATGGCTGCAGGCAGCCCAGGACCAAACCAGAGAGGATGGACCTTGCATTGCCACAATGTGTCTACCATCTGGATACCATTGCTGACATGTACACATAAAGAACTATTTGACATTGAAACTGGGACTCAGAACAGTTGGACATTGAAACTGATACTCAAACATTTTTTCTTGTTATACATTTATTTCTAGTATGCAGAGGCAAGATATTTTTGAAGAAAAGAAACAGGGGAGAGCGATTGATATAGAGGCAGGGAGGCATTGAACAGGCTGTCAAGCTACAGGGGGAAGGCTGGGATGGATGGGAGGCGGATGATGGGGGAGATCTACCTAAGGACTTGTATGAATGCATATGAGCATAACCAATGAATGAAAGACACTAGGGCAAGGAGGGAGGCAGGTGGGGACATGTGCTGGGGGGTAAGGGAGGATAATGGGGGGGAAAAGGAAAACATATGTACTACTATTAAATATAAGTTATACTGCAAAAAAATCAATAAAAAATATATTTTTTAAAAAAGAAAGAAAAGGGAAAGGAGGAATCTCTCTGATTAGGCTACCTATATAATATGATGATGGCCAGGGTGAGTATAGGTCAGAGACCCAGACTCAAGCTGAGGGAAACAGTAGACTCTGAGTTGCCTTATATACCTAAGCATAGAGTGTGGATTGGCAACATGGGCAGGCATTGGAGGGTGTGGAGCCCTGGCATCACTCTTCAACTAAGAAAAGCAGGGCTCAGAAGCAAAAAGGGAGACAGAGAAGAAGGGGGTGAGGTAAATTGAAATAAGACCAGGGGAAAGCTGTGGTAGTGTTGGCAGAGAAGGGAGGAACCTCAGTTTACAACATGCCAACAAATGCTATGGATGCAGTCTCTGATGACAGCCCAAAGGATCAGACAGAGAAACTAAAAAATGCAGACACACTTAAACCAGTAGACAGGACAATATGGATGATGCGTTAGCGAGAGTTTGTGATAATTTTAAGTAATTAAACTTCCTAAACTTTTCAATGATCTTCTGGCATAAATATCATGGATGTCAAATCAATCAAGTATGAAGATGAAGCGATTGAACAAAAGTAGTAATTCTAGTAACTTAATGGAGTCTATGCTTGGGAGCGTTCTTCAGTATAATTATCCACAGATTTCATTTGTATGTAAAATATAGAGCTGTCACTTCATAAAACTGCATAAAATAGAAAAATCTAAGATGAACATGTTGCCCTTTAAGTGAACTTATTTCATATTGTACAAAAAATTTGTTTCCTAAAATAATTTCCTATAGAATCAATTTTAACTTTGATAGTCAATGAGTAACATGGTAATTTACTGCACCTAACCAAGAAATTTGTTTAAAATTTGTGTTTCCCCAAATTGTCTTCTGTAGACCATTATTTTTAAATTTAATATATATTCAATGAAGAGAGGTTGGTTGAGTGATCAAATGTTTCAGAAATTCTAGAATAAGTGGAGGTGAACAATTTTATTTATTATAGAAATACACAGTACACTTAATACGTTATAGTAAGTCATGCCTCTCTAACAGAAGGCCTATTTCCTAAATATATATTTAAAAAGACCCCCTGTTTAAAACTTCTGACTATATCTCTGGAGTTTTGAGACATATAAAAACAATTATTATGTTTATTGGTTTGAGAATGGCTTAAACATTGGTCTAAGTATGAGAGTAATTCCAATCTTTATGAAGAAAAGTTTCTTAGAGGTGTTGGAGCAGGACTAATGGGCACCAAACAGTTAACTGAGGTCTCCCTGGGGCAATATGCAAGCACAGATATCAAGGTTAAAGGTTTAACCACATACCAGAGGGCACCTTGCTCCTGGCTGGAGGGATGAACCCATGGTAATAAACATTCCTCTAGTTTCCTCACAAAGGCTGAAATGTTTTCAATCAGAGAGAATGTTGGGGCTCTGCCAGTTTGAGCTTCATGGTCCCTGCCAAATTAACCCGGCAGCTGTTCTGAGAGTATTCAGGCAGCTCCAAATTGTTGCAGTACCTTCATTTTTATGTCTTTATAGCCTGGGTCCCCTGGAGCAGTACAGAAGACTGTGGAGGTCTTCAGGGATACAGCAAAGGGCAATATTTCTGTCATTTGCTCAGTCTGTAAGAGGTCAAAGGGAAGTTTGCTCAACTTTCGAATAAGATATTAAACTTAATTGTTGCTTATGTTTATAGGTGGCCATTTATTATACTTGTTATGACATATTTTACATCCCACATACTGTACTTAATTAAAAGAGTGGCTGTATGGTAGGCCCTCTTCCCTCATCCTTCTTGCTTCCTGCATCTGTCCTTCTTGTTGAAAGAGGAATTTTCAATAAAAGTCATTTTAATGTAAATTTATTTCAAAGTGGAATAAAACCCTTCAGGACTTGGAATTGAGGAATAAATAAATTTAATATTTATTAATATTTCATATTGTCAACCACAATGGACCCCTTGTCCTATGCAAGTTTACAGTTTTGATGGCCCAGTGGTAACAGTATTCTTCCCATAACCTGGGCCACTGGAATTAAGAATCACTATATACATCATGTGAACACATCAGTAAGAGGAGAAAGTGGTACATCTAAAAGAAGGTTGTGGCCCAGTTGGCATGCACAGTGGTTGAGAGTGGACTTATGAACCAGGAGGTCACAGTTTGATTCTTGGTCAGGTCACATGCCTGGGTTGTAGGTTCTATCCTCAGTGTGGGGCATGCAGGAGGCATCTAATCAATGACTGTCTCTCATCACTGATGTTTCATCTCTCTCTTCCTCTCCTTTATTCTCTGAAATCAATAAAAATATATTTTAAAAAGTAAAATAAAAGGAGGTTGTGAATATCCTGTTCCTGTTGAGTTAGGGGTTGGTACCCATCATTTTCATCTTGAGGAACCAATCTAGGATGCAGGTCCTCAGGTCTCTGCACCTCTACTCACAACCTCTTTTAGCATCAGTCTTCAATCTACCTTCAGCTCTTCAGCACCTTTCGGGTGAAACAGTGCATTTTGATAATTATGTTTAACAACTTCTTAATTCCTAATGAAACCCTATTAGCTGATGCAGGTGTACCTTGCACACTATGCAAACAGCAAGTTTTCAAGGAAGACCTAAAAGACCAAACCCTGATCATATTAAAGGTGATGCTTCCAAAATCAACTGGAAAAGGAATCCTGGATTTATTGACTACATTGCTTTCATCATGCCATGCTTCTTTGGAATGGGCAAAAAGGGGTGGGGGATTGCCCACCTTATCAAATTTCAATTCCTTTGATTTTTTTAAAAAACATTTGATAACATTTATGTTTAAATGTATTTTACTTAAAAACTTCCTGCACGTGTAAAGAAAGCTCTGTATTTCTTCACATTGAGTCGTTTATTATTCATGAAATTGGAACACAAATAGACTGTCAGAATCTAGCCAGAGGGCTGAATTTAGACTAAGAGGCTTTTATAGCACCATAAAGTACTATAAAAAATTGAAATTATAATAATGGGGGGTAGATATATAGCTCTTCCCAAAGATATGCCCCCAAGTTTCACAAAGCATTTATCATTATATTCATTTCTATTTTCACAGACCCAGGCCATTATTTTGGGTTTTCTTGTTCTCAGCTGAATGGCAAAATTATATTCTGTCTGCATGTATTGCATTGCACATTACAAATCTTTATTGAATTCCAATAAAATGCTTTTGTAAAATGCTTTGAATATTGCTAAACACTTTTTGTGTTATTTGGTAAAATCTAAATGTATTGGCTTTTTCTTAAGATAAGAAAATGTATTGGCTTTTTCCCAGGGTTATAAAAAGTAGATATCTCCAAGTAATTTTCAATGTTGAGAAATGTAAGTGACTGAAGGGTAACATGGAGGAGTTAGCTCAAATTGTTTCATGGTGACAATGAGGATATTACAGTCCTTGTTGAATTAGGCAGTATTTCTTTGCCAAGAAGCTCTTCCTGTTCTAATAAAGTATCTCTAGCTAAGTCTACTTGGGAAACAACAGCTCACATCTTTGTATTTAAGCACATTTCAAGTGTCCCTCCTGAATCAAACACCAACTAAAGGAATATACCCAAAACAAAGACTATCTGAGAAAACTTGTTTGCTAATTGATTGTTTGGATGAGGAAATTTGATCACCAGAGGTTTGAAGATAAAATTGTTCATCTATAAATCCAGTGTCTTCTGAGACTTCTGGATACCCTAGAGAATTGCCAGCCAACAAATTTCTGATGATAATTTGTAAGTAGAATTTGAGGCTTTGACGCATAATGTATGCCTGGAGAGCCCAGGAGACCTTCCTCAAGTAACACAGTAACTTACTGCACCTCGCTTGGAACACTAGCTTTCATAATCTCTGTGACTTAGTGGTTTCAATTTGGCCACTTGGGTCATGCAAACACTGCATTGTCTTGCACACAGACTAACCAGTCTGACCACCCTGCCCATCACCCCACCCCACCAGCAGACTCCCTAACCATCACTGGGTGAAAAACTCAGTGTAGCTAGAATGCATTACACATTATTCAGATGCACTCCACTATACTAGATGTTTGATTCTATGACTGCATCCCCAAGGGAAAAAAAATGGTTCTGTCTTACAACCATCTAACTGTGCACACATTTCACTAAAGAAAAGATTTGGTTTATTTTCTTAGGATAACATACTGTCCCAGTTAATAGATGTAGACCCTTTGACAATGGGAAACTGAGGATAAGCAATAAAGTAGTTAATACTTGGTATGTGGGGATAGGAAAACTTTTGAGTATTTTCTAATATCTTAACTTACGTATCTCTTTCCTTGTGTTCTGAACTTCTCATTTGAGACTTATAAAAGTGATTAAAATTTCTAAAAGCCCTGCATTCAATTTTTTAATTTAAAATATTACCTAATTCTAGGATTAGGATATGTCCATTGGCTTTGTTAAAATTGTTTGTATCAGAATACTGTATAAAGGATGAAATCTGGAGCCACAGCCTCTCCTAGGTATAAATTCTAAATATGAAAGCCACCTGGTAGACTCTGATAATTAAAATTGTTTTACCAGTAGGTGTCATCCTCTTACCTGGTAAGCCAGGTATTCAAAAGTAAGATCTCCCTAGAAACGTTTCTCAATATTTAGAAGTGTAAATTTCAGTATTTTATTTAAAAAACACTTGTTGATAAATATATAACTACATACATTCTACAAATCCCCACACAATAAATATAAAAAGAAGCACCATTTGGTGCAAAACATAATAAGCATTAGAATCCAGTTAATTTTTTTAAAAAACAACAATAGCTGGGCTAGAGTGGTTTAGTGGTTGAGCATTGACTCATGAACCAGAAGGCATGATTTGATTTCTGGTCAGGGCACATCCTCAGGTTGCAGGCTTGATCCCCAGTGTGGGGGGTGCAGGAGACAGCCAATTAATGATTATCTCTCATCATTGATGTTGCTATCCTTTTCTCCCTTTCCTTCCTCTCTGAAATCAATATATAAAATCTCCTATATAATAAAAGGCTAATATGCAAATTGATTTAACAGGGAACAATGGGTTGTTATGATGTGCACTGATTACCAGGGGGCAGACGCTCAACACAGGTGGTCAGTGCACTCCCACAGCGGGAGCATTGCTCAGCCAGAAGCCCTGAGCTGGGTACACTGCTGATGAGAGTAGTGGCAGGAACCTGTCCCACCTCTGAGACAGTGCTAAGGATGTCTGACTGACAGCTTAGGCTCACTTTCCATGACCCTAAGGCTCCTGGAGTGTGAGAAGGCACATACCAGGCTGAGGGACCACTCTCCTCTTCCTTCCTACTCTCACTGAGTGCATGAATTCTGTGCACTGGGCCTCTAGTATATATATTTATGACATAACTGTAGAAATTGTTTTGGTTAGATACTAATCTCCATGGCTACCACCAAGTCCCCAATTCAGATGTTCTGAGAGCATCATGGTTGGCATGGATTTTGGCCATGTCTGTCCTTCATTCAAAAATAGTAAGTTTATTGCTATACACCAGAGATTCGTCTTTATATATGGTCCATGTATGAACTTCAGAGAATACATGAATCCACTGACTTTTTTCTGGGTTCGTGTTTCTGTAGCTATAGGTGGCTCCTGCTGACATTACTGAGGTGCAGACTTACAGTACACACACTGTGTGGCTCTCATTCTGCTCCATGGGTTTCCTGTTGACACCAAGACTTCAAGTACTATGGGATCTTGATTGGCACTCAGACAGGGGCAAGTAGAATGAGGAGGGGTGTGCCAAGACCATGGTATAAATCTTTCCCCAATAGGAGGTGGGAGTCAGGGATTAAACCTGGTATTCTTTTTCTGGGTTGGCTTGAGATACAGGTGTTACAGCATTTCAGAAGACAGCTTTGCTAGATGGAGAGTGTATTTGCACATTGAGATGGCCACCTCCATAGTGCCCCTTTATATAGATGTTTCCTGTTTTCTTATATCCCTTACTGCTCCTCTAGTAATTGTACTTTCTGAAAAAGTAAAGCCACATACACCCATCCTTTGCCAACTATTCATGTGCTTCCCAGGAACCAGAACTGGCATGAGACAGCATGTCTTCAGGACAGGTTTAGCAGTTGGACTACTCCCCTGTGAGACAACAATGAGAGCCAGATTTATGATTATAAACTCATACAGTTATTCTTTGTATATAGTAGCAAAACTGTTACCAAGAATTCCACTTGGTATTAATTGGAACCAGGTGACGGTGGAAATAGAGGCATCATCATAGTGCTATGTCTGGACCATCTGTCCAACAGAGGACACATGTCATACTGATCACCACCAACCACTAAAACAGATATTCTGTGTTTGGGGGCTGCTTTGGATTTGAAAAGCAATATACATAATGTTTTAGAATATTTTTTTCAACCCAGTTCTTGGCTTACTAGATAGGTCGCCAGTTTTCAGTGGAATCCAGAACAAGAAATGACTCTCCAGCATGCCCAGGAAATCTCGCAGGCAATCCTGTCCCTACCTGTATGACCAGTAGATCTGACAGTGCTGCTGGTATTGTGGTAACAATGCTGACTGAGGTTGCGCAAGTCCAGGTAGGATTTCTGTAGGGCAGAGACCTAGTGGTCTGGAACAAGTTCATGCCCTTTATGAAAAATTTCTCTCCATCTTAAAATTGCCCCCAGCATGTTTCTGGTCTTAGTAGGGAATAAGCATTGGACCCTAGGGCACCGAGTGCCCATGTGACAGGAAGCACCTTTTATGAACTGGATGGATATCTGTAAACCTGCTGGATCTTAAAGTCAGGTTGACACAGTAGTGTTGAACTTTACAAACACTCAGGATCAAGTCCTAACAGGTACGAATGACACAGGATCAAGAACAGATGTCACAGACTCCACACCATGTGTCTTTCTTATCCTGGCATTTCTTTCATCCCACTTGTGTCCTCATGGAAGCTTCCCTGCAGTGAACTAAGAGAAGGATGCAATTCAGGTGTAGATCACAAGTTAGTTAACAAGATACATCTATGCTGGCCAAAGGGGAATGCCTGCTGCATGACAATTCACTGGTAATGTTCCTGAAGGACAAGGTAAAGAAAAGCCTTCCAAGTGGCCAAGACTATTTGCCTCAGGTCTGTTTTCAGGGATAACACAGGCGAAGATACTTCCCTTCCACCTTTGAAGATTTGCATCCCTTTGCTGTCCCTATTACTGACTGCCACAACTTAAAGTTCTTCATCACTCTTTGCATCACCTGTCAGTATTTTCCTAAACCAGTGATCAGGGCTGCCAGAGAAGCTATTACTTCTAAATTAAATTTTGTGTACATTTAGTCCTAAATGGCAGAGTGCCTCTCCTTACCTCTGAATCCTTGTCTGGCACCTGAAGTCCTTACCTGGAGCTTTCAGGAGAGAACACCCAAACATAGCCCCCTTTGGAGGCTCCTGATTTCTCTGATCACCAAATTACTCTTGCCACTCACTTTTATTCTGTCATAAATCTACCTAATAGCCCAATGATTGACATTATTTAAATAGTATCTTCTGTAGAAAAGAGGTCACAAGAGATGTTCAGGAAAATGAATTTTTATGCTTACATGAGTTTGGGAAATATAATATAATATGTCTCCCCTTTTGAATATTCATTAGTTACATTTACATATTAAAGGTTTTGAAAAGAGAGTAAAAAAGCAATAAAAAGACATTTTTATCCTTTATTCAATTCAGCATTAGCAAACTTAGGGACTATATAATCTCATTTTATCTCTAACCACTTCTACTCCCCCAAAGGTTTCACTGCCCTCTAATCCATCAGGGAGAAAGAGGTGGGGGGAGAAGTAATCATAATAACTTTGAAATATCCATTTGTGTTCACGGAATTTTAGAACTCAAGGGGACCCAAGAGAATATGTAATCTAGTGGTTCACAAATGTTTTGCCATGAAAAACTATTCTACTTAATATCTCCCCATATACACATTTTGGGTTTTTTATTGATTTTTAGGGAGAGAAGAAGGGGGAAGGGAGAGGGCAAGTAAAAGGGTGAGGGAAAGGAAGAGAGAGAGAGAAAGAAACATAAATGTCAGACCAAAACATTGATCAGCTGCCTCCACACACTCCACCACTGCAACCCGGGCATGTGCCCTGACTAGGAATTGAACCAGCAACCTTTTGATGCAGAGGAAAATGCCAACCAACTAGCCAGAGCCCCATATACAAGTTTTGTAAAAAGTGTTCTAAATCATTACCACTTGGTAAATGATGATTTTTTTCCTTCACCTTCCACTTCAAAGCCTTTAATTATTGAGTTACATATTTACTTTGGTAGGTTAATAATACTTTCAGCAAAATTTCAAAGGGATCTTGATATTTTAGTTGGCAGACTTTTTAAGTTTTTATGAAAAGAAATCTTATTTCCACGATCTGGGAGGTCGACATTTTGCCGGTGCTCATCATTATGGAGGACATGCTTTGGTTTCAGAAAGGTTGATTGTCTTACCCAAGGCCCATGCTGTTTAGCAGACCATCACTCAGAGCTCGTAATTCCTTGATCAGTAATTTTCCTATTGCCTTTGATGTTTCAGAGTAAGGGTTGGCAATTTTTTAAATAAAAAATCAGGTAGTGAATAGTTTAGGCTTTATAGGTCAGGCAGTGTCTTTTGAAACTATTTGCCTTTGTTCTTGCAGTGTGAAAGTAGTCGTTGATGATGCATAAATAAATGATAATGGCACTATTCCAATAAAGCTTTATTTACAAAAGCAGATGGCAAGCTGTATTTGAACCTGGAAGTGTAATTTGCCACTCCTGCTAAAAAACATTCTATAATACCCTTGTCTAGTTATAGGAATTACCTGACTTTTGAGGTGTACTACAGATACCAATGTCTCTTCTATAATTCTGGTTTAGGAGGATACCCACGAATTGGCATTCTACTCAAATATATCAAGTGATTTTTTTTTCGCCCAAGGGACAAGTTTGGCAAACATTGATCTAGGGTACAATTAATCTTCATATTATAATATTAGAAAGCCACAAATGTTTATTTCTACTTTTAACTAATTAATAATAACTTTTCCAACTTCAATCAGGTCAAAGGTGAGTCAGAGGCACCTTTATGTTTAGCTTCAGTTTCATTTAGCACATTGATTTGATTCAGATCATCAATTTGTGGTTTAGTTTATGTTCTTGGTTTATGTATGAACTCTTATGTGATTTATTACTGGTTCCTATGTGGTTCTTTGAACAGAATAGTTCAAGGAAGGAACCTGCACCATCCTCTAAAGGACCTGAGACTTGCTTAAGGAAATGTAAAATATGCATACACATATACTAGTATGTATGATAAAGATCATACTATATAAAAAAGGATGATGACTAGTTAGAAATAGGGTTTTATAAAGCAACTAAAAATAATCAACATTAGAGAGAGTGTGCACAATTTATAAGGTACGTTACTATCATTTTATATTTATAATCTTGGGAGAGATCTTTCCTCCTCGTTTTTGTAGCTGAAGAAAATGAGACTTAAGTCACACAGCTGGTTAATGAAATTGGGAGATCAACTCTCAAGACTTTAAATTTCAAAATTCTATGTCCTTTCTCCTACCATGGGGATGGTAGGAGTAAAAGAAGGAAAACAGAAGCTAGAAAAAAAACATGAACCAAGAAAAAGCTTTAATCACATTGTCCATTTCTCCAATACCATGTGATTAAAAGGAAATCCAAGATTGTTAAGAGCCATTTTGCCATGGTCCTGGGAAATTAAGAAACAACATTTGCCAAAATATCGCTAAATGTCTGCCGAATTTATGATTGTCTTAGAGCCAACACTTTGCAGAGTGAGGACCTTTCCTGCAGCTTGATAAACCAAGCTGCAGTAGAAAGTAGAAATCACAATAAGAGCCCACACTTAATGGAGATAGGGGAGAGAGAAGAACTTGGCCAGTTAGGAAGAAAGGAATTTCTGTGAACTCAACAGAGCTGGCTCCTCACCTACCTTCTTTATAGAGACCTTCTCAGCTGTTCTTTTATAGCTTTCTGATAACCTGATCTGTGAGTCCCTGTGCTCATTTGTCCTTGCAACTCCTTTCTTTACTGCCCTTCCCTTAGATGCTGTGGGATTCTAGTGAGATGTCTTAGTTATTGATTTATTCCCTAGCAATTAGGGAATAACAAAAGCACAGCATCTAATGTACAGAAATGACTGAATTAATTCAAGAAAGAAGGAAGAATGAGAAGGAAGTGTGGGGGAGGAGAGACAGAAAGAAAAATCTTCTATGTCATTAGAACACAAGGGACAAATTAACATTACTAACTGACCAAGAAATAGCTAATTGAGTATCTCTACCCATTATATTTCTATTTCTTTCCTGTTCTTAAGCTAAACTAGAGTAGAATTATCTTTCCCAGACTACCTTACCATTTTCTGATATTTTCAACTGGATCATGTTCCTGTTGATGATGATGGACCTTAAAATTGATGATGAGAGACTGTGGCCTGTTTCCCTGGTCACCATATGCACCTTGAACCAAAGGTCTTTTTCTTAGTGACCATTTTAACTTGTTTCCCTGATTTCAGCCTGTCTGCACAATCTGTTGTCTACACCAATGCCAGATCAACCTACAGTGGAGTTCTAGTAACCAAAGGGCTATGATGCCTCCATCTTGCCTAATAAAACCTGAATATTCAATGGGCCTTCATGCCCTCCACATGCCAGCTAGACACTGTGCTATTCTCTTAGTGCCAACTGACTGAGAAACTACTGTACCCAAACATGCCCCAAACATGGCCTCAGTCTGGTATTCCGCTCTTTTTCTTCTCTATTCTCTATTTTTTCAAAGTCGGATCTCAAACTCTCTCAGATAATCTCACTGTCCTTAAGCTTCCTTATCAGTTTGTGTTATTTTTTGAAGTCATTTTTTATCTCATTCTTGTCTCAGGAGAAGTACAATTTTAGGAGAAGAGCACTTTGGAGTTGGAAAAGTATGGGTTGTCCCTTACCTTCAACTCAAGGCCATTGGACTAGTGGCTTAGCCATGCCGAAGTTGGTTCCAAATCAGCACATTTCTGAGAGGCAGTCCATCTGTGCATTGCTGGCAGCAACTGAAAACCTGTCCTGCTCCTAGCAAAAGCTTAACCACCTGTTTGCTGAGTGACGGAAGCACTCAAATCAAATCATAGGAACAGAGAGAGGCAGGGACTGCAGGGAATGAGAGACAGAAGGGCAGTTGGATCATAGAAGGGTTGCTGGTTTTGTAGAATCATGACATTTAAATTTTATTAAAGAAAATGGCAGAGTATCTTTAGTTAATGTTTTGGCTAACAGACACCAAAATATTTTTTATTCCAAAAAAGTATAAAGAAACATAACCATTTAGCCATCAGGCATCTCTTTTAGAATGATTTTCATTGTTCTCTCTTAAACAGTGGATGCACCTGTTTTCAAACAATGCCAGCATTCCAGTAGCAAATTAGTATAATCGTATGCTCTCATGTCCTTTACAAAATAAATGTTTTTTATGCTTATTTTCCTAAAAATCTGAACTCAGCCTTACTGACAATTAATAGAAAGACATGCTAATGCTATTCCACAACCAATTTCCACGTAATCATTGTCCAGAATGATTGCAAATATGTAATGGGAAATTTTAATTGAAGTTATTTTATATTTGAACAGTAACAATAATATCTTATGCCAACTGTCCACAGATTTCTCAAATACTTGCTTAAGTATAGAATTACCATGAAGCTTGGCATCTCTTTTTTCTCTTTTTTTGCTATCAAAACATGCTTTCAAAATTTACCTTTAATCTTTACTCCACACACTAGAAAGGGTAACTGTAGTCGCACTCATGCTTCCTTAACATCTTAGCTCCCCACAGTTATTTACTATCATGATTAAGATGAATGTTACTAGTAAAAAGAAACACATTCAGATGCTATTGCTCTGAATATTTCTAAGTTAGGTGTAAGCAAATACATTGTTTCCGACAAAACAAGACAAAAATATAAGGTCCATTTCCCTTCTCTTTTCCATTGAAGGATGGAAAGGATGTTTTCAGTGTCCATTATCGAGTTTTTATAAATGACCTTTTCCCAGGGAACTTCAAAAATCACAATAACATTCTTATTAATATCTCTAGAATAAAGACTAGAATTAGAACATGTGAGGGCATGAAATTATTTGCACTGAATGCCCCCTACTAAGTGGTGGGTGGAACTTCAGTGCCAGATATTCACAGTCCTAAGTGGCTCACCCTGTCTTTGGCTCAGAACCAAAACATGACCTGCATGTGCCTCCATGGAGTTTATAGAAAATAATCAGAGCAGCCCCCTATTGCCATGCACAGTCAAATAACTGGCCATGCAATTAGGAGCGACAGTAAATTCCTTTTTATTTATTGATTCCTATGCAGAAGGTCAAATCCCTGGCCAATTGCAGATGTACATTATAAAGAGAAATCTATAAATTAAGAAAGAGAACATGAGCCTAACAACACACACACAAAAAAAGAGAAACATGATTTGTTCTATTAAGCACATAATCCCAGTGGATATATTATTAGCGTATAATATCCAAATGGCATATTCTTGAGTCCCAATCATTTCCTGGAGAGCAAATCTCCCTGACTTCTCTTGCTATCCACACAGCTTTCCATCTGAGGAGTTGTGATGTGCCCTCACCAAGGAAAAACACCTACAAACCGCATGCATGAGAGGGACGCTAATATATTTGTCAACAGCTATCACTCATAACACGTAAAAGGTTCATCTAACTGTAAAAGAAAGATAGTAAATCCATATTCATTTAAAAATAGTTACAACAAAGCTTTCTTCTCTCAAAGCTTCTTTCTACAATGAAAAATTTCTAAGAGAAATAATCCGTGACTACATTAACCAAGACTCCTTTTCAGATGTCTGAGAAAAGGATGCCTTTCATTGTATAGGCTGGATTTTCGCAAACCTGTGGTAACAATGAGAAAAGGGTCTGTTAATTTGAGACAAGTCCTCTCATGCCAGGAGTTTGCCCACTTCTGTTAGGAGGAAGAAACTTAAGTTATCAGCCACAATGTATATTCTCAGAGCTTGACAATTCATTTATATTGCTGTGAGGGAATTTTTCTGCATAACTGCTTTTTTAAAAATAGTTGAGTCATGACAAACTCTATGATTATCTAATTAGAAAATGCTAAAAAAATCAATTGAAAATGAATTTGAATTAATGAGTTCAGTAAAGTGGCTTGATAGAAGATCCATATGCAGAAATTAATGACTTACAAAAAGCAGTACATATCTAGATAAGGTAATGAAAACAAATGACTTTACTTCCAGTGACAAAATTCCCATAAAATTCTTAGACAATCTGAGAAATGTGCAAGACCAACATAAATACATAAATCTTTATAAAATATAAAAGGTGTAAAATCTTCCTATATTCATCTGGTTATGCAATTTAATTCCAATAATTCTACTTCTTAAAAAATGAAACTTGGCCACTAATTCTACACTAGATTGCTCATGAACATTCCTTTGGAGAGTCCCCTATATGAAGGCTGGTACTGGGTTGCTACGTTATAAGTAGCATAGATCTCAATGGCTGAGACCCAGGTAGAAAGAAGAGGCTATGGACATAGAAAGAAGAAGCTATGAACAGATAGCTGAAAAAGTTTCAGGAAGTCTTCTAGGATTAGGCAGAAAAAAATTAAGTTTAGATAGTTGCCAAAGCAACCAGGACTTGAAAAAGATCCTGGAGAAAAGGAAGCACAGAGAAGTGAACTTGACATATGATTCTGCTTTGTTTCATGAGCTACTTACTGTTGGCTAAGTAACCACGAGGTGCTGAGAAGCCAAGCTGAAAGTGTGGCTAAGAGAGCGCTCAGTGGCCCCATGATACTGGGAGTCAAATTTGGAATTCAGTGTCAAAGAAACCCTATAAACATCCCAGGTTCTGGTGGGATCCTGAATTGCTATACCCCAGAGATAAAAAAAAAATTAAATATGAACTAGCACTGTCAAAGACAGAAACCCAGATTTGAATCATCTGAGTCCCAGGCTGAATAAAGTTGATAAGTCTCTAGCTACTAGCAAAAAGCTGAACTTAACCCTCTCTAGACAAAGCTAGCATCATTTAGATCCTCAAGTTATCTTTATAATGTTTCATATATACTTTCCAGCATTCAATCAAATATCAACAATAATGCCAAGAAAAGGAGCAAAGAGAGAAAATAGTCAATAGAAGAAGGACTATAGCTTATTCAATATTGTAGTTACACAATATACCAACACATGAGTTAAAATAACTTTGGTTAATATGCTCAAAATACGAATTGACAAGGTGGAAAACTTTAGCAGAGAACTGGAACCAATAAAAAGGAATCAAATGGAAATTCTGGCTGACATTTAAAAGGAAATTAGAATTTCATTAATTTAATAAATTTAGTAATTAAAAACATTTAACACATGTTTTTAATAATAACAGCCAAAAAGGATATTAGTTAACTGGAAAAGCACTAAAAATATTCTGAGTACATACACACACACACACACACACACACACACACACACACGCACACAATTGTAAATATAAGAAATATATATCTAGGGTAGGAAATATAACATTGTGTCAACATAAACTGGAGGCTGTGATCTTGAATTCTTTGCATTCAAATATGAAGAGATTATAGTCTGGCTCTGCAAGTGCCCTCCCTTTCCTGGAGAAAGTAATAGCACAGCTCAACTTGATGCCCTGAGAAAGCAATGAGCAGGGCCGACATCAGTCTCAAAGGTAGGTGGAGAACAGTTATCCAATTGAAGGCTCACCACACACATGAATGCAATTTACTGATATAAACTATTTGTATAAGGAAAGAATCCAACCTGATATTAAATTTAAAAATTCTTCCAGAATTGCTCACTTCTATAGGACTTTGAAAGCTGCAAACTATAAATGGTTTTGTTGAAACATTTTGAGGTTCACATGCTTTTGATTGAGGTTTCTAGAGGAGAGAAAATCTTTCTGATGATGACTGTACAATAAAATATACAGCCTGGCTTGGATGGCTCAGTTGGTTGAGTGTGGTATCATGAATCAAAAGGTCACTTTTTGGACTCCTGGTCAAGGCATATGGCAGGGTGAAGCTCTTGATCCCCAGGAAGGAGTGTGCAGGAGGCAGCCAATCAATGTTTCTCTCTCATATTGATGTTTCTCTCATTGTCTCCTGTTTTTTCTAAATAAAATCAATAAAAATTATGTGTTTTAAAAAACTGTACCACCCATGTGAATAAATCACAATGAGAAAAAATCATCTGCTTTTTTAAATAGGAAAACTAGCACCCCAAAATGGCAAAATGTAGGAAAAGTTTTAAAAGAATATAAAGTGATTATATTTGAAAAAATAAATATAAGGAAGAACTAGACATATTTTGGAAGGACATAATAATATTAAAAATTATATGCAAAATACACTACTAGAACCTCTAAATTTTTAAAGCCATTGAAATGCAAAGGATTGAATAAAATTAGACCTTTTAAGGATATTACTAGTTAACTTCCTGTCCACTTACTCATTCCACATTATTAGCTTCCATATTTAGGTGCAGAGCTAGTGTCTAGAGTGACTAAATGGAGTAGATTTCCCACACTCCAGTGTCTTACTAGTAAGTATATTGGTTGGGAAGGGCAGACAAATAACTCAGGGGGCATGAGTATGTCCAGAGTGCTGTGGAAACACAGAGGAAGATGTCAAACCTAAACATGGGACTGAAGGAGTTAAATTGAGCAAGTCATACTTGAAACCAATTTTAAAGAATTATTAAGTGTGAGGGGAAGTAGGAGAGAGCAAAAGAGGGCACTTTGGAGAGAGGAAATAACTATGTTTTCTACTTGGGAAAAAGCACTAAAAGCTCCTGCCTCTCAAAACTGATCAATCTTACCAATTTGACTTCATTGGAAAAGGCACTTTTTTTGTTTCCAACTAAACAGAGACACGGTCTTTCCATCTTTGCTAGAGCAAGAATTTAGGTTTTATCTGGTTTCTTGTCTCCCAAAAGAAGAAGTAAGAGAAAAGTCATAAAATATAAACTTAAGTTAGTGAATAAACAAGTAGGTGCCAAGTTTCAAGAATGAAAAGCATCATCTAGTGTGTATATTTTCAAAATTCTGCAAATTTTGAATGCCAATAGCGAGATCCCTGTATTCATTAAGGAATAGTACACTTTCTTCACTTTCTAGGAAAGCATGCATTTAAGGAGAATTTAATAAATATAGAAACAATATTTATCCCTCAATAATAGAAAAATTTGATGTAGTTTAGAATTGCTGGTTTTGCTAAAGACAAAACAAGATGATTTTTACCTACATTTTCCCAAGATTACTAATAAATGCTAAATCCAGTGAGGAGCAAATGTAATAATTTCTTATCTGTGTACAAAACAAGTCTCACCTGCATCTTATATTAAATTAGCACAGAAATGACATTTTTAATTCTGCTATATGATTCTGAGAGTCTGTTTTCTGTATGTGTGATGAAAGTTGTTCATTGTTTTCAAATGTAGCCCATTTTGGATCATTTAACTTTCATGCTATTGGCATGGTCTACATTTAGTGAAAGTAACACATCTTGAATTTAATTATTTATTCATTAACCAGAGGCCTGGTGCACGAAATTAATGCACAGGTATGATCCCTAGGCCTGGCCGGCAATCAGGGCCAATCGGGGCCTTCTGGCTGCTGGGCAGGGCTTTCCTTCATTCCATGCTAGCCCCTGGTGGTCAGTGCATGTCATAGCAAGCGATTGGTCTCCTGGTCAAACTCCTGCAGGGACAATTTGCATATTAGGCTTTTATACAGGCATCTATTAAGGGTCTGCTATGTAAAGGGCTCTTCTGATTCAAAGGGATACAGCCATACTCTACCCAGAATTCTGTAAAGAAGGGATGGAAGGAAAATCAGGAAGGAGCCATTCACTTTTGAGTCTATTTTTATTTTGCCCCATTTCTGATCATCATTTTCCCTGCAATCAATAAACCCATTTGGCTCATAATTCACTCATTTAGTTTTGGTCTCTCTTCTCCATTTGGCTATTTCCAACTATCCATTTTTCTTTTGGAAGTCATTGAATTTCTTCATTTAGCTAATTCTCCACATAATGAAAAGATTACATGGGTTTCTGTCCTAGAAAATAGTCACTTACCTGAATTAATAATTTGAACGTAAGTTCTTCAGCTGTAAGTTCTTCAGGGGAAAAAAAACTTAATGGAAAAAGCACTTCCATCAGGAAGAGAAACAAGTTATAGAATGTTTAGGCCTTTATTTCTCCATAAAGAAGTTTAATTATTCATATACTATGTGTAGACCAAAATGGAAGTTTGAAAGATGAAACAAAAGTCACTTAATCTATGGAAAAACAAATAGTTAAAATGCAATAGGTTCATCTTATCCCATTTGTATTTAATATCATTTCTGTAAGAAAAATAACATGGAAAGCTGAAAGATAGAAAATAATTCAGAGAAAATCAATGGCTAAATAATGTTGAGACAAATTAAATAACACACAATAAAATATTATAGGACTTTAATGCATAGAGTTTGCCTAAGAAAAAACAAATATAAGGTAAAGCTGTCATTATCTGAAAGGTGACTATCAAAATCAAATTTATACAAACTTTTATAATACCCAAACAAATTCAACTTGTTAGATCAAGTATGCAGATTACAAAGGTTAATAGTTTTGAGGTGAAGGTTTGGGCTGATCTAATTGAACTAAATATGATAAAATCATGCAGAGAATGGGTAGTGCACTGCCTGATTTTACTGTGTGAACTCAGGACCTTCCCCAGCTGTTCACAGGCGGTCACTCTCACTGCCCTGGACATGCCTTCCCAACTCAGCCTTGGCCACCCTCCTCAGGTCAGCCTGATTCCTCCAGTTCTCTCTTCTCTCTTCCCTCTCTCTCTCTCTCTCTCTCTCTCTCTCTCTCTCTCTCTCTCTCTCTCTCTCTCTCTTTCTCTCTTTCTCTCTCTCTCTCTCTCCCCCTTCCTCCCTCTTCCTCCTTCCCTTCCTCTCTAAAATTCAATGCAAAATTTTTGTTTATTTTTAAAATTTTTAAAAGTGAATGACAAATTCACTTGTCTTGACATCTCACTGGTTAAACTTATTTTTGATGCTAAGGCAGTATCATTAGCACAGGAAGAAAACATTCCCCAGGCTAGATGGTGTTGACCTGGAGCAGAGCCGTTGGTATTTAAATCTATGGAGTCAAGAAGACCTGTCACAGATCACTTTTCATGGGGAGTTTAAAATGCCAAGACAAAGGTTGGAATGTCATCCACAGAGAGCAAGAAAAGATGTGAAGGAAATTGATATTAAATTGTTCTGGTATAGATTTGTGTTACATGGAAAAGTCAGAAATGGCTCTCTCAATTTCTATGAAGGGGTTTTGGGGAGTTTGGCCCAAAATTTTTGACCTCATACTCTTTTTCATATCTCTGCATATTAAAAATAGCTGGAAGACCTGGGTTCCAATTTGGTCTTGGTGCTGACCAATGATAAGTGATATGCTTTGGGGCACAGATACAAATTTAACTCTTTAGACACCTCACCTACACAAGGCTTATATTAGAATTGAATGTATATGTTTGTGAAAGTGTTAGATATGACAAGACTCTGTCAGACATTGTAATATTTCAAGCCAAGAAAAGAGCTGAGAAAATAAACAAATTGAGAAGTAATAGGAGTAAAAAGAGTGATTATTTAATCAGCATCTCAGATAATTGATATTTACAAAAGAGGATATAAGTTTAGTAGTCTATCCCAAAATTTTTAAAGTAAGGAGATCCCACTTCTGATGTTAAAAACAAACAAACACCAAAACTGTCACATACTTGTGCTGATCCATTGCAACTCAGATTGACTTGGGGATCAGACTCTCAATCCACACAAATCTGTCACATTGAGCAAAACTTTCACATGCTTAATCTAGTCTGACATTGTCAACTATTCGTGTTTTTATTTTCAGTGTATACTTAATTATTCTAAGGAATTTATTTCCATTCAAATTTCAAGTCAATCTAAAATATACAGGATAGTAAACAAATATTTTGTGATATTATTTGTAAATGAGTTAAAGTGCTTTGAAATAGTTTAAATCACCTTAAAATATAATGTCAAGCAATGGGAAATAATTGTGGGGATTTTTTTCCCACTCATTGAATATAGCGTTTTGTTTTCTTAGGGTAGATTTTTAACATTTCCTAATTCTCTGCGGAAATGGTCCAGGAAGCAGTGCTCCCCCATCATTCCTGTGCAGCATTGCGTGACTCTGATGGTGTGTGGTCATTTTCAGAGCTGGAGGCCGAGGAGTGGTGCAAGCATCTCTGTATGGAGTGTCTGGGGACCAGGCTGAATGACATCAGCCTTGGGGAACCTGACCTTCTGGCAGCAGGAGTGCAACGAGAACAGAATGGTAAGTGGGAGTCGCCTTCCATCATTGTCAAGTACACTAGCCATCATAGACCTTTGAAAATTAAAAGGAGCCCAGAAATGTTTCAGACCAATCAATTTTTTCAAGGAAAGTAAACTGATTAACCTGAGCTGTTTAAGAGACTCTAAAGATTGCATAGCAACTAGAGATAATGTTAATACATAACCTGGGTCTCCTGACATCTTTCTTTGTGACATTGTCATTTACCTAAATAAATAACTAATAATTTAAATAACTGTATATAGGTTTTGACTGGAAAACATTCTTAAATTTTCTTCTTTGAGAGTTACTGTACTTTAGAGTCTATATAAACAACTTTGACTTACTGTGTTATTTATCGATTGGTTTCAGTCAGCAGGCCAATGCGCTATCCACTGAGCCAAACAGGTTTCGGCAGAGTTGCTAATTTTTAATGGCCAGTGTTTGAAAAGGTTGACTAGTGTTGGCAAAGCTTGACACTATTTATTAAAAAGACTTCTTAGAATTATGCATGGTTTATAAATTAGAACAGGTAGACATGCACCATAATAACACTCAATGGCTGTCATCTTGTTATGACTGATAAGGTTCTAACAATCATCACTGTCTTGTAGTTCAATAAAAAGCATTATTTTATATTTGTTGCTAAATTGGAAAACATGTTTTCTTCACTGATTCATTATGAACACATATGGACTCAAAACTCAGCCTGTGTTGATAGTTTTTGGAAGGTCACGAAGGCATTCCTGGGGCTCCTTTTCCAGCTGTCTTAATAGCGCAGTTTCCCTTCCACTCTTGGAGTTCAGCTCTCTGGCCCATTTTCTGAGAGCCGTGCTAAGTACAGAAAGTCCATAATCACACTGTCTGATGTATGCTGCTCAGTTTAAGGGGAAAAAAAGAAAACAAAAAACAAACTCTGGCTGTTAACATTTGTAAAGTATGACATAAAAGAAATACGAAGAAAGCTGCTAAGTCAGGCCTAGGAGAGAGGAAGCATTTTTGTGCACTTGTTTGCTGTGAACTGTATGCTTTCATTTTAATATTGGGTTTGTAGATAGTTTCCATCCAAATGCTCCTTTGGTTTACTGTAATTTTTAAATCTAACTTGATAATAATGTCAAAGTAACTTGCCTAGTATATAAAGGGAAATGTGTAATACGTGTTTGTTTTTTTTAGGCTAGGTCAAGCAAGAAATTCAATGCCAGAGCTATTTATAAAAAGCACAGGCAGATGTAGCCTGCTGAGTAATCTTTAGGCCACAGTATAAATGCAGGTTATTCCCACAGACAAGTAATTCTCTCCTAATTTCAGTTTCGTAATTTCAGCGTGAAGATGAACTAATACTTGCTCATGGGGCTGTCATGATGGTGAAGTGAGGTCATATCAAATAAAAACCAACTCTCCTGCTTAGCTCAATTTAAAAAATCACAAGTGTTTTTAAGCATAAGTAAAAGCAAAACATAAAAAAAAATTCTGAATATATGTGAGAGAAGACCTGAAATCCTAAAGCTCTCCTTTATGCCTTCAAGTCACTATTTCAGCATTTTCACACATAAAACCTCTGAACATAAACAAAATCCTTAACTTCCTAAGATGTGTTTGAAGTCAATAATATGTACAAATTGGAATAAATCTTTTATGAAATATTTATCATTACAGATTGGGTCCTCTTAAGGCATTTTAGTATTAAATTATGGAATTTACCCTTCATCAGAAATATTATTTTACTATTTTATTAATGACTAGAGGCCCAGTGCATGAAATTCGTGCACTGGAGGGGGTCCCTCACCCCCGTCTGCACCCTCTTGCAGTCCGGGACCCCTCATTCCTTACCACCTGCCTGCTTTCTGCTCCTTACTGTTCAGCCCACTGCATCTGTCCCCTAGTGGGGAGGGATTGTGAGAAGGCTCCACGGCATGTCCAGCCTGTCTCATTCAGTCCTGATTAGCCAGACCTCAGGAGCAAGCTAACCTACTGGTCAGAGCATCTGCCCCCTGATGCTCAGTGCACATCATAGCAAGCGATTGAGTGGCCTTAGCATTCTTTAGCATATAACACTTTAAATGGTTGAATGGATGACCAGACATTTAGCATATTAGGCTTTTATTATATAGGATGTGCTTGGATTTTATTTATAGTTTCTCTTGAGCAGTGAGGTACATGTGTGCAGAATTGAAATAGTAAATTACATTATTGTGGCTTGTGGTGATTATGAGGTCGCCTATCATCAAGGAAACACTCACTGCAGCCTTGACCACCACATGTTTTGGACATTCAAAATTGTTACTTTTCCTCTACTGTTTTTTCTGACTCTTCAGACAGCTTGATTTTATTTATTCTGAGACTAACTAAGAATGAAGCTTTGTGCAAATAATTTGAAAGGTTCTATTTGTGTTGCTGAGATAAAAGTTATTGATTAAAATCTTTGCTAGAATCATCTTTATCTAATGCTTCCAGCCGCTTTTGTATTGACTCTGAATCTCACATGGTACAGAGAAAAGTAAGCAAACACAAGCACAAACACACACACTTTTTCTTAGACATTGGATAACAATGCCACCAGAAAGTGTACATTAAGTATACATTTTAAATTTTAAATTTGTACAACTTCCAGGATCTTCACATCTTTTAGTAGTACTTAAGATAGCCTACAGTGACCTCAGAATTTGACCTGATTGGGAATATGGTCTTTACAGAGAGAGATGAGCACGTTTAAATGTGGCCATTAGAATGAGCCCTAATCCAATATGACATTCACTATGTCCTTATAAAGAGGGGAAATTTGGAGGCAGAAACAGACATGGAGAGAGGAAAGAGGATCTGAAGACACAGGGAAAGAACACGGACATGTGAAGGAATTGAGGCATCTACAGGACATGGGTTGCAGGCAAACACAGAAGCTAGAAGGGTCCAGGAAGGATTCTCCCGCTGGAGCCTCATAGAGAACACAGCCCGCCCCCCCCCCACCACCACCACCACCACCACCCGCCTCGAGACACCTCGAGGCCAGACTTCTGGTTCTAGAACCACTAGACACTAAATTTATGTTGTTTTAAGCCACCCAGTTTCTAAAATACAAGACTCAGATATGAAAATAACTTTCTAAACCTAGGAATAGAAGAAGACTTTCTCAAACTTGTAAAGGACATCAATGAAAAACCTTCAAAAATTATCATTCTTGAAGGTAAAATATTGACTGCTACCTTCATATGATTATAAATAAGCAATGGCATCCTCTTTAACCACCTGTATTCAGTATTCTACTTAAGGTCCTAATTTATGTAATATTACAAGAAAAGGAAATCATAAAAATTGGTTAAAAAATAATAATAAGCTAGGCTTGTGTACCTGGAATACTCAAAGGAATTTATAAGGTAGCAACTAAGACTAAGTAAAGTCAGGGATGTTGCAGAATAAAAAGTTAATATGTAAAAATGTATATATTATGTGTTATATATTATAAGCTATATACTATTTATGTACATATTAGCAATAAACAATAAACATTTGCAAAATGAAATATAAAAAATATCATTTATAAAATCACCCAAAAATCACATACTCAAAGATAAATTTGGCAAAGTATATAACCCTATCTCTACACAGAAAACTCAATATTACCGAGAGAAATTAAAAGAGATCTAAATAAATGAAAACCAGTGTTCTAGGGAGTAAAAACCAAACGTAAGTTCATAAATATGAAAGTGACATGATTAGAGGGAAGTTTAAAACATCTGCCTCATAAAATTATTTCACAGAGGTAAACATTTAAAAAGTCATTTTAGGAAAACCATAAAAATATTAGAAGAATACATAGGCAGCAAAAGATCAGACATATGTCTTA
The DNA here is from genome assembly GCA_027563665.1 of Antrozous pallidus. Lineage (NCBI taxonomy): Eukaryota > Metazoa > Chordata > Mammalia > Chiroptera > Vespertilionidae > Antrozous > Antrozous pallidus. The sequence continues at coordinate 52,111,184 of CM050518.1, forward strand.
GCAATATCTTTACTGATACAGCTCTTAGGAAATGGAAACTAAGGAGAAAAATAAACAAATGGGACTCTGCACAACAAAAGAAACCATCATCAAAACAGCAAGAGAACCCACTGCATGGAAGAACATATTTGCCAATGTGACATCTGATAAGGGTTTAATCTCCAAAATATATAGGGAACTCATACAAGTTAACAAAAGGAAGATAAACAACCCAATAAAAAATGGACGAAGGGCCTAAATAGACACTTTTTGAAAGTGGATATTCAGAAAGATATATGAAAACATGCGCAAAATCACTAATCATCCAAGAGATGCAAATTAAAACTACAATGGGGTACACGTCACACCTGTCAGAATGGCTATCATCAACAAATCAACAAAGGACAAGTGCTGACAAGGATGTGGGGGAAAAGGAACCCTCCTGCACTGCTGGAGGGAAAGCAGACTGGTGTAGCCACTGTGGAGAACAGTATGGAGTTTCCTCAAGACACTAAAAATGGAACTTCCATTTGACCCAGTAATCCCACTTCTAGGAATATATCCCAAGAAACTAGAAACGCCAATCAGAAAGGATATATGCATCCTTATGTTCATAGCAGCACAATTTACAATAGCTAAGATTTGGAAACAGCCTAAGTGTCCATCAGCAGATGAGTGGATTAGAAAACTGTGGTACATCTACACAATGGAATACTGTGCTGCTGTAAAAAAGAAAGAACTCTTACCATTTGCAACAGCATGGATGGACCTGGAGAGCATTATGCTAAGCAAAATAAGCCAGTTGGAGAAATATAAATATCACATGATCTCACTCATTTGTGGAGTATAATGAACAACATAAACTGATGCACAAAAATAGATCCAGAGTCATAGAAGCATCAAACAGACCTTCAATCCTTAGAGTAAAGGCAGGGGAGGGTGGGGTGGAGGGGTGTAGATAAGAGATAAACCAAAGGACTTATATGCATGCTTATAAGCATAACCAAAGGACATAGACAGTAGGGGGACGGGGACGTGCTGGGGGTGGGGGAGCAACTGGGGAGAGGTCAGTGGGGGAAAATGGAGATATATGTAATATTTTCAACAATAAATAATTTTTTAAAAGTCTCTTTAGTGGAGCCAATTTTAACTTTGTCATATTGAAATGGTGTTTCCAATGGAAACCATACCAAATTTGAGCATCAGCCTGTTTTATGTTAGTAAAGGCATCAAATAAATTATTCACAGCAAGTACAGAAACCTTCCTTCCATTATAATGGAATAGGAAAGAGTATAATTTACTAGATAATCGATGCACTGCTCTCATTCTTATGTGCCCAGTTTTCTGCTGGATTACATTAGTCTAGTTTTTAATTGAATCTCTAATCCTTGGAAATTAAGGGAGGATGGATTTGAATATTTAAAAATTGGAAATAAAATACTTTAGGATAAATTTTTCATAAGATTCAAGAAATAACATTAAAAGGGAGACTGGAGTGTTCTGAATCATATCAAGAAGGGGTTATCTTGAGTTGCTAGGTAAGGAAGTGTGTGAAGACTAAGAAATTTGAAGGCAGGCAAGGGGGGAAGAGCCACCATAGGTGCCTTTCACCTACACTATGTTGCCTGGAGCTGGCTCTGGAAGGACTCCTTGGGGCAAGTTTCTCAATCACTTTGTATTTAATGGAAATATCGAGAGCCCTATAGTAGATGAATCTTATTAAATTCACTTATTTATTATTCTCTAGTTTTTCCCCATGTCCACTGTGAAGATTGGACTCTCTGTCTTCATCGTCGCTAGGATTTATCTGCTAACATTAGAGCACACAGACATTTCAGGGAAAATACGGCTCTCCTGAGTCCTCTGATGTTTCATGTTCTGTCTACCTGAAGGGCACTCAATGTCACAATTATTTTTTATATCTTTTTTTTAATATCAAACTGTGGGTGTGAATATCAAGGGTCAATGTGGCTCTAAGCAATAGTAAACTTGGTTCATGATATTCATTTATTTCAGTATTTTGAAAGAAATGTTATTTCTTGACAACTTTTTGGCAGTGATTCTTCGGTTACTATCCTCAGACTCTGGAGTGGATGGAAAGAAAGGAATTTACAGGAATGTTTTACTTTCTACTTTTATAAAAATATTTCCCCTGTCCACAACAAATGCCACTGATGTATCATTAGTTCCAAATGTAAAAGCTGAACTTTATCCAAAGTGTCTTGACCAAAGAAAAGAAGACTGCTGTCCAGGCATTTTCTATATTCCTGTGTCACTCTGTTTCATCCAAGTTTCATTTATACTCTTATATGAGATCATACCTGTTTGGTATACTACTTGTCAACCCCATTGGTGTGGGAGTTGTGGTAGGAATGTAAGTGATGTTTATAATGCTAAATTCATAACTTACTTGTTTTCACATAATACATTTTGAATTTAGGATTTATATTTCATAAATATGTTATATATACTGAGTGGCCAGATTATTATGATCTCTGAATGCATAATAATCTGACCACGCAGTGTAGAGTGACCACAGAGTTGAAATTTTAAAATAAGGTTTTTCCATGTGTAGGAACTACTTTGTGGGTAGTTAGAAAGAAGATAGTGGCTGGGGGCCACTATCTCCTAGTCCCCTGATATATCAAGATTTGCAGGCTTTCCCTTATACATAAGTACACTGAGTGGCCAGATTATTATGTGTTCAGAGGTTATAATAATCTGGCCACTCAGTGTGTGTGTGTGTGTGTGTGTGTGTGTGTGTGTGTGTGTGTGTGTGCGCGCGCGCACGCGCGCGCTTTTCATTGCAGATACATATTTCTTCATTTATCATTTATAGAATTTATCTTAATTTGTCTTTAGGAAATGAATGTTAAATCATATACATATTAGTTTTATAGGTCAATAATCTATGTAAAAATTGAATCAGATTATTTTAGTTAAAAATATCTAGACACTTGACTATAACTATTGTTCATACGGTTACTACATTTCAAGTTGTCATGCTTAAATTAAATTTAACCTATTTAGAATCTGATATTACTGTCTTTCTTTTTTTTTGCATCAACAAATTATTATTCTGAAAAATACCTGCCACAGAAAGATTCTTTCTATTATGCAGACAATGCCAACTCAGTACAAGCAGTCAGTGTTTAAATCGAGGCATTCTGATGGATGATAGCACATTCCTAAACATATAAATCCTCTTCCAACAGCAAATGCACCATTATCCCTTTCAAAATAATTAATTCAACAACACTGCCTTTAATGCACTATTCATAATTAAATTTAAACTCACGAGGATTTATCTGCCAGTAATTCTTACAATTTTTGTTATCCTGACTCATTATTTGTTTATAATTCCTCAATTCTTACAAACCATATTTATTATGGCAATATTTATTTTATTCGTAGTTGAACAATATGTATTTATCACTTACTTTAAACTAAGACTAGGATCTAGGGATATTTTATAAAACACTTTATAGGTCATCCTAAGGTCTTTACTGCCTGGAACTTACAAACTAACCTTATTTTCCAAAATTAAGTGCATATAATGCATTTAACTGGGGATTAGAGGCTGCAGAATTTTATGGTAGCCTTTAAAATGCACAAAATGTTATAAAACTAGATTTGGAATTATTGCCTAATATTCAGATTTTCAAGTATAAAATATCCAGAAATGAAAACAGTTGTGTATTTTTAGTTTTGCATACCAAAAACCACATTATGAAGTCCTACAGAAGGCAGTAATGAATACCTGCAATTATCATGGGCTGAAATTGACAGTGAATACAATGTGTTTTGACAGTCAGTCTGAGTATGCATTGAATACTTCATGCCACAAAGGTAAAAATGAGTACATTCTTGCTAAAATTAAATAAGATACTCCTCTCAGGAATTGTGTATTTGATATCCACTTAAGGTATGTGAAGAAGCAGACAGGAAGCACCAATTGGGCTAAAATCCACTTATCTTTTTACCCTCATTTCTCCACTATAGAATTTAACCATTTAATCCCCACCATAGACAATGCATGCAACAAAATGTTGTAGGATGAGTGAGCTATTTATTGATAATCAAGAATACTTGAACTCCTTTTTTCATACACCATATGGAAGAAAGTAGTGTTTTGCAGTGTATTTGGATGTGCCCCAGGGACACGAGACCACTTTCTGAGGGCTGTAGGCAGGTACACAAATCAATGCAGTGCAGCTACAGTCATGCCTCCGTTCTCCATTCTTTGTTTCTTTGCAGAGCGGTTCAATGTGTATCTGATGCCTACACCAAATCTGGATATTTACGGCGAATGCACAATGCAGATCACTCATGAGAATATCTATCTCTGGGATATCCACAATGCCAAGGTCAAGCTGGTGATGTGGCCTCTCAGCTCCCTGAGGAGATACGGGCGGGACTCCACATGGTTCACCTTTGAGTCGGGAAGGTAAGCTCTAAGGGCAGCAACCAAGTGTAGGAGGTAAACTCCTGAAGGAAAGGTTCAATCTAACAGTGTCCAGACTGACCACGGTTTTCATAAAGGTTAGAATTCATCAAACACATAATTTCTCCAAATTTTTGTTAATAATAGAATAAAATTGTGTTAATTTTATGGTCAAGTTAATTACCCTACTCAAAATTATTTCTTAGGTTGGCATCAAACTAGTTGCATAATAATATTAATAATACAATATAGTTTGCATTATTATTACAATAGCATATTGTATCCTACTATATTTTTAGTACAATAGAATTTGCATAAAATTCAGCATGTCCTTGCTGGCAGCATGTTCTGAATGCTCTAAAAGTAAACAATTTTGAAAGAAGTTTTATATAAAATTGTTTAAATATATGTTTTAGATTTAAAATAAGTTAATGAATATTTATTTACCAAGGTCTTTATGTTAATAACATTAGTTAGGTATAAATATTAACTCAGAATGATTAAACACATGTTGGCAAATCCATAATTTATGGAATGGCTAACTCAGGTTTTAAACTTAGTATATCAAGGCATATACAGTAGTTGTAATTCATAAATGTCAGAAGTGAATGCTTATTTCCCAGTCATTTATCCATAGACAAGGTTTAGACATGAGTTTCAACCAACTAAATCAATGTGTTTATACAATATCATAAAATGAGTTTGTGATATTGTTATCATGCATCCAAGACGAAACCTAGGTTTTGGACTGTATCTGAGAAACGTTTAGTGTACCCAACCTCGCCCAGGAGATGCGGTTCATCACATTCTGAAAATGAATTTATGGTATTATAAGGTAATCACAGTGAAGTTTTGTTGCACTTGACATAGCAATTTTAATTACATAAATTTCTTCTTACAAAACTGTTAAGTACGTACTCAAGGTCAGATTTTACTAATATCTATCTAGGGAAGGCAAGATGTCTTTTAAATTTTTCAAGGGGAAAAAACTGAGCAGAAGTAATTTTATGAGTCTGGAGCCCTTTTGCACCTTTTGCACGAAGGCATTATTAAAGTCTGGAGCACATTGATTTCTTGAAATGCCTCCAATCTTGTGTTTACTTAGCGGCTGTGAGTTCACTCAACTGTCTGCCTAGATACTGGCAGTGTAACCATAATCACATTCTAGATACTTATCAGGAAATAAAAATCCTCATAAGAAAATGAATATTTTTCTACATGTACACTATTTTTTTAAAAATCATATAGTTATGAAAAAGGGATTACAGGTTTGAGATTGTCTGACATAAAATTTATGGTAATTTTTTTTTTGCTGGCCTCAAAAGTTAATGGATGTATATATAAAAAGAGATTGCTCTATTTTTCATCACTTAGCAATATACACCAGGGTTCCCTTGCCGGCATCTTTTCCCTGGGTACTCTTATTTTCCTGTTTTTATGTAGAGCAATTGAAATTATTTCTTTCTTCATTTCAGTAGGTGTCTCAGGATTTTAAAAAACAAGTAGTTATTTTTGCTTTTATAGTGGTTACCCTGTATTTTCACTGCATTTGTACCTGTCTACATTCGTTTTTTCTTCGAAGTCTTTACGGGGGATATACTGGCTCACCACAGGTTTCAAAAGTGATGTTCTCAAACAAAACATCAAATTATTTGATGTGCATTTTGGCTTTTCTAACATCAATATTAATTGGTTTTCTATGATTTTGATGATTTTTAATAATTTTAAGGTACATGAAAAGATAAATATATCAAAATAGATAAGGCCCATAATCCTCAAGCTTTATTTGTTTGGTTTGGTTTTCAATTTTGTTTGTTTTTTTGGTTTAGCAGCAATTTTTCTTTCTTGTTTTTGTTGTTGTATGCCAGAAAAACCTAAAGAACAAATATCTTAATGTCTATTAAGTATGTTGATACCTACACTCCTATGTGCCCTGGAAATCAAGGAAAACTAGATTTAGATCACAGCTCTGTCACTTTAATAATTTAGCTTGCTCCATTTGACCTTTCTGGCCTTCATCTTTGCAGAGAAGAATTACAATATCTACTTCATAGATGTGTGTGGGAAGAGTGAGTTAGTGAATATAAAGAAGCATATATCACATATAGTATAGTCACATAGTGAGCACTGGAGAATCTTTATTACTCCTATTTTAAAAAATATATATATTGATTTCAGAGAGAAAGAGATAGGGAGAGAGAGAAATAGAAACATCAGTGATGAGAGAGAAGCATTAATCAGCTGCCTCCTGCATGCCCCCTATACTAGGGGTCAAGACTGCAAGCCAGGCATGTGCCCTGACCAGGAATGGAATTGTGACCTCCTGGTTCATAGGTTGATGCTCAACCACTGAGCTACACAGGCCGGACTTGATTACTCCTACTCTTTATCAGAAATTACATAATTTGCCCCTTTCTAATTTCTGAATGAAGCTTCTACTTAGGTCTGAAGAGTTCTCTTCCTAAAAAACTCTGTAAGATATATCCTTAGCCAAAAACATGGGAAACCAATGAAAAAGCTTGAGAAAAGTTTGCATGCAAATGCTGGAGAGATCATTATAAACTCAGTGTCTAGAATGGGAAGTTCATGTTACCTATTTTGAGTCAGGAATTTGAGGCCAAGAGCAAACGGGACAAGGTGCAACAAGACATTGTGGTACAGATAAGGGGAAGACTGAGTGGCTGTCATCATACTACCTGGTGCTTGAGCAAAATTTACAGGTTACTAGGTGCCTCTTTCATTGAAGAAGCAGCAGATACACAAGAACTCTATAATTTACCATTCTTAAGTTTGGAATGAGTTTACACTCCAATATTATTACCTGTGGAGAAGTCAAACTTCTTTACCCTTCTATACTAATAAAAGCCTGTATGGTCCTTGTGCTCTTGCATGATGCCCTCACGTCATCAAAAGATGGTCACCACAAAATGGCTGCCACAAGATGGCTGGCAGGGGAGAGCAGCTGTGGGCGACTGGGCCACCAGGGAAGGGCAGTGGGGGAAACCAGGCTGGCAGGGGAGGGCAGTTGGGGGTTATTGGGACAGCAAGGGAGGGCAGTTGGGGGTGACCAGGTCAGCAGGGGAGGGCACTTGGGGGCAATCATGCTGGCAGGGGAGCAGATAAGTGTCAATCAGGATGGTAGGGGAGAGGGTTAGAGGGTGATCTGGCTGGCAGGTAGAAGCAGTTAGTGCCTAGTATGCGGAATCTGGCATAAACTGGCAGTTGGACATCCCCCCAGGGGTCCCAGATTGGAGAGGGTACAGGTTAGGCTGAGGAACCACCCCCATCCCCCCCCACCCCATGCACGAACTTTGTGCACCAGACCACTAGTAAAATAATAAGAGGGGAAATCTAAAGGAATCTTAATGAAAAGCTACTAGAATTTAGAAGCGAAGTTAACAAGGTTTCAGCATATAAGATCAATATACAAAAAATCAATTTTATTGTATATGTAATCTATGAATAATTAGAAGAGAAATGTTTGAAAATATCTCTTATACCGTCATCAAGATATGAAATATACATATAGGTTGATTTAACAAAATATGAAAGAGCTGTACATTGAAAACTAAAATATAACTGAGAGAAATTAAAGAATACAATGAAAACATGTACCTCATTCATTAATTCAAAGACTCTATATTAAGATGAAAATCCTCTCTAAATCAATTTATAGACAATATAATCACAATAAAAAATTTCAATTGACTTTTCTGAGGTAAATGACAAGTTGTTTAAAAAGTATATAAAATTGCAAAAGACCTAGAATAGCTAAAACAATCTGGAAAAGAATATATCTGATGGATTTCCACTACCTATTTTAAGACTGCTAGGAAGCTAAAATAATCCAGACAGTGTGGTAATGGCACAGGGATACACCTAACAGTCAATTGAAAATAATGAAAACTTCAAAGATAGACACCTGTACATATAGCCTTTTATTTTTCATTAATATGCTGAGATATTCAATGTGGAAAAAGCAATGGTGCTGGAATGACTAGAAACCCACAAGGTAGAAAAATAAACGTTAGTTCTTATCTCACTGCTAGGTACTAAATTATGCCTGACCCTAAAATTCATATATTGACACTCTCACCTCCAGTCTGATGGTATTTGGTGATGGAACTCTTGGAAAAGAATTCAATAAATAAGGTTATGAGGTTTGGACCCTCGTGATGGGATTAATGCGTTATAAGAAGAGACACCAGAAACCTGGTTTTCTCTTTATCCTGCCACATGAGGACACAGGGGAAGGTGGCCATCTACCAGCCAGGAAGAGTCCACACCAGAAACCAACTAACCTGGCACATTGATCTTGGACTTCTAGTCTCCAGAATTATGAGAAAATAAATTTCTGTTCTTTAAGTCATCTGAGATGGTAATAAAGATGTACTATATGTACTATATGTACTTAATATTACATTAAAAAGTAATCTCTGAGTCCTTTAAAATCAAATCTCTAAAGCTGTATGGTATTTGAACATACTGACATTAAGATGTTTCCAGAATTAATTATCATAGATAAAGCCACACTGACCATCTATAAAAATGTACAAATCTCTGATTATTTTCTTAGCCGAAGCTTTTTAATGAAGAATCACTGGGTAAAAGGAAGTGAACATTTTCCAGGTTTTTCACAATATAGCAAATTGCTTTCAAGGAAACTGGTATCAATTCATATGCCCCCTACTGGTGCAAAGAAGGTGCTCTTCTTTACCTGTTAGCCACAAGTATTAAAATGTTGACTTAAGATATTTCTGTTTTGGTAGAGGAATTTGATATTGTGTTATTTTTTATTGTTGTTTGTTTCTCTTTATGATTAGAGGCTTGAGTGTATTGTTCATTTATGTTTTTTTCATCATTGATTTTGGATGTTCTTTTCCCATTAATAGTTGGGATGTTGACCAATTTTTGTGCATCTATTTTTATAAATTCCGGACTATCTCACTCTGCTTAAATGGGGCCAAGTGCAGAAGGGTTTTTACATGCTTGATTTATAGAAGCAAAGCTCTTTGCACAGGTATATGATTTGGTAGCAATTCTTAGCCATTTATTCATATTTGCTGCATGCCCTAGGAAGTAAAAAAATTGAGTATATAAAAATATTTTTTTCTGTAATTCCAAAAGAGTAATGCTAAAACAAAGTTTTATAGGATCTTCATGACTTTTTTCCTGTGTCTAATTTGGTAAATCTCTTGCTACTATAATACTGGGACTAATTTTTTCCCCTAGGATAAAACATTAATTAAATGACTTAGGAAACTGTTCTTATCAAGAAATGGAGACTCTGATCTTAATTTTTGCTCCATTAACTTTAAAGTTCAATACATTTTTATTGAACCCACACATACTTTAGTGTGAATTGCTTTTCATTAATTGGTCTCTAGGGATCCCAATGACAGTTTGGCCTTCCTTTTAGGTTTTTTTATTCTCCTTCAGAAAGTTTCTAAACTTTAGTAATAGTCATTAAATCAAGGAACAATTGCCAGAATCAAAGAGATAAAAATCAATGGAGAAAGATGTGAAGTTCTGGTTTGATGGAGTGGTGGCAGGTTGCCACTACACCAATGAGACAGCTTACAGGAGGCTACTCTTACATGGCTCTATTAGAACTGTTGAACCATTCATTTATTAGCTGTTGATTGATTTATTCAAAAGAGTCACATATTTTCACATTTTGGAAGACCTTATCTTGAATGGCATCATTCACTGGTTGTTGTGATTAGTCAGCATTACCTGCATGCACCTGGCCTTGGTCATAGATGCTCATGTTTTTCTCACTTTCATTGATGTTAGTCGAATGTCTGTGCTTCCCTTCTTGAGTTTAACTATATTTCAGTTTAATTACAACTCATTAATGTGTTTGTCAAGAAATCTTTTAGAACTATTTGAAAAAGGAATGTGAATCCTAGGTGCTGCCTAAAATCCTAGGTGCTATCCACCTTCTGGTAGATAAAGTGTGCACCAACAAGCATGGAACTTATAGAAGATATGTCCGTGCTTTAAAAGAAAGTCTGAAAGTTGAAATCAGCATACTTTTTAATGAAGAAATCTGTAGCACTAACTCTCTCAGTGACAAGTGAAATTGTCTTTTGTGAAAAAGGGGAAACAAAGGGCATTGAGAACTCTAGATTGATTCACAAGAGTTGGACTCTGTATGTGTGAAAGTTTTAGCCATTTCTTCCCTAACTTATTTTATTTATATTTTTCTACATGATTAATAGTAATATACTCTCATCCATGACAAGTGAGCCTGAGTCACACACACAAAAATTGTAAATGATAAAAAAGCTTTTATAATAATATAATTGGCACATTTTTCCTATAGTGATATATAAAATGAAGATGGGTCTTATAAAGTTGGATGCTTTATATTTGACAGGATATGATAATTATGGAGTTTTAATATATGCCAAGCATGACCTGGGTAGTTGGGATATGATGCTTATAAGCTATTTATAAGATAAACAAATTAGTATAAACATGCATAATGTTACATGCTGATGAGTATTATGGAAGAAAAGGCACATTAAAAGGATGGTTGTGCTGTAGGAGGGAGCTATTTGATCAGGTGGTCAAAGAAGCCTCTTATATATAGAAATATTCCAATAGATACTTAAAGGCATTGAAGAAGAAGGTCTGTAGGCATATTCTTGATAAATAACATTATTGGTCAAGGAAGTACAGGTCTAAAAGTCTGACCATGAACAGGGTAGCACTTGCATATTTAAGGACAGAAAGTGTGGCCAGAGCAGAATGAGTGAGGGAGTTTTATGAGATGACATCAGACAAGGGTTAAGGGCAGGGACTTTCATCTTTTGGGTTAGATGAAAGATTTGGGATTTTTCACTTTCAATAGAATGGGAAGCCAATGGGGCATGTAGTCAAGCTGATGCAGTCTCACCTGTGTTATAAAAGAGATTGCTCTGGATGTTGTTACACCAAAGGTGTAGCAGGGAAGAAGAGGGGAAGATGCCAGGTTTAAAGTTTAAGTCTGAATAGATGTGAAAAATGAGAAAACTATATTAATCATGTATGACTTCAAGAACTAGTCCAAGCAACCAGAAAAATATAGTTGCCATTTACTGTAACATAGAAGACTGATGGGGTGAAAGATTAGTTTGAAAATCAGTAGTAGTCATTCACATCCTATGTAATAAAAAAGAAACATGCAAATTGACCGTATCTCCGCTACACCCACAAACCATGCCCATCAGCCAGTCAGGAGTGAGCATGCAAATTAATCCAACAAATATGGCAGCAGCCATGGAGCTGGAGGAAGCCAAGTGATGGAGGAAGCCTAGATTCCTGCCTGCCCTGGCCAGCCCTGGCCTCCACTCAAGACAACAAAGTTTCAATTATTTATAAATAAATCCCAGATACTAGGGCCTCCACTTGGGTCACCAGGGAGCATGGTCAGCCTGCAAACCACCACAGGCCACTCACTCAGGCCACCCCATGCCACAAGGGAACCCCCACCCTGATCTGGGACACCCTTCAGGGCAAACCAGCTGGCCCCCACCCTTGCACCAGGCCTCTATCCTAATAAAGAGTAATATGCAAATTAACCATCATTCCAACACACAAGGTGGCTGCCTCCATGTGGTCAAAGATAGCTGCTCCCATGTGAACATAATATGGCTGCCAAAAGATGGCCAGCAGAGGAGGGCAGTTGGGAAAGACCAGGCCTGCAAGGGAGGGCAGTTGGGGACAATCAAGCCTGCAGGGGAGTGCAGTTAGGAGTGACCAGGCTGGCAGAGGAAGGAAGTTAGAGGTAACTGGGCCTACAGGAAAGGGCAGTTGGGAGGATGGGACTTAGGTCTGCAGGGTAGAGCAGTTGGGGAGGATCAGGCCTGCAGGGGAGGGCAGTTAGGGGCAATCAAGCTGGCAGGGGAGTGGTTAGGCATCAATCAGGCTGGCATAGGAGTGGTTAGGAGGTGATCAGGCTTGTAGGAAGAAGCAGGTATGGGCAATCAGGAAGGCAGGCAAGTGAGCAGTTGGTAGCTAGAAGTCCTAGACTGTGAGAGGGATGTCCCAGATTGGAGAGGGTAAAGGCCAGACTGAGGAACACACACACCCCATGCACGAATTTTGTGCACCAGTCCTCTAGTATTTTTAATACAATCTATTGTTCTAATTGTTCTATTTCATTCTTAGTTATTGCTATTACTCTATACCTGTGTGTAATTCTTTACATAGGAATATGTGTATGGGAAAAAGTACTTGTAGGTTTCAATACTATCTGTTCTTTCAGGCATCCACTAGGGATCCTAAAACATATCCTCCATGGATAAGGGGGGACTACTCTTTACTTTGGTATTTATCTTTAAGATAGAGGGTATAATATTTACTGTTGTATTACTGTGAAATCTCCAAACACAGGGTAAGGTGTTTAGTAAATAGTAGCCCATAGTAGTCCTGGCCTAGTAGCTCAGTTGGAATGTCATCCCATACATCAAAAGTTTTGGGTTTAATTCCTCATTAGGGCATGTACTTAGGTTGCAGGTTACAACCCTAGTCAGGGCACACATACAGGAAACAACCAACTACTGTTCCTCTTTCATTTTGATGTTTCTCTCTCCCTCTCCCTCTCCCTCTCCCTCTCCCTCTCCCTCTCCCTCTCTTTCTCTCCACCCCTCTCTCTCAAATCAATAAACAAATCCTCAGATGAGGATTTTTTAAAAAATAGTAGCCACAGTAGACCATGTGCAAATGTTTTAGCTTTATTCTCTACATTTTTTGTATATTTTTATTTCTGTTTTTCCTCTACCTAAATATCTTTCAAGGCACGATCACTTCATGTTCTTATTTTATGTGTTTTCCAGGGCTCCAGAGTTATTGGATGTAATTATTTTGGCACACAAGTGTCATATTCACCTATAGGTAGATTTACTGAGATGCTAATGAGCTATCAGCCTCAGGACCTCTCTCTAATAAAAGGGTCCCTTACAATCTCAATGTTGAACATATGTGACAATATTTTCATTATTGTGCACAAGTGAAATACTTTTCTATTCTTATGAAAGTGAAAGCCTTCAAAATTGTATGAACTGTGCGCCCTTCGAAAACCTGGATCTGTACCTGCTCACTCTTATGTCTGTTAAAGTATTTTCCGAATGTGGGTCCTGGATTTGTAGAAGCATATCTATTTATTCCTTACCCTTTCCTTTCCAAGTGGAACTTTAAAAAAAACTCACTCCAATGTGGTGGTCTGCACTGGAGGCATGATACCTCACCATAAAACGTTGATGCCTACCTAGATCACATGGAAATTAAACTGCTAATATTGGCCCTAAATTTAATCAGTGCTCTGAGCAACATGATAAAAACAAGTTATAAACTCAACAGTGCACCCCACTGTGGAGAAGGGAGTTCAAACACCTGGTCTGTGATCCACCTCTCTCGTAAGCAACACTAAAGGGATCTTCAGGGCGACAGAAAGAAAGCAAGGGATGCCATCTCATCTTGTACACATGCTAGTGACCTCCTGGAAAGTAAGCTAATGATATTGCTGGAAGGGGATTCCGCATCCATGGATACGCTTAGCGGGATGCTCCTTGCTTGGGATTCCTGTGGTGAACAGACTGCAACTGTGGATTTATGAGACAGAGCTCCCTAGAGAGTGCCATTTAAACTAAATATTTGGGACATAAAATAAAGACATTTCCTAACTCAGCATGACCCAGCCATGTTCTTGACAAAAAAGACCTCATGCATCTGTGGAGATAGTGAATATCCAGTGCCAGGAGCTGGTAGCCCACACCTCTTCCTACCTTGTTGTGTCTCTTGATTGTGGTAAAGTGTGATTACTTATAAAATCTCTTGACAAACTGACCCTTTGGCTTGATTCACTCCCAATATGATCGAAAATGGTTGCCAGAGAATAAGTAAAATTCAGAACAGAAAATGTGATCCATCGATATTCCTTATAAATGAGTAATCTCTTAACATAAATTTTTCACCAATATATCTGGGTCTGATGAAAATAATAAATAAAATAAATGTTTCAATTTGCTTTTATTGTTGGAACAAAGAGCTGAGGAGATTTTGCAAGAAAATTCATCTCAATCATTGAATATTTAGCAATATTTTTATTGATTTCAGAGAGAAAGGGACAGGGAGAGAGAGAGAGAAACATGAATGATCAGAGAGAACCAGCTGCCTATTGTACAACCCACACTGGGGATCAAACCCATAACCTGGGCATGTGTCCTGAACAGGAGTTGAAATATGACCGCCTGGTTCATAGGTTGGTACTCAATCACTGAGCAAGGCTGGCTGACTTAGCAATATTTTTATATGATAAATATTTTATGTATACAGTGACATTCTCCCAAATGCGGTTAGTGCATTTGTCAAAACATAAAGAACTTAGGCATGTTGAATTATGCTTTCGTTGGCTCACAGAATGACTCCAAGAGTACATGAATCAAGAAGGATTTCATGTGTATAATGTGTGTGCATAAATCAAACTATGCCACAGAAACTCATTTTATATATTTACTTTTATTTGCTATTTTGGTTGTAATCAATATAATTTAGAAAACCCATTCCCTAGGGAAAGATACTAGAATGAAAAAAATCTTTACAGCTGACCACATTTGGCATTATGACATTGTACATTTCTCACATTAAGATAATGTAATAAGGTGGCTTTAAACTAAAATATGAAATTGCAGATAATGCACTCTGGGTTTCGGTTTCTTTATGGGAGATACTTAACTCCTTTGAGCATCAGTTTCCTCATCTAAAACTGGAGATGAATTTTGCCTCGTGCATGGGATTGTTTTAGAATTAAATGAGATGGTACGCACATGAGGAAATGATCACAGTGCCTGGCCTGCAGCAAGCACGCGGCAAATGGGAGCCACAGCTACTATGAATTAGACCCATTGTGTCTTTTGTTTTAATTTGAGGCAGCATCTGAATTTAGAGGACACCTGTGTTTTCTGTTTTAAAAGAGAAAGTACAAATCAGGTCACACGTGATAGTAAATAAGGTAGCATATGCTGACAGCTTTTCAAGCTGAATTCCTTAGTGCCCCTAGCTCTCACACCCTGTTCTGTGTGGCAGAATGTCAATCAAGTGCTTAGTTAACCACAAGCCTGAGGAATGAGAAACACAACTTTTGACATTTGGCTTTGCAGACGCAGTGAATTCTTCCAACCTTTCCGTCGTTGAAATAAAGGCATTTCCCTAGAGTTCCGTTTGAAAGACTCACGCTCCATTGCTCTGTAAAAGGATTGTATTTGAAACAAGTCAAACCAGGGTCAGGCAGGCATAGAACGTGCCCCCACTGACTTTCTATTTGCTTTCCTATTACCACTTTGAACCCACTCTGCTAGTGCCTGGGATTTCTGAGGCTACTATGTTTGCGTTTGTTGTATTACCATTAAGGCAATTGGCAAGAACTGGATTATTCAGCAGAGAGCTGGACAGCCAGCCCACTAGTAATTGTGCTGGAATTAACTAATTTATTTGCAATATAAAGTCTAATCAAAAGGAAAAGGAATGCTTTAGCAATATCATTTCAGTAGCCAATTCCCAGCTCTATTCAAATGGATTCATTTGTGTTTCCTCCAACGTTGCTTAAGCAAGCTTAAAACTAATTCCTCTCTCCTGAAGAGGTCAAAGTGCAATATGGACCCTCCCCCAGATGAAATTTGTGCCTCCTTGAGGAAGGATCCTATTCTCCTTCACATTATTGAGGAATTGGTTGTGCAAAGCCCACTTAGCCCATATTATTCTGTAAATCTCCACCTTAAGGAGTAAATTGGAAAACTTTAGCTGAGATTGGCACAATGTAATGAGTACTGTGGGCAATTTACTTTATTTTTTTTAATATTTTATTGATCTCAGAGAGGAAGGGAGAGGGAGAGATAGACAGAAACATCAATGATGAGAAGCATCAGTTGGCTGCCTCCTGAACTCCCCTCACTGGGGACCGACCCTGCAACCCAGGCATGTGACCTTGACCAGAATCGAACCCCGGCCCCTTCAGTCCTTAGGCTGACGCTCTATCTACTGAGCTAACCCGGCCAGGGTGTGTGGGCAATTTCATATGCAGCTACCTTCAATTATAAGTGACAAACTATAAATGTGTCACATGAGGTTCTAATATGGTGTTTCTCTTTTCACCATGGAAATGGTGAAAACCGTAACCCAAAATAGCTAAGGTTATATTTTGTTTTGTGTTGTTACGCGGGTTCCACTGATTTTCTGCTTTAGCCACGTGTTTTATCCTATACGAATCTACCTTAGAATGCCCTGTGTTGTTTCATTTAAAGAAGATTCTCAGATTATGCCTTCAGTTACTCAAAGTAGCTTTACGTAAAACTCTGCAACATTGACAAAAATGTCTCCTTCTGGTTACTTAGGACTTGTCCTAGAATGGTGTCTTAAATTCTGCTACTTTTGCTAAGAATAACTTGTGAATTCTTTCTAATTTCTAAATGGATACCAAGTGAGCAAAACTCCTGGGGAACATTGATCTGATTTTCTATCCCTATGGTTTTGGGGTTTTTTTCCAGAATGTTATTTAAATGCATGTCTGGCTACTTTCAATTAGCATAATGCCTTTTAGATTTTTCCGTAGTGTCTCATACAGAAGAGTTCATTTCTTTTTATTGTGCTATAAATGTACTACAAATTCTTTACCCAGTCACCAGTTAAGAATTTTAAGCATATTTTAGTTTCTTGCTTTACAAAAACTCTTCAGTTCTGGTTTTAAGGAAAATTCTGTTTCACTTTTTTCTGTACCCTGGAGAAATTGACTCAATTTAGCCCATAAATTTCTGCATCTAATGTAGATTTACTTCTGAATATTAATTGCTATGCAATGTAGTATTTCATTACAAAAAGCTTTTGTAATACAAAGATTAATATGTTAAGGTATTCATTGTCTCATTTTAAGATATATTTCTCTGTGAGTGAAATATAAACTTTAAGAAATAAATATTTATGAAAGCAATAGAAAATATGGGAAATAATTTCATGTTGCACCTAATAAGTATTTATAAACAAAAAAAGTTAGAATGCATTGGTAATTGTTTTAATAGGTTTTATTATTATTTAAATTTGATGAGGTCAGCAAATTGGGAAATTTTTGCCATTGAAAAGACAGTTTGTTACTTACAGTTCTCAAGAGAAGGGAGGCATGCAATGGCTTTCGGGAGGAGAGTAAGTGAGTCATGTGGGAAGCACCAATGGGAGACAAGGGCCTTTATTGTGGAACTGATGAGGCAGGGTAAGCAGTCTTAGCATTGGTTGGTTTGAATAATTTTCGCTGACATAGGAGCAGCTTTACCCCCAGTTGTTGGTTACCTGGCCCCAGAGTGATGAAAGCAGGTGGATAGTGACCCAGAATAGGAGGGCTCAGTGAAGTAGGTAACTAGAGACTTGAGGTCTGCACTTGAAAAGTATGCTTGAAGGTGAGTTATTTATAGTCTCTAGAAATTGCCTGGCAAGGAGCAACCCCTCTTGAGCCAGCAAGGTCTTATATGTCAAAGATCAGAATTCAGAAAAGACATTGTACCGTAATGTATTTTCTAAGTATATGTTCTTTAAAAATGTTATTCTTTCAATGCTCATTAAAATCAGTAGGAAGTTGCCTAGTCCAACCTTTGTGGCAGAATTTCGAGTCACTATAGCTGAAGGGAACAAGCGCAGAGGAAGCTATGGTATCAGTCAGTCCTGGAGACACTGAGGAGTAGATTTGCCTCTTCCTACTTTTGAAGTGATTGGGTAGTGGAAGAAAACAGTGGAGTGAAGCATGCCACAGGCAACTGAAAACTGAGGCAGGCAGGCAATTCCCACACAGCAAAAAGGGTTGAGTTGTTTAATTCTCTAAGCAGAAAGCAGAAACTCTTCAGTGAATTGAAGTAACAACAGAGCACATTTCATCAAGAAAGGAACTGTGAGGCAGGGTTTGGAGATAACAAGGTGATAAGATTGTTAGAGAAAATGTTTCTCAATGATTAAGTTCCTATTTAGTTTTTTAAAAGGAAGCCTATTTTGTGCCACACTCATCAAAGAGTAATCACTTTCTATTGTGCCAATAGCTTCACCTCATAAATGAAAAAGAATGTGCCTGGTATTTTCATACCAGTCATGAATTTTCCCCTTCAGATAAGCTTGGTAACATATACTATGAACTCTTCATCTGCTGGTTCTCTATTTGCCTCTCACTATAATGTGACCAAAGATAGCACTGGCCTGGGTGAGTAACTGGCAGTGAAAATGAGGATGACCATTAGTATGAATATACTAGACTCTGCAAAAAGAAAAACTGGGGTCAGTTCAGAATCTAAACAGCTAAACATCAGGAATACAAAACAATGTAAAACTAAATATCAGGAATAGAAAATAATGGTTTAATGTGTGCTGGACCTTAATCCTATCTAATAAAAGAAAAACAGGCAAATTGACTGTACCTCTGCTATGTTCACAAACCACACCCACCAGCCAATCAGGAGTGAGCATGCAAATTAACCTAATAATTTGCATGCTCACTCCTGATTGGCTGGTGGGCATGGCTTGTGCTGGAGCAAGATGGCAGCAGCCATGGAGCTGGAGTAAGAAAGAGGCTTGGGTTGCCACTGGTGATGGAGGAAGCCAAGCTTTCTGCCTGCCCTGGCTGGCCCTGGCCTCCACTCAAGGCTACAAAGTTTCAATTATAGAAGATAAACGAATCCCAGATACCTGCTTGCAGCCTATTCTTGGGTCACCAGGGGGCATGGCAGCCTGAAAACCATCACAGGCCCCTCACCCAGGCTGCCCCACACCCTAAGGGAACCCCCACCCTGATCCGGGACACTCTTCAGGGCAAACCAGCCAGCCCCCACCCATGCACCAGGCCTCTATCCTATCTAATAAAAGAGTAATATGCAGATTTACCATCACTCCAACACACAAGAGGGCTTCCCCCATGTGGTCAAAGATGGCTGCTCCCATGTGGACACAAGATGGCTGTCACAAGATGGCCAGCAAGAGAGGCAGTTGAGAGGGACCAGGCCTACAAGAGAGGGCACTTGTGGGTGATCAGGCCAGCAGGGGAGGGCAGTTGGGAGGGATCAGGCCTGCAAGAGAGAGCAGTTGTGGGTGATCAAGCCTGCAGGGAAGGACAGTTGGGGGAGACCACAGGCCTGCAGGGGAGAGTAGTTGAGAGGGACTAGGCCTGCAGGGGAGAGCTGTTGGGGGAGACCCAGTCCTGCAGAGAAGGGCAGTTGGGGGGACCAGGCCAGCATGGAGGGCAGTTAGGTGTGACCAGGCCAGCAGGGGAGGGCAGTTAGGGGCAATTGGTCTGGCAGGGGAGTAGTTAGGCATCAATTAGGCTGGCAGGAGAGTGGTTAGCGGGTGGTCAGGCTGGCAGGCAGAAGCAGCTAGGGGCAATCAGGAAGGCAGGCAGGCAGGCAGGCAAGCAGTTGGGAGCTAGCAGTCCTGGATTATGAGAGGAATGTCCAACTGCCCATTTAGGCCCGATTCTACTAGGATCAGGCCCAAACGGACAGCAGACATCCCTCAAGGGATCCCAGATTGGAGAAGGTGCAGTCTGGGGTGAGAGACAACCCCCCCCCCCCATGCATGAATTTCATGCACCGGGCTTCTAGTTATTATATAATCCTAGGAGAGGGAAAGATATAATTAAATTGTTGAAAGCAAAATGTGTTTGACACCTAAAGTTCTAGGCTCCATGTGGTTGACCAGTAGTTTGAATTAGCATTAGTTCTCACCAATGGAACATGCTTTAAAGATAAGCATAGAAATATGATTAAGGAAGCACAGCCTTGCATTGATGTGTTTATATGTATTTTATAATCTGATTTATATTATTAAGAATAATTACAGCTACTGGCCTCTGATGTTGTTATAGTGTATAATTATACTTGTGAATGATCTTTCTGACACCCCCTCCCCTCTGTGTGTGTGTGTGTGTGTGTGTGTGTGTGTGTGTGTGTGTGTGTGTATGAAATAGAAATATTTGTTGTTGCATGCTATTGAGTTAGCTTTGACTTCTGGCCACCACACAAATGAGCAATGTCCCCAATCTGATCAGCTCCTGTAGACAGATGCCTGTGGCTTCCTCTATGGAGTCAATTTACCTCATATTTGGTTTTTCTCTTTTTACTACTTCTGATTTTTTTCTAGCATTGTTGTCTTTTCCAGAAAAATCCTGTCTTTTCATGATGTATTCAAAGTAAGACAGCTTTATTTTTGTCATTTTTGCTTCCATTGATGGCTCAGGCTTAATTTGCTCCATGACCCACTTGTTCATCCTTCTGGCAGTCCGGAGTACCCATAGAGCTTTCCTCCAGCCCTATATTGCAAGTGAATTGATTTTTTTTCTATCAGACTTCTTCACTGTCCAACTTTAGCATCCATGCATAGCAATAGGAGACAGATGATCTTAACCTTAATCTTTAATGACACATCCTTGTTCTTTGTGATCTTTCATATTTAATTCTTTGTTTTTTCCCTACCCGCACCTTTTTGCAGATAACTCTTCTATGATCTACCCAGTTTTGTGCCCCAGCCCTCCCAACAATCTTCTTATGAATCATACCACTTCTATCACAGCACTTATTTTCTTAGATTATTTCTATAGTTTCTTATTTCATTGTTGCCACCTACTGTTGAAGCCCTGGAATGCTGCTACCATTGCTTATTGAACTCTGTATTTTCAGTGTATGTACATATAAGTTAATTCTAGAATTAATGGATTTTCAAAGTTCTATGGTATTTTAATTACAAAGAAATAAATCTTAACTTATATAACATTTATTTCTCAGAAGATATGTGACTGTCTTTATTTTAGGCTAAAGATAAAGTTTCAATGCTATAATTCACTAAAACGCCCTTCATCTCTGAGCCATTGTCAGCATTCTAATTCAAAGTGCAGAACTTACAGTGCCAGGATCTTGGAGAAGGCAAACATAAATTGCCTCAGGAAGAAGATAATGTGCATTTTAGGGCTCATATTATTTCAATAAAAAGTTTATCACATAATAAAAAATAATCAGAACACAGCAAGATAAGACAGCATGAAGAACTAGATGAAACAGTGGACAATAATAATAAGCACAGAGTTGTCATCTTCAGACTTTAAGATAAATGTGCCTACAACAACAGAGATAACCAACAAGGTTTAGAATTTAGCCCAAACACTGGAAACTATTTTGAAAACAAAGCAAATGAGAATATCAAATAGTGGTATAAAACAGCAAAAATTATCATTGTTATATTAGTAGAATTATTGATACTATGATCATTATTACCATCTCTGGCATTTCTCAGAGTTCATTGGATTCTTGCTCATTCATTTCTCTCATAAGTTTGCAAGGGAGATGGAGGCTGAGAAGGAACATTTCAGAGACTTCCTTGCTCATATGTCTGGAAGCTGACAACATTCAGATCTAGATCTCCACTTGGGAGTAAGCTGGACACTTAGACATAGCCTCCTTAACGTAGCAATAGGAGTAGTTTATGCTTCCTAAAGCATGATGATTGAATTCCAAGAGCAAGTATCTCAACAAAGATGGAGTCAAGTAGAAGCTAACTTTTATGAGCTAAAACTGGAAGTTTACATATTATTTGTATTCCATCCTGCTCACTAGAAGTAAATCACTAAGACAAGCTCAGATTCCATGGAAGTGGAGTAAAACTCTTTTTTCTGATAGAAATAATGTCAAAAAATTGAAGGTTCAAACAACATAAAACAACAAACATTATGAATAAATTAAATATTAGATATATCTGAATAAATAATTAATTAATTGGAATAAAGCTCAAAAGGAAATATCCGGGGGAAAATTCACAGACAAAAGTCTGTAGGAGAACATGAGAAACACGGAGAATTCTTATGTATAATTGGAGTGCTAGAAAAGAAGAATGAAAAATGAGTGATGCAGAATTTTAAGGTATAATGGCTGAAATTTTTCAAAAATAATAAAAGACATCATACCATAAAGTGAAGAATTTCTACTAAATATAAGATGGATAAATAAAAAATAAACTTACAAAGAAACATTTTATTTTCAAAAGCTACAATGTAACAAGGCTAATAGCTTTACGGGTTATGAAAGCCAGGGGAAAAATGAAATACTAAAGGAAAATAACTGTCTACTAAAAATTCTATTTTAGTGAAAATATTCTTCATGAGTAAATGCAAAATAAAAATGTTTTATAATAAAAATGTTTTACAAACCAAAGCAAACAACAGACCTTTAAGAAAGGAAATACTGATATACTAAAAAATGTATTTCATGCAAAAGAAAACTATTCCCAGAATAAAGAGGAAAAGAGTAAATATCTGAAACGTAAGAAGTTGATTCTGACAGTTATTTGGAGGTGAATTAGAAAAACTCCTGTAATTTAGCCAATTCATTCTTGAAGAATAAGCTGAGAGGACATATTCTTCCAGGGTAGCATTAGTACAATAATAGATCTTTGGCCATTAGAAGAAACATACAAACTCTTATATAGATGTTTGTTTTACAGTAAAGTTGGTACTCGAGAACCTTGGGGAATACCCAATTGACTTACATTATTTTTAGTAAATGGTGTAAGTCAGTGGTCAGTAAACTAATTAGTCAACAGAGCGGCAAACCACTGCTCGCGAGCCACATGTAGCTCATAATTCACAGTTTGCCAACCACTGGTGTAAGTCAACTGGTTAACCCTAGGGTATCCTACCTAATAAAGAGGGAATATGCTAATTGACACTCACACCATCACAAAGATGGCAGCACCCAAAGCCAATAAGAAGGGAATATGCTAATTGACAGCTACACCCTCAAAGATGATGCCATCCATAGCCACAAGATGGCAGTGCCCAGTCCCCTCAGCCTTGCTGGGGTGGCAGTCTTCTTGTGCACCTGCCTCCAGGGCTGGCCCAAGGTGCAGGCAAGCATCAGATGGCAGCTGCCCAGCCATTCAGGGCCACCCAAGACTCAGGTAACCAGGGCCAGCTTAGGCTTGAGCTGCCTACAAGTGGTAGCAGCAGAGGTATGATGAGGCATCACCTTCCCCTGATTACCAGGTTG
Organism: Antrozous pallidus; assembly: GCA_027563665.1. Lineage (NCBI taxonomy): Eukaryota > Metazoa > Chordata > Mammalia > Chiroptera > Vespertilionidae > Antrozous > Antrozous pallidus. Next base: position 52,134,648 of record CM050518.1, read on the forward strand.
CCTCCAGCCCCTAAGGGCCGCCAGACTATGACAGGGGGCAGGTCAGGCTGAGGGACCCCCTTCTAGTGCATGAATTTTCATGCACTGGGCCTCTAGTAAAGAATAACTTGATACAACCCCCAAATTTGTTATTTTCAGACATTAAAATATTCTGAATCCTATTTTAAGATGGTGAAAGATAGAACACACTAAGAAGCATGATAATTCTAGTTTGTATCTGTTAAAATATTTTACTATGATAATATTGGGCCAACTTTCAACTCTTTACCTATATATATATCTCCTAATTTCCTAACTGAAAGGAAACTTACTAGGTAATAATATTAGGATAAGTGGTTAAGTCATCAACAGTTCAATGTTTGCATTTCCCTTTCGGCTTTATGTTAATTCTAATGTTAAACGTGTTTGTTTAGGACAATGAACAAAGAGTCACCAAAGTGAAAATAGAAAATCAGAATACAAAGTTCAGAGTCTCTAGCCTAAGTTATTATTGGCCTAGAACAGTGGTATGCAAACTGCGGCTCATGACCCTCGGTTTCTTGCTCTATTGACTAATGAGTTCGTCGACCAGGGGCCTAGAACATCAAAATTTATTTCCTGAAGGATAGTCAAGTGAGAGTTCACACGGTTGAAAATCTTTCATCAGTCTATCAGCATAATTTACATGGACATAATATTTAAATCATCCATTTATTTCTTCATATAGTCATTTCACAGTTGTTGGATTCTAACTTTTGAATGATAGTTAGCATGGTGATTATATGATCATGTTCCCTAAAAAGACTATTTCTTAAAATCAAAGCTTCAGAAGATTTATTGTGAGGCAGTTCATCGAGAGTGATGATTTTAATAAAATGAGCATACTTCAAAAATCTAAAGAGGTGGAATAAGTAAATTCCTATATTAAGAGCTAAATGCAAGCAGAAAGGGGGAATTTTTCTGTTGTTCTTAGAAATGCCCTTAAAACTTGCCTCATAAATGTATTTGCAGATTCAACCTTGACTTTCTTATCATTTTTGTCCTTAATGTTGCTTCTGTTCACTAGCATAAAGATCGTGCATAAATTCCAAAGCTTGCCTTCATCAGGTTATAAATAAGAAGAGCCTATCCTCACAAACTTAGGATATAATACAAATTTCTAGATTAAAATGTTCCCTCCTGTGTTCCTGTCAGAGCTCTTCAATAAGTGGTAGAAAATATTACCTAAAGTTCTTCTCTGAAAGGTCTTTTCTCCAACAAGCAGATCAACTTCTGGTACATTGATATCTGCTTAATTATTTCAAGATGTTCAAAGCCTAAGCCAATTATTCATTTGGAGAGTGTGATTTATTTTCTGGCTTATCTCCTCTTCTAATAGGAGGACCTTAATGATATACTTACCAGAGGTTCTAAGGTAGTTAGATATACATCGGCCAGAGTGAAAATAAACATAATCATGAAGTTTTTCATAAAAATATGTTTATGACAATATAAATTCTAAGACTATGAAAAGAATGCTTTGGTTATCTAAAAGAATAAGTTTAATTTACTTTCTCCAGTCATATTGGGCAGCTGCATGAGGCACACACTCAGGTGTATTCTCCAACTGCAACAAGCATCTTCATCTCTCTACCTTGACACTTGTCATCGATCAAAAAATGCTAATTATATTAGTTCTTTCCCGAGCCAGCTCCCTTGGAAGGAATTTTCAAAATGCAGTGGAGCCATTGTTATGAAATTATTTAAAGTATGTATTTCATACATTTATTGATGAGAACAAAAACATAGAGAAAAGAACCATTAAAGAATTATTTTTCTTACAGCTACAAAAGACAAACTAAAAATATGTGAATAAATAAAAAGTGAACACCTATTTTTTCTGAACTAGCATGACATTAAAGAATCATTATAAGTTTACTAGAGGCCCAGTGCATAAAATTCATGCATGGGTAGGATCCCTAGCGGCTGCTGGCCACTGGCCGGGGCCTCTCTTCCCCCAGCTACCTGTCACCACCAACCCCTGGTGATCAGCGTATGTCTAACTCCCCAGTCTAACTCCTGCCTGTGGGGACAATTTGCCTTTTATTATATAGGATTCTATTTAGTGACAACTGTGGATATGCTGAATAAAACCTGTTTGACCTGTCTTTAAACAAAGAGGCTCAATTGTGAGGGAATTTTTAGACTGAAAATTGTCAGTTCAAGGTTGCTTGTAAATTTGGAATATTGTGATAAATTGGGAGGAGTCAAAATCTCTCTAAAAAAAATATGGCATTGTTTCATCCCTCTTTCCAATGAAGATCTTAATTCTATGTTATAAAATAAAATTACATGTTGTAGTCTATGTGTCAGTTGGATAACTGAGTTTGGTATTCTTAGTTTGTTCTTCAGGGGAGAAAATTATGCTTTATGCTATTTACACCTCAGAACTTTTGGTTCCTATTCACAAAAGAGGGTGTTTTCCAAGTAACATGTTATTTTTTATCTCCTAATGAGTGCCTTCCAACAGCCTTGGAATTTCTCATTGACGTAGACATCAGCATGGTACATATTCCCACTGTTTCAGCCTGGACACACTTTTCCTTTGATCTAAAGACAGGAGAATATCAGCAACCAAGATTTAGAGAGAGCTGCCTTGTTTTCTCCCACAAATGCCCATCTCCTTGGCACCTCTCTCAGATATTTCATATGGATTGCACCAGCATGATATCTCAAATGTACCAAATATCCAACTTAAAAAAGGCAGCTCTTTGATTTTTCAGCCTAGTCATTATTATAGTTTTCCAGAGAAACCCTTACAGACTACATACTTTAAGCTCATTTTCCCTAGGCAGTCATGACTCAGGATAGAAAAGTAGTTGAGTAACACTTATTGCCATATTCTGTTTGTTTTATCCATTGTCTAACCCTCTTGTGTCAAATATAAGAGTACATGGCATTAGCTTCGATCTAGATATACTCTTTGACCTCCTTTGAGGAGTCTTCTAAATCAAGGTCCTGATGTGTTTGAATTCTGAGCTCTCTCTCTTAAGACTATAACCCACAAAACTTATTTCTTTCAACCTTCTAATTCCTCTTTTATTTTCATTCTTATCATGTAACTAGAGGCCTAGTGCATGAAATTTGTGCAGGGGGGCGGGGTTGTCCTGCACTCTCCCCAATCCTGGACCCCTCAGGGGATATCTGGCTGCTGGTTTGGCAGTGAGGACATCCCTCTCACAATCCTGGACCACTGGTTCCTAATCACTCGCCTGCCTGTCTGCCTGCCTGCTTGCCCCTAACTGCCCCCCACTGCCAGCCAGGTTGTCCCCAACTGCCCCCCACCAACCTAGCCACCTTTTACTGCCCCCCCCCACTGGCTTGGTCACCCCTAACTGACCCCCATGCCAGCCTTGTCACCCCCAATTTCCCCTGCCAGCCAGCCTAATCTCCTCTAACTGCCCCTCTGTCAGCCTGGTCATCCCCAACTCCCACCCTCCACTGGCCTCGTCACCCCTAACTACCCCTCACTGCTGGCCTGGTTGCCCTCAATTGCACCCCTTGCCAGCCTGATTGCCCTTCATGACCCCTCTCCACTGGCATGGTTGCCCACACAGTCTGCTTGTTCAGTTGTTAGGCAGCCATCTTATGAGGTTGTAAGAGTTAATTTACATATATAGGATGTTTTCCACGTGTAATTTGAACTAATATGCAACACCCAAATTCATCTGCTGACATACATGGCAAACATGCCTATGAAAATACATGTTAAAAAAAAAAGAAAACATTCCTCCACTTCACTTCCAATGCTCAGGCATTGTGCTCTGAGAAAAATTACTCTGAGAAAAATTGCTCATGCTTTCTGTACACAACAGAAAGCCTGTCTTTCTGAGATCTTCCAGGAGCACCTTTTTCTTCTATCATAGCATGTAGATACTAATAATGTATGAGACAGTAATGTATAATATTTTTAAATAATTGTTATGTCTTTAGATTCGAAAGAAATGGTTCCATCAGCTATCTCTTGCTGTCCTAACAAGTCACTCAAAGTGTATTGGCTCTAATAACCATTTCTGTTCATCTTAGGTCATCAGTTCTGCTCAGCTGGGCAAGTTTCCATAATCTTGGCCAGAGATTGGTGATCTGATAAGGTGTCGCCTACTGGTGCACTGGCTCAGTGACAAGTTGAGCATGATTGGGACATGTATCTTGTCATCCTTCAGACTACTTGGGTTTGCTCACATGGTGGCAGGGAGCCCAAGTGCACAGGCACTTTATAAATTGCGGATCAAATCTCATTTATTATTTCTCTGTGGCCAAAGCAAGTATCATTCTGGCACAGAATCAAAAGATGGAGAAAAATTTACACCTTTGGTGGGAGGGGCACCAAAGGCATGTTGCAAGGACATGAATGAGGATGAGAGTTTGTGACCATTTTTGCCTTCCATTATTCTATCATGAATAGAGGGTGAGTTTTGACGTAGGTACATAATACATGCCAAGTATTACTATCATTTTTATACTATTAGCACCATCATACTATTGCTCATCATAACAACCTTCTGAGATATACTGGACAGATTTTTTTTTCTTTTTTATCAATGGGAAAAGTGAGACACAGAGATTAAATAAGTTGTTGTAAATTAAGTTTAGAATAAGCAATAAAGAAATGACTTACTCAAAGTCTCTGTGGAGAATTCAGTATAGGAACTATTTAAAGATGTGCTGGCATGATTAAGGAAGAATTGTGGGCTGATGAAGTACCCTGAGACTAGCAACACAGAGAAATTTTACCCACTCCTAGCCTGAGGGAACAAGGAACCAGAACCCAGAGAACATTGGATCCTTGGAAAAAGAAAGACTGCCAATACTAGAATGCTGGGCCCTGAAGGACAGGGTAAGAAAAATACCTTGACTGCTCGGACAGCTCCCCTGTCTGCTGTTAGTGCCCCTTCTGCCCAAACCAGAAGGCAAGCAAGCCTGAGCCTGCAGAAGTCAGCTTCCCAAGCACAATGCCAGACAGACAGAAGCACAATGCCAAACAGACAAGACAGAAAAGGACAGAGAATCATGAGGGTACAGAGAGCAATTGATACATTCAGAGTCCCCATAAGTCATTAGTAGCACATCTGGCAAAGGACTTCCTCTCCATAGGACCTAAATCCAGAACTCTTTTTTTTTCCCACTAGAAGATTTAAATAGTAAACTATTCAATTATTTTCAACATGTGTTTACATTAACAGCCAAATACATCATAACCTCTAAAGTTCAATCATTCACATTTATGTCAATTTAAAATATTAATAACCAGTATTTCACATCAAACTCTAAAATGATAACACAGTATTCTGAGGAAATGTATATCATCACTTGCTAGAAACTGATTTAACATGAACCCCACAATTACATAGAAACTCTAAAGATAGAAGAAATTCTCACTAATAGACATTTTCTTGCTCTTATGGTCCAAGGTAAATTGCCATGTTTTAAATAGCACCCAGAGAAAGATACATCAAGTCACCCAAATCCACAATCAGAAAGGAAGTCTTTCCATTTATTCTAATCCTGACCATCCATAAATATGTTTGCATACAGCATTTCTATTAAATATGCAGAAAGCTGACAATAGCTCTAATAATGGGTTATTTTGCCTGTCATTCTAACTACATTATCTCCGTGCTCGGCTGCACTAAATGTAATGAAAGTTGGGATGAGGGAACACAGCCCAGCCCCTGAGAGCATAAATGAATTTCCAAAAAGGCACCAAGACTAGAGCTGTACAATCAAAACCTCCCCCTGCAGAAGAAGCAGGTTGGAAATGACCTTTATGTGCACTGGTAAAATAGCAAAGTGTTTTCTGCTCCCTTTGCAAATACTCTCTGTGCTGGTGAAGGCAGGGGCAGCTGGCTGTCCCTCACGAAAAGCTGCCACTTTAGCAGGAGATGCAGTTTTTCACAGGCAAATTCTCAAACAGGGACAATTGCGTGCGTGACAGAGCACATGCTGGGGTGTGATTGGGCCCTCCAGAAACATTGTGGGCCACAGTTTGAGAAGAGGAATTGCCATTTCCAAACTTAGAAAATGCCACATCATCAGGGGTTGTCACAGAGACAAGGTGAGATTCAAAAGTGCAGCCAGAAGACATTTGCCAAGGAGTATGTTTTAGCTCTGCAGACACAGCAGTAGTGCTCTGGAGAATAATATCTTGTCATTGTGCTTGACAGTTTTCAAAATGCTTTTACATTGAGCCTCCTGGCAATCCTCTCAGGTGTGTACGGCAAATGGGTGTACAGGTAAGTGGTCGAGTCTTGGCAGTGGGGGTGACTTTTCCAAAGCATCCATGCTGAGCCCACGCCTTTTGTTCCCCATCAGTCTGTTTCCCCAGAATGCTCCGGGCCTTTCCGGAGCATCATCTAAATCCTTCCGCTTTTCCAGTTGTAGCATGTGTCCCACATAACTGTGCAGTCCCTTCATCTGATCTCAAAACCTTTACCATGTCTGTTGGCATCGATCCCTTTTTGAACTGAGATCTGCTTTTCAGTTTTCTCTTGTTTTCTATCTTCTTCCCTTCACTCTGTAGGAAAATCTAATGACAATAGCAAGAGCAATAATCATGGGGAATTGAAATGAGGATTCATTCCCTGGATGAAAAAATAGGATGAATTATATAAACATAAGATAACTTTACAGCTCAAGCATTTAGAATTGTGGACCACAGAGCAATTCAAAAGCTCATATAATTGAGATTCTTTAACATCCTTCTATGCAATAAGAAGAATGACATCATGGAGATATTATTTAGCAGCAAATGATCGTTTATTCCTGGTAAGATGACATTTAAAATGAGCGCCTCGTGCAGCTTGAACAGCTAACGTGCTGAAAGGAGCATTTCTCACTGAGATGGCTTTTATCCATGATAGGTATTTACAATATGCAGCCAAGGGCTTTGACCATTAAGAAAAAGAAAAGAAAATGTATACCGCTTGAATTCTCATTAGGTCTCAAGGGTAAAAGTGTAAATTTCTCTCAACTACTTTCCTTTGACATTTTTATTTCATTCTTTACAGCACTTGGTGCTGGGCTGAGAACAGTGGAAAAGTCCCACCTCTTCTGTGCCCCACAACATTTCATATTGAGGTGGGGAGGGGCTGCCGGGCAGCCAGCACACCTGTGGTCCCCATCTCTGCCTAGCCACTCCAGGAGGAATCTGGGAGCCCAGAGGAGTCCAGCTGTTAAATCGGTGCATGAAGCACCTTAACCAGGCCTTGTCAAAATGATAAGAGAAGTCAAGTTGGCATCATCTGTTCCTTAGGAGTTTCTGTGTGTGCTTCTTTCCTCCTCCTGACCCACCATAAAACCCGTAACTTCCCACAGCTCCTTGACTGCAAAACTAACCAATACTGTAATGCTTTTCACTTCAAAAAACATGGAATGACCCTCCCCTGAAAACCAAAACTATTTCTATAAATACTTCTCAGTGACATAAGGCACTAATTTACTTCTACCACCAGCCCCTTCAGTCTCTTGAAGGTGTTTAATTAACTGGAAATATGAAAAAAAATTATTTGAGTCCAGGTACAGAGATGTGGTGAATCAAAGGAGGTGGTAGAGTATAAACCACTCAGGAGAAGCTCCTGAGCCTTACTCGCTCAGGTAGCTTTTCTAAACCACATCCATCACCACGCAGCCACATACATGGCTTAGAAGGCAGGCAAAGGTCCTGCCTGTGGTGAATGAAAGATAAGTGTTTGTTGACTGAGTAAACAAGCTAATAAAACCTTGCAGAGGCTTGCTGTGGTTCTAGGTCTCTCTACATTCCGGAGAGAAGGAAGCCATCCCAGGCTTGCTCTAACAGCACTTCTTTCCAACTTACATGTGCAGAAAGGTCACCTAGAGTGTTGATTTAATACTGAGGCCCGGTGCATAAATTTGTGCACCTTGAAAGGAACTGTGGGCCACAAGGCTGAGGTGGGCACAAAGGTGGGTCTTGCTTGGCACATCCTCCACACCCCCGCCTGGCCCCTCTTGCCCCGGCCCAGTCCCCTGTCTCCTGGCAGCTCTGCTCCTGCCACTGCTGCTGCTCTCGTGCATTGAGCAATTGGGGCTGGCACCATCAGTGGTTGCAAGTGATGGCTGCTGCCCTAATTGCTCCTCAGGAGCAGGGGGAGGTGGAGAACCCCTCAAGGGCATTTGGGGCCAGCAGCCACTGCTCATTCTCACCGACAGTGCCAAATGATCTGCACTGGCAGCACATGTGAGCAGCAACTCCAGCACCAACTGCAGGTGTGAGTGTGGCTGGCACCAGCAGCAGTGCAAGTGGGGCCATCACTGGCAGCAGGTGCAAGAGGTGGTTGCTGGTCCTGATCGCCCTCAGGAATAGGGGCAGGTGGAGAAGCCCTGAGGGGCAATAGGGGACAGCAGCTGCTGCTCACACCCGCTGACCATGCTGAGCAATCTGGCCAGCACCAGGCACCAGCAGTGGGTGTGAGCACCAGTAGGATTGTGGCACACAGGAACAAAGAATTTTCAGTAGCCACCAGAGATTCTCCCCAATGACAGCAACTGGTACCCTGCAGTACTCTGGCACTCACCTACCTCACCATCCTGCTCTGGCCGATGCCCGCCATGTTCCACACTCTGCTGCCTGCTGCCAACACCACCATGTTCTGCATGCACCCTCTGGTGGTCAGCATACATCATAGCAACTAGTTGTTTGGTTGTTCAGTCTATTTGCATATTAGGACTTTATATAGAGAGATATGGGATCAGTCTCCATTATCTGCAATCTTAGGGAATCAAACTATATGAAACAAAGTATACTTGGCCTCAAACAAAATGGAACAAAGGGTTAAAAACTCAGGAAGAGGCTACACACCCTTACCAAGATCTGTGTACCTTTCTGCATCTCCTTTCACAACTGATGTCTAATACACACACACACACACACACACACACACACACACACAACCCCTCTGACTCATAGCTCATATCATTGATGGGGAAGAATTTGATTGCCTCATCTACCTGAAGCCTAGGTTATCAGGGAAATGCCCCCTGTTCACTCAGCCAAGGCTGTGGGCAGCATGAGCAAGGAGAGATGACATTTAGAATATTCTCTGATGATGGAACTCTGAAAACAATTTTTAGATTCTAACGTTGATTGTTTCCTCTGCTTGTCTGACCATTGTTCTGTCCTCTGGCTCCTGGAACTTTTTCTGTCCTTGGGTATAGCCAACTTGTTCACTGAAAGATGCTCCTATTTGAATAATCATTTTCTCAACTCCTTCTGTGTTGATTTCTATCACCATTTGACTCCCTGACCTTTCCCAAGCACATTTTTTTTTACTTTCTCTTTATTTGCTGCTTTTTCTCATTGTAATGTTTCTTCAGTTTCTTACCAAGCATTAACCCTATCCATGCAATTGTTCTGAATGTATTGACTCATACTCTCCTATTCTTATTGTGAATGGTCACAGCACATAGGATTCTGGTGCTCAAATATGCTTACCCAGTGACCCCTTCTTCAATAGGACTCCTCTGAAATGGCCGAAATCTAGGACGTTAGAGCTTGTTCTGGAACCTGCCATCCTCTAGGCTCAACCTCTAAAAATACATTTTTTGTTTTGGCTCTCTATGGTTTCCTGGCAATGACAAGAGGCCCTTTAATAATCACACCATTCATAATAAAATGCATTCAGTTCATTCCTTAACCTTAAGGGGGTGTTGAGTCAAGGAATGATTTGGTTGAGGAATTGGAAAGAAGTGGAGAGGATGGAATATTATTTTGTTATATATTTTATATAACTATCTACTCATTTGGTTGGATGGTTAGTTGGTTGGTATAATTTATCGTTGTCATCCGTGACAGAGAAATTCCTGGAGAAACTTAGCCTTCCTGGAAGTAGAACTCTCAAAAGAAATATAAATTCAGTTCTAAAATGCCTTAAAAACCATAACATATCATTAATGACCATCTTTGTAGGAGGAGTCATGAAGGGGGGAGGATTAACTATGCAACTCCTTGTAAGCAAAGTATCTTAGTTTCTCACTCTCCCAATTTCCCATACTTACTCTTTTAAGCCTTTCAGTATATAATGCCCTCCAGCTATCTGGTGGTCTACTGTGACTTTTGTAGGATCCTGGATGGAAATCCTCCCCTTCAGTCTCAAAAAGCAGCATCCCCCTTGGTGGACTGAGCAGTCTAACCGCTACACGTTATTCTAATTTTTCTTTTTATCCCCACCTATCTTTGCTTTTAGGGGATAAGAACCTGATTAGGAAAAAGTTATGCATAAATAAGGGTGATGAGATGCTAGAAGTGCTATCATATATGTCTATACCGGACTCACCAGGGGAAATGGAAATGATTGGTTAATTTTAAGTTAGAATACATCAGTATGGACCTTGAGGAGCTAAAAATGTCAAAAATATCAAGGGATGATATAAAATATTTGATACTTTTATATATGATGGGGAAGTACTGATTCCATTTCTTAACTTCTACTTTAAGGTGTTTCAAAAGAATTGTTTGCCATAGTTTCATTTTATATTATTTTAAATAATACAATTTAAAGTGTTAAATGAAGTTTTAAAATTAAGTTTCAGCCGGAACCGGTTTGGCTCAGTGGATAGAGCATCGGCCTGTGTACTGAAAGGTCCCAGGTTTGATTCCGCTGGCACATCCCCAATAGGGGGTGTGCAAGAGGCAGCTGATCTATGTTACTCTCTCATTGATGTTTCTGACTTTCTATCTCTCTCCCTTCCTCTCTATAAAAAAATCAATAAAATATATTTTTTAAAAAAATAAGGTTTAAAATTTACTAACCTGGAATGATGACATTTGATGATATTAAAAGAAATCTAGGTAATTGAATTTGAGATTATTTAATTTCTAAAATTTAAGCAGATTTATTTTTTTCATCATGGCATTGTTTTAATTTCTGTTTCAAACAAATGAAGAAGCTGTAACTTAAACATATGCTCACATCTTTTCTAATACAAATCAGTATTTGCTCTCAGTATCTTAGACTGATTTGTGTTGTACCATTTTACAGCGTGGCCTGTTTTGATAATGGCAACAAAAAACTAAAAGTTGTATCCTGAGTGACCTATGAACTAAGAACCTCTACAGAAAATTTTAACATAATGAGGGTTACCAATTCAGTAGTTCATAATTTCCAAAGTATATTATTTTGAACTACTGAATTTTAAAACTACTTAATTTTAAAACTTCATTTAACACATTTAACTATCTACTCATTTAATGAATTTTCATTTATTGGTTGACTTTTAGAGACAGTATTGGGACAACACTCTAACTAACTGAGGTACCTAGCCAGAGCTCATTTAGTGAATTTTTTAAAAATACATTTTATTGACTTTTTTTACAGGTAGGAAAGGAAAGGGATAGAGAGCCAGAAACATTGATGAGAGAGAAACATCGATCAGCTGCCTCCTGCACCCTCTTACTGGGGATGTGCCATCAACCAAGGTACATGTCCTTGACTGGAATAGAACCTGGGACCCTTCAGTTCACAGGCCGTTGCTCAATCCACTGAGCCAAACATATTTCAGCTCATTTAGTGAATTTTTAAATGAAAATCCTATATAATAAAAGCCTAATATGATACGTGTCCAACCATTCTTTTGACAATTCGACGATCAGGGGGCAGACACTCTGACCAGTAGGTTAGCTTGCTGCTGGGATCCAGCCATTTGGGTCTGGGTGAGACGGGCCAGACACACCCTGGAGCCCTCCCTCAATCCCTTCTTGGCCCTGATCATGCACCAGAGGGGTCCCTCAGCCTGGCTTGCACCCTCTTGCAATCCAGGACCCCTCAGGGGATGTAGGATAGCTGGTTTTGGCCCAATCCCCATAGGCCAGGCTGGGGGACCTCACCAGTGCATGAATCCATGCACCAAGACTCTAGCATATATATAAAATAAGAGCATATGCAGTTCATAAATGTTTATTTCCTGTATTTTAAATATTGTTTTTAAATGTTTTCTTTAGCCCTAGCCAGTTTGCCTCAGTGGATAGAGCGTCAGCTTATAGACCAAAGAGTCTCGGGTTCAATTTTGGTCAAAAGCATGTACCTCGGTTACAAGCTCCTCCCTGGCCCTGGCCCTGGCCCTGGTCAGAGCTTATGCAAGAGGCAACCAATCAATCAATCAATCAATCAATCAATGCATTTCTTTCACATCGATATATCTGTCTTCCACTCTTCTTAAAAAATCAGTGGAAAAATATCCTCGGGTGATATTTTTTCTTAAAAAAGAAAAAATTTGCCTCCTTTTTTAGAGGCAAATACAGTGCCTGACATGTGGTAGGGGCCCCAAAAAAGTTAACTAATGAATAAGTATGACTTAAAAAAAGGCAAGTCTTAATTAAGGTAAAATCAAGTACAGTCTTAAGTTTCTTTCCTGTTTTGGCTATAATTTAAATACTTCCTTCATGGTTACTTAGGCACTGAAAGTAACTTTTACATAATTAAAAATTACCTTAATTAAATATATTGAATGCAAAAAGGAAATGTAATTTTTAAACCCTGATTACATGCTCTTTTGCTCTGAGGGAATATAATGATCTCATTTTTAGGTTTCCCTCAAAGTAGTGAAGAGAAGCATAACTCTTCTAATTTGATGACTAAATATCAGTAACATGCATATTAAGCTGAAAAAATTGTCCAACCATACTTGGCAGTAAAATTCACTTTAAAAGCAAAGTCTAATTTCTAAATGATAGAAATTAAATTTTTGCTTGACTTGCTTGTTATTCACTTTTCCCCAGAAAAAGAGGTTTGAGTGGATATTGGCAACTGTTTCTTATGACAGACACCATGTGCCCCTCTCACACATGGAATGGAACAAGGGTACATCAGCTGGGAACAAAAGATTGCATCATTTCTGTTTTCCTTTTGATTGTAAGGTGCACTCTATTTAGAAGCATACATTAACACCATGAGACCATTCTTTAAAAAAATGTTTCTTTTTTACATTGCATTTTACTTTCTTTTTTGCTGTCAGGAATTATAAAATCAATACCTACCAAGTAGGTATTGATTATATTAATAAATTTCAAGTCATTTCAATGAACAGACATGGAGTGTATTGCATGTTTTTTGTGATTTACACTTTGGGGCTAAGGATGTTAAATCCTTAATTCTTAAGGAGTAGCTAATATTTTTACAATAAACTACTGGGGGAAATGTACACAGGAGGAATATAAAATTAGCTATAAACCTTTAATTTTTTTTTTCACTAAACCTTCATGAACATATAATGTAAAAGAATAATAATAGCCCTAGCTGGTTTGGCTCAATGGATAGAGCATCAGCCTGCAGACTGAAGAGTCCCAGGTTCATTTCTGGTCAAGGGCATGTACCTTGGTTGCAGGCACATCCCCAGTAGGGGGTGTGCAGGAGGCAGCTGATCGATGTTTCTCTCTCATTGATATTTCTATCTCTCTATCCCTCTCCTTTCTACTCTGTAAAAAAATCAATAAAATATATTTTAAAAATAAAAGAAGAATGGTAATAACTTCTGATCATGTATTGAGGTAATTAAATAACAACTAAAGTCTATGACTTACCTTTCATCTTCACATGGTGGATTTTTCCATTTTCCATTTTTGAGGCAGAAAGGAAAATATATGGAGAGCATCTTATATGTATATCTTTTCAAGGATTCATGAAAGCCAAAACTTCAGACTGTTTCAGGGAGACACAATGGGTTTCTTCCTGGGGTTGAAAAGGAAAATTTGAAAGTAAGAAAATGTAAGTGGAATAGAATAAAATGAAAATTTTGAAAATATCTGAAAAGATGAAGCTATTTTAATTAAAATTATTGTGATTGTGATCTGGCCATCCTTGAGTGCACAGTGGAGGAATTGTAAAAATTTTAAATATATTTCTTCCTTAGAGATGATTTAGGTCAACTCTTTTGTCAAAAAATTCATTTTATAAAGAATCAAAAATGGGGAGGAAACAAGATGGCGGCATAGGTAAGCACCTATTTTGCTGCCCACGCAACAAGTTTGAAACCACAACTTAACAACAAAACAAACATCATCCAGAATCATCGGAAAGCTGGCTGAGTGAAAATTCCACAGATAAAAATAAAGGTGGGACGCTGTGACTCAGGAGGAGTAGCAGTGCGCAGCTTTGAAGATACACGAGGAGTGAGGTTAGGAGCCTTTTGCGAGTGAGCGAGCGGTGAGGGACTGGCAGCAGCAAGCCTGGCTAGTTTTCTCCAACAGGGAGGGCGGAGGCCTCCCACAGCACGGACCCCCCAGGTCCAGGCGAGGACCCAGGTCAGGAAAAGGAAGACCCTGGGCAAGGCTGATATCTGCCAGTTTGGGGAGTGTGGTTGAGTAAATTAGAACAGCAGTTCCTGGAGTCCGCGACCGGGCAGAGGACGCGTGACTTGCTCACTCGCTCGGAGACCACTGGACTGCTTTGTTTTGCAACCCTGAGCGAGACTTTGGCTGTGCAGACTCATTTGGGGAGAGGCAGAGTTGTCTGGCAATGTGGAGACCAGCAGTGGATTCCTCTTGGAGGGGCCCACCATTGCCAACCAACACTGAGACCCAAGAGCCGCATAGCTGACACTGACACCGTGTGCCACATAGCTGATGCTGTGCGCCGCATAAGGAAGCTGAGCCACTGTCCCTTAGAGGAAACCTACCACACACCACTAAAGGACCAACTCAGGAAAGCAACCACAATGCAGAGAAAAGGAAAGAACTCAGCTGTGAAAGAAATGGAGGAAAAAAGGCAACTAGATATAGAGTTCAAAACCACAGTTATAAAGTTTTTCAAGAGGCTCCTAGAAAAGGCCAATGAACTTAATGAGACCTTCGAGGATATAAATGAGACCCTCAAGGATATGAAAAAGGACCAACTAGAAATTAACCATACACTGACTGAAATAAAAAATATACAAAGTCCTAAAAGCAGTCCAGATGACCGCAAGAACCAAGTCAAAGATTTGAAATACAAAGAAGCAAAATACACTCAGCCAGAAAAGCAAGAAGCCAAAAGAGTCCAAAAAAATTGAAGATAGTATAAGGGGCTTCTGGGACAACCTCAAGCATACCAACATCAGAATTTTCGGGGTGCCAGAAAAAGAGAGAGAGCAAGATAATGAAAACCTACTAGAAGAAATAGTGACCGAAAACTTCCCACACCTGGTGAAAGAAATTGACTTAAAAACCCAAGCAGTGCACAGAACCTCAAAATATAGGAATCTAAAGAGGACCACACCAAGACACATCATAATTAAAATGCCAAGAGCAAAAGATAAAGAGAGAATATTAAAAGCAGCAAGAGAAAAACAGTTAGTTACCTATAAGGGAGCACCCATATGATTGTCAGCGGATTTCTCAACAGAAACAATGCAGGCCAGATGGGAGTGGCAAGAAATATTCAAAGTGATGAATAGCAAGAATCTACAACCAAGATTACTCTATCCAGCAAAGCTATCATTCAGAATTGAAGGTCAGATAAAGTGCTTCACAGACAAGAAAAAGCTAAAGGAATTCATCACCGCCAAACCAATACTATATGAAATGCTGAAAGGTATTGTTTAAGAAGAGGAAGAAGAAAAAGGTAAAAATATAAATTATGAACAACAAATACACATCTATCAACAAATGAATCTAAAAATCAAGGGAATTAACAACCTGATGAACAGGGTAAACTGGGGAATAGAACAGAATCATGGACATAGAGAGGGAATGGACTGTCAATTCTTGGTGAGAAAAGGGGTGTGGGAAGTGCAGCAAGAGACTGGACAAAAATCATGCAACTATGGGAGAAGACAGTTGGGGGGAGGTGAGGGCAGAGGGTGGGATGGGTACTGGGTGGAGGGGAGATATAGGGGGGAAATGTAATCAATAAACTGAACAATAAAGATTTAAAAAAAATCAAAAATGGCATTTCACAAACTAATTTGCATCAGAGCCTGGAATAAAATCAAGATCTCTGGTTTGGCTCAGGTTTCTCTTCTAGTCTGAGGGAGAGCAATGTAGCCCTAAGGCACCAACAGTGAAATCAAGCAAGGACAGTCACCATCTGCATTAAATGTTTGAGGCCATGCAGTCAGAGGCAGAGGGTGGCAGATGTTCTATACCTTTCTCCTTACAAAGAGCATAACATGAGGCTGGAGCACTGATTAACCTTGCTATGCATTTTACTAGTATACCCATTGATCTATATTTAGAAACCTGATTTACCAGGAAAGAAACCGAGGTAAAAAGGGAGGCAGGCCCTGTCCAGAGTGTGTTCTCTCTTTATCTCTCTCACTCTTCCTCTCTTCACTACACAATTTTTCATAATTAAAGAATTATGCATGTTTTTGTTCCCATCTTGAGTAAATGCAAAATATAGCTTAGTGATAATGACCTTACCATCCAAAATTATGTGGGTAGGTTCAGATCACAGCTCAGCCACTTAAATTTTAATGACCTTGGGCAAATTCTTTAACCTCCTTAAGATGATACATTTCTGGAAAATGGGAAGCAGTGAGGGCCTTCCAGGGTACTGAGAGGCTCATTGAGGTAATTCACATGAACAGGAATTTGCAGCAAAGAAAATAAAGGTTTATTTTTAGGAAGCGGCCCACACCTGGAGATAGGTGAGGTAATGCTCAAAAACCTGGCTCCCGGTGGCTTCCAGGGGATGAGTTATATTGGGCACGAGGGTTGAGGGAATGGGGAGGAGGATCATTTTCATGGTGACTAAGGGAATTAGGGTCAAGGTTAAGGACATGTTCTCTGATTGGTTGGCTATAGGGTAGTGGGTGGTCAATCATTGCATCTAGTCCTGATGCCAGCCATAGACTAACTTTGTCCAGTTTTGCCACTTTTCTGGGCCTGAAGCTGAAACACAGCTGATTCCTAGACACTGTCTCTAGTTTGACAGAAACTGGGGTCAACAAGCCCGAGACTTTGCACCTAATATTATCTGATTCGGGTCAGAACCTCATTGTCCTGAGTGCCTAATGGTTAAGGTTGTGCAAGGGAGAAGGAAGTGGGTTAAGTCAGGGTGCTGGAGTAAGGCTAGTTGGAATCAAAAGGAAAGAAGGAGGAAAGGTCAGATTGAAGAAGCGAAGCATCTCTGCAATTGCACATTTTGCTGTCAGTTGCTTGCCATGGATCAGAGTCTGACTCACCAGAGCTCTTCTGGAGAAACTTCAGCCTTTTCATAGCTGCTTTAAAAAATAGTAAACTGCTAGCATTGGTAAATGATACTAAATATTAAACTGTTAACAGAATAAAAGAGCTAATTGGTTTTAACTGCTCTGAAGAAAAACTGTGCTTTTAAGAATTTCATTACTTTCTATAATTAAACATTAAATTTTAAATACTGAATAGAAACACCACTGGGTTTTCAGGAAAGTGCTCCTGTTCCACTCCATTGCTAAGAGTTTAAAGTGTCTGTGTGCATGGGAATCAATATTTGGTCATTAAATATATATATATATATATATATATATATATATATATATATATGTGTGTGTGTGTGTGTGTGTGTGTGTGTGTGTGTGTGTATATACATATATATATATACACATATATATATATATTTGGCAAGTCGCCTAACGTTCAATGAGAATTAATCTAAACAGCCTTGAAGATGGACAAAATTGCCAAAGCTCTTCAAATTCGTCTATAACCAGAGTTTATCTAAAGACCCTCAGAGAATGATTTTAAAATATCCGCTTTTACTTTTTAGAAGTAAAGTGTTTCTTTAACTTTTGACTTGGCAAATTTCTTCCGTTTGTCATTTGGAAGACTGGAATTCTGAAGCCACCCCTTCTAAAGCGCTAAGTTTGAGTTGAGGCACAGTCCAGAAAGGAGGGCAGAGGGGTAGCTGATACACAGAAGGGGGTCTTGTGCAGTGAAATCATCCCCAGAACAACTATGAGAACCATGCGCAGTAGAGCTCCTTGTTTGCACTTCAGTTTCCTGTGAATACATACATTCACATGAACTCTACTGTTCCTTATTTATTAGAACATAACAGAGACAAGACAGATTATATTATCATTTCAAGTGATTCTGGAAGTGAGTAGTGGGTGGAAATAAAGGAAAAATACCCTCTTTCATCCCAAAAAGAATGGAATTTAAAAAAGAGCTATTTCAGAGAAAACTAGGACATTTTTTAGACTCATTCAAAAATATATTGACCACCTACCACATGCTGGCTGTATTAGGTGGCAGGCTCCCCAAGACCACCCTCAGGCTCAATGATTCTCTAGAAAGATTCAGGAAATGTGATTACACTCACAGTTATGACTGGTGATAGTGAAAGATGGAGAGCAAAATTAGCACAGGGAGAAGGCAAAGGGAAGTTGACCTGGAAATACCACATCAAGCTTCCAGTGTCCCCTCCCAATGCAGTCACATGGGCACACTTAGTTCTCCAGCAGTGATGTATGAAAACACATGGAAAAGGTTGTCGATCAAGCCTTGGTGTCCATTGTTCTACGGAAGGTCAGTACAACAGGCAAGTCGTATCCTCAAGATGGGCCTCAGCTGCTCAGACTCCCCCAGAGCAAAACAGGCCTTCCCTGGAAGTCACATAGTAGGATAAGCTTATTTGGTCACACTGGTGCAGGATGGGTCAAGGCCTCCGGTACACAAAACACTCTCATCAAGCTGAATATTCCAGAGGCTCAGAGGTTACAGTCTAGAAGTCAGCCGAGGAACCATCCAAACATGTGCAGGGTTTGAACAACCCAAAACTGCTGAACTAGTTCTTCCCATCCCACCACCACACACATTACATCTTAAAAGAACAATCCTGTTGCAAAGTTCCGTTGCCCCCTTCCCCTTTCATAGATGAGAGGTCAATGGGTGACCCTGCTGACAAAAGTCATAAATATGAGCCAATTTTGCTGAAAATTTTTTTTTAATGTTTCTTAATTTTTAATTTTTTTGAATTATAGTTTACATTCAATATCCTTTTGAATTAGTTTCTGGAGAATTTTGACTTCAGCTTGGCTTTAGGTACCTACATTGAAGAGCGAGCACTTCCACCTAAAATATGTTTGCTTTATAATGCCAGCATGTTTGAGTTCCTTATACTTGATCAACGGATAAAGTTTACAGTTGTTTTCATTTCAGAGGCTGGAAAATCTCTTCCGTAAGCTTTCAAATTTTCTCACTGGGCAGAAGGAAGGCCCCGGAAGTAGTAATGTGCTAGACTTTTACATCTCAATGGCAAAGTATAAAATAATGATTTGTGTCTTCATTCTCTCATTTTTCAAAGCTCATAAGCAGTGTTTTTCAGATGACAGTGAACAAAACTCAACCTCAAACAAAATGTGCTAACTACTTATCACTGGTTTTCCAGCCCTTGCTGTTGGATTGCTTTACTCTCTGAATCAACAAAGAAAGCTCATTAGTCTCACTTTGTGAAAACTCTTCATTCCTTCCCCTACCCCACCAGACTTTCCATTTCACGCTGTGTGAATTTTATTAAGATCTCTTTCACAGAAGGTAAGAGCTAGTTCTATGGGGCCATAAGGGATGGCAGTCACAGCCTCTGGAATGTCTGAAGCCTCTTGAGACCTTTCTTTTCTACTGAAAACCCCTTGGAGGATCATTGCAAAGAACCTGAAATCTTTTTGGTGCTGGAAGACATAGTTTGGCCTCATGAACATTTTGTGCAAAGTTGTTATAAACTGAAAACCAGCAGCACAGCAATCCAGTTAATGTCCAACATCTGAGTAGTAACATCATAATGATAATTTTTCTCAAGGCCTCCTAAAAGCTGGCTTAAAATAGCAACAAAATATTTTCCATTTTATAGTTACTCTTTGTTAATTATATTTACCTATAGTCCTGTTGCCTAACAAATTGTCACTGGCTTTATTCCAATAAAAATTATGTTTTAAAAAATTAATTGTACTTTTTAAAAAATGTATTCTGATTTTCCTCTTAAATTTATGTAATAAGAATTTCTAATGTATTATATGCTCTTAGAAATGACATATAAATAGCTACTTAATAGTCTATCAGATAAAAATAGTATAATTAAGCCAACCATTTCTCTATAGTCGATAGTGAGATTAGTTCCATACTTTATGATGAAAATAGTAACAGCTAATATTTTTGAGCACTTAATATTTTGCATGCCAAGTCTTTTAACTCTCACAAGAATCTTATGAGATGGGAACTATGTTTTTCTTATGTTAGATGTGTGGAAAGGATGTGCAGGCAAGTCATTCACCTTGCCAAAGGTCATTCCTGTAAGTGGCAGAGCTAAAATTCAAACCAAATATAATAGAGTCTCCTTTATGCCAAGTTGTTTCCTAGGCTATACCAAGATTTACATAAGGATAACTCTGTCTAAATAAAAGCCTCAGCCTATGTATGCAAATTCATAAACTAAAATTTTATAGTCTTCTCATTGGTTCCACTGCATTGAATATGCAATTGCAGTTTTTTCTTAAGTTCTTTCCATTTCAAGAGCTATAAAGTCATAGGAGGTAGAGTTATGATATCACAAAAGTGAAAATACTCTAAAAATAACTTTGTTTTATTCTTTATACATTGCAATAATCCAAATCACTTTTATCTGTTTCTTTACACTGTTGTGAACACTTCATCTAAAAATCCAAATATACATGGATTTTTGCCCAAAGCTCTGTTCTGGAAAGATGTGTTGGTGGGTTGGCTGGTTGGTTTGGTTGAGGATGAACTTGCTTCACTGTCTCCTGTGAAAGTCAAGGCAGAACATTAGTAGAATTATTAATATGATTATGGAATTAATATGACACAGGGCAAAGGTGTCTTTCACATGGAGAACTGTTATGCACTTGAACACATGAAGACCCATCTTTTTCCCTGTCTCTATTCTCACAGAATGTGTGACACGGGTGAAGGACTGTTCACTTTTCAAACAAGGGAAGGAGAAATGATCTATCAGAAGGTCCATTCTGCAACACTTGCCATAGCTGAGCAACATGAAAGATTAATGCTAGAAATGGAGCAGAAGGCCCGGGTAAGCCTCCTTTCTTGGTACCTGAACAGCTTGGAAATTAATGTCACTGAAGTCAGATATGCATCGTATATATGTTGGTCCATTCGTGTCTCCACTCCAGTGTCCACCCTACCCCCGCGCCAAGCGCTCGCTCCAGTTGCTGAATCTCATATTTCTAATTCCCTCTTCAGCTTATGAGAAGTTATTTGAAGCCACTAACAGGGAGCTCTACATTCTGTGTATTTACCTGTGTGTGACCTGTTGCCATGGTTACCCAAAAAAAAGGTGGAGTGTACAGAGAATGACATAAGAAGCAATGTCCTCTGCATATCTCCATATACTGCTGGACAATCAGAAATTCAGACATAGGCCCAGGAAAATTAAGTAACTACCAGAAAGGATTCTACTTTCCTGTTCATCTTTATCTTTGTCCTAGAGCTTCTGAAACTTCTCTGTCCTCCACATGTACCTCAGAACCAATAATAAAATGTTTGCAGAATGAGCTTCTCTTGTTTACTGATAGAATGATTTGCTTGTTATCTCGCCTGAAACCCTGCTATGTGCAGTTTCAGGGTCAAGCTAAGAAATGGTTTGTCCAAAATCTGAAAGAGTAAATTTTACACATAGCTAGAAAAAAACTTATAAGCTTTATTATAGTCTTTGAAAAGCAAACAATGAAATGATTGCTACAAGCCTAAGAGGTGAATATTGTCTATGTTTTCAGGATTTATGGAGATGCATGATATTTTACCTGTGAGAGGACAGGTGGACCTTTGGGACATGGGGATGGGGGGAGTCTGGCATCTAAAAAATAATGATTCTATACCAATTTAAGACTACTAACCTCTATCTGGTATTACAGTATGGTTTTTCTTGCTTTTTTATGTTCTTTTTAAAAAATACTTTAATCCTTACCCAAGGATATTTTTTTCCATTGATTTTTAGACAGAGTAGAAGGGAGGAGGAGAGACAGAGAGAAACATCAATATGAGAGAGACACATTGATTGGTTGCCTCCTGCATGCCCCTGACCAGGGCTGGGAGCCTGCAACTAAGGTACATCCCCTTGACCAGAACCCCACTGTGACCCCTAGGTCCACAGGCCGATGCTCTAGCCACTGAGCCAAACCAGCTAGGGCTTGTATTACAGTAGTTTTGATTTTAAGAATGTCTCAATTACATAACATTTTAAAATATAACAAACTTTTAAATATAAAAAACAAAGAAGTTGTTTAACAAATAATCTCATGCTATTCTTAATGCATTTTTAATTTTCTCAATACTGCATACATAATTTCATCTCTCTACCTAGCATATGGTTTAAAGAACTTTCCTAACACCCAAGGGTGACAACGGCCAGCCAGGCTTATGCAGACATTTGACCTCCATGGGGAGAATAAGTAGCTTGAACACTAATAGGATTATTAATGTGACTATGGAATTAATTGAATATGCTTTACTAGGAGGTTAGTATGGCTTAGTCTTCTAGATTTAAGTTAAATTTAAATCATTGTAACAATTTTCTAATTAATATGACATTTTTCTAGTGGGCTTTAATATATTATAAATGCAACTGACATATTTTAAAGTATTTAGTAATCTTGCACATTCCTTATCAGCCTGTATTTGTAGTTCACTGGTGCTTATTGGAAACCAAAATTAGCAATTGTGATGTCACTTTCTATATTAGTAAACATTTGAAGTTCTTCTTTACTTACACTTGTTTTGAGCAAGCTAAGTGCTCCTAAGTCAAGTCATTTAAACTAAATGTTCATAAAAGGAATTCCCAGAGTTTTTTCATGCCACTATAATTGTCTGGCATAAAGGAGACCACTTAGTGTCCTGGGTCCCCAATCCCACCACTTACTGACTGTGTAATTTTGGGCAAGCTATTTAACCTCTAAAGTGTTTCATTTTCCTTTATCTGTAAAATTGGGATATAATGGTTCTATTTATTTGGTTGTTGTGAGGTATCTGTGCATATATATTAATATGCAGGGCAGGCCAAAAAGTAAGTTTCAGTTATTCATATGGAAAATAGCACAATAATGATTTAATAAACTCTGTGTTCCACATTCTCATAAGTGTAAGCCTACTTTTGCCCCATCGTGTGTGTGTGTGTGTGTGTGTGTGTATGTGTGTGTGTGTGTGTGTGTGTGTGTTGTATGTTGTGTATAAATGTGTAAGAATAGTTCTAGTACATAGAATGTACCATAAAACATTCATTATTATGATGGCAACCCATCTGTAGGAGTGATTTTGAGTAATTATAAGATTTGCAATGTTGTGTAACACTGAGAGCAAGTCTGGGGAGCAGAGTCAAGCAATTGCTGCTGAGGGGTCTCAGACAGTGGGCCACTCACTAAGGTCTTAGGCCGTCTGCAGCCGGAGGGAAAGGCCATGGATAGAGGTGCTTGAAGGTGGAGGGGAAGTGGGGAAGGTGTCAAAATAGCAGCCTTCGTGTGACTCAACAAAGAATCCAAACCTTTCTAGAAATCACAAATTCAGAGACTTTACAGTATTTTCTTGGTACATACATGGAAATGGAGCATTCAAAAATGATTGCACAACTATGCTTTTCTCTGAAGGTTCATATTAATAAAGTTACTCCAGATCTGTCCATTTTTTTCAGAATAAGTTGAATTAATGATGCTTTTTTGAAGGCAAGTTATACAACTTGAAAACTACCCCAATTCCCCAAATTCTAGGACTATTAAGCAAAGGTTTCCAGGTCTCCAAAGCAGAAGTTTTTCTTTTAAGAAAATTTCTTTACATGCACAAATCTCTTCTAAAAAGAAATTCTAACAATAATGAAAGAGCAGTTAAATACCCTCTTCATATTCATGAAGCAATGCTCATCATTTGCTTATTTAAAATAAAATGAAGTTCTATGTTATAAATTAGACAAAAGTATAACTTGAGAATTGGAAAAGCACCAAAAAACCTACCTAGGATATAAAAATGTTGCATTTCATTTATTATGTATCTATTGCAAAATAAGAAAATGACACTTTTCATTGGCCTTCCAGTTTTTAAAACCAGGTCATGGAAGATTAATATTGGTCAGATCAAAGAAGTTTATATATTTAATGTGATTACAAAGATTTTACAAGATTAAATTACCAATGAGCTATATAAGCAATGAATGCCCCAAACATACTTCAGGCAATTGAATGAAGCATTTATTTGCATCCTTTTAAAAGTGATTCGGGAGTGTTACTGGCTTTATAAACAAATTTGAATGAGAAAAAATGTTTCAACAACCATTTCTTAACTGTAAGAGAAAAATTAAATATATTTTCATATTATATGTAAAACCTTGTTTTCCTTTTGTTTATTACCTTCCTTCTAGAAGGACACATGAATAAACATTTTGATATATCACTATAATCTAAATTAGCTGTTATTTCTATTCTTGGTTGAAGAATCTAACATCTAGGAAAGCAGTCTGAATAAACAGTATATTTGCACTGCAGAGTATTGAATAAAAAGAATCACTGAGCCTGGTTAGCATGGCTCAGTGGTTGAGCGTCAACTTATGAATCAGGAAGTCACAGTTCAATTCCCGGTCAGGGCACATGCCTAAGTTGGAGGCTCAATCCCCAGTGTGGGCATGCAGAAGGCAGCCAGTCAATGATTCTCTCTCACGATTGATGTTTCTATCTCTCTCTCCCTCTTCCTTTCTCTCTGAAATCAATTAAAAAAAATTTTTTTTTAAAGAATCACTGAGATGGTAAGGCTTTTAAAAGTGTATATTTTTGTTTTCTTCATTGAAAATGATATTGAAAGAATTAATTCATATTAACTCAATTAAGAACATTTTAAACTTGACAATAAAACTTACCCAAGTGTTGACAACTACCTGCACATGATATGATTTCTGTCTAAATAGTTGCACGAAACGGAGATATACTATTATATTGAATTACTTTTAAAAAATGCCCATTTCTTCACATTTGAACATCTCTCATGTTAATGTAAGATACAGTTTAATTAGTCACAGTGTTCTTTCCTGGTGTTACCTCAGATAATGTCTTTCCATTGATGGCATCTTAGAGTGCATAATACTTGTTATAAAACGTATTCTGAAGATATGAAATCATTATTGCCAACAGTAGCTAAATAATATCTTCCAGTTCCTTTCAAATATATATAACATGACCATAAGCACACGTTCTCATTTTTAATTTTTGAGGAAGTGTGACAGCCTTCCAGAACAGGCTTTGAACAGGGAAGTTTGATTTCCCTGACAATGGAAGCATTCTTCATACCCACATTTTATAGGAATCTCTATCACTTATGGGGAAGAAAAAGTTTCCCACACTAAAAAGTGTGAATAGTCTGGAAGCATAACAGTCCAATGAGAGTGCACAGAAAAATTGCAGCACATTATGCAATATCTTCTCTAGGTATTGTTCATAGACAATTAAGAAATTCTAGGAAAAGTTAAATGTGTGATTTGTGATTGCAAGTGGTATGTAATATCTAACAAGGAGGAATAGTTGCTAATTAATTCAATCTTCAAAATTCTATTCATGCCGAAACCGGTTTGGCTCAGTGGATAGAGCATCGGCCTGTGGACTG